>CM053028.1:75173266-75773266 GCA_028564925.1 Lithobates sylvaticus
ACCTTGGCCCTCCAGCTGTTGCGGAACTACATATCCCATCATGCCACTGCCTTTCGGAGTCATACTTGCAACTGTCAGCTTTGCAATGCCTCATGGGACTTGTAGTTCTGCAACAGTTGGAGGGCCATAGGTTGAGCACCCATAGCTTGGAGAGAACAAAACACATGTAAATATTGGTGCCTGTGCAGTTCACAGATGACAGATCAGCCCCCGCTGCAGCTCTCATGACTTGCTACAAAAGTTACAATGTTGCAGTCTGATCACTGGGGGAGAGAAGAGGAAATGCCTGCTCCTGCCTGCAGCTGACTGATGACATCATCTCAGCCTAGTCATTAGACTTGAGCTCAAAGATGGCTTTTTTTAAGATAAAAGTTTTTCGTTATTTTTATACTGTTGCTGTATATTGTGAAACGTCAGAACTTATTCCTGCAGACTTGTAAAGATACTGACAGGTTCTCTTTAACAGCATTAAACTGAAGCTTCTTTTATATCTGCCGGCGCTCAGCTTTAAAATCCGTATTGGATAAGGAAAAAGAAAGAAGGGGCCAATAAAGGAGTGTTTTGTTGTTTGATGTGAAGAAGGGTGACGCAGCCTCAGACTTTCCCAGGGAGCCGGGCATGTGAAGAACAGGAAGCCGGCCAATGAAGCGGCTCAATTGCCTGTGCTAATCTTTTGTAATTCTGATCTCGTGGGTAGGGACACGACTCCTGATTCCAGAGCAAACTTCCTCTGATAGAGCCGTGCAAGAATTATTAATAACAGGAAATAAAAAGCATTGAATTCTCAGTGACGTTCACCGACCACAATGGAACAAATAAGGAAGGTGGCCAGAAAAAAAGGTTTGAGAGAGAGAATAAATTCATAAAACATAATAAAGAAATTCTCCTGAAACCCTTTACAAGGACAATAGACAGCAAATGTGTTGGTCTTTATACAGAGGTCACACATTCAGCTTCCTGCGACAAGTCCAAACCGGACGACGAAATAAGACGGCGGGCAGAGGATCCAGGTTTCGACCTCTGCTTCTGAAAATGCTGGTTTTCTGGCAGTTCTGCTAACCCAATGGCTTCAGTACTTGGAATAATCCTACCTGGCTGCTCACAGTGTTCTGCAGAATGTACAATGAGCTGCACCTCTGGAAGAAGCCAGAGAAAAGATGTCGGCACTGACATGGGACCTCTCAGGTGTCGGACCATTGAGGAAGAGGTAAGTATTTCAGAATTTGGTTACGCCTTAATGCTGTCGGCATCACGCTGGACACATTTCCTCCAACTTCTTGTCTCAGTGACCACAACGGGGGCAAAGAGTGCAACAAGAACCTAACATAGCCCCCATTCTATCCAAAGTCTGGGCAAAACCTATTTTTTTACCGTCCAGCTCCATTCCCACCAAACATCATACATAGATAGCTACAGAATCGGTATGGTTGAATAAAGACACCAGTTCAGCCTGTGTGTGTGTTCATGTCAAAACCATTTCCCATATCCCTGTATATTACACATTCATTAAGATGCCCATCTAAGGAGTTTTTTTGTTTTTTTTTAATTATACACACACTACGCTGACACCACCAACTGTGGAAGGGAGTTCCACATCCTTACTGCTCTAACAGTAAAGAACCCCCTACATAGTTTAAAGGTTACCCTGCTTCTCTCCCAACTTCATTGAGTGGACACGTGTCTTCTTAAGCTCCCCAAGACTAGTTTTCTCCCTATGCTATAATCACCATTGCAATATTTGTATACACTAAAATATCTCCTCTTAAGCGTCTCTTCTCCAGGGAGCATAAGTTTAATGCTTGTAGTCATTTCTAATTACGGAGGTCCTCCAGCCCCTTTATTAGCTTTGTTGCCCTTCTCTTGACTCTCACTGGTTCCAGCACACCCTGAGAACTGATGACCAAAACTGGGTGGCATATTCAAGATGTGGCTGGACCAGAGTTTTGCAATTACTGTATAGTGTTATTTCTTGAGTAAATCCTTACCCGATGAGGTTAGTTGTACTCACCTGAGTCACCCCCATCTACGTTCCTTGCTAACACAGTTTCTGCCTGCAAGGACCACTAGCTCAGTGCAGAACGCTCGCCCTCAGCCAGCCCCCATCAGTACGCTCCATCTGAGGTGGATCTTCTGGGTCCTGAGAGAACCCCTCCACTAACCAGTCATTGGTAAATGTCCTGCAGACAACGTGAACACCCAAAAGAAGGCTCCACCTAGGAATTTAGGAAGTATGGACGGGAAGGAAAACAAACACCTTTAACCCACTCCGCCCAATGAATATTTTTAATGTAAAAAATAAATCAAAGGCTCCAGCTAAACCCGACCTTCGGTCATGAAACAGTCTTATTTCTGCGGTTCTGTAGAGTGCAAGGGTCTGGTCGAAGTTCCCACATCGCTTCATGGTGGGAGCTGCCCATTGGCTGTTGAAAGAGCCTACTACATGGTCCTGCAGGAGCGGCAAGTGAGGGGCGGATATGAGACCGGTCAGCCGAAGAACAGCTTCTGAATGCTGGTTGCCCCTACAAGAGGCGCCCCAGCGATCACATGACCACAGATTCAAGTTCTGATGGATTTTTGAGGGATTAGCTATTTGCAGAAGTTGCGCTTTTAGAGTTTACAGTATAATTCATAAACCCATCATTACAATCTTGGAACTAGCGGGCCTTTTTAATGAGCTGGGGACAAAATCCTTCCACGAATGCATTCTGAAGACCGTTTCTGGGAGTTTTAATCCCAAATCACTAAAACTGTGTCATCAATTAATGGAAAACTGCTGACATCTGAAATATTAACCGATGAGGAACGTCAAGCCAGGCGTACGATATGACAGCGCCAAACTGTGGCAGCCAATCCACAGGGGCTACGTGACCACAGCAAGTAGCAGCTTGCAATGCAGAAGAAGGGGACAGCCATATGGTCTGCATGTGTGTGTAATAAGGATGAATCGCAGGCTGTCCCCAAAAATTACAAACATTTTTATAAATAGAAACAAAAAAATAGCCCAGTTATGTTTTAAAGCTGAACTCCAGGCTGGAATAAAAAACTACCCTTACAGTGGGGCACCCTCAACACTGCGGTGGTTAAATGCTCGCCATGTCTAGGGGTGCTGGAATTAGGAGACTTACCTTATTCCGGACCCCCCTCCGACTGTGCACCTGGGTCGCTGCAGCCGCCTCTCCAAACCGCTCACAGCGGTAGTTGCACGTTTGTTCCCATCGAATACAATGTTGGCTTAATAGCCCTGCACTGTACATGATGATGACAAGGGACTGTCCAGAGCTTGGAGAAGAATAAAGTAATACAACTTCTTCCTCTACCCCTCCCTAGAAATAAAGTATATGAAAACCCAACAACATTTCATATTTCTCTATTTGTGCCTGCTGAACCATGTACTTGTATAAAAGAAAGTATTCTGATCTCTTTGTATTGCTTCCTTTGTGTGAAATCCCTGGTGTTCCTGCCAGTCCTTCTACTTGCCTATTAAAAACTGACCACGCTAGGTATGAGAGCTCAGCATGGTCAGTTTTCTGGCGGTGGGAACTCAGCCTGCTGTCCTCCAGTAGTCAGACTTGTGCTGACCCCCCTCCCTGCACAACCATTCAATGGGAAGACCAGTATCGTTTCAGCCGGAACGCTCAGCTTGGTCAGTTTTCTGGCTGTAGGAACTCCGCCCGTTGTCCTCAGTAGTCAGATTTGTGCTGACATCCCCCCCCCCCCCCCACCTCCCTGCACAGCCAAGACCAGTGTAATGCTGTTTCTCCTTCCCCGGCTCTCTGCACTCCTATGCAGCTGAGAACAGAGGATATGCGATCACTTATTAAAAAGGGAAAGAAAAAAGTATTTATGATATTTATTCATCTATACACAAATGTTTTGCCTTTCAACTGAATGGGTTGTTTTACAAGGAGATCGTTTAAATATACTTTTACCCTTGCAGTTTAGGAGGATGCCACTGCAAGGGAATTTTCTTGTCCCTGCCTTGAGTTCAGCTTTAAAGTAGATGTCCGGCAAAAGTCTAGTTTTGGATAAAGTGCTGAAGAATTGGAGCCTTTGCTGGGTTTTTACTGCTATCCAGGTCTCCATTAGAGAGATTTCAATCCACTTCCTGTCTGAGACAGCGGATTCACTAGACAGGAGAGCTATAGGTCTCAATCAGCAGATGGTGTGTTGGATCCATGCAGACAGATCGCTGCTTCCCTGCAGAGAGCAAGTGTCCCACTCTGCAGCATGCTGGCAGGGGACACGCTTTTCCAATCACAATTTAATTGCCTGCTAAAGAAAACTCTGAGCCCTCGCACAATTTCAAACCCGCATTTCATTGTGAGTTTGGGGGCGATTTGAAAGACATGTGTGCGGGTTCATGCACAGATGTCTATTGAAAATTGCCCCCGAAGTCGCCAAAAAGTAGTGTAGGAACTACTTTTAGAAATCAGTGCCGCAATATCGGCGTCGCACCGATTCGGACGGTCCCTTTACCGGCAATAGGCTCCGATTTGGCATGCGATTTGACATGTCAAACGGGGGGCTAAGGCTCAGTTCACACTACAAACCGCATGTGAATCACACAAGAACTGCACTGCATTCCTGTTCAATTCACATGCGATTTAGGTCAGGCTCAAATAACACTACATTGCGCCAAATAAGTACATGCACCTTTTTTTCCCCAGCAGCACCACAACCACATCACATGGTTGTTTTGTACCACGCGATCCGGTGCAGGCAAAACGCACTGTGACCGGCGTTTGGGTTGTCAATAACTTTGTACTGACACTCACAGCAGATAGCAAGAGCAGTGCGGGAAACACACATGGATCTCACCGTTTCCCACACCGCATAAGTGTGAACCTGGCCTTGGACTTTGCACACCTTTTATTTTGAGGCACCTGGAATGTATTTAGTGGATTTAAACTGAAAGTTCAGTTGAGTTTTAATATTTGAAGTCACACAATATAACCAATTTATAGCCCTCTGACACAGTGAGAACAAGCAAAAGAACCTGATACCCAGCAAAAAAGAGGTCGATAATGGCTGCTGACCGCCTGCAATTTTGTTGTTCTTATGGTATGTTTTTCGTAGGTCATGTGACTCAAAAAATGCATCAAAAACACAACACAGGTGCATTTTTGATGTGTTCTTGCTGCGTTTTCAATGGGGGATGCTGACAAAATATGCACCAGGCAGTATTTTTAACAGCGCTTCAAAAAAGGTGACAATAATGCCCAACAAATTCATATTCATTTAAATTAACATTAATTAAAAGGTGAATAGAATACAATTATATATATATATATATATATATATATATATATATATATATATATATATATATATATATATATATATATATATATATATATATATATATATATATATATATATATATATATATATATATATATATAAAAAGTGGTTTGTCTGATACACCAGATGGGTTTATGTCCAATATATATATATATATATATAAATATATATTTATTTTTATTTTTTGTTTTTTTATTTTTATTTCGGCCAAGTGCATCCGGATTTTTCAGTTTCGGCACCGACATTTTTCATTTTGGTGCACCATTACTTACACATTGATCAGAACAGATGCATTACGGCATATACGATCCCTATTTTAGACCCAGTGATGTCAACACTGGAACTCTGTACTACTCTATGCACTAAAGGTAGATCATGGCTGCACATACCTTTTTCCGGTAAACTGTCTGTCCTAAGCAACCATAATTAGGGGCTCCATAATTTGTTAAAAAATGAAATCCAATGAATGAAAGCAGTGGGCTATGCAAGACTGAGACCCTTTTCACACTGAGCCGCCCCGGGCATCAACGGTAAAACGGTGCCATTTTAAGTGCCGCTTTACCATCGTTTTAGCGGCCGAAAAGGGGTTAAATCCGCCCGCAAAACGCCGATGCAGCTGCCCCATTGTTTTCAACGGGCAGGAGCGGTGTATTCACCGCTCCTCCACCGCTGCAAAGAAGCTGCTGGCAGGACTCGGGCTTTCACACTGGGTTTGCAGCCGAGGCTTTTTTCAGGCGCTATACAGGTGCTATTTTTAGCGCTGCAGTGCCTGAAAAACGCCTCCAGTGTGAAAGGAGTCTGAAGGTAAAGACTGGAGGTCAGCATGAACTGATATTGTATGTTCAATGGTCCCGCTATGGTCCGTCTATCACTGCACACATTACTTCCTGCAGGACTGGGTGTGCATGAAACATCAAGTTTTCCAGGAAAACACGTAATATCTAAAAGTCACCCTTTTATTACTCTTGCTTTTTATGTTAGATCTGGAAAAACCTAATAAAAGAGTTTTCCTTGTTTTTATCGTTTTCCGTTCTAAAAAAAATAAAAACTGGTTTGTCTGATACACCAGATGGGTTTATGTCCACCAGTGTGGAGTTCCCACCATCCACAAGGCTGATGTATATTGTAAAAGACATAAACCTTAAAGAAGTATTAAACCCAAAAGCAAACATTTATTATCAGGGCTTTTTTTTCAGCAGGAACACAGTTCCGATAACTCCAGCATTGAATGCATGTAATGGTAAGGGGTGCTGGGGAATGCTGGAAGGTCTAGTGTTGCTGGCTGCTGAGAATCTATATTCTCTTGGGGGGAGCATTTTTGATGGGGTGGTCTATTGTTGCTGGTGGGAGGTCTACTGTTGCTGGTGGGAGGTCTACTGTTGCTGGTGGGAGGTCTACTGTTGCTGGTGGGAGGTCTACTGTTGCTGGTGGGAGGTCTACTGTTGCTGGTGGGAGGTCTACTGTTGCTGGTGAGGGGCTATTGTTACTAGGGAGGGGCTATTGTTGCTGGGGAGGTCCGCTGTTGCTAGGGAGGTCCGCTGTTGCAGGGGCGGGCGGTCCACTGTTTCTAATGGAGGATCTATTGTTACTGGGGGAGATCAATTGTTTCTGGAGTGATACTTTCGAGGGAGGGGTCTATTGATGCTGGATAATAGAGGGCCTATTAATTGCTGGTTGAATCTGTTACTGGTGGGGGGTCTATTGTTGCAGTGGTGAATCTAATGTTGCTGGAGGTGGTATTTTGTTGCAGGGATCTATTTCTGATGGCTTGACCTATTGTTGATCGGGGGGGGGGGGGGTGTCTAATAATGATATTGGGGGGGGGGGGTCTATTGTTGCAGGGGATTTTACTGCATTTCTTGCGATCATTAAAACATTCCATACAAATTACATAGGATCACAAAATTAAAACTTGGCTCTGTATTCTCTAAAAGGGGCGGTGCCTTGGAGGGGGGGGGGGGGTAGGGGTAGTACTGGCACCTATTCTCCGAGATAAAAAAGCCCTGTTTAATATATTGCAGCTTACCAATTCTTAGATAGGATAACTGCATTAGTTTTCCTTTTTAAGGCTTTTTCTTTTATTTTCATCTGGTAATCTAGCCAGTAGGTCTGTGTTCTACAAACACAACAACTCGTCCTGCAGATGTAGCAGTTAGAGGGATGAGACAAACCAATTACCACTGATACGGGTGCTTGCATGATCAGCTTTTATTTACGTAAAATCTGTATCCCAAAAGGAAAAAAAAAGAAGAACTGCTTATAAAATATTATCTGGAGTTTGGCTTCAATATGTTAGTGTAACTAAATTGGCTAGTCCATCTAACACTTCCCTCCCCCAGACTGACAATGCTATTGTCCAAAGGTGTCTCCTCATGCACTCCCGGTCTTTCAGGAAGTGATGTGTACAATGATAGACAAAAATATGCTGCAGGTAGCAGACGCATGGAGGTGCCCTTAATTCTTAATGGCACATCCACACGTTGGAAATCGCAGTACATTATTCCATCTTGGGAAACGCATAGCGCTATCTGGTTTTCCTGCGATTTTAGAGAAAGTTTTAAGCACCTTTTACTGCATTTCCCACAGGTACAGCAGTCTGACATTGATCAGCCTCTGCTGCAGCTTTTTGTGACTTGATATGAAAAAAAATAAAGTTACAATGTACAGTCTAGGTCAGGGGTGTCAAACTAAATTTAATCGGGCCAGTTGTATCTGGGGTGAGCTGTGTGAAGAGGGCAGGGTTCGGGGGCGAGCTGTGCGCAGAGGGCAGGGTTCAGGGGTGAGCTGTGCGCAGAGGGCAGGGTTCAGGGGTGAGCTGTGCGCAGAGGGCAGGGTTCAGGGGTGAGCTGTGCGCAGAGGGCAGGGTTCAGGGGTGAGCTGTGCGCAGAGGGAAGGGTTCAGGGGTGAGCTGTGCGCAGAGGGAAGGGTTCAGGGGTGAGCTGTGCGCAGAGGGCAGGGTTCAGGGGTGAGCTGTACGCAGAGGGCAGGGTTCAGGGGTGAGCTGTGCGCAGAGTTCAGGGGTGAGCTGTGCGCAGAGTGCAGGGTTCAGGGGTGAGCTGTGCGCAGAGTGCAGGGTTCAGGGGTGAGCTGTGCGCAGAGTGCAGGGTTCAGGGGTGAGCTGTGCGCAGAGTGCAGGGTTCAGGGGTGAGCCGTGTACAGGGTGCAGAGTTCAGGGGTGAGCCGTGTACAGGGTGCAGAGTTCAGGGGTGAGCCGTGTACAGGGTGCAGAGTTCAGGGGTGAGCCGTGTACAGGGTGCAGAGTTCAGGGGTGAGCCGTGTACAGGGTGCAGAGTTCAGGGGTGAGCCGTGTACAGGGTGCAGAGTTCAGGGGTGAGCCGTGTGCAGAGTGCACAATGAAGATCCAGAGGTACATACAGAGTGCCGAGTTAGTGGTGCTCCATGTACCCCCAGCACCCCCCCTCAAAGCTTCCTTGCATTTCTCTCTCTCTTACCTGGCCCAGCTTGAGTACCTCAATGAGTAGGCGGCTCTACTACCCATGTATTCGGCTCTAGTACTGCCCTGTGTAGGTGGCTCTGCCTCGACTTGCAGAGAGATTGTGTTCTTTCTCAGATTCTGCAGATTTGTCCCCACCATGAGTGCATGCAGGAATCTGTGAAAGCTTCCGTGTTTACAAGTGACAGCGGGGTGCGGGAGCAGAGGGCGAGAGCCAGAGGTGGTAGAATGAAGTTCTACCACGTTCTGGTTGTAAAACTGGGTGTGAGGGCCACATGACAAAGCCTGGCAGGCCGGATTCGCCCCCGGGCCTTGTAGTGACATATGTGGTCTTTGTGTTCACTGGTAAAGGGATGAAATGCTTCTTCCTGCCTGCACCATACTGATGGCATCATCTGAGCTCAAGCAAAGCCATTGGACTGGAACACAATAATGGCTTTTTACCGATATAAGATGGAACTTTTTGAATTTATACTGTTTCTGTATTTTGTGCACAGTTGGGGACTTTTGAATGCAGGCTTAAAAAGTTACTAAAAGGAAAGCTTGAAAACCCTTTTATAGGAATATTTACACTGATCCGCCAAAACTTTATGACCTCTCTACCTAATATTTAGTAGGTCCCAATATGCCACTCAAACAGCCCTGACCCATCGAGACATGGACTCCACTAGACCTCTGAAGGTATGCTGTGGTATCTGTCACCAAGCCATAAGTAGCAGATCCTTTACATCTTATAAGTTGTGAGGTGGAAAGATTAATTTTTCCAGCACATCCCACAGGTGCTTCGACTGGATTGAGATCTGGAGAATTTGGATGCCAAGTCAACACCTAGAACTTGTTGTTGTGTTCCTGAAACCATTCTTGAACCATTTTTGCAGGGTGGCAGCCAGCATTATCCTGGTGAAAGAGGCCACTGCCATCAGGGAATTCCATTTCCATGAAGGGGTGTACTTGGTCAGCAACAATGTATAGGTAGGTTGTCCCCATGAATGGCAGGACCAAAAGATTTCCATCCCATCCCGATGCCATCTCTATCCCCAGGTAAGTAATGCACACACACCCAGCCATCCACATGATGTAAAAGAAAATGAGTTGCTGAGTTGTCTCTGGAAACTTTGTATATTATAAATACGCTTAGATTAATTGAACACTATTATCTCCAATACTACTGACATCGCTTCTGGATCTAATTTGATTAATCCAAATATAAACTATATGCAATTAAATATGTTATTGATACATACATTTTGACCCCCTAGTGCATCCCTCAGACTCCATCTAGAAGGGCCACGTCCACCCCTTCCCCTTCGAACGAATACCAAGGTATGCCCAAGGCACTACTTAAAATTCCTGGTAGGGTAAACTTGGCGCATTATTTATATCTATTTCCAATATATGTATTCTTTTCATTTCAAATTGTAGGATTCCATCTGTGGGCCTCAGTGGGTCTGGTTTTTCCCCACACCTAAGAAGTTTCCCTTTTTTGGGCTTCTGATTATACTTGGACAATCAACACTTACCCTTTCAACCGATACCTTTTGCTGGGTTTCTCAGTGGGATGGAGGTCTCCCAGGGCCATGTTGTGTTTTCCGTTTTTAATACAATGGAGTGTGCTATAAGCATCTGACTGTTAGTCAATTGTAAGTTCAAAGTGTAATAGATACATGCATAGTAATTTATGGTCAAAAACATAAGTATTGATTGTGTGTACTTATTTTTGTAGAGTTATTATATCCCATCTACCCCTGAGGAAGGAGTGTCTCCGAAACGCGTCGGGTGAAGGATATCTTCTACATACCATCTATTTGTAACAATTGTATCATCAGTAGTGGCTGTAATGTATGTATATACCACATGTTTTTAACTATGTATCTGTAATAAACACACACACACACACATACATACATATATATATATATATATATATATATATATATATATATATATATATATATATATATATATATATATATATATATATATATATATATATATATATATATATATATATATTTTTTTTTTTTTTTTTTTTCTACTCTTCAAAGTTATTATACTTATCTGAATGCAGGTAAAGTCCAAACCCCAAAGGGGAAGTTCCTTCTTTTTGTTTAAAAGAAAATGTGATTCATCAGATCAGACCCCCTTCTTCTATTGCTCGGTCGTCCAGTTCTGATGGTCACATGCCCATTGTAGGTGCTTTTGGCTGAGGACACGGGTCATTATTGTAAGCTCTAATGAGCAGGGCCCCCTGATGCCTCCTGTATTGAATTGCTATATAAATCCTATATAATAATAATTATGGGTACCCTGACCGTTCTGCGGCTATGCAGCCTCATCCATAAACTGAAATGCCCATTTTTGTTTGAACACAACTTCAGGGACAACATGTTCACTTGCTGCCTAAATATATCCCACCCATTTTCAGATACCACTGTAGTGAGATAATCAATGTTATTCACTTTACCTGTCAAGGGTCATAACGTTATGGCTGATCAATATGTGTGTGTCTAAAAAGCCAATGCATTCTCTGTATGATGACATTTCAATGGCCCCCCGACTATCTCAAACGAACAGCTCGGTGCAGGTAATTGTAGAAAATGATCCCCATTCCAGGCCGTTACTATGCTTTATATGAAAGCCAAATAAGCAGGCTAAGCTGATTAGCTTAAGAATTTCAAGTCACTGTGGGAAATTGTCCGGCAAAACACAGCAGAGCCGGCGGTTTGGTTTGGCCAGTTGGCTTTAGCCGCCCCCCTATGAATCGGCGTCTTTCTGATCAGCACCTAAGACGCCCCCACTGTACTTCCTCCACCAAAACAATATTATGATTGAGCTTAGGCAGCGGAATGAGGAGGAGGACTTGGAGATTGAGGAGGAGGGAGGAACAAAGGCCTGGCACACAACACGCTGCCTGCCAACTACACAATGCCACAGCTTTTCTGTTTGCCCCGGAGCCTGTGAAACACACAGGACTTATCACCACCATGCAGGCTGCTGGGACCTCGCTGACACTCACAATGGGACAGGAGCGCTCTAAGGACGGCCAAAACTTTATCGCTCAAGGAAGAAAAACTGCGCAGTTCCTGCCACTGATGTTTAAGAGACGAGTAATGCAAAGTCAATACAAGCAACGGTCACCAGCCCAGGAGCTTGGGAGACCGGCGGAGCGATAACTGGCAAAGGGAGATTATTAGAGAGATTGGAGGGGGTGACCATCTTAAAGGGGACTTAAAGTGACACTAAAAGTTTCATTTTTTTTATTTATTTTTTTTAAATAACAAACATATACTTACCTCCACTGTGCATCTAGTTTTGCACAGAGCGGCCCCGAAACCTGCTCTTCTGGGGTCCCTCAGCGGCTCTCAGCTCCTCCCGCATCAGATAACCCCCTAGGACAGTGATGGCAAACCTTGGCACCCCAGATGTTTTGGAACTACATTTCCCATGATGCTCATGCACTCTGCAGTGTGTTTGAGTATCATGGGAAATGTAGTTCCAAAACATCTGGGGTGCCAAGGTTCGACATCACTGCCCTAGGAGAAGCGCTCTCCCGGGGGGTTACCTTGTGGGCATGCTCCCGAGTCCAGCATTTGCCATCCATGGACGCCGTATGCAGGACTCGGCCCCGCCCCCCCTGCATCATTGGATTTGATTGACAGCAGCGGGAGCCAATGGCTGCGCTGCTATCAATCTATCCAATCAACAGCCGAGAACCCCCTAGCAGAGAGGCGGCGCGTCAAGTTTGGGACAAGTTTGAGGGGTCAGGCAAGTAAAATGGGGGGGGGGGGGGGGGGCGGCTGGGGGCTCGATCACTGAAAGGTGTATTCTATGCATTAAGGTGAAAAAACACGAACCTTTACAACCCCTTTAAGACAGACAAGAGTTGCCTTTACAGCGGAAGCTTAATTTGCTTATATTTTTCCTTCTCCATTTCGTCCTTTATTAACATGATCATTACATTTTGAAATAAATTCCTTTTGTTTTTTCTGCATACCTTATTTTCAACCCAGCGTTGTTATCTCTGGGTCTCTGTGATTCTCTACAGAGTGCAAGCAGATCATGGCTGGTGGGAGGGGCCAGCAGGGTGCTGTACCTAGTTTCCAGAAAACTTCACGGCTCCCTGCCTCAATGAATGGGTTGGCTTTTGGGAGGAGTTATGCAAATATCAAATGCCTAGACAGGGTGGGTGCTAGTCATTAACATATAATCAGCTTTATATGTTATATGTTAATGACAGAGTCAATTTTACTCTAAACTACATAATATCAAGTTTCTATGCATGGGTCACCAAACTATGGCTTGTGGGCCACATCTGGCCTGCAGTAAGGGTCAGTTGCATAGCCTCAATGTGCAAAGATTGAGGATTAAGGTCAGCAGAGACTGCCTATAAGCTTCATATCTGATGTAAAACAGGACTCTAATGGTAAGGGGGCTAGACTCTGATGCATGGGGTAAGTCTGTCAGGGGGGGGAAGACTGACTGGGACCCCGAGGTATGGGGGGGGAGACCATGACGGAGACCCCGAGGTATGGGGGGAGACCATGACGGGGACCCCGACGTATGGGGGGGAGACCATGACGGGGACCCCGACGTATGGGGGGGAGACCATGACGGGGACCCCGACGTATGGGGGGGAGACCATGACGGGGACCCCGACGTATGGGGGGGAGACCATGACGGGGACCCCGACGTATGGGGGGGGAGACCATGACGGGGACCCCGACATATGGGGGGAGAGACCATGACGGGGACCCCGACGTATGGGGGGGGGGGAGACCATGACGGGGACCCTGACGTATGGGGGGGGGAGACCATGACGGGGACCCCGACGTATGGGGGAGACCATGACGGGGACCCCGACGTATGGGGGAGACCATGACGGGGACCCCGACGTATGGGGGAGACCATGATGGGGACCCTGATGTATGGGGGAGGCCAGGATGGAGACCCTTAATGGGCAGACTCGATGGACTACTTAGTCTTTTTCTTGGGTCACTTTTTCTATGATTCTATGTAAGGGGGACATGTGTGTAAAATATACAGTGTGGCCCTTGAACCAAAATGTTTTGGGGCCCCTGAGATTTCCGCACACCTGCTCCACCATTACAAAAGAATCCAATTGCTCTGCTGAGTTTTCAATCTCATTTATAATGGAAAAACCTCCAGGGTAGGTAGGGACCCCCAAAACCCCAAGGTGAGAAATAAACAGAGGTGGGATATCCTACCCGAGACAGGAAGAGATAATAGAAGGCATCATGTGACTCGGCCCGCACAGCTCCATTGATGAATAAAATCCCTCTCCGGCGATGAAACCCTCTAAGGTACAGAGATCCCGTGTAATAGGGACGGATCAGTCCTGGACTCCGAGACCGTCAGGAATTCCTTACCAGTTACCTCGCCATCGGTTTTAATGAGCAGTGACTGCACCACGCAGAGAGGAACAAGCGCCATGAAAACAACTATAAATATGAACACAAGAAGCACAACTTGGATTAGATGCACAAAAAAAAAAAAAAGACTGCAATATGTGAGAATGGCGAATATAACGAGCCAGAATCCGAATACACAAGACTCATTATACACGGACCCTACTGCAAATACTGCCAGCATCAAACCTACACTGGGCAGGCAATACAAACCAAAACAGCATCATGTCCGACACCAGAACCAAAAATAAAAATAAAAAATTTCAAAGTAAAAAAAAAATAAAAAGATTGCCCAAGTCTCCAAAGCTAAAGTCCAGGCAAATATAAAAGTCCTGTGAATGCTGCTCTGGTTAAAACCTTCACATATACTCTGCAAAGCGACTGGCCTCAGGCAATATGAAGAGAGAGAACCATGATGAAGAAACAAATCCTCCCACATACAGCAAGTTAACCAGAATTTATAGAGCTTGTATGAGTTGTCAAAAAAAAAGGGGGCGGAGAGCTGATGTTACACTCTGCAGAGCTCAGTGAGGAGAGCTCTGAGAGCAGATTGGAGGAAAAAAAAAAAAAAAAAAACACGATATATTCATTATATCTATCAGTGTGGAGATGTAGCTCTCATGCCGGTGTTATGTCGTTAAGTGTCTCTCTGTAGGTATGGAACTACGCATGAGACGTACAATCTTCCGGTAAGCGTTCCACTTTCATTCTGTGTTCCAACAGGTTGCGACAGGTGTTCGCTCGCTCTCGAATAGTGCATTTAAAGAAATGCCGCTTTTCTTTAAATGCCGCTTGTAGCTGCGCATGCACTATTGAGAGCGTTCAATATCGACATAACACTGTCACAAAGCAAGGGTATGGAACGCATACCGCAAGATTGTATGTCTTACACGCATGCGCACTTTGCTAGCATCCCATACCTATGGAGCTTCACTTAACATTAACGCCAGCTTTAATGCCGCGTACACACGATCGGAATTTGGGCCAGCAAAAGACCGATGAGAGCTTTTCATCGGAAAATGCGACCGTGTGTATGCTCCGGAATTTTTGTTCTCAATTTTTCCGAAAGAAAAGGTTTCTATCGGAAATTCCGATCGTCTGTAGCAATTTCGACGTGCAAAATTCCTACGCATGCTCTGAAGCATTAAACTTCATTTTTTCTCGGCTCGTCGTAGTGTTGTACATCACCGCGTCCTTGACGGTCGGAATTTGGTGTGACCTTGTGTAGGCAAGACAGTTTGAGCTGAATTCCGTCGGGAAAACCAGAGCTTTTTCCAACGAGAATTCCGATCGTGTGTACACGGCATAAGGCCCCATTCACACCTGAGCGTAGCGTTTTCAGGTAGAAAATCGTGTGATTTTATGGCGTTTTGCTGCGATTTTGTGCAGGTCAAAAAGGTCACCAATGTAAAAAGCAGAAAAACACCCAGAACTTGTTTGAGCTTCAGGCGTTTTGGAGTGGAGATGTGAACCATCTCCATAGAGAATAATAGATATTTTCCCCTCCAGCCTTTTGTAGCTTCAGGCTTCAAGCTACAAAATGCTCAGGTGTGAATGGGGCCTTGAGTGGAGAATTGAGTAATCACATGACTGCTGAATGCTTGGTTCTTTGTCTGCTTGAAGGAGAGTGGTGACCGTCAGTCATCACCACTCTGCTCCTCCAGCGCTCACTGGAGCGGCAAGCTGGGGAGGGGGCAGTCGCATCTGGCTTCAGTTCTCAGTCATACCATGAAAGGTGGGACCAGCTGTGAATCGGGCAGCCGTGTGGATCCCAACAATAATGTCAGGATCCTTCCTGAGCCTGGTGTGGGCAGTAGCTCTGTATAATGCCCCGTACACACGGTCGGAAAATCCGACCACAAAATCCATCGGATTTTTTCCGACGGATTTTGTCCGACACTGGTGTTGCATACACACGGTCGGACAAAGTTGTCGGAAAATCCGATCATTCTGAACGTGGTGACGTTTGTTGCCTACGACGGGACTACGTAGAGGCTAGTAGCCAATAGCTTTGGTCTTGTAATGTGATCTGAGCATGCGTGGCACTTTGTCCGTCGGAATTCGCTACACACGATCAGAAAAAGTCCGATAGGACTTTGTTGTCGAAAAATTTGAGAGCAGGAGATAAAACTTTGTCCGTCAGAAAATCCGATGGAAAATGTCGGATGGCGCCTAAACACGGTCAGAATTTCCGACAACATTGTCCGATAGGATATTTTCCATCGGAAAATCCGACCGTGTGTATGGGGCTTTAGACAAATCTGGATCACAAGAGAAAAAAAAAAATGTAAATCGGAATCCCGTGATCCGTAAAGAGAAGTGTGGCCATAAAAAGCTTTTCCGATAAAAAGCTTTGGCCATACTTCTCTTATTTACAAATTTTTGGTCTGTGAAAAGAGAAGTTCATCGTTAAGGTTTGCATACATTTTTATTATTTTTTTTTTTTTAGAATTACACTCCAGTTAACAAAGAATTAAAATGCATACCAGGGGCACTGATGTATGCCAGGGAGGCTCCCATCTCCCATCAGGCTTAGCTGCTGAGCCCCAGACTGCCCCGATCGATGTCCTGCTGAAGGATGGCTTTAAGGGCTGGTTCCCATCAGGAATAGCACAGGAACGCAGTTCTGTGCAGTGTCTATTTCGATTAGGCTGAAATTGCACCACACCAAAAGTAGTACATGCACTACTATTGGAAACTCCCTGCATGGATCTCAAATGTACTGATTTACGACCTGCACTTGGAGTGTCATTAACTTAATATTGACGCCCGCTGCAAATTATAATCACAGTGCGTTTTGAACGCAGTGCGGGAAACACGTGTTCTGGTGTGAACGTGCCCTTATGGCCAGTACAGATGATGAGATTATCGGACGAATGACTGTCCTTTTCTTTTGCATGATAATCTCAGATCGAATCTGATGAGTTTACTAAAGTCCCGAAAATTCGAGTACGATAGAATAAAAATTTGGAAGTGATGTCATGCATTTGTATTGCATTTTCGAACGACAGCTATACTGATCAAATGAAAATCGTACGATCTGGCATAGTACGAAAAAAACATTTGTGCATGTCCGATCAAATAATATCAGATGAACTGTCCTGATCGGCTCTCGAAAGCTCTGTACTAACGATCACATTATTGTACGATCGCTACGAAATCTGCATTTTCGTACGATTTTCTGATTGTGTGTACCGGCATTATGATAAAAGATTGGAGATGGAGATTTTCTGAAAAAGTGATACATTTCTATGATTTGTAACAAGTCAAGACTTTAATATTGAAGTAAAGTTGCTCAAAGGTTGACTGTGTAGAATGTGTGCCTGTAGTACTATCTGATGAATAGAATTGTCTAGAAGTTGATGGATTTGATGCCTCGTGTTTCTCTTTAGTTTCGGTCAGTTGGTAGAGAAAGGGAAGGGTTAACTTGCACTTGAATAGGGGAAGGCTTAGGAGCCATTATCTCTATATAAATATAAATCTGCCATATAGAATGTAAATCCTCTGCTGAATTATTCATACACAGTGCCAGCTATCCTAATGCATCAGACAAAAATAAAACATCACCTGCAATCCTGTGCCGGACCTTCCGCTCCCTCCCTATTACTATTGTACATGAAAATGCAAAAGGAAATGTCCAACATCATATACTCTGCCCTCCCGACTCCTCTACCAAAGGTTATACCCATATCACATCAATCATATTAACTAATCTGACAGATCAATTTCATTTATAATTTTGGAAAATTAAGCTGGCCATCCACTAGCACAGGGGTCTCCAAACTTTCTAAACAAAGCCAGTTTACTGTCCTTTAGGGGGACCGAACTGCGGCCAGTGGGAGAAGAAAATGTCCCATCATTGGAATCAATGGGAAGAACAGCACCCCATCACTGATGTCAGTGGGAGGAATGGAGCCCCTTCATTGGTAGCAATCGCGCCCCATCATCGGCAGCAATGGGAGGAATGGCGCCCCATCATCGGCAGCAATGGGAGGAATGGCGCCCCATCATCGGCAGCAATGGGAGGAATGGCGCCCCATCATCGGCAGCAATGGGAGGAATGGCGCCCCATCATTGGCAGCAATGGGAGGAATTGGGGCCGATCATTTGTATCAATGGGAGGAACATTCATTCAACAAATCTACTAGTACATGGCCAGCTTTAGCTTTTGCTTTTTTATTCAAGTACAGCTGCTGCCCTATAAAGTGGCGATTCCCCTTCTGGCACTCTGATTATTTTAACCCCTTCCCTCCCAGGTCCAGTGTCCTATTGACTGGGCTATTATGCCTGGGGGGCAGGAAGGTCTCCCTGATCATGTGACCACTGTTATTTGTTGTCACAGTGGTCACATGATCCGGAGCGGATAATGCCAGCTCCTGATCATTACTGTCTGACAGCTTGGCCTCTGTGCTAGGAGCCCACAGAAACCTCTGCTGCCTGGACGTACATGTGTGGTGTGGGCGTTAAAGTGCTGCTGCATATATACGTTACGTGGGCAGCAAGTAGTTAATTGGGGTTCTATCTTAAATGGACCTAGTTTACCAGGAGACAATTCAATATTTAGTCCTATTAAGGACCCGGTCAATGCTTTACTCTGATCACTGTATTCTCATATGAGTTCTTATTGTAACAGATACTGTAAATCAAACTCAATAAAAACATTGAAATACAAGTACTGGACCTCTAAAGGGCACTTCCAATAATCAGCCTCTTGCTGTTCTTGTACAGCAGAGCTCAGGCTGAGAAGAGAAGCAGCACAAGATGGTAATCAGGTGTGCAAGAAGCATGCTGATAGAAGGAAAGAGCAGATTGACAGAGAGAGGAGCTTGTCAGCATGCTGCTTCTCCTTTAAGGGTCCAATCACAGGCTGGGGGAAGGATAGACATGCCAATGCCAAGTGTTACTGAACTGCATCAGCGAGAAACCAGTTCTTTTGTCCTGCCAGGCAGGGCTGTGCTGTGTGGCAGAGCTGTGTAAATCTCAGGATTGGAACACAGCAATACAAATCATTTGGCTTCTATATATGAATTTCTTCTCTGTATTTAGCAGCTTGCCGGGAGTTCAGCCTCACAAAAATGCTGTTACTGCAAATAAAGCAGTTGGCACCAAAATGATTTAAACATATGGGATTCAGAATCTCCTGTACAGGACAAGCGCTCCTTTGAGGCTGGCATGATGGGCATGCTGAGACAGGTAGTTCCCCAGCAACTGGGAAGCAAAGGGTTTTCTGCGGCAGCAGACTTGTTCCCAGCAGCCAACAACCTGCTCAGGTTCCTAAATAATGGGTGTGCCGGCGCTTAAATAAACAATGTCTCGGCGTGTCAGGTGAACACAGAGGATGTGCCGAGTGAGGAACGCCTGGATGTCATCACCTGCGGGCAGTACAGACGCCCCTCTCCTCCATTCCTCTCCTTCAAGGGAAAAAAATTACATTGATTTTGTGGCTGCTCATTCTGGGTTATTATTCTAACAAAAAGTTATTTTAGCGACTTTTTTCCTAAACATAGTTTTTCGGTTCAGTCGTTTTAACTGGCAAACACAAATGTGAGTAACCGTGCCTCCGCCATGACACTACCCCAAACAATTACCCTTCACTGTCCAACAGCCACCACTGAGCCCCAAACATAGAAATGAACCACCGACACAATCGCCCTACAAGAACAGGGCCCATTCACACTTGAACGCCATGTCTGGCACATTGATGCAGGTTGCGCACGTGCTTTTAATTTTCCTATGTAGGCATTTTCTTTTTATCCAGTGCAGCATTCATTACTGCATGTATTACATGGCACCGAGGTGCTGTTGGATTGTCTCTCTCTGTTTGTTTCTGTTGGGATGCCATTGAAAATGAATGGCAGAATATTGCAATGTGCAACCCCCTTACAAAAATCTGAACAAGTGAAAAACGCAGCCTGAGGCTACATTCACACCTCTGCGATTTAGCCCCCGTTCACATCAGATCGATTTGACAGGTCAAAATCGCATTTGTCAAATCGGAGCCCATTGCCGGCAATATCAGCGTCCCAATCAGTGCGACGCCAACTTTGCAGCAGTACCGATTTCCAAAAGTAGTTCTGCACTACTTTTGGCGACTTGGGGGGGGGGGGGGGGCGATTTCAATAGATATCTGTGCATGAAGAAAAAATGAGAATCGCGCTAAATAATTAATGTAAAGTCCATAAATGAATCCATATGGATTATATTCATCTGTGTGACGTTATCCACAAGCAATGTGATAATGCATCAATCTCTAAAATAGCAGTGTCCATCATCCATCACCAAAAACCGCAGTGAATCCACCACCATCTGTAGAAACTGCTTACCAGCTCCTATAGACCAATTATTATAGGGGGTCGATGTACGCCTATGGCTTAAAACCCAGCCGGGGCCTTTCTCCTCATCTCCGAGCTTCTCTACACTGTCGATATCACTCAGTAAGTTAGATAATAATTAGGCACGAAAAAGAGATCAAAGCTCCACATAGTGTAAAGTCCTTGGTGGGTTTATCAAGTATAAAAATTATAACACTCCCAGCAATGATAAAATAAGCACCTTAAGTTTGGTGTGTCAGCCGGCACACAACCAAATAAACCCGTCTGTCAGGACGCGAGAGATAGTCATGTCAGCACGTCACTCTGCCCTATGCGTTTCGTCACAAATTACATCATCCTGGGGCACTGGTGCATGAACCTGCACAGATCTTTCAATTCGCCCCCGAATTTGGGCTGAAATGCAGCTTTGAAATCGTGTGAGTTCAGAGGAACTCGCATGATTTCAAAGCTGTGTTCAGTGTGAACGAGGGCTCAAAGCGCATTTTACAACACAAATGTGCAGAGCTTTGCCATTTATTTTAAATTGGTCTAGTTCACACCTGTGTACCATGAGTTGGCCAAATAGTACACACTTTTTTTATGGAATTTGTTAGGCCCCATTTACACTCGCAAATAGAACCATTTGCAGTTAACTACGGGCGGGAAGCCCCATTAAAAGCAAAGGGAGGCTGACAACTCCCACAGCTATTTGCGACCAATAGCATGTAATCTCTCATGCAGCAACTACCTGTGGATGACCGGCCCTGGATATACAGACTGCATCTTGGGTTGATCATCCACAGATAATCGCATGAGCGATTACATGCAATCAGTTGTGAAACGTTGCATGAGCTTTCAGCCTTCCATTACTTTACATGAGGCTTCATGCCTGCAGCTAATCGCAGGGAACCCCCGAAGCTAATTACCAACATCCCCATTCGCAAGTGTGAATAGGGCTTTACAGCAGCAACACGCATTTCTGACCCCACTATTATTATTGGCAGGGCATGAAATGCATGCAACATGCATTTTGAACATAAAAACAAGCCACCCTACTAGAAACCTTCACTTTAAATTGATTCTCATTGGCTAGCAAAAACACAGACTGCATTAAATCGCAAGTCAATGCACAACTAAAAATCGCCAAGATAAGCTTTATGTCATGAGAGAATTAAAGAGACTACCTATGCTGTCCTCCACCTGAGAATTCTAGACAGGAATGCATACATCGCTCAATGCGAGCCATTCACTGCGGCTCGGCTTCATCGATAGGTGATGCTTCCAGTAATTAAAAGATATGTAAACCCTCACCTTGTTAAAAAAAAATAAAAAAAAAAAATAAATCCAGTTTAAAGCGCTAGTAAACTGCCAAGAAAAAAAAATCTCATAATGCAAAAACCTGCCATTTTGTTTTTTGCTGAAAGTAATGTCTTTCTTCTGGCCACTCTGCCATAAAGCCCAACTCTATGGAGCGTACGGCTTATTGTCGTCCTATGTACAGATACTCCAGTCTCTGCTGTGGAACTCTGCAGCTCTTCCAGGGTTACCTTAGGTCTCTGTGCTGCCTCTCTGATTAATGCCCTCCTTGCCCGGTCTGTGAGTTTTGGTGTGTGGCCATCTCTTAGAAGGTTTTCTGTTGTGCCATGTTCTTTCCATTTGGTTATGATAGATTTGATGGTGCTCCTAGGGATCATCAAAGATTTGGATTTTTTTTTTTTCTTAGCCCAACCCTGACTTGTACTTCTCAACAACATTGTCCCTTACTTGTTTGGAGAGTTCCTTGGTCTTCATGGCAGTGTTTGGTTAGTGGTGCCTCTTGCTTAGGTGTTGCAGCCTCTGGGGCCTTTCAAAAAGGTGTGTATATGTAATGACAGATCATGTGACACTTAAATTGCACACAGGTGGGCATCGTTTCACTAATTATATGACTTCTGAAGGTAATTGGTTGCACCAGAGCCTTTTATGGGCTTCATAACAAAAGGGGGTGAATACATACGCACATGCCAATTATCCGTTTATTTCTGAAAAATAGTTTTATGTATATATTTTTCTAATTTTACTTCACCAACTTAGACTATGGTGTTCTGATCCATCACATATAATTCAGATTAAAAAAAAACATTGAACTAAAGGCTGTAATGTAACAAAATAAGTAAAAAGCCAAGGGGGGTGAATACTTTTGCAAGGCACTGTTGCTTCTGAGGGTGCCAGGCACTGGAAGGCATGATACCCGCTCTGCCATTGCAGTTAATGAGTTGAAATTAAATTGGCTTTATTTATATACTTTAAACTCATCTGATTTTCAGTCTCCTGCTTATCCGTGAACTTGGAGTTATCTATTAATAAAGAGCCAGATGGACCCAAACTGTTTAATCATGAAATGATTTATTTAAAAAAATAACAGTCGAGAGATGACTTTCCTGTAATTTACAGGATGTTTCAGAGTCGTCTGATTTTCCCCTTATTTTACGCTTCCCAAGACTTCACGCAGCATTTGCACGCTTTCTTAGAATGACATGAAATGGGGAGCTTATTGTTTGCTGCCTTACACAGGCATCCAACATCATCCAACACAGGGAGCCTGTGCCAGCCTGTGAGACATGCAATAAATATTACCGCTATGATGAGCTGTGAAGAAAGTTAATAATAAAGTTAATAACTGCACTACCAGAACAATAATGTTTTATTAAACAGCAGGAATGAGGAAGCTTTGGACGTGGCAAATCAGATTTTTAAAAGCAATTTTCAAATCTTTTGCGTAGCCTGCATCCCCCTACATACAAAAATCTGTGTATTTACTTATATTTTATCCAGTACCATGATCCCGCAGCTCCAGCATTGGTGTCAGTAAGTGGCTGCTGCAGGCGAGAGGAGGGAGCCCCGACAATGGCTGGGTCATGGGTGACGTCAGGGCTTCATTAATTCATAGCCATTGTTCAAAAAAAAAAAAAAAAAAAAAAAAAAAACAAAAAAAAAAATTCTTAATCCGGCCTTAGACATTTCCAAATTTCCAAATTTGAATTTGAACCATGTAAGGGCAGGCTGAATATACCTGTTCTGGAAATTTTGTAGATAGGCAACTGCTATCCTCATATTGATTTGTGGTTCAAAATAAATAACTACTGCAGTAGGGAACAGACACAAAAGATACACTCAGCATCTTTCCAAAAAGTAGTTACCGTATATACTCGAGTATAAGCGGACCCGAATACAAGCCGAGGCACCCAATTTTACCACAAAAAACTGGCAAAACTTATTGACTTGAGTATAAGCCTAGGGTGAAAAATGCTATAAGTGGAAAAGAGGGTCAAAAATGCCCATTTGCTGCCTCACTGTGCCTATTTGCATGCCTCACTGTGCCCATTTGCAGCCATAGATCCCCCGAACTTCAAACTTGGTAGTTAGGGGTTCCTAGATGCCCCCTAGCTGCAGCCAAATTTGGGGTCTCTGGACCCAAAGGGTCCCGAAATGACATGGCTGCAAATGGACACAGTTGACCGTCTTTGGGGCCCTGTCAAAATTTGGGGTTCCTAGCACCAAGTGGCAGGATAGGGGGCCCTGAAGTCGGGTCGGAAAATCTTATTCTCTGCTGCAGAAAAGTGCTTGACTCGAGTATAAGCCGAGGGGGGCACTTTCAGCACAAAAAAAAATGTGCTGAAAAACTCAGCTTATACTCGAGTATATACAGTATTTAATTTTGAACCGCTAATCAATATGATAGGAGTTGCCCATCTATAAAATTTACAGAACATACCCAAGTTGATTGATCAATCAACTTGGATACAACCAGCCTGCCAGCCTTTGCTTGTGATTATTGCTAACGGCTATAAAAGCCACTAGCAGTAATCACTGATTTCTCCCTGCGGGAACGGCTCCCCCGCCCCCTTGCGGGGAGAACACATTGGCTCCACAGGGGGAATACCCCCACCAACACAGTCAGTGTTGATGGGGAATCGAGCAATTTTAGACGTGCGACCAAATGGATTTTCTGTTTATCCATCTTTGAAGCTACTTATGGTTATCCTGCAGCTTCCAGACCCCATGTAAAACATGTTGGGCCCCTACACATCCATGAGTCATGGTAGTCTGTGGTAAAACACATGTATTATTGAATACTGCAGTGCATAGCGACACCTTTCACGCAGTACAGTAGTGGGCAGCACCTCAAAAACGTACAGTACATGTGACACATTAACAAGCGTTGGTTAACACAACGCATCAATGAGATGTGAATGGGCCTGAAATGAAAGCAATTAAAAAAATTTAAGCGCTGGTGACATCACTGCGGGATGCTGGGAAAGCTGAAGATCCATAATCTTGATCCAGCACTTTCAGGGGCTTCTTTTTACAGGATCCTTCACTTTCCCAGGATCCTGCGCGAAGATTTAGTGACGTTACCCTTGCCTAGACGAGAGCACCGTAAAGCAGAATGTAAGGGGTGTATTTTTTTAATTTTTCTTTATTGTTTTCATGAAAACATTTTTACATAGGGAGCAGCAAGATAAGCAGTCCTTGCACTTTCATGGGCTTGCTAGATGCCTTTTGTTGGGCCTTTCATAATATGATTATTCCTAGTAATGTTGGATTGTTACGTCACCAGGGAGAATAGTGTAATTAATGGCAGGATCATCTCATCCTTCTCAGGACAGAATGGGTTAATGTGTGTTGACAAAAGCCATACACCTTGCCAGCGTGGATTTCCCTAACGGTGGTTAATGCCAACATGGCGTAGCAGGCCGGGCACGGTGTTCTTGAGACCTTGCTGAGCAGCAGAGAGGTTAAACACAGAGCTCTCTGCATTAATGAGTACCCCCCCCCCCTTTCCCTCAAGCAAGACATGCTGTTGACAGTGCAGAATCAGGAGGCCATGGTAAGCCGAGCAGGACTCCGCTCTTCCTTCTGAGCGCCATCACACAGCTCACCCCTGCAGCATCCTTCCTCCTCTCCATCCTCCTCCTCCCCATCCAAAAGGACGTGGTATGACTCACCAACCCCAACCGGCCACCTTCAGGCCTGCAACAAACACCTCATACAGGAAGATGTTCTACAACTGTCTGCACACTGCAGAGGGGAAATCTCATCCTAAGGGACTACAAACTCATTCACTGCCATCAAGGGCACAAGCCATGCGCCAATACCGAGTACCTGTCATGATAAGCTCAGGCTGATGATGAAAGGATTCTGTACCAACACAAAAGAGTCAAAAGAATGTTTACAGCACAAAAAAAAAAAGAAGATAGCAGCAAGCTGAAAATTTTCAAGCCTAATTTTTGAGATTGATGATTTTAAGAAGGTTGCCATGTGTCCGTCTAGCCTACTTGACACAGCATTTAATTTTTTGCCAATTCCCAACTTCAGTACAATCTCTTTTAAGCAGCCCACAAATGCAAAAACGACCAATGTGAAATGACAGCGCCCTAATCTGACTTTGTTCAGCCAATGTCACATTCAGGAGGGGCGGGCAGACAGAATGGCAGATAGGGTGGGAAAATGTCAGGTTCACCTTTTCACCAGTCAAGTTAGACCGACAGGAACCTTCACTCAAAAGTGAAAGTGCCACTGTACCTCCTACCTGCCCCCAACACTTTACACCAGGGGTCCCCAACCAGTGGCCCGGGGGCCACATGTGGCCCGCGGAGCCCTCTGGTGTGGCCCACCACCTCCTGCTCTGGGATGGCTGGTTGGCAAGCCCGGATCGCAGATCCGTCATCCTAGAGCATCAGTGTTGTGAATGAAACCGGCGGTGGAGAAAGCAAGCGGCTGCGGAGCAGAGCCTCATAAGCCGATGCTTCCTCTACAGCGCTGGCTCTTGTCACAGGAGGAGTGATACCAAATATGCACCGCCTACCTTCAATCCGATCCGTTGAAGAAAACAGATCCATCCCCTTCCACCTGGGTAGATCAGATCAAAGGGCCCATAGAGTAGAGTGGGTTGTGCCCGTGTCTGCTGTCCATATGCAGAGTGGACACAGACCGTCATCCGCCCACTCCACTAATTGTGGCCCGCGACTGGTTACCACTCACTTAAGTGGCCCTCACTCTTCAAAAGGTTGGGCATCCCTGCTTTACACTAACACCGTTTAACACTTTCGTTTTTAATATACGGGGAGCAGGTATCTTTTTGACAGGTACCCACTCAAACGTGCTGAATTCTTGCCTAGTCAAAAATGTGCGCTTCGACATCCCCCCATGATCATGACCCAGGAGGTGGCAGACTCAGTCACACAGCGCCGCTGCATGATCTTGTGCATGCCCAGTGGGGAGCCAGTTGCGATTCCTCAGAAAGTTACAGCTTACTCCCATATCAAAGATGGCGGTGCCAGGTATTTGCAGGGGGGGGAGGGGTTCGGTCGTTGGAGGGTACCTGCAAGGTTAATTTTTCTTCCAGCCAAGAGTTAGACTTTAATGCGGAACTTCGGGGGGGGGGGGGGGGGGAGAAAAATCGTCTCTTGCAGTGGGGCTCCCCATGCACTGTAAAATGCTCCTTTATGCTAAAGCCCCGTACATATGGGCGTCATCGACCATGTATGGCCTGCATAAAAGGAACCTGAATAATTGTAAATTTATATATCCCCTACATCAGTGGTCATCCACCCTGTCCTCAGGGCCCACTAACAGGCCAGGTTTTATGTATTACCTTGGGGAGATGCAGACTAGAATACTGCAATCCCTGAGCAGCAAATTATATCACCTGTGATGTATTCCAGTTATCTTGCAAGCCTGGCCTGTTAGTGGGCCGAGGACAGGGTTGATGACCACTGACCTACATGGACAAAGCCTTTAACCCCCTTTCTATTATTCCCCAAACTGATAACATTCCTGGGACTCAGCTCCTATTCTCTTTCTTTTATCATTTACTCCCAATTATGGGCCAGGTTTATTAATTATGGGCTAGGTTCATTAATAATGGCCTAGGTCTGATTCTTACCACCCCACATTTCAACCCATAATAATTCCTCTATTGCTTTGGCAATACTAAATTATATTGGGTTCTGCCAATGATGCTTAAAGTGTAAGTTTAAAAAAAAAAAAAATGAAAAAGGTAAACCAACACTGTACACCCCAATATACTTCCCCACTCTATTTACCTCCATGGGGGACGAGCCGTCGGTGCCCATGTATCCATGTAGCAGTCTAAAGGATTTGAAATCCCCGCTCTTCTCCTTCTTCTTTCTGCAGAGCTTCGGGGAGGGATCAGAGCGATGACCTGTGTCGGCAGCGACTAATCAGAATCACTCTGATCCATCCCAGGATCTCCAGGGAGAAGAGCGGGGGGATTTCAAACCCTCAGACTACTGTACAGGCTGCATGGGCACTGACAGATCATCACCCATGGAGGTAAGTACAGGGGGGTCTAGGAGGTAGTGAGGGGAGTATGGTGTCAGTGTCACCTTCTATTTTGTCCTGAAAAGGTGAACTAACCCTTTACATTTGACTTGTACTGAGAGAGAGGAGCAGTAATGCATCAATACTATAAAGGAAGCAGAGCCTGCATATAGAATGTACAAATATGGCCGCCCCCATGAACCAATGTGATTACATACCGTACAACAAAAACAAGATTTTTACAACATTAACCATAATTGAAAAGGTGACACACACTGAGCTGATCATAGAACTAGAAAAATGCAAGTCAATTACAGTCTCCCCTTTACAAAACCGCAGAGTCACATCCATGAGGATTTCACTGGAAAGGGACACTTTGATCCTGAAGCCTTCGATGCGTTATACAACTAATAAACCCTTTCATCATACGAGGACAGCTAGAAGAAAGACTCGTGCAGCGTACACCCATAAGCAGCCCATTCACCAGATCGATGTTTACAAATGCACACGCCATGTGGAAGGTTTGAGAAAAGGTCAACAAATGAACGCAGGAGCAGGCGGGCGAGACGGGCGTACGCTGTCCCCAAATCACTACGTCGTAACACCGCCAAGGGCTCGTCAATGTCAAGTGACATACGGGACTGGAGGTCCGAGAACCCCCCTATGACCAGACACTAAGCCCCTCGCTGGCAGAGTGTGCCAGGGAATCCATAGCTTACTGGTCTGCGGTGTCCTTCTGTGACTCGCTGTAAGTGGGACATCTGCCGCGGATGATAATGCCACTTAGCTACAGAGATCTAGTCAGTGCACAGCACGCTGGTAGAGACAGGAAACGGAGAAAGAGAGAGAGCTTATTTAGAGTCAATGTGCTTTGCAGCACTGGCAGGATGATCTTGACTGGCACTGCTAAAGGACAGAATGGAAATGCAGTCATCCTCCTGAAAATACTAGATGACAGGCTGCCATGCTCATCCAATACAGTCCCTGACATAGGACAAGCAGGCAGCAGAGAAGGTTAGTAATTGATTGCACTTGAACTTGGAAATACTCTTAAAAGGGACTCTGCCATTAGAGACATAGTTGGGCTGCCAAATGCTGATGCCCTCTTGAAAATGCTTATTGCCTGGCTGTGTCTTCCTAAAGGCAGATACAAACCTTAACTGAAATATACTGTACTATATTGCCAAAAAAGTATTGGGGCGCCTGCCTTTACACACACGAACTTTAATGTCATCCCAGTCTTAGTCCGTAGGGTTCAATGTTGAGTTGGCCCACCCTTTACAGCTATAACAGCTTCAACTCCTCTGGGAAGGCTGTCCACAATGTTTAGGAGTGTGTCTATGGGAATGTCTGACCATTCTTCCAGAAGCGTATTTGTGGTGTCAGGCACTGATGTTGGACGAGAACGACTGGCTCGCAGTCTCCGCTCAAATTCATTCCAAAGGTGTTCCGTTGGGTTGAGGTCAGGACTCTGTGCAGGCCAATGAAGTTCCCCCACCCCAAACTCGCTCATCCATGTCTTTATGGACCTTGCATTGTGCACTGGTCCAAATCATTTGGTGGAGGGGGGGGGGGATTATGGCGTGGGGTTGTTTTTCAGGGGTTGGGCTTAGCCCCCTAGTTCCAGTGAAGGGAAATTTTACAGCATCAGCATACCAAGACAATTTGGACAATTTCATGCTCCCAACTTTGGAACAGTTTGGGGATGGCCCCTTTCTGTTCCAACATGAATGCTCACCAGTGCACAAAGCAAGAACATAAAGACATGGATGAGCGAGTTTGCGGTGGAGGAACTTGACTGGACTGCAGATAGTCCTAAAAGCAAACCCGATAAAACACCTTTGGGGATGAATTTGAGCGGAGACTGCAAGCCAGGACTTCTTGTCCACATCAGTGCCTAAGCTTACAAATGCTCTTCTGGAAGAATGAATAAACTTTCCTATAGACACTCCTAAACCTTGTGGACAGCCTTCCCAGAAGAGTTGAAGCTGTTATAGCTGTAAAGGGTGGGCCAACTCAATATTGAACCCTACGGACTAAGACGCCATTAAAGTTCATATGCGTGTAAAGGCAGGTGTCCCAATACTTTTGGCAATATAGCTTGTATATATTTAATTTACTTTTTAACAAGGATAACTGAATGATATGTAGTTCACTAAAACACTCTGTATGATCAACTGAGATTTTTTTATTCATAGTGCTCCCCATCGCCTACAGCTTCTTTCAGCAACTTCCTGTCTATAAGGTCAGCTACATGCCATTGGACTGGTTTCCTTATAATGACAATATAGTGGCCTGTGTCTGTGCAATGTGTGCCAGCAGGGCTTCTAGTAGTCTCCACTGAGGGTGCATGTGATATGGCGACAACGCAGGAGCACAATTCGAACACCGTTGTCACCTCATAACTCAACTTGCCTGTCTGGGGACTTTAATGGCAGGCTCACCAGGGAATACTAATTAAATTGCGGATTTATAAAGATTTATTTCTGAATTCCTTACCTCTGTACTTGCTTCAGGCCAGTACTCAGTCAGCATTGAGGCCAAAGCACCAGCACAAAAGCAATGGATTTAGTAACCTCAAAAGTAGAGCGATGGCGTCCTCCATTATTCTCTCATGAGATATTCCCCATAAGATAGACCCTAAACTTTTATACTGGATTTGCATTTTTTAAAAATTGAACAGCCTCCACCCAGTACTTAGAGATAACCTGCTGCTTTGCCTGCGGGTCCCCATTGGCATTTGAGTGCAAAAAGGTAGCCAGGTGATCTCTAGGCCTGTTTTTAGCATAACTTGTGATACAGAAGGGGAATTGTGCATTTTTGGTCCCAAAGACCTTTAACCACTTGCTTACTGGGCACTTAAACCCCCCTCCTGCCCAGACCAATTTTCAGCTTTCGGCGCTGACACACTTTGAATGACAATTGCGCAGTCATACAACACTGTACCCAAATTACATTTTTATCATTTTTTTCCCACAAATAGAGCTTTCTTTTGGTGGTATTTAATCACAGCTGGGGTTTTTATGTTTTGCTAAACAAACAAAAAAAGATGGTAACTTTAGAAAAAATTAATTAAAATCATGATTAATAGTTTGTTATAAAATTTTGCAAACAGGTAATTTTTCTGCTTCATTGATATGTGCTGATGAGGCGGCACTGGTGGGCACTGATAGGCTGCACTGATGGGCACAGATGATAAGTCGGTACCAATGGCCACTGATAAGGTGGCACGGATGGGCACTGGTAGGTGACACTGATGTGCAGCACTGTTCTTGAGGCACCGATTGTGGGCACTGATAGGTGACACTGTGGGCACTGACAGATGGCACTGGTAGGTAGCACTGCTGCCTAATGCTTGTTGGCACAGGTGGGCACTGAGGAGCTGGCAGCAGCTCACAGTGATCGGGACTGATGTCCCTCTCACTGCCGCCGGTGATCGGCTTTTTTTTTTTCTCATCGCAATTACCAGCTGTGTTTACATCGCATGATCAGCTGTCATTGGCTGACAGCTGATCACGTGGTAAGGGGTCGGGATCGATCTGTGATCCAGCGAGTCTCAGACTCGCTGATCACAGGGGGCATGCAGGCATGCACGGGACAACGTCAATAGACGTAGTCCCGGCAATGCAGGTCCGCGCTGTAGCCGTCATTCGTCTATCGCGCGGATCTCAAGTGGTTAAATGGGAACACTTGAAAGAAAATGTGCATAAACATGAAATCTAAAGCGTTTTTCAAGCACTTCCTCTCGTTGGGGTCCAAAACAAGCAATCATTTTTCAAGCTTCACGTGACAGGCAACAAGCGACGCAATGCTTAGGTGTTAAGGGATCCATTAAGAAACATGAGATTCTTCATCTTGAGTGTTGTCATGCTTTGGGAATCATGCAACAAAGAGCTCAGGTGAGAAACTGGGCTGAAGGGCACAGGTTCAGTTTAAAGGGTATTGAAAGCCTTTTATTTATTGGGGTAAATCCTTAATCATTCCTACGTCCTGTGCCCTAGTTATTGGCCATGTAGCCATTGCTGAAGCAGAAGACCTTGATGGAGCTAGTGATCATGCAGAGCTGGTTAGTTAGTGGCCCTGCCATGAACATCTGCCAATGTTCCTTACCAAGACCCTTTGCTACTGCACAAACCAAGTGACCAATGTGCTGGCTCTGGTCAGGTGATCAGAAGGAACAAATGAGGTTAGATGCATACTAGCTCATCATGCCTTTGTCTTGCAGGTTTTTTTTTTCTTTTTTTGAGAGTTTACAACCACTTTAAAGCGGAATTAAACCCTTCTGCCCTTTACAGCCAAGGAAGATGCTTCTGTTTGAACTGCAACTGCCATGGTGCTGCACATGTGATCAGTTATCACACCAGCCATTTGATGGTATGTTTGGTTGAGGACACAAATCACATCAAACTTTTTTTAAAACTGGTAAAAATCAATGGGTCTAGTTCCAGTTTTTGATTTACAGCTGGGGCTTTGGGCTTCAGCAAAATGGCGGCCTCCAGAAAGAAGAAGCAGGAACAATGCTGGAGGAAATTTACAGCACACACTATTTTGGTAGCATAATTATTATTGTGGAATGTATATAAAGAACATTATTTTTTATCAGGTTGTTATGGGTAAAGTTCTACTTTAATGCATGCCAGTGCATTTTTTTATGCATTTTGCCACGTTCCATGCAGAAAAAAAATGCAGCATGTTCTACATTTGTAGACTGCACTGGAACGCACTGCACTGGTGTTAACTAGGGCCACCGGAAACCATGTTAACTACAGTCCATGCATTTTTGCAGCAGATCAAAAACGCACTGACTGCATGTGGTGTGAATCGATCCTAAGAGCTGCAATTTAATAACAGATCATTTCAAATGTAAGATTTGAAGTGTCATTACCTTGTGAGTACAATACAGAGCTTTATGAACACGTTTGATTCTATGTTGGAGCACAGGCCTGTAATAAACACAATACACAAAACCTAACCCAGTCCTGAAACACGACCCCATCAAAGCAAAATTAAAAAGGTTAAAGCGTGACAAAAATACAGCTCATAAAAATAGCAAACGCACTCTCTATAAAACAAAGCACTGATCTGCATGACAGCTCAAAACAAATAAATCTAAAACTACTACTTATATTATCACAATAAAAAAGACTGTTTGTACAACCTTGCACAGTGCTACAAAGGCGCTCCACCAACCAGAATTTCAAAACAAAATGAAAAAAATACAAAACAATTATTGCAACAGGTTTTCTTTCAATCATCGGTTATTAAATTGCATCTCTTAAAGCTCAAGTCATATAGAAAATGATTGCCGACAATTATGAGCTTCCAAGATTATTGTACCATCATCATTGCGCACAATGATGCCACTGTTGGTGATGGCGATACGAGCGGAGCGGAAGGCTGGTGAGAGCGAACACAGAAATCAGTGACCAAACGCAGCCATTTTTGGTCATTTTGGAAATCGAATAGCTTTGGTTTTATAGTACAGAAAAGCAGAACAGTTATGGCAAAAATCAGCATGATCAAAGAAATCATTTTGATTTGACGAGTCTGGGTTCACACTAATGCGATGCAAAGGTAGCCAGGTGATTTCTAGGTCTGTTTTTAGCATAACTTGTGTTACTGGAGAATTTTTGGTCCCAAAGACCTTTAACCACTTGCTTAGTGGGCACTTAAACCCCCCTCCTGCTCGGACCAATTTTCAGCGCCGATGCACTTTGAATGACAATTGCACGGTCATACAACACTGTACTCAAATTACATTTTTATCATTTTTTTTTCCCCATAAATAGGAGCTTTCTTTTGGTGGTATTTAATCACAGCTGGGGTTTTTATTTTTTGCTAAACAAAAAAATATGGAAAATTTAGAGAAATAAAAAAAAAAAAAATCATGTTTAATAGTTTGTTATAAAATTTTGCAAACAGGTAATTTTTCTGCTTCATTGATATGTGCTGATGAGGTGGCACTGGTGGGCACAAATAGGCACAGATAAGTCGGTACTGATGGCCACTGATAAGGTGGTACGGATGGGCGGCAAACAAAAAAGTTCCTGATCATGTGACCACTGTGATTGGTTGTTATAGCAATAACATGATTGGAAGCCCTTGCCCACCAGTTTCCCTCCTTCGTAAATGGTGATTGGAAACGGTTGGCGAGAGCGCCGTGCATGTTCCTCTAATGCCAGTGAGAGGAGAAAGTAAGCAACAAACATCCAACTAACACTTTTTAACCAGCTAAAGCTACAGGCTTTTTGTTGTTATATGGTTTGCACTGTTAACTGTCACTTTTGTTGGAAAACTTACATTGCATGCGCATAGGGAGAAATATATAATAAAATGCCTATCATTACAAGTATAAATCCCATGAAGGTACCAGGATTCCATATTCTTCACTCTAGTGGGCCTCTAAGCCAGAGACATATCAGATCATAACTGTTACAGTCAATCTGCTACAAAGTTTTTGTTCATCCGATACAAAGATCTACAACACAGATCATTCACTGAGCACTCAACATCACAAGCGAATGTATTGGATCAGGCAGTCTTGAGGCTTAACAGCCAATCAGAAATCAGCGTTCAGCACCTTAGGCTGGACTGCAGACTAAGATAAACTGGTTACTGATCTATAATGTGGATCACTTCATGCCATTTTGTGTAGTACATAAGTATGGCCTTTATTCTATATTTATTTTTATTTGTTTGTAAATCTTCTCTGATCAATCCTGGAGGTGTAAATAATATGCTGTATTGTCAAATCTGCATCAAACACAAAGCAGGTCTAAATCACCTCCACCAGACAGCTAGAGGGGGACCTATATGACCACTAATCATCAAAGGAGGAACTGCAAACCTATTATAGGACTACTACCAGAGAGATGCCATCGTAGACTTCTGAAAATGCCCATTGACTGGCTGTGATGTCCATGGCTTCAATACTCAGATAGTGAAGACATTCTTACGTTATTTATATCAGGCTCTTTCCAGATCTTTGGCTCAAAAAATGCCAATCCAAACAGCCAGGCAGTTAGCATTTGCAGAAGACCATGAATGATGGAAAGCAGGACTGCTGTTCGAAATCATGGAGCCCCATACAGCCTGATACACAACCCATCCCCGCCCCCCCCACGCTAAAACTGAACACGGACATTAGAGCTGCACGATTCTGGCCATAATGAGAATCCCAATTTTTTGCTTAGAATAAAAAGATCACGATTCTTGCGACGTAAAATCTTTCACATTATACAAAAAAAAAAAAAAATGGGCTAACTTTACTGGTTAGTTTTTTTTTTTGTTTTTTAATTCATTAATTTTTTCCAAAAAAAATGCATTTGAAAGAACGTTGTGCAAATACACTGTGACATAAAATATTGCAACAACCACCATGTTATTCTCTAGGGTGTCTACTAAAAAAAAAAAAAAAAAAATGATATATATATATATATATATATATATATATATATATATATATATATATATATATATATATATATATATATATATATATATATAATGTTTGGGGGTTCCAAGTAATTTTCTAGCAAAAAAAAAAAAAAAAGATTTTTAACTTGAAACCAACAAATGTCAGAAAAAGGTTTAGGCCCCTTTCACACTGGGACGGGAGCGGCGTCAGCGGTAAAGCAGCGCTATATTTAGCGGCGTTATTCGGCCACTAGCGGCCACTAGCGGTGCGGTTTTAACCCCCGCTATCGGCCAAAAAAAGGGTTAAAACTGCCCGCTGCAGCGGCGGTATCCCATTGATTTCAATGGGTAGGAGCGGGAAAGGAGCGGTGAATACTGCTAGAAGGACTTTTTTTTACCGTCCTGTTAGCGCACCTCTCCTCCGGCTTTCACACTGGAGTGAAAGGGGCCGGATTTTTTCAGGCGCTATTTTTAGCGCTGTAGCGCCTGAAAAACACCCCAGTGTGAAAGGGGCCTAAGTGTTTAAACTTTCCTCACTTACACACAAAGTCTATTCCATTGACAAATTGTTACAATGTTTATACTTAAGTTCAACTGATAAAGAATGTTTTGATTCTTGGCAGACTGCCCAGTTTTTCTCTTCCTTTCTTTTGAGGGCTGTGGCTTCAGAAGAGCAGAGAGAATTCTTTGCATAGAAAGGATTGTGAAACACTTTAGTCAAGATCGCGATAACGATTATTGGCGATTAATTGTGCAGCTCTAATGGACATAGATTTATCAGTCCCCACAGCTTATATGCCTCAGTGATGAATGGACACAGACGTGATTGGTACAGATCGCTCACTGGGGGTTATTTATGAAAGGGAAATCCACTTTGCACTACAAGTGCACTTGGAAGTGCAGTCGCTCTAAATCCAAGGGGTAGATCTGAAATGAGTGGAAGCTCTGCTGATTTTATCATCCAAAAATCCTGTTTTTTATTTTCCTTGCATGTCCCCTTCGGATCTACAGCGACTTTACTTCCAAGTGCACTTGCAGTGCAAAGGGGATTTTCAGTTAGTAAATAACCCCCACTGTGTTCATTCAGGAAAGAAAGCAGCCAGTAAATTACATTTACTGACCCCTTCCCCTGCTCTACACTCTGAAACATCCTCCTGTGTGCCCGCAGCAGCTGCTGGCGGGAGGAAGGTGATATTGCATACTGGCACATTATGGGAAACTTACCTTAGAACGAAGTCTAACGCCATGATTTCACCGCTGAGAGGGCCGACATCTTCCCCCCGGTCTTCTGTGTGGGTTTGCAGCCTGCGGATACATGAGTGTCCGGGGGCGCGATGACATCACTCTCACGCATGCGTGCGGGAGCTGCTGTTTCCGGCACTGTATGTCGGAGTGATGTCATCAGCTGCATGCACTCTGAATATCTCCTTAATCAGGAATATGCAATTAACGGACCTCCAGCTGTTGTGGAACTACAAGTCCCATGAGGCATAGCAAGACACTGACAGCCATAAGAATGACACCCAGAGGCATGATGGGACTTGTAGTTTTGCAACTGCTGGCGGTCCGCTAATTGCATATCCCTGTCCTAAATGGGGCAAGTTTAGGAGATATTCACAGTACCTACAGGTAAGCCATATTATAGGTGGTGCAACTGAATTTACTACCACTTTAAGCTTTAACAATAAAAACTAAAAGCCAATTGGTTTCTATGCAGAGCTGCACCAGATTTTGCATTCTGCAGTTTTAGTAAATCCTTCTGCCTTTTTGGCAGTCAGCAACATGATGTGCAGGTAGCTGCGTGCCGCTCCTGACTACTCCGCTGCCCTACGCCAAAAGCTTTATATGCAAAAATATCCAAAATGTAGATATCAGTTTCATGTAGGGGCCAACTACAGCAGAGCTCAAACTGGGAGAGGGAAGACTGTCACTAGCTAGTCAGACTCTGCTGCTGCGCAGTACCATATATACTGACGAGAGGAGAAAGCAGAATGATGGCTCATCAGTATGTGGCGTCTCCATTATCCAATCAACAGGATGTGGGTGTGTTCCAATCTCTGCTGCTACTCAGCGATTGGCTTATTTATCATGACAGTGTATTGATACCATATGTAAAAGGCCCATTCACCTTTATAATTAATGTGCTAGTCTGTATTTTGTCAAGTACTGTGTTTTAGAGATGCTGGTACGAGTATTGGCTTGCATTAATGTGTACAGGTACAGAAAAGGGAACAAGAATTTACAGACTATACTTGCATTTTACATGTTGTATCTTTCATATCTTTTATAGGATGATCTTCTAAACACACGTGATCATCAGCTAATGCAGAACGTCCAAAAAAGCGGTATGGTAAAACACGCTGGTATGAACAGTGCCACTGAAATTACCGGTACAGAATTTTCCATGCGTTTCAGGCTGCATTTTTACATGCAGAAAAGCATCCAACCAAAAAAAGGTGCCCAAGAAGTGAACAGTCTGTTGTGTCATCAGCACCAAAACGCAGCGCAGGACTAACCACAGACCCAGACACGCTATAAATTTGTAAGCTCACCTGAGCTAGCAAGATAATGCAAAATGATTGCGTTTTATTGGCTTCCACTCTTCTATATATTACAGGCAATTCAAAGATCACACAGCTATAAATATAAGATGATATCATTAAGTCTCTAAGAAAAATCTCAACCACAAACCAGCAACTTTCTAAGCCAAGATGAAAAAAACTTAGAATTGCCAGACATCTTATTATACGCTTGTCGTCACCACTTTAAAAGAGGAAAAAAAAAAACTCACGTGAGCGTATTCAATACGCAGTGTGCAAAGCGCAGTAACCCAGGGCAGCCAATCAGATCTTAGTTTACTGAAGTCAGACCAGTAAAAAAGGTCAATTGCTATGGGATACTGTCTTTGCTGAATAAAACAAACGGATCAAAGTGATTTTACATTTAATTTAATATAAATTAAAATAATTATTTTATTTATATATATATATTTTTTTTTATTATATTATTATTATTATTATTATTACACATACATACACATATGTGTGTTGTATATACATATAAAAATCACACATACACAATATTTTATAATATACTATTTATATATATATATATATATATATATATATATATATATATATATATATATTATATATATATATATATATATATATATATATATATATATATATTTGTGTGTACATACACGTGTGTACATATATATACACACACACACACACACAATTATATATATTCCATTCAATATTAAAAGCAGCACTTGGCATGCAAAGCTCGCTATGGTAAACCAGCGGCCCCTTTTTTCGCTCTGATGTGCACAGTGGTGTCCCTTTGATGTCCAGTTCAGAGGCCCCAACATGTGACAGTGTCCTGTGACAGGCTGACCAACAATGTCATTATACATTCGAGCACCATATGTCACCTCATTACCGCAGCACCATGTTCATTTACTGCTTTCTAACACCAGAGGGTACGACCAGCTGCACCGGCAGAAGACACAGTGACACATGCTGAGGTCCATCAGCTGCAGAGGAACTAACAGCACCAGCATGACCATTTTTTCCCCCATTAGATGTGAGGGATCCCAAGGTGCCCCAACATTGGTCCAAGTACTAGAAGACCTTTTTAGACATTTGGGAAACAATCAGCAATTAGCAAATTGTTCTAGCAATGCTTGCGGACTACATGTCCCAGCATGACCTGTCATCTATCAGTTTGCTGCTGTTTATACATCCTGACCAGATGAAGGGTCCAGTTTGTACATACAGGGTCCAAAAGCATCGCTACATCCTATTTGATGCTATTTTGGGGCTACACACATCAAACTGCAACTCCAGCGACCATACAAAAATCTGATTTCAGCAATAAATGCTGCGTTCAGGGTTGTTGGCATGGGTTACTGCTAATTAAATTATGCAAAAAGGCCTACTTGAAGCTCCATCCTCACGCTTTATCCCAGATTTGGCAGCAGCCCTCCCCTCCAATGAGTCTGGTAACCCCTCATCCTAAAAAGGCCCAATGAACACTCAAGTGGCACTGAGTATTGTCCTGGCACCCCAATAACATTAACAACATACATGATAGTCCAAATACACTGTGACCCTGGGTCTGAGGACACCCCCATTGGCCCATTCTGATATCACCACTGGTGACCCAAGAATAGACCACAGAGTGTAAACACCTCAGTCGTGTCACCTTAAATACCAATAGCTCCCCTTACTAGTATACGACCTCCAGGATTGAAATAGGAACCCAATGACTCCTGTAAAGACCTGATAATCCAAAATATGCAGTGACCCTGGGTCTGAGGATGTCCCCCATTCTGATATAACCCCTAGTGAGCACTGTAAACATCCCAATCAAATCAAAGTCATCCCAAATACATGAGGAACCCCTCAATTGATTGGTATACAACCTCCAGAACTCTCCTGACACCCAAATAACAGTCATAAACCCCAACAGACTCAAAAGTCACCCCCCAAATACACCATGGCATCTCCTATAGTCTTCCACATTGATCAATGGCCCCATTATTTTCCTAATTCTCAAAAAAGACAAAAGGATCCCACATACATGAAAGGCACACCAAATACAACATGACCTCAGATCAGATGATCCCCCATTATTAGAAGTAAACACCCTACATGGGAGAAGCCCCCCATAAAAACAATGATCCCGGGTCAGATGACCACCATACCTTATATGCCTCCTGACGACCCTCAACATAATCTCTACACATCAATAATAGAAATGAAAACCCCAAAAGTATGAAATCACTCCAGATGCTGAGGGAAACCAAATCTGGGGACCCCCAGATATCCATACCCCCTAATAACAGTAGACAACGCAAACATGTCAGCCCCAATGTTACCCTTAAATCTGGTGACCTCCAGAATAGCCAAAGAACTCCACTAGTCATAAACACCCCAAACAAATGACAATCGCCCAAATGTGCCCTTCAGATCAGGTGATACCAAGGATGGCCCGAGCACCCCAATATCAACACCCCAAACCTCAGTCACCCCAATGTAACCCTAGCACACAAGATAGTAATCTCAATGTGACCCCCAGCTAAAGTGACCCCATGGGAGGTTCACGCACCCCAATATTAACACCCCAAACCCCAGTCACCCCAATGAGATTACTATAGGGTGTGCTAGGGTTACAATGTGACCCCCATCTAAAGTGACCCCATGGGAGGTTCAAGAACCCCAATATTAACATCCTAAAAATTGATGATCATCCCAATGTGAACCCAGCTCAGGTGACACCAAGGAAGGTTCAAGCGACCAAATGTCAATAGACATCCCAGACCTGACAACCACCTTTTCTGACCCCAAGGATGGCTCTCACACCCCAAAATCAATCAACACTTGATACATGACAGTCACCCCAATGTGACCCTAGCTGAGTTGACACCAAGGATGATGGTCCAAGCGCCCCAATATAGACACTGCATGCAAGTGCCAATCACCCCAATGTGACCCCAAGAAAGGCATGAGTACCCCAATATCAGTAGAGGCCAGTGACCCCCAAAACACAAAGTGACCCCAGATCAGGTGACCCTGCAGTGACCCCCCCCCCCCCCCCGGTTCGGGTGACTCACCCCACTCGATGTAGTCGTGGATGTTCTTGTCGCGGCGCAGCGGGGAGGCGCAGCACTCATCGTACAGGCAGAGCAGCGAGTCCAGCAGACTCTCCACACTCATCCATCCGCCCCGCACCGCTCCGCCGTCCACCAACAAGCGCTCCAACTGCCGCAACCGCACCTCCCCCGACATCTTCTACACCCGCTACACCCGCCGCCCGGCCATCACAGCTCCGCACCAGCACAACCAGGACAGGAGCAGGAGGAGGAGGAGGAGGGGAGAGGAGGAGGAGGAGGAGGAGGAGGAGGAGAGGAGAGCAGAGCAGGAGGAGGAGGAGGAGGATGGGGACACTGCGGGCTCAGGCACACCCGGCGGAGGGGAGGAGAGACCGACAGGAGGGGGAGGGGAGCAGAGAACAGGCTGCCTGCTACTGCTGGAGACAGGAGAGAGGAGAGATGAGAGAGAAGAGATGAGAGAGACAGGAGGGAGATGAGAGAGACAGGAGAGAGATGAGAGAGAAAAGAGATGAGAGAGAGAGAAAGAGATGAGAGAGAGAGAAGAGATGAGAGAGACAGGAGAGAGAAGAGATGAGAGAGACAGGAGGGAGATGAGAGAGACAGGAGGGAGATGAGAGAGACAGGAGAGAGATGAGAGAGAAAAGAGATGAGAGAGAGAGAGAGAGAGATGAGAGAGAGAAGAGATGAGAGAGAAGAGATGAGAGAGACAGGAGGGAGATGAGAGAGAGAGAGAGAGGAGATGAGATGAAAGAGAGAGAGAAGAGACGAGAGAGAAGAGATGAGCGAGAGAAGAGATGAGAGAGCCAAGAGAGAACCAGGAGATAGAATAGATGAGAAAGCCAAGAGAGAGATATGAGAGAGGAGAAAACCAGGAGAGAGAGAGATGAGAGAGCCAAGAGAGATATAAAAGAGAGAGAGAGGAGAGAACCAGGAGAGGGAGATGAGAGAGCCATGAGAGAGAGAGAGAGAGGAGAACCCCAGGGGAGAGAGAGTCAGGAGAGAGAGGGATGAAGAAGAGATGAGGGAGCCAAGAGAGATAAGAGAGAGGAGAGAGAGTGGAAATGAGAGAGACAGGAGAGAGATGAGATGAGAGAGAGTGACAGGAGAGAGGGAGAGAAGAGATATGAGAGAACGAGAGATGATAGAGACAGGAGAGAGAGAGAAGAGATGGAAGACAGGAGAGAGATGACAGAGAGAAGGAGACAGGAGAGAGAAAGATGAGAGAGAGAAGAGATAATAGAAAGGAGAGAGAGAGGAGAGAGAAGAGATGAGAGAGAGCGAGAGAGACATGAGACGGAATAAATGAGAGAGACAGGAGAGAGAGAAGGGAGATAGAAGAGAGGAAAGAGACAGGAGAGAGATGAGAGAGAGACAGAAGAGAGAGAAGAGATGAGAGAGAGGATGGAGAGAGAGAGACAGGGGAGAGAGAGGAGAGAGGGGGGAGATAGAGAGAGCGACAGAAGAGGTGAGAGAGACAGGGGGATGATAGAGAGAGACAGGAGAGATTAGAGAAAGGAGAGAGAGAGAGAGCGACAGAAGAGATGAGAGACCGGAGATAGAGAAAGGAGACAGTTGAGTTTAAAGAGAGAAAGGAGAGAAAAGAACAAGAAACAGGACAGAGACGAGAGAGTGACTGGAGAGAGAAGAACCAGAGACAGGAGAGGGATGAGAGAGACAGGAGAATGGAATTCTGCATGCACCTCCAAGCCGTTCCGAACTGGGCAGATTTCCTTTACTTCTCGCAGTATAGAAAAGGGCGCTATCATAGTGCCTACAAAATAGCAGTCCCAAGTCATACCACCATAAGGCCCTACTGACCAACAAAGACCACTCCAAGCCATGTGGGCTGCAACAACTCATCAGTGTCTTGTCTATCCCAAACCCCCAACAATTCAGCCTGACAAAATCTCAAATAAAAACCATAATGAATGGTTCCAAAGAAAAATATGTTGGAGAATGGAGAAATGAAATAAACTTCATGAAACAAACTGTTTACCAGTCACTGCAGAGAGACTACAACCTGGCCCCGTACCCGGAGGTGCTACAAGACCCCAAAGCAGACAGACCCTGAGCCAGTATAGACTGAGCGCCCACAGCCTGGAGATCGAATTAGGACGGTACAGACAGACCTACAAGCTAAGGGAGAGTAGACTGTGCCAGCATTGTGACCAGGGGGTCCTGGAGGGTGAGGACCATTTCCTGCTACATTGCCCCAAGTACTCATCAGTGGGGGACACTCACTTCAGGAGACTCTCTGCTCTCATCCCGGACTTCAATTCTATAGAAGAGGAGAGGAAGCTCCAAATTCTACTGGGAGAAGAGGAGCCAGTGGTGAAAATAGCTGCCCAATATGTGACAGCGTGTCACAGACTGAGAGGGACATGAAAAAGTGAGGACGTTTTAAATGTTGGTTACTATCTGTCAAGTTACGTTCAGGAGAGGTTGTAAAAACGTCCCGTGCCAAATACACAGGGCAGAGAGAGAAAGAGAAAGCGGTGTTCCAGCCGCAAAAAAAAAAAAAAATTCTTTAAAAGTCAGCAGCTACAAACACTGTACCTGCTGACTTTTAATAAGGACACTTACCTGTCCAGGGAGCCCATCTGATTGGGTACAGGTGCCGCCATTCCAACTTAGGGAAACTGGCTGTGGAGCCATGCGGGTTCACTGCCAGGTTCTGACTGCGCATGCGGGAGTCCCGCGGTGCTTTGTGAATGGCTAGCTTGTCTTCTGGGACACATACAGGTCCCAGAGGACAACGAGGGTGCTCACTGACAAAAAGCAGGACGTGACGTCCTGGGCCGCGGCCTGGCCGAATGGGAAGTACAATTGTACTTCCAAAAAAGGTACTATTGGAAAAAAAAAATTCAATATCCAAAAACGAGGGGTAGAGAGGTGGTCTTTCATTTAAGACCACCTCTCAAAAGTGGGTGGAACTCCGCTTTAAGAGGTTGTAGACCTCTGAACCCCCCCCCCCCCCCCAAAGAAAAAACCCTGCATGACAAAGGCATAATGAGCTGGTATGCGTCACATACTAGCTCATTATGAAATACTTATCTTGAAACTAAGCTGTAGCAGCGATCCCCGCACACCACTGTCATGGCCAACATCTTTCCCGGAGCTTCTTCTGGGTTTGCGGGCTCCAGCGCTGTGATTGGTCGGAGCTGTGATAACGTAACTCCCGTGCATGTGTGTGAGAGCTGCCGTTCACGGCACAGGCTCGGAAGGAACGGCACCCATGGGCCATTCCTTCTGAGCGCATGCGCCAGTGATGATACTGGCTGCATGCACTGGAAAAATCTCCTAAACTGTACAGGTTTAGGAGATATTTTCAATACCTATAGGTAAGCTTTATTATAGGCTTACCTATAGGTAAAAGTTTGCAGAGGAAGTTAACTTCCTCTTTAATACTCCTCTAAAATAAGAGCTTTAAGGAAAAGTATGGCAAAAGCTCTTTTGACCAAAGTCCACTGTCAGCTGATGTCACTCAACCGGTCCAGGCTCTGGATCGATCCTGACTTTAATGTCGGGATCCACCCAGATGTCTGGACGGGTAGCTGGCTCAATCTCTCAGCGAGATGCACTCTCCTAAAACTGTCTAACATGCTTTCAATGAAAGTGTTACTAAACCCAGGACCCTGCATTCATTATATCTGGTCTCCCACAGTACACAGAACATGGAAATGCAATCATTTTAGTAAATATAAACTGCTAAACGCTTTTTCTCATCAGCAGTATATAGCAGTCTTGTGTCTATCAGTGTCTGGCCGAGCACTGGTCAAAGCTTGTAGGAGGAGTTTTCATTCACCTCTGACTGTCCTATGAAGCTGCATGACCCCTGACCTTCTGTCTGGACAGTGCTGGTTGTCCCTGTGCCAGTCACATGCACCTTCCCAAAAAAAAAAAAAAACTCTCTAGCAATACACCCCAAACTGAGCATGTGCAGAATGCCCCCAAGGCTCTGTACTACAGTGGAAGAAGGGGAGGATCAGAGAAGACAGGATCATACCGGCTTTTCTCACAATGCAGAGGATTAACCCCTTGGGTTCTACGGTGAGTATAACAAGCATGCTTTACTGCATCAACTGATTTTACTGCTGTGTGTTTAGTAACACTTTAAAATCCATCTCATCCTGTTTTCACTTTAGTAAAAATGAATTCTAATTGGTTGCAAGGATTATTACATTTTTCAACTCAGCAAGGTCATCAAACCTTAAAAATTGGTTTGACATTCTACAATATTGCACCACCGATTCTCCTTGCTCCAGGTGCCTCTCTGATATTTATTTAGGTCATTCTTCTCTGTGATTATAAAGCCAGATTACCAGCCCTCTAGAAGTTTACAGTAAAGTGAAGACTATTTGAAAAGTCTGCGGAAAAAATATTTTGTTAAAGGAAACTATTGTTATTTTCTTATGTCTGAGTGTCAGTCTGTAACCATGTGTATGTTGCAGGTATACTTGATGCACAGCTGAGAATGTATTGGGTAATGGAGTGCTCAGTATTGGAGAGTGCTCTGCATGTCACACCAGTACTCTGCAGGCTGATGCCAACCCACCCAGGCACCGCCGCACACAACGGCTAGGTTTAATCATTAGTAAAAATTTTACCAAGCACTGCTGCCAAAAATTAGATCATACTGTCAGGGGCGTAACTAGAAATCACAGGGCCCCATAGCAAAATGTTGAATGGGCCCCCCCCCCCCAAAAAAAATGGCGGGGCTTAAATTAAATAGTGGGCGTGGTTTAAAGGGCGGGGCTCAAAGGGTGTGTGGTTTGAGTCTGAGAAGGAAGAAAGAAAGAAAGAGAGCCCAGATCCTACACCACAATAGCAATATATGTATTCCAGAAAGTTTAATCAACAGATAAAGATACTCCAAACACCTGGTGTTAGCGCTTCAATAATCCTCACCTGTGCCCAATGCAGCGTGGTCTGCCCATGCCCAATACTGCCTCACCTGTGCCCACTTGCGCCCAATGCAGCGTGGTCTGTGCCCAATACAGCATGTCCAGTGCCCAATGCAGCCTCACCTGTGCGCAATACTGCCTCACCTGTGCCCACTTGTGCCCAATGCAGCGTGTCCAGTGCCCAATGCAACCTCACCTGTGCCCAATGCAGTGTGGCCTGTGCCCAATGCAGCCTCACCTGCCTGTGCCCAATGCAGCATGTGCAGTGCCCAATGCAGCCTCACCTTTGCCCAATGTAGCCTCACCTGTGCCCAATGCAGCGTGGCCTGCCCATGCCCAATACAGCCTCACCTGTGCCCAATGCAGCCTCACCTGTGCCCAATGCAGCGTGACCCGTGCCCAATGCAGCCTCACCCGTGCCCAATGCAGCCTCACCTGTGCCCAATGCAGCCTCACCTGTGCCCAATGCAGTGTGGCCTGTGCCCAATGCAGCCTCACCTGCCTGTGCCCAATGCAGCATGTTCAGTGCCCAATGCAGCGTGGCCTGCCCATGCCCAATGCAGCCTCACCTGTGCCCAATGCAGCCTCACCCAATGCAGCCTCACCCGTGCCCAATGCAGCCTCACATGTGCCCAATGCAGTGTGGCCTGTGCCCAATGCAGCCTCACCTGCCTGTGCCCAATGCAGCATGTTCAGTGCCCAATGCAGCCTCACCTGTGCCCAATGCAGCGTGGCCTGCCCATGCCAAATACAGCCTCACCTGTGCCCAATGCAGCCTCACCCGTGCCCAATGCAGCCTCACCTGCCTGTGCCCAATGCAGCCTCACCTGTGCCCAATGCAGCCTCCCCCGTGCCCAATGCAGCCTCCCCCGTGCCCCATGCAGCCTCCCCCGTGCCCAATGCAGCCTCCCCCGTGCCCAATGCAGCGCGGCCTGCCTATGCCCAATGCAGCCTGACCCGTGCCCAATGCAGCCTGACCCGTGCCCAATGCAGTCTACCCCGTGCCCAATGCAGCCTACCCCGTGCCCAATGCAGCCTCACCTGCCTGTGCCCAATGCAGCCTCACCTTTGCCCAATGCAGTGCGGCCTGCCTATGCCCAATGCAGCCTGACCCGTGGCCCAATGCAGCCTCCCCCGTGCCCAATGCAGCCTCACCTGCCTGTGCCCAATGCAGCCTCACCTTTGCCCAATGCAGCGCGGCCTGCCTATGCCCAATGCAGCCTGACCCGTGCCCAATGCAGCCTGACCCGTGCCCAATGCAGCCTCCCCCGTGCCCAAAGCAGCCTGACCCGTGCCCAATGCAGCCTCACCTGCCTGTGCCCAATGCAGCCTCACCTTTGCCCAATGCAGCGCGGCCTGCCTATGCCCAATGCAGCCTGACCCGTGCCCAATGAAGCCTGACCCGTGCCCAATGCAGCCTCCCCCGTGCCCAATGCAGCCTCACCTGCCTGTGCCCAATGCAGCCTCACCTGTGCCCAATGCAGCCTCCCCCGGGCCCAATGCAGCCTCCCCCGTGCCCAATGCAGCCTCCCCCGTGCCCAATGCAGCCTCCCCTGTGCCCAATGCAGCGTGACCCGTGCCCAATGCAGCCTCACCCGTGCCCAATGCAGCCTCACCTGTGCCCAATGCAGCCTCACCTGTGCCCAATGCAGTGTGGCCTGTGCCCAATGCAGCCTCACCTGCCTGTGCCCAATGCAGCATGTTCAGTGCCCAATGCAGCGTGGCCTGCCCATGCCCAATGCAGCCTCACCTGTGCCCAATGCAGCCTCACCCAATGCAGCCTCACCCGTGCCCAATGCAGCCTCACATGTGCCCAATGCAGTGTGGCCTGTGCCCAATGCAGCCTCACCTGCCTGTGCCCAATGCAGCATGTTCAGTGCCCAATGCAGCCTCACCTGTGCCCAATGCAGCGTGGCCTGCCCATGCCAAATACAGCCTCACCTGTGCCCAATGCAGCCTCACCCGTGCCCAATGCAGCCTCACCTGCCTGTGCCCAATGCAGCCTCACCTGTGCCCAATGCAGCCTCCCCCGTGCCCAATGCAGCCTCCCCCGTGCCCAATGCAGCCTCCCCCGTGCCCAATGCAGCCTCCCCCGTGCCCAATGCAGCGCGGCCTGCCTATGCCCAATGCAGCCTGACCCGTGCCCAATGCAGCCTGACCCGTGCCCAATGCAGTCTACCCCGTGCCCAATGCAGCCTACCCCGTGCCCAATGCAGCCTCACCTGCCTGTGCCCAATGCAGCCTCACCTTTGCCCAATGCAGTGCGGCCTGCCTATGCCCAATGCAGCCTGACCCGTGGCCCAATGCAGCCTCCCCCGTGCCCAATGCAGCCTCACCTGCCTGTGCCCAATGCAGCCTCACCTTTGCCCAATGCAGCGCGGCCTGCCTATGCCCAATGCAGCCTGACCCGTGCCCAATGCAGCCTGACCCGTGCCCAATGCAGCCTCCCCCGTGCCCAATGCAGCCTGACCCGTGCCCAATGCAGCCTCACCTGCCTGTGCCCAATGCAGCCTCACCTTTGCCCAATGCAGCGCGGCCTGCCTATGCCCAATGCAGCCTGACCCGTGCCCAATGAAGCCTGACCCGTGCCCAATGCAGCCTCCCCCGTGCCCAATGCAGCCTCACCTGCCTGTGCCTAATGCAGCGCGGCCTGCCTATGCCCAATGCAGCCTGACCCGTGCCCAATGCAGCCTCCCCCGTGCCCAATGCAGCCTCCCCCGTGCCCAATGCAGCCTCCCCGTGCCCAATGCAGCCTCCCCGTGCCCAATGCAGCCTCACCGTGCCCAAAGCAGCCTCCCCGTGCCCAATGCAGCCTCCCCGTGCCCAATGCAGCCTCCCCGTGCCCAATGCAGCCTCACCTGTGCAGTGGAAGAGGTGAGCCAGACTGCAGCAGCCCTCAAAGGGCGAGCGTGGGGCTGTCTCAGAGTGGGGGGGGTGAGCACCGCCCGCACGGCCCCCCAGCCAGGGGAAGTGAGGAGAGGAAGAGGCGCGCTGTCCAGCAGAGCGCTGTAATAGCTTGCATTTGAATGTCCTGTGTTCCCGGGGCTCACCGTCACATAGCCCCACCTCTTGGCCCGGCGCCTTTGATGACGTCACATGTCCCCCATTGGACCGGCGTTCTGTCTATCAAAAGCGTCGGGCCAAGAGGTGGGGCTATGTGACGGTGAGCCCCGGGAACACACACAGGAGTGACAGGAGTGGACATTCAAATAAAAACCATTACCGCGCGCTGCGCGCCTCTTCCTCACTTCCCCTGGCTGGGGGACCGTGCGGGCAGAGCTCGCCCCCCCCGGGCCCCCGGCAGTATGCATTTATCTTCCTCCACACGGGCCCCATAGCGGCTGCGGGGCCCCATAGCGGCCGCGTGTGTCGCTATGGCGGTAGTTCCGCCACTGCATACTGTCCTTTCAGGGATAATATACTGACAGATCCGTAAAATTGTGAATTCTCTGTGATTTTGTTTTTGGCAGTTTTTTTTTTTATTAAAAAAGTAATAAGGATGCTGCCAGGATAATACCTCTGAGATCCTGGAAGAGTGACATGCTGACACTTGTGATCCCAGAACAATGCACACTGACACTTTGTATCCCAGAACAATGCACACTGACAATTTGGATCCCATAACAATTCACACTGACACTTGGGATCCCAGAACAATGCACACTGACAATTTGGATCCCAGGACAATGCACACTGACACTTTGGGGTCCAAGAACATAAGACACTGACACTTGGGATCCCAGAACAATGCACACTGACACTTGGGATCCCAGAACAATGCACACTGACACTTTGGGGTCCAAGAACATAAGACACTGACACTTGGGATCCCAGAACAATGCACACTGACACTTGGGATCCCAGAACAATGCACACTGACACTTTGGGGTCCAAGAACATAAGACACTGACACTTGGGATCCCAGAACAATGCACACTGACACTTGGGATACCAGAACAATGCACACTGACACTTGGGATCCCAGAACAATGCACACTGACACTTGGGATCCCAGAACAATGCACACTGACACTTGGGATCCTAGAACAATGCACACTGACACTTGGGATCCCAGAACAATGCACACTGACACTTGGGATCCCAGAACAATGCACACTGACACTTGGGATCCCAGAGCAACGCACACTGACACTTGGGATCCCAGAGCAATGCACACTGACACTTGGGATCCCAGAGCAATGACACACTGACACATGAGGTCCCTGGACAATGACACACTGACACTTTGGGGTTTATTTACTAATGGCAAATAAACTGTGCACTCTGCCAAAGCAGTTGCTCTAGAGCTTAGTAAATGAGATGAAGCTTCACTTTGCAAAGAATACGCAATCACATGCAAGTAAAAAAAAAAACAGCATTTTTGCTTGCGCGTGATTGGATGATAGAAGTCAGCAGAGCTTTACCACATATTCTAATCTCTGGAGCAACTGCACTTGCAAAGTGCACAGCCTATTTGCCTTTAGAAAATCAACCCCTTAGGGTTCCAGAACAATGTTGCCTACACATACCTTTCTAAAAACCTTAAAGGGTTTGTAACCCTAAATTATGCTTTGCTGCTAGCCCCCCTATTTTAAGCTGCCACCCTGCATTGTATAAGTGTTTGTTAGAATCAATGCCTCTCAATAACCTTTTGTGGAAGTATCTTCAGGCTGGTCACATGACTCCTGGCTGCTCTGCTATCCCGATCCAGGGCTACAGTGGCAGGAGCTGAGATCTCCCTCTGACATCAGCTAAGAGTCACGTGACCGCCGAGCTGCCCGCTCAGCCCTTGCCACTGTAGCCCTCGATCAGAACAGTAGAGCGGCCAGAGTCACATGACCGGCCTGAAGATACATCACAAAAAGGTCCTTAGAGGCGTTGTTTTTAACAAACACTTATACAGTGCAGGATGGCAGCTTAAAAGGGAGGGGGGCTGGCAGCATTCTTTTTAAAAAAAAAAAAATTTTATGAACAGCAGCGAGGGGAGGAGACAGACACAGACTCCTGAGCTAACAGGCATGGAGGGGAGGGGAGAGAGGATGAGGGAGAGCAGAGAGGAGAGAGCGGATGACGGAGGCGCGTAAACTGACCATGGTGTCAGGGCTCAGCAGGCATGATAAACCGTGGTTAGTTTACAGGGGGGAGGGCAGAAACTGGCAGAATCAGCCAGGTTTTTTACAGTTTGCAGAGAGGCAGGTTAGACAATCACAAGCACTGTGCTGTTACTGTGCTGTTTACCTGCTATAAGGAAAAAGGACCCCCTCTCTCTCTCTCTCTCTCTCTCTCTCTATATACATATATATATTTATGTATATATATATATATATATATTTTTTTTTTTTTTTTAGGGTAACAACCACTTTAAAGAAAATGTAAACCCAACATTTCCTGATGCATGCCTCCTGTACCTTGTACCATGAAAAAGTATCCTGTACTCTTTGTATTACTTAAGAAACTGACCACATTAGTCATAAGAGCACGGCATGGTCAGTTCTCTAGCTGTCACATACCAGGCTGGAGGCTGAGGTGACGAGAGGGCTCCCCTTGCGGCTGAGTGCAGAGTACCTCTGTAGTTGAAGACAGAGGGTGCTATGCACAGAGATGGGTTGCCTGCCGGTGAAGCTGTCTGATGGTTCCAGAAGCGGGACACCCAGGAGCAGAGAAGGTGGTCACAGCCAAAGATTCTCTGGGGGTACTGGCGGATCTTGACAGATGGATAAGCAGAGACAACGTCAGAAGCCAGGTCGGGGGTCCAACACAGGAAGGCAGTCAGAAGCAGAGACAGGAAGCGTAGTTGAGATCAAGCCAGGGTCAAACACAGGAAGTCAATCTGGAACAGGCAAGAGCAGGTCCGTGAAACAAGCCGGGTTCTGAGCCAGGAGAGAAGCCAGAGCAGGTCAGGGTAAGCCGGGTCAGTAACAGGTAATCAAACAGGAGCAAGGAACACAGGATACAGAGCTGATGATAATCCAGAGATTTGTGAGAGCCACTGGAGTCCTTATATAGGCCAGCAAACACTGGTAGTTAGGACGTTTTGCGTACATACGTTTGTCGGCGCAGACTTACGCTTGCCATTGCGTGCTGGCCCCTAATGCGCATGCGTGAATTGGCGTGGCCATATTAAATATTGGCATAGCTGCCAGTTCTTCTCCAGATTCTTCCCTGACACTAGCTGTGCTGGGAACACAGCCTGCTCTCTTTTAATGATTTAATGAGTTGTCCTGACATGCCCCCTCCCCCTGCAAAGCCATTCGCTGGGAAGTTCAGTGTGCTTCTGTTTCTCCTCCTCTATCTCTTATTATTATTATTATTATACAGGATTTGTATAGTGCCAACAGTTTGCTCAGCGCTTAACAAAATGAAGGCAGACATTACAGTTACATTACAATTTGGTACAAGAGAAATCAGAGGGCCCTGCTCGCTAGAGCTTACAATCTAAGAGGGAGGGTCAACTGATACAAAAGGTAATAGCTGTGAGGATGGGCTGATGGAGCAAGTAAAACAGTGTATTAGTTAGAAGCAGGATAGGCTTCTTTAAAGAGAAGGATTTTCAGGGATCGTCTAAAGATGGATAGATTAGGGGACATTTGGACAGAATGGGGTAGGGAGTTTCAAAGGATGGGAGAAGCTCTGGAGAAATCCTAGAGGCGAGCATGGGAGGAGGTGACAAGGGAGCTAGAGAGCAGGAGGTCTTGGGAGGACTGAAGAGAGCGGCTTGGTTGGTATTTTGCTAGTGATGTAGCTGGATGGCTTTGTAAATTATTGTAGGTACTTTGAATTTTATTTGTTGGGTGAGTGGAAGCCAGTGGAGGGATTGGCAGAGAGGGGTGGAGGACACTGAATGGTTGGTAAGGTGGATGAGTCTTGCAGCAGCATTCATGCTGGACTTCAGGGGGGATAGACTATGTAAAGGTAATCCAATGAGGAATCAGTTGCAGTAGTCGAGACGAGAGATGACCAGGGAGTGACTTGGTGGTGTCATTGGTTAAAAAAAAAGGGGTATTCTGGAGATGTTGCGGAGGTTGAGGCGGCATGATTTGGACAGGGATTGGATGCGGCCCTTAAATGACAGTTCAGAGTCCAGGATTACCCCTAGAACCCTGACATGTGGGGGCGGTGATAGTTGTGTCATTGATCTTGACAGAGAAGTCAGGGGAAGGGGCACGTGGGGGAGGAAATATTATGAGCATAGTTTTAGATTTAGTTTGAGGAAGTGGTGTGACATCCAGACAGATATGTCTGTTGGTAAATCCGTGATGGGTGATGAGATGTGATGGGGTGAGCTGAGTGGTAGAGAGACAGATTTGGGTGTCATTGGCATAGTAATGGAAGCAGCTAAAAACAGAGGTCATGTGACCACTTATAAAAAAAAAGGGGGGGGGGGTTGAGTATTTATAATGTGTTTTAGATCTATAGCTATATAATGATGCTGATCCAGCAGCTTCAATACTTTCTAAAACGCTAATCTGGAGCAATTGTACTACTTATAGAAAGTTCTGTGTTCAGTCTGACTTTCCTGATCTGCAAAGTACATCAAGGTCCAGGTCTCAAAATCTAGAAGCTAAAGGCAGGCAACTAGTAATTTCAGAAAGAGGTCAGCTATGGCAGCCTGCATATTTCTGCATATTTCTCCCATTATATACTCCCAATAATCCACAAGGCTAAAATCACACAATGGTACTTGAGGTCTCAGAGCTGTGCACATGATTCCCCCTGCTGGTCACAACCAGTACTGCAGTTTAGGTTTTCTTATATAAACATTGTAGCAGGTGACACTTTTGTTTATTACATTTTTTTTTTCTGGTATTCCACAATATTGCCACATTGATTCTTCTTGATCCAGGTGCCTCTCCAATACTTATTTAGGTCATTCTTCTGTGATTCTGCAGCCAGAAAGGTTACCAGCCCTCCAGAAGTTTACAGTATGTAAAATAAATACAATAAAATAAAGGATGTTTAGAAAGTCTGTGAAAACAATGTTTTGTTAAAAGGGAAAACATTGTAATTTTTTGTGTATCTGAGTGTCAGTCTGTAACAATAGTATGTTGCATGTATCACAGCTGAGAATGTATTTGGTAATGGAGTGGTCGGTAATGTAGAGCGCTCTACACCCCCCGCTTCACACTGCCGCGACTTATCATGCGAGTTGCGGCACATAAAGTCACATGACAAGTCAAAAACATTAATTTCAATGGGTGCTGTCCTTTTTTTTTTTTATGTAATCTTTATTTGAAAAATGTTTGCATCATACAACATATAAAAGACATAAAACAAAACACATAAAGAAGAGTAAAAACATACAGAAAGAATCCTCGTTGGTGTCATATGCATTACCAATGGGTGCTGTCCTAATCAATGCGACTCAAGTCGCAGCCACACAAAAAAGAATAAAGGTTCCTGCACTACATTTCTGCCATTGGTGCGACTTAAGTACCACAGACTACAATTTTAAATCGTAAAAGTTGCGAGGAAGTAACAAGCAAGTTGCATGACCTTGGGCTTTCAGCAATGTGAACCGAGGCTACATGTCACAGCAGTACTCTGCCAGGCTAATGCCAACCCACCCAGGCACGGACGCACACATCAGCTACATGTTTAATCATTAGCAAAATGTTACAAAGCACTGCTGTCAAAAATGAGATCATACTGTCCTTTCAGGGATAATATACTGACAGATCTATAAAAATCTGAGTTGTCTGTGATTTAGTTTTTGGCAGTTGTTTTAAAAAAATAACATTTGGTTGAGCAATCCTGGCAGCCAGATAAAGGTGTCTGTATGGACCCAGAATGATACACCGGAGATACAGAATGACAGACTAACACCTGGAGATCACAGGAATGTGTCACACTGACCCTTGGGGGTCCCAGAACAAAAAACACTGAAACTTGGGGGTCCCAGAACAATGACACACTGAAAGTTGGGGGTCCCAGAACAATGACACGCTGACACTTGGGGGTCCCAGAACAAAAAACACTGAAACTTGGGGGTCCCAGAACAATGACACACTGACACTTGGGGGTCCCAGAACAATGACACACTGACACTTGGGGGGTCCCAGAACAATGACACACTGAAACTTGGGGGTCCCAGAACAATGACACACTGACACTTGGGGGTCCCAGAACAATGACACACTGACACTTGGGGGGTCCCAGAACAATGACACACTGAAACTTGGGGGTCCCAGAACAATGACACACTGACACTTGGGGGGTCCCAGAACAATGACACACTGAAACTTGGGGGTCCCACAACAATGACACACTGAAACTTGGGGGTCCCAGAACAATGACACACTGACACTTGGGGGTCCCAGAACAATGACACGCTGACACTTGTGTTCCCACAATAATCACACACTGACACTTGGGGGTCCCACAATAATCACACACTGACACTTGGGGGTCCCACAATAATCACACTCTGACACTTGGGGGTCCCATAATAATCACACTGACACTTGGGTTCCCACAATAATCACACTCTGACACTTGGGGGTCCCATAATAACCACACTGACACTTGGGTTCCCACAATAATCACACTCTGACACTCGGGGGTCCCATAATAATCACACTGACACTTGGGTTCCCACAATAATCACACTCTGACACTTGGGGGTCCCATAATAACCACACTCTGACACTTGGGTTCCCACAATAATCACACTCTGACACTTGGAGGTCCCATAATAATCACACTGACACTTGGGTTCCCATAATAACCACACTCTGACACTTGGGGGTCCCATAATAATCACACTGACACTTGGGTTCCCACAATAATCACACTTTGACACTTGGAGTCACATAATAATCACACTGACACTTGGGGGTGCCACAATAATCACACACTGACACTTGGGGGTCCCACAATAATCACACACTGACACTTGGGGGTCCCACAATAATCACACACTGACACTTGGGGTCCCACAATAATCACACTCTGACACTTGGGGTCCCACAATAATCACACTCTGACACTTGGGGTCCCACAATAATCACACACTGACACTTGGGGGTCCCACAACAATGATACCTATACAGAACTTTCTGCAGATCTAGTAGCTTCAGTGTTTTCTACACTGCTAACCTTAAAACAAATGTACATCTCAAAGAAAGTTCTATCTTCATTCTAACTTACCTGATCTGCAACTTTCATAAGGGTCCATGTCTCAAAATATTGAAGCCAAAGGCAGCCAGGCAGCTAGTATTTTCAGAAAGAGGTCAGCAATAGCAGCCTGCATATTTCTCCCAATATACACTATATTACCAAAAGTATTGGGACTGCCTTTACAAGCACATGAACTTTAATTTTCATTCCAGTCTTAGTCCGTAGGGTTCAATATTGAGTTGGCCCACCCTTTGCAGCTAGAGCAGCTACAACTCTTCTGGGAAGACTGTCCACAAGGTTTAGAATGTTTGACCATTCTTCCAGAAGTGCATTTGTGAGGTCAGGCACTCATGTTGGACGAGACCTGGCTCGCAGTCTAATTTATCCCAAAGATGTTCTATCAGGTTGAGGTCAGGACTCTGTGCAGGTCAGTCAAGTTCCTTCACCCCAAACTCGCTCATCTATGTCTTTATGGACCATGCTTTGTGCACTGGTGCGCAGTCATGTTGAAACAGGAAGGGGCCATCTCCAAACTGTTCCCACAAAGATGGGAGCATAAAATTGTCCAAAATGTCTTGGTATGCTGACGCCTTAAGAGTGCCCTTAACTGGAACTAAGGGGCCAAGCCCAACCCCTGAAAAACAACCCCACACCATAACCCTCCCCTTCACCAAATGATTTGGACCAGTGCACAAAGCAAGGTCCATAAAGACATGGATGAGTGAGTTTGAGGTGGAGGAACTCGACTGACCTGCACAGAGTCCCGACCTCAACCCGACAGAACACCTTTGGAATAAATTAGAACAGAGACTGTGAGCCAGGCCTTTTCATCCAACATCAGTGCCTGACCTCACAAATATGCTTCTGGAAGAATGGTCAAACATTCCCATAGACACACTCCTAGACTCCATAGACAGCCTTTCCAGAAGATTTGAAGCTGGAATAGCTACAAAGGGTGGGCCAACTCAATAATGAACCCTACGGACTAAGACTGGGATGCCATTAAAATTTATGTTCAAGTAAAGGCAGGTGTCCCAATACTTTTGGTAATATAGTGTGTATTACCTTTAAAGAGGAAGTAAACCCTCTTAAGTAAAACGGAAAAAAAAAAAAAAAAAACCTGCAAGACAAAGGCATAATTAGCTAGTATGCATAGCATACTAGCTAATTATGCATCACTTACCTGAGATCGAAGCCTCAGCATCGGTCCTCTTCTCCCCCTCCGACCGCCGACATCTTCTCCCGGAGTGACTTCCGGGTATCGCGGCTCCGGCGCTGTGATTTGCCGGAGCCGCGATGACGTCACGCGCATGCGCATGAGAGCCGCATAGTAACAACTGAAGCATCGGCACATAGTGCCGTTGCTTCAGTTGTCGCAAGTGCGCATGTGCCGCATGACGTCGGCACATGCAAATACAGGTATATCTCCTAAACCGTGCAGGTTTAGGAGATATCCCTGTTAGCTACAGGTAAGCCTTAATATAGGCTTACCTGTAAGCTAAAGTTGTAAAAGAGGGTTTACTTCCTCTTTAATAATCCACAAGGCTAAAATCACACAATTAAAGGGCTCAGAGACGTGCACATGATTCCCCCTACTGGCCACAACTAGCACTGCATTTTATGTTTTCCTGCATTACACAATGTGGCTGGTGACAGTTTTGTTTTCTAAGTTTTCTCTGTAACGTTGAACTCCAGGAAGATAAAAAAAAAAAAAAAAAGACACAAATGAATGCAGCTCTGTATTCATCAGCATATACAGTATAAATATTTAAAAAATAATAAAGGCCACGGTACCATGAATATGGGTGCAGCTCAGTCCCTAAACATGTGAGAAAACTCATATACAGAAAAAGCGATGGGACTTTAAAGGAGCTGTGGCAAAAAGACAAGTCAATACATTGTTAAAAAAAGGCAATTTTTTTTATTCACTTGCATATGTACACTATATCCAAAAATAGTCGGTAATTATACATTTCACATACAAAAGCTCTGATATGGTAGCATGTATGCATATAGGAATAACCAGTTGATATCCTAAAATTTGGCGTGTTTTGTGAAGCAACTTTCACTTCTTCAGGATATAAAGAAACTTCTAAGGATATCTGCAGAGAAACCATGTCATTAATATATCATAATAGGAAGCATGTACCCAAACAAGGATATCTGCAATAAAGAAACACTATAAATAATGATTGATGAGCAGTAAGAGGGTAATACTTACACATCAAGCAATTAACATGTAAAATGCAGAGCCCATCTCTAGCAAAAAATGGAGTGCAATGGTAGAACAATCTTGCACGGGAGATGTGGAAAGGGCAGGAAACCACCAAACATGGAATATGCAGCAGGAGCCCTCTAAATACAGTGTACAGCTACAAAAGTGTATCAAAAGGCACAAGTATCAGCTGAATACATAATGATAAAGAACAGATAGCATCAAAAAAGTGAAAGCCAGGTGGAACAAGACCCTAGTGCAGTAATGGCAAACCTTTTTGAGCGCCCAAACTGCAACACAAAACCAACTTATTTATTTCAAAGTGCCAACACTGCGATTAAACAAGGCGCGCTGTGCTGCTGGTGACACCGCTCTGCTATGTCTGGAAGCCAAAAAACATACTAATAAGGGGGCACTGTACCAGATGGAGACCAGGGCAAATCCATTGAAAGAAAAATAATTTATTAATAAAAACTTTCCGTTTACATGGTAAGCCAGGTGCATAGGCAGGTGGAAGAGCAATGTGATAACCAATGGGAGTATAAAGAAAACTCATGTAGATGTAGAAAAGCACAAAACTGTCAGGTCAGATGAAGGGCTTGCTCAAAAACCCTGGATCTCCTGTGGGATAAACAAAGGACTCCAACGGGACCTGGGAGATGGATGAAGCCGGTGCCTGCCAGAAGGATCCAGAGTCTCTGGGTCTCCTAGAAGGTCTTTGGAGATTCCAAGGGTAACCGAAGAGATGGCGAAGCCGATGCCGGAAACGGGAAGCCAAGAGAGAGGGCTGAAACGCTCTTGGAGCACAGCATCAGGTGCGATGACGTCACTGGACGTCACTGGACATGCACACTGAAGATGGCCAGTCAGTGGGCTCTCCTAGGTCAAGCTCCTCTGAATATAGCTCACCTGCCCACAGAGAGGGCTCTGCATGCCAGCTGTGGCTTGTGTGCCATAGGTTTGCCATCACTGCCCTAGTGTATAGGGATCAAAAGATTGTGAATATAGACCTTTAGAAAAAATCATAATCACATATGTAAAAGTGAGAAAAAGAATATCAAAATAAATACTACCCAGCTATAAATAGGGAACTAATAATACCAGAAACCAAAAGAGGACTGAAAAAGAAACATCGACAGCTAAAATGGTGATACAAACAAACTAGGTGGTAGTGCTATAAAAAATGTCCTTAATAGGGATGAGCCGAACACCCCCCCCGTTCGGCTCGCACCAGAACCCGCGAACGGACCTAAAGTCCGTGCGAGCTTTAGAACCCTATTAGTTATAATGGATGCGAACGTTTGAAATCAAAAGTGCTAATTTTAAAGGCTAATATGCATGTTATTGTCATAAAAAGTGTTTGGGAACCTGGGTCCTGCCCCAGGGGACATGTATCAATGCAAAAAAATGTTTTAAAATCGGCCGTTTTTTTCGAGCAGTGATTTTAATAATGCTTAAATTGAAACAATAAAATTGTAATATTCCTTTAAATTTTGTACCTGGGGGTGTCTATAGTATGCATGTAAAGGGGCGCATGTTTCCTGTGCTTAGAACTGTCTCTGCAAAAAGTGTCATTTTTGCAGAAAAGAAAGCTATTTAAAATCACTTGCGGCTAATGTGTATTGTCGGCTCCCGTAATACAGAAAAAAAAAAAAAAAAATGGCGTAGGGTCCCCCTCAAAATCCATACCAGACCCTTGAGGTCTGGGATTGATTTTAGGGGGAATCCCAGCCAAAAAAAATGGCGTGGGGTCCCCCTCAAAATCCATACCAGACCCTTATCCGAGCACGCAACCTGGCAGGCCGCAGGAAAAGAGGGGGGACGAGAGCGGCCCCCCTCCCGCCTGAACCGTACCAGGCCACATGCCCTCAACATTGGGAGGATGCTTTGGGGGTCTAAGACCCCCAAAGCACCTTGTCCCCATGTTGATGAGGACAAGGGCCTCTTCCCCCACAACCCTGGCCATTGGTTGTGGGGGTCTGCGGGCGGGGGGCTTATCGGAATCTGGAAGCCCCCTTTAACAAGGGGACCCCCAGATCCCGCCCCCCCCCCCTGTGTGAAATGGTAAGGGGGTACAAAAGTACCCCTACCATTTCACCAAAAAAGTGTCAAAAATTGTAAAAATGACAGGAGACGGTCTTTGACAATTCCTTTATTAAAATCTTCTTTCTTCTTTCTTCATCCTTCGGTTTCTTCATCTTCTCCTTCCGTCATCTTCTTCCATTTTCTTCTTCCTCCGATCCGCTTCTTCTTGCGCTGGTCTTCTCATCCTGCTTGTCCAGCATCTTCTTCCATGGCATACTGGGCAAGTTCTGGCCAGTGGTCTATTCTCATGACCCAGTAAGTCAGTGGATCGTCAGCTGGAAAGCTCTCCATCTCTGTTTTGGTCTACGAGGTAATCGTCCACCATGTGATGCAGACGCTGCCGATGGGATGTGAAAGCTGGGCGGTGAGGACTAAAAAAATTACGAAATGCCTCACTTAGGCAGACACCTTCTCCACGCTCTTCTCTTGACCAACAGAAGACTCCAAAATACGTTTTCCACGACACTGTAACCTACTGGAGTCAGGAAAAACGTTCAATAAAATCCTCTTTAACGTGTCCTCAAGAGATTTTATCTTCTGCACTTGTCCCCTCTTCTGTGGGGACGGGATGAGTTCTGAGACCTTCCCCTTATAACGGTCGTCACGGAGGGTTGGCAACTAGTAATCATCCTTCTCCTTTATGCCACGTATTTTTGGGTCCTTTCTGGCACAGGTACTCATTGACGGTCCTCTTACATTGCTGCATGTATAGCCACTGCAGTATTCCCAAAGTTGAGTTCCACCTGGTGGGCATGTCACAAATCAGGCGGTTTATGGGCAGGTGGAATTCCCGCTGAATTTCAGCCAACCGAGCACTGGCTGTGTATGACCGCCTGAAATGGCTACAGACTCTTCTGGCCTGCTTTAGTACATCTTGCAACCCCTGGTACGTACTTAGGAAACGCTGCACCACCAAATTGAGGACATGTGTCGGGCATGGCACTTATGTCAACTTTCCCTGTCTAAGGGCGGACAGGAGGTTTGAGCCATTATCGGACACCACCATTCCTGGCTCCAGCTGGCGTGGTGTGAACCACCTCTGGGCCTGTCCCTGCAGTGCTGCAAGAATCTCTGCTCCGGTGTGGTTCCTGTCCCCTAAACACACCAGCTGAAGCACTGCATGGCACCTTTTAGCCTGACTCTGGGAATAGCTCTTTGAATGCCTGTTGTTCATAGGACAATTCTGCAGAGAAGGGCATGGAGGTGGTGGAGGAGACGGAGGAGGAGGGGGTAGAACTCACAGGTCTGGCATCATCACCACCAGCTGTATGGAGACATGAGGGCACAACAAGCTGCAGCACAGAGCCCTGTCCTGCATCCTTTCGAGTTGCAAGCAGCGTTACCCAGTGTGCTGTAAACAAAATATATCGTCCCTGCCCATGTTTGCTAGACCACGTGTCAGCAGTAAGGTGGATTTTATGGCTGACTGCCTTGCCCAACAATGCCAGAACATTCCTTTTCAGGTGATGGTAGAAAGATGGAACTGCCTTACGTGAAAAGTAGTAGTGACTGGGAACCTGCCATTGTGGTACAGCACATTGTGTGAATTAATGGAAGGGGCAGAATCCACCAGGCTGAAAGGCAGAAGTTGGAGAGCCAACAGCTTTGACAAGCTTGCATTCAGATGCTGGGCATGTGGGTGGCAGGCAGGGCAGGACTTAGGGTGGTTGGGGCCCTGGGCTTGAGTCACTTTCGGGCCCTACCTTCTATATATTACTTTAAATAGAACAAAATTATACATAAACGTAAAGAAGATACCGTATTTTTCGCTTCATAAGACGCACCTGACCATAAGACACACCTCGGTTTTAGAGGAGGAAAACAAGAAAAAAAAATTCTGACCCATACAGAAGCCTGGAAAATAAAATGTACATTAACCAGTGGACAGTACGTTAGCCAGTGGTATATAGTCCAAAAAATAAATAAAGATACACCAGTGTTTATGTGAGTATAATCTGATGAGCGAGTAATTGCATCTTATAAGGCCATACAGTGTAGATCTCCCATGTGTATACCATGTTCCTATGGATATATAGCACAGTATGCACACACCACTGTCATAATACAAGCAAAGATATTTAAATAGTAAGAAAAGAAGATGAGAAGCAGTGTAGTTAGCCATGTCTCGTCCCATCTATCTAAGCACCTAGCATGATCTCCACATAAATACTCCCATAATAAACATACCGTATATTTCAGCATTATAAACACACACGCCGCTTCTTCATCTCACTGCCCATCCCACTCATTTTGGCAGTTGGCCCTGCCTCACTCTGCCCCCATTGGCTCGTAGTAGCTCAGGAGGAAGGTGTCCCTAGAAATGTCATGGGGTGGATGGCCGTGATTGGTAACACTAACAGCAGACTCTCGTGTCACCCCGGCTAGCGGCGCTGCGATTGGGAGAAACACGGCATTGCCTTTGGCGGGGCCGGCTTCTGGTTAGCTGGAGTGAGTGAGGGCGGACCAAGTAGGTGGTGTGTCCTGTGTGTGTGCACGGAGCTAGCGGCGGCGACTCCTGCTCAATATTCGCTCCATAAGATGCACAGGCACTTTCCCGCATTTTCCGGGGGGTGATGTGTCTTATGGAGAGAAAAATATGGTATTAAAAACGTAAACGGGCGGGGCCCCCTATTGGGCGGGGCCCATGGGCTTGAGCCCAGTTAAGCCCAATGGTAAGTCCGGCCCTGGTGGCAGGGACTGTATTTTTTTCCACTGCAGCAGATGGGACAGAGAAATTACTACAGTCTACAGCTGGTGCTGCTAAAACCTGGGACACCCTGTGCTATACCATCATCCTTGTCAGTGGAGGCTGCTGAAAGGTAATCACTTGGTATCACAGGGGCAGAGGAGGAGGAGGGACAGATTTGTGCCCCTTTTGTGTGCTCTTGCCAATGGGTGGTTGGATGTTAAATGCCTTGTTAAGCATGTGGTACCCAAATGGTTGGTGTTTTTGCCACGTTTGATGTGCCTGAGACACAGTTTGCAGATAGCAACAGTGCGATCTGCTGCAGATGTGCTGAAAAAGGCCCAGCTGAGCTTTTTGGAGTGGGCTGGGAGATAACAGCTGCAGAATGTGATGGAATAGGGGTGGCTGCTCTCTACTCTTTCTTGATGTCGGCCTCCTTGGGGTTGTGCCGCCTCACCTTCAGTTTCCTCTACTGCTCTATCTGGCACCCAAGTCGCATCAGTGACCTCATCATCATCATCATCAACTCCATCTCCTCCATCTTCATCATTACCACTGGAGACAACTTGGCAATACGCTGCGGCTTGGGGAACATGAATGGCAATTCGGCAATCTACCAGTGTTCCTCCCTCTCTCTAGGCTCATGTTCCAACATGTCCAGGACTGACCAACATGTCCACCTTTGCCTGTGAACACATTGGTTTCTGGCCCCCATACAAGGGAACATCTGCCTCTCCTTGTTGTCCTCCAAGACATTATTGGGAGGGAAATAAGAAAGAATAAGTTGAAATCTGTACGTAGAGGCACTTTAATCAATGTAAAGAGGTCTTTGGTGCACTTTAATTTGAGTATTCATACTACACAGACACACTCCACAGATACACTATAATATACTGCAATATAATGCACCAAACGTACAGTGACGCACAGAACTATATGGCGTTAAACTGGCAGTAACGCTCACAAAACTATATGGCGTTAAACTGGCAGTAACACATGCAAACCTATATGGCATTAAACTGGCAGTAAACACACACAGAACTATATGGCGTTAAACTGGCAGTAACGCTCACAAAACTATATGGCGTTAAACTGGCAGTAACACATGCAAACCTATATGGCATTAAACTGGCAGTAAACACACACAGAACTATATGGTGTTAAACTGGTAGTAACGCACGCAAAACTATATGGCGTTAAACTGGCAGTGACGCACACAGAACTATATGGCGTTAAACTGGCAGTAACGCACGCAAAACTGTATAGCATTAAACTGGCAGTAACGCACACAAAACCCACCCCAGCCGTTATTTTAGAGCGCATGTGCCGGTGACACAACCGGCAGCATGTACAGTAAATATCTCCTAAATGGTGCACATTTAGGAGATATTTATACTTACTATGGGTAAGCCTTATAAGCTTACCTATAGGTACAAATTATGCATGGGAGTTTACTCCCACTTTAACATGTTAAAGTTTGAATTTTTAATAATTTGGTTTACACTTTGTTGTATAAGCTGTCACACTATAATGCCTGTTTTACCAATTTTAGTGATAGGTTCCAATTAAAATAATTTTAGCATCACTGTTCACCAGATCTCACCAATGAGAAATCATCTTCCAACTTCTGTAAATTGGTGTGATTGGTTATTATGGGGTGTAATACTTTGCACATCCTCTTCCCCTAGACAATCTCTCCTGGCAGGTTGTCAGTGATAGATCAGAGCCCAGCGATGACACTTCCAGCTCGCTGTTCTAAGGAAGGAACAGTGTCTGCCTTTTCATCAGCTCTCCGCCTGACACTTTCTTGGTAACTGCTGTGCAATCTTACATAATAAAAATAATATAAGCATTGTATATGTGAGCCTGCAATGGTATCCACACAGTACATTTCCAGTAATGAGACATTGGGGGTTTCCTCACTTTGATGCAAAATTCCAAAGTCTCCATTGTGAAGCAAGATTATAGTATTGTTGAACAAACTGAAAAAAAAATTAGACTGCCAAATCCGTATATTTTTCTCTCTGGGTCTACAAGAAACAGCTGCATGGAGTCAACCACCATACACACAGCAGATAATTCTTGAGGGCCCATTCACACTCAAAAGGATATTAAGGACAGATTTTTTTTTAAAACAACAAACATGTTATACTTACTTGCTCTAGTAATGGTTTTGCACAGAGCAGCCCCGATCCTCCTTTTCTCAGGTCTCCCGCTGGCACTCCTGGCCCCTCCCCCCTGCCAAGTGCCCCCATAGCAAGCAGCCTGCTATGGGGGCACACGAGCAGGCTCGCTCCAGAGCCTCTGTTCTGTGTGTCTATTCACACAGGGAGTATCGCTCGACCCCAGATGGCCACCCTGTTCCAACAAGGCTGCAACGTCAGCAAGGTGGTGGTGGAGTTATGTTTTGGGCTGGAATCATGGGAAGAGAGCTGGTCGGCCCCTTTAGGGTCCCCAAAGGTGTAAAGATGACCTCTGCAAAGTATGTGGAGTTTCTGACTGACCACTTCCTTCCCTGGTACAGAAGGAAGAACTATGCTTTCCGTAATAAAATCATCTTTATGCATGACAATGCACCATCTCATGCTGCAAAGAATACCTCTGCATCAATGGCTGCTATGGGGATAAAATGAGAGAAAGTCATGGTGTGGCCTCCATCCTCCCCTGACCTCAATCCTATTGAGAACCTTTGGAGCATCCTCAAGCAAAAGATCTATGAGGATGGGAGGCAGTTTACATCCAAACAGCAGCTCTGGGAGGCTATTCTGACATCTTGCAAACAAATTCAAGCAGAAACTGTCCAAAACTCACAAGTTCAATGGATGCAAGGCTTGTGAAGCTGCTATCAAATAAGGGGTCCTATGTTAAAATGTAATGTGACCTGTTAAATAGCTTTTGTTTTCAGTAAATATGCTGCAAACACAACAAATTACAATTTTCAGTTCTTTACAACCTATAAAGTGTTTTGAAACTTACTGTGCGTAATAATTTGGAACAGTGCATTGTAAGTTTTTATTTTGAAAAAAAAAACTGTTATCATTAGGAGGTTTGTTCAATAAAATTTGAATTGTACTCTTAATAGTTGATAACATGAGAATTATGCTGACTGTTGTTTACATCAATTATTTAGGTAAATGAGAAAAATATCATTGGCATAATAATTTGGAACAGGGTGTAGTTTGCATTGAATACTTGGACGGGGCTCCTTTTGCCTGAATTATTGCATCAATGCATTATTGGTGCAGTCATGGAGGCGATCAGCCTGTGGCACTGCTGAGGTGTTATGGAAGCCCAGGTTTCTTTGATAGTGTACTTCAGCTCATCTGCATTGTTGGGTCTGGTGCCCATCAAATGCTGCCACTGTGCCCCATTAAATAGTGCCACTGTGACCCCTCGCCATCTGCCCGGCACTTATCCAATCGTAGCGCCTGTCCTTTGAACCAATCAGGAGACGGGTAACAGACCCGAACACCTAATTGGCGGAGAGGCGATTCAGTGTTAGGAAAGCGAATATTCATTCACTTTTCCAACACACCTGGGTGGGCTCATAGCGCAATGATTTGCGCCACAAGTCCACCTTTTTTGAAGCCTATTAGAGTCTATGGCTCTAATCAGGTGCTTCAAAAACACCCCGGCTACTGCAACTCAGGCGACCGGCGTCCGAAAAGGGGCCAGACGCCTGAATAGGGGGTGGCGGTGGCCATGGATTGATTCATGCAATGCATGAATCTATCCATTATACACAGAGGGGGTGGCTGGAGAGAGATGGCGGCGCACATGCGCCCTTAATGGACACACCGCCACTGGGTAGAGGGCTGAGCTGACTTGATAAAACACAGTAAACCAACACCAGCAGATGACATGGCTACCCAAATCATCACTGACTGTGGAAACTTTACACTGAACCTCATGCAACTTGGATTCTGTGCCTCTCCACTCTTCCTCCAGACTCTGGGACCTTGATTTCCAAATGAAATGCAAAACTTTCTTAAAGAGGTCTTTGGACCACTGAATAACAGTCGTCCTCTTTCTCCTTAGCCCAGCTAAGACGCTTCTGACGTTGTCTCTGGTTCAGAAGTGGCTTGACACAAGGAATGCAACAGTTGTAGCCCATGCCCTGGATATGTCTGTGTGTGGTGGCTCTTGAAGCACTGACACCAACCATAGTCCACTCCTTGTAAATCTCCCCCAAATTTGTGATGTGCCTTTGCTTCACAATCCTCTTAAGGCTGCGGTTATCCCTGTTGCTCGTGCACCTTTTTCTACCACTCAACTGTCCATTAATTTGCTTGGGTACAGCACTCTGTGAACAGCCAGTTTCTTTAGCAATGACCTTTTGTGACTTACCCTCCTTGTGGAGAGTGTCAATGACTGTCTTCTGGACAACTGTCAAGTCAGCAGTCTTCCCCATGATTGTGTAACCTACTCAACCAGACTGAGAGACCATTTAAAGGCGCAGGAAACCTTAACAGGTGTTTTGAGTTAATTAGCTGATTAGAGTGTGACACCATGGAGTTAATTTACTAAAGGCAAATCCACTGTGCACTTTGAAGTGCAGTCGCTGTAGATCTGAGAGGAAGATCTGAAATGAGGAAAAGCTCTGCTCATTCTATCATCCAATCATATGCAAGCAAAATTCAGTTTTTTATTTTCCTTGCATGTCCCCCTCAGATCTACAGCAAGTGCACATGTAGTGCAGTGGATTTGCCTTTAAATAAACACCCGCTACAATATTGAACTTTTTCACAATATTTGGATTTTCTGAGTTACCGAATTTTGGGTTTTCACTAGCTGTAAGCCACAATCATCAAGATGAAAAGAAAGAAATGCTTGAAATATATCACTGTGTGTAATACATCTATATAATACACAAGTTTAACTTATTTCAGTAATTCAATTCAAAAAGTGCCTTTTTAAAAAGAAAAACTGCCACCCGCTCTATTAGAGGCTGGCACAGCACACTGTGTAAATCCCTTCTAAAAACGAGCAGTTAACCGCTTGCAGACCAGCCACCGCAGTTTTACTGCAGCAGAATGGCACGGCTGGGCGAAACAACGTTATCTTACGTCGCTTTGCCTTTTGGCCACTAGGGGCGCACGCCTGCAGCATGTGCCCAGAGCCAATGTGACTGCGTGATGACCGCTGGGCTCCCGCGATCGCTAGTGATAGAGCGAGAACCGGGATCTGTGTATGTAAAGTATGAACACCAAGCTCGCTCTTCTCCTAGACAGTCCCATCCCCCCACAGTTAGAAACACACACAGGGAACACAGTTAACCCTTGATCGCCCCCTAGTGTTAACCCCTTCCCTGCCAGTGATATTTACACAGTATCTTTATAGCACTGGTCACTGTATAATTGTCGATGGTTTCAAAAATGTGTCAAACGTGTCCGATGTGTCCGCCATAATGTTGCAGTTCCGATAAAAATCGCAGATCGCCACCATTACTAGTAAAAATAATAATAACATTTTCTTGTTAAAAAAAAAAATAAAAAAATAAAAATGCCATAAATCTATCCCCTATTTTGTAGGTACTATAACTTTTGCGCAAACCAATCAATATACGCTTATTTTGATTTTACCAAACATATGTAGAAGAATACGTATCGGCCTAAACTGAGGAAAAAAATTGTTTTTTTGATAAAAATTGTGGGATATTTATTATAGCAAAAAGTAAAAGAAATTGTGTTTTTTTTTTTCAAAATTGTCACATTTCTTTTGCTTATAGCGCAAAAAATAAAAACCGCAGAGGCTATCAAATATTACCAAAAGAAAGCTCTATTTGTGGGGGGAAAAAGGACGTCAATTTTGTTTGGGTACAGCATGACCGCGCAATTGTCATTTAAAGCGACACAGTGCCGAATTGCAAAAAATGGCCTGGTCATTGAGCAGCCATATCTTGCGCAGTGGGCTGAAGTGGTTAAATAGCTATTTAGAGCTGTTTTCAGGCTGGTCATGTGACTCGCGGACGCTTTTCAGCTGCGATACACAGAGGGACCGTGATCTCCCTCTGACGTCAGCCGGGAAGATCACATGGCCGCTCGTCTCCTCCCGCAGAAGCCCTGTATCAGAGCTGTAAAGCGTCAGCGAGTCACGTGAACGGCCTAAAGACAGCTCTAAATAGCTATTTATTAAAACCTTTCTAAAAATGAGCACAGTGTTGTGTGCCAGCGTTTCATAGAGGGGCTGGCAGTGACAAATTTAGGTTTTTTATTTTCAATAATAACATCAGGGGGGCGGGGCATAGACAGAGAGGCTCTCCTGGTCGAGAGGAGAGCAGGCAGGCAGCGTGGTCAGTATAGAGAAGGCATACAGGAAGTGGCAGGTTCAGGGAGGGTTTTTTTTTTAGCTTAGAGGGGGGCAGATTACACAGCACAAGCACTGTAGCTGACCGCCCACTGTCAAATGACGGCGGGACGGTGCAGCTCTTGTGGCCGGCCGCCGTCATATGACGGGGCTCACTTTTTGGCCACTAGGGGGCGCGCGCGTGCCCGCCGCGTAGCTGGGGACCTGATGCGCGTGCCCGGCGGTCGCGATGACCGCCAGGCACGCGCGATTGCCCGGTAACTGAGCAGGACGTGGATCTGTGTGTGTAAACACACAGATCCACGTCCTGTCAGAGGAGAGGAGACCGATGGTGTGTCCCTTGTACATAGGGACACCGATCGGTCCCCTCCCCCCACAGTTAGAATCACTCATATAGGGAACATATTAACCCCTGCAGTGCCCCCTAGTGTTAACCCCTTCCCTGCCAGTCACATTTATACAGTAATAAATGCATTTTTATTGCACGGATCGCTGTGTAAATGTGAATGGTCCCAAAAATGTGTCAAAAGTGTCCAAAGTGTCCGAAGTGTCCGCCGCAATATCACAGTCACAATAAAAATCGCAAATCGCCGCCATTACTAGTAAAAAAAAAAAAAATAATAATAATAAAAATGCTATAAATCTATCCCCTATTTCGTAGACGCTATAACTTTTGCGCAAACCAATCAATAGACGCTTATTGCGATTTTTTTTCACCAAAAATATGTAGAAGAATACGTATCGGTCTAAACGGAGGAAAAAAATTTGTTTAAAAAAAAATTGGATATTTATTATAATAAAAAGTAAAAAATATTGCGTTTTTTCAAACTTGTCCCTCTTAATTTGTTTATAGCGCAAGAAATAAAAACCGCAGAGGTGATCAAATGCCACCAAAATAAAGCTCCATCTGTGGGGAAAAAATGATAAAAATTTTATTTGGGTACAGCGTTGCATGACCGCGCAATTGTCATTCAAATTGCGACAGCGCTGAAAGCTGAAAAATGGCTTGGTCAGGAATGAGGTGTTCGTACCTGGTAGGCAAGTGGTTAAAGGACCAGGATCTGTATTTTTTTTTTTTTGGGGTTAACACTTTACCTTTTTGATGATATTCTTATTTTTTGAGATGCACTTGTATATCTTTATAGTTTGTAGAGCTATAACTTTCACGCAAACCAATCAATATATACTAGGATTCTTTTTTTTTTTTTTACCAAAAGACATGTAGCAGAATATAGTTTGTCCTAAACGTACGAAAAAAAAAAAAAAAACGGATTTAAAAAAAATTATGTTTTATTGGATTTGTTTTCTAACAGAAAGTAAAGAATATTTTTTTCAAAATGTATTCTTTCTTCGGTTATGGCGCAAAAAATAAAAAAACCCAGGGGTGACCAAATACCACCAAAAGAAAGCTCTATTTGTGGGGGGGGGGTAAAAAAAAAATTATATTTATTTTGTTTGCATACAGCATTGCACGACCGTGCAATTGGCAGTAAAAATAGTGCTGTGCCAAACACCAAATAATGGCCTGGTCATGAAGGGGTTAAATCTTCTGGGGCTAAAGTGGTATGCTGCCAAATTACAGTGGGAGGACCTTAAGGCTGGGTGCAGATTTCCTCGCATCCAATTTGCATGACAGGAGACTGTGACCGGTGTTCTGCCGAGAAAGTTCCCCTCGGCGGATAAGGACCCCCCTGTACTGCGCAGGCGCAGCGCTTGCGCAGTACAAAGCACAACGAAGCCGCAGGAAATAGCCGAAGCAGAAGACAGTGAATCAGCTGTACACAGCGCCTGTAACAGGGCCCCTCGCGGGCTCACTTCGCTCGCCACGCTTCGGGCACGGCCTCGCTGCGCTCAGCATTTATTCTAACTCTATGTCCACTTGGATGGTGGGGCTCGAACCTGGACATAGGTTAGACTGTAGTGCGCAGGCGCCGTGTACAGCTGACTGACTGTATTCAGCTTCAGCTATTTTCGGAAACTCCGTTGTGCTTTGTACTGTGCAAGTGCAGTGCCTGCGCAGTACAGGGGGGTCCTTATCCGCTGGGGGAACTTTCTCTGCAAGACACCGGCTCTCAATGGAGCTGGTTCACACATGTCCGGGGGCGGCTGCGGAGCGGATTGCACAAGGGTCCTGTGTGTCTTTGGCTCTGTTTCAGGTACGAATTCAGGCAAAAAATTTGGGCCCGTTTAGTCCCCGAAAGAGAACTGTATCCCTGCTGTGACCCACATTCGAACCAAGTGCAGAGTTCAGGGGTGCCCTATGCAGAGAGGGCAAAGTTTAGGGGTGAGAAATGGAAGTCAACCACCCAAAGATGTCAGCGTCTGGCAGGGAGCTCCGAGATACCAAAGCGCTGGACTGAAGGAGAGTAGTTTTTCTTTAAGCTGTTAAATTGCCCATTTTCAGAGTAATTTTATAACCAATCTAGGTAAATTCAATCACAGGTTTAGTTGCACACATAACATTTGCAAATACAGGGGCACACTGAACACCCAGCCCATAGCACTATGTCAGTGTGTTGCCTGGCCAATGCTCCTTGCTGCAGTGAACAGTTACAGGTGGGGGCAGTAACCACTTGTTTGGCTTGATACCTGCCCTACCCAGCATTGAATAACAGTACACATTTCACTAGATTTTTGGGTCAGTCAGGTACCCTGTAGACTAGACCAAGCTGGTTATCCTGCCGACAGTGTGCTGCATGTAGCTGCCTAGGTGGAGGTCTGCACCACGATCTGGGCGAGTTGGTATCAGAGCTGGGAGGTGTGTGCAATAGCTGAGCCTATTCTTCTCATTTTAAACCGCATGCAGGATGGGGATGCCCAAAACTGTTCTTTGGTGTGCTTACCTGTAGGAATGCACCAATACCTGTTTTTTTTTCAAGAACGAGTACTGATACTTGTTCTCAAGTACTCACTGATACCATGCGGTGCGATTTAAGCCCATATAAAATGAATAGGCTCATATCACACTGCAAAAAAATATCATGTGATTTGAACAGGAATGCAGTGCGAATTTTGTCCTAATGACAGGCGGTTTCCCACACCTCTCCTGTGTAAGCCCAGGCTGAAGTCATCATGACAAGCCTCAGTTCACACAGGAGCAGTGTCTGTGATTCAGACAGGAACCGCACAGCTTTTCAAATTACATGCGATTCTTTGCAGTGTAATTTGAGCCCATTCATTTTGTATCGGCTCAAATCGCACCACAAAAAGGTATCGAAGCATTTGTACAAGTACTCGTGCAAACGCTTAGTATTGGCACAGATATCGTTGCAACCCTGAGTACCTTTGCACAATCCTTTGTGTGGATTTGCCATTTGGTTGTGCCGCATCCTTTCCTTGAATACCATTTCTTCATAAGGGCCCTTTGCACACAGGCTTTCTGATCAGATCCCCCTGTCAGTTTTGCAGGCGGACCTGATCGGACACTCCATTCACCCCTATGGAGCAGCGGATGTCAGCAGTGACATGTCTGCTGACACCTGCTGCTATCTGATCCAGCCAGCCAAAGCTAGACCCTATTTTCCATCCGTCTGGCGGATCGGATGAAACTGGACAGGCGGTCCATTTTTATCTGATCTCCCCATAGAGGAGAGTGGGGCCCCGACAGGTCTGTCTCAGCACAGTGAGCGGAGACGCACCTTTCATCCACCTGCTCAGTAGGGATCAGCGAATCGATCCCCCGTTGAGCAAGCGGAGTCCGGCAAATGGACAAGCCCATTTAAGAAAGGAGCCTAACCGGGTTTGGAATCTGTTTGATGCTTTGCAGCCCCCAGAATTTTGTATCCAGTTTTTCCCTTCCTTTCCTGTCCCCATGACACTAGTATAAGAACTTTTAAGAATGGGGGTCATGGGGACAGAGAGACACAGGGCAGAAACAAATGCATCAGAAGTCCTAACCTTTCCCCACACAAAAATAAAATGCTGCTGGTTGTGTCCCCACTAAAGAGGATTTCCCTTATTTCTGTCCCTGTGATAACTCATCACAGCATTTCCAAAAAAAAAAAAAAGAAGTTCTTGTAGTTCTACTTGAGGAGTTGGAGAACCTGTGCAACAGCTGCCCCAAGCCCCCCCCCCCCCTTTTTCCTACCCGAACCTGATCTTTCCAGCAACGAGCAGAAGCCCAGCAGTTCCAGCTGGTGTCTCGGGTCCTCTTTGAATAGATTGATAGCAGCAGGAGCCATTGGCTCCCGCTGCTGTGAATGAAATCCAGTGACAGGAGCCTGAGGGCAGGGCCGAGTCCTGCTGTCTGACAATGGACGCAGCAGCAGGACTCCGGAGTGCGCCCGCATGGGTGCCCACCATGGAAAGCGTCTCTCCGTAGGGGGCACTCAAAGGAGGAGGCAAGAGCCACTCGAGGCCACTCTGAAAAACTCTTGCACAGAGCAGGTAAGAATAACAGGTTTGTTATTTAAAAAAAAAAAAAAAAAATAGAAAATAAAATAAACACCTTTACAATCACTTTAAAATTCTGTTAACTTTTCTTCACAAACCGCTTTAAGTTTAGACAAAATGGCATAAATAACTTAAAAAAAAGCACTTTTTATTATACACACATACCTATAAATTTATCGTTGGTTATAAAACAAAGACAATAGCAGCACTAAGAGCTATAATACAGGCAGATTAGCAGCAGGGTGTGGTAAACATCGGACGCTCGCTTGGTATTCAGGCATTGTTGGAGTCAGGATCTTGCGGACAGGCATTGGTTCACAACTTCCAACAAGTGCGAATTCTCTAGAGCAGCCGCCACGCGTTCTTTGTCCGCCAGCTGTTTATTGACTTAAAAGAAGAAGTCACAATAAGTGCCGACATCATGAAAAGTGTATATTTGACACAAAGTAACAGCACATTATCCCTTAATCTTCAGCTTTTTATTTTTTAAAACAGACAAGTGCATGTAATCAGAAAACCTGTGCTTTGCCAAGAGGAGCAACAGGTACAGCCGAAGCTCATTTGGCTGCAATTCTCCTGTGGATGACAAGAGTGAAGTTCATTCTGCACTCCTGTGACCCGGTTTCAGCAGACAGCAGGCTGAAAGTCACCAGCTCACGGAGCTCTGAGTGATCAGCGGTCTTTGATCACTCGGTTCCCAGTCTTAGAGCCGGCTGGGTACAGAGAAATCAGCGGTCCCCTCCCCTTGTGAGTCCCCTCCCCCCACAGTAAGAATCACTCCCAGGGAACATAATTAACCCCTCCCCGCCCCCTATGGTTAACCCCTTCACTGCCAGTGTCATTTATACATGAATCAATGCATTTAAATAGCATTGATTGCTGTATAAATGACAATGGTGCCAAAAATGTGTCAAAAATGTCCGATGTGTCCGCCATAATGTCGCAGTCACAATAAAAATCGATGATCACCGCCATTACTAGTAAAAAAAAAAAAAATATTAAAAATGCTATAAAACTATCCCCTATTTTGTAAACGCTATAACTTTTGCGCAAACTAATCAATGATTGCTAATTGCGATTTTTTCTTTTGGGTACAGTGTCGTATGACTGCGCAATTGTCATTCAAAGTGCGTCAGCGCTGAAAGCTGAAAAATGGCTTGGTCAGGAAGGGGGTGAAAATGCACTGTAGTGAGGTGGTTAAAAAAAAAAATAAAAAAAAAAAAATAAAAAAAAAAAAAATAAACTTCAGTTTTAAAAAGTTTTTTTTAAACAATAAAATTTGTGTCTACAGCACCAGGAATATAACTTACCTGTTGTAAATGGAGGAGAGGAATTGGAGGGCAAGCAGGATGATCTGCACTGTCAGAGGTGAGGCAGTTAACCCTCGCAGTGCTGAAGTCCACCACTGTGAGGAGCAGCCAGCATCACAAGGGATTTTTTTTCTTACAGTAACCAGCAGTATGTAGGGTACACTTCATTAGAGGTACCGTAAGTGCTTTATACCCAAAAAGCATTTTTTAACAAAACTTCAGTTTTAAAGCAGATGTAATCTCTCACTGAATATTTAGTTTGATAAAGTACTGTGTATTTTAAGTAATTGCTTTTTATTGTAATACATTTTTTTTACTTTTCCCATCCTTTATTGAATCTTAGGCCCCTTTCACACTGGGGCGGTTTTCAGGCGGTACAGCGCTAAAAATAGCGCCTGTATACCGCCTGAAAAAAACGGCCCCATTCACTCCAGTGTGAAAGCCGGCGGGCTTTCACACTGGAGCGGTGCGCTAGCAAAATGATAAAAAAAAGTCCTGCTAGCAGCATCTTTGGAGCGGTGTATTCACCGCTCCTACCCATCGATTTCAATGGGACACCGCGGTAATACCGCCGCAAAGCGCCCAACAATGGGGCACTATTCCTTCCAATGAGACCAACAATGGGGCACTATTCCTTCCAATGAGACCAACAATGGGGCACTATTCCTTCCAATGAGACCAACAATGGGGCCCAATAAAAAGGGAAAAATTTCTCTAAAGGGCACAAACAACGGGGCCCAATTCCTCACAAGGACACCAACAATGTTGCTTAATGACACCAATGACGGGGCACAATTTCTTCCAATGACACAAATAACGGGCCACAAAATTCTTCCCAGTGACACCAACAATGGGGTACAATTCCTCCCACTGACACCAATGAGGCACAATTACTGCCACTGAAACAAACAATGGGACATTATTTTTTACCCACTGATGTTGGGACCTTTTCTACTCCCAACGGCCACAGTCCGGCCCCCCTAAAGTCTGAAGGACAGTAAACTGGCCCTTTGATTAGAATGTTTGGAGACCCCTGAGCTAGATAATGGGATTCCCTTTATTAGCTGGGATTTCCTCACTGCCAGTTTTGGCTATGGGACAAGAAGTGAAGGCAAATCTCCCCAATGGGACACAGATGGCAGAAAATAAATAAAACGGACAGGAGTTATAACCCTCCCTCACTCTATGCAAAAATGAAAAAAAATAAAATAAAAAAAAGTTTTTCCCATAGATCTGCTTTAACTATTTTATTTGAATACACTCAGATCAGGCCTCTAGGGTGTCTTTTTTTAGATTTGACTAAAGTTTCCTTCTAGCAGAATCCTCACCTGCGTGTTCTGAAGCGTGTGTTCCAGGGGTAATATGGACATCTACCTGCAAAATAAAAAAAAATAAAAACACGAGTTATATAGCGCCAACACAGTTTGCGCATCGCTTTACAATATAAAAAGGTAGACATTACAGCAACAATACAATACAAGAGGGTTAGAAGGGCCCTGCTCCTGCGAGCTTACATCATATAATTTCTCTTTTATAGATAGCCTCATAGATGGATTAGTGTTAGGCTGTAAATTCAGGGTTTGGCAGTGTTTGACATGGCGGGGGCCATGGGGCTCTCAGACAGGACTGATCAGATGTTGAATTTCCCTCTCTGAAACCTCTAATGATCATCATCTTCCAAATTAAGCACACTGTTTTACACATGTATAATTTACTAGCATGTCAGAATGCTTGAATTGAATCTGCATTAGATACACATTATGATTTGACTAGTTTAAACCCCTTCAATCCAACAGTAAAATAAATAAAAAAGACCCAAGGTTGACAAATTGATAGCGTGCTGGTCATACCCTTTATGGGTGAGCTGTTCATGAATACAAGAGACCATTATATGACCGGCACCAAAGTGGCTATCTACCACCCATGGCAGGCCAGATGACAGAAGGGCCAGGATCACAGCTATTAACTATTTTCCCTAAAGTCTAACTCCAGACAAAGCATTTTGATGTATGCCTAAAATGGTTCTAAAGGCTCAATTTTTTTTACCTTTATGCATTCTATGCATGAAGGTTAAAAAAACAGATCCCCCCCCAGCCCCCCTAATACTTACCTGAGCCCCATCTCGATCCAGCGATGTGCACAAGAGCCTCGGCTCTCCAGGGACTCTCCCTCAAATTACAGCCAGTGAGCCAATGAGAGAGGGGGCAGGGCTGAGCCGCGGCTGTGTGTGTGTGTGAATGGACACGCAGAGCCAGGGCTCAGGTACGAGCCTGCTTGGGTGCCCCCACTGCAAGCGGCTTGCTATGGGGGCACTCGGCAGGAGAGAGGAGCCAAGAGCACCAGTGAGGGACCCAAGAAGAGGATCCAAGCTGCTGCTGTGTGCAAAACCACTGCACAGAGCAGGTGAGTTTAACAGGTTTAGGCAAAAAAGCCTTTAATAGCATTTTAATCTCAATCTATTTATTTTTCTAGATTTTTATTTCCGTGACCCCTTTGGGGAGATCCTCTCCCTGCGAGACCAGGACAAGAAATGGGAGGTGCTGTCATCACTGGGACAGGATGGCCAGACAGTATAAACATTGTTAGAAACTGATCCTTCTCTACTATAAAAGAGTTACGTTTCCCCAATAGGCACACAGGTGGCAATAAATAAAACATGGCAGAGGTTCTGATCCTTCCCCACTTTATCTAAAAAGAATATGTTTTAGCTCAAGTTGGGCATTTTCATGCTGAATATAGAGTGGGGAACAGATGGAGCCTATTTTGGGTTTTTATTGCCGTCTTTAACCTTACTTGGGAAATTTCTCCTCATATCCTGTCAGGCCAGGAAGTCGGATAGTAAATCTCTGGGACACAAAAACACTTTTAGTAGAGTGAGAAAAAGGCCAGAACTTCCTTTTCCCTTCCATCGTTTTATATGATGCAAGTGCATTTTAGACTATCCAAAGAAAAAATAAAGAAAAAAACCACAGCATTATGATAGGGAGTCTGATTTTACTTTTTTACTTTTATCTCCACATGTGGATGAGACGATGGGGCAAAGAAGTTAAAGGTGGAAGGAGAAATATACCAAACTGTGGGTCTGAGGTCTGCTGTTTCAGTCAGTGTGCACTCTGGTGTGTGTGGCAAAAAAGGAGGAGCACAAGTTGAAGCCCCACGCATGAGCTTTTGAACATACAAGGTTGTTGAAGCACTTTAAATGAGCACTTGAAATGGGATTTATGTATCCTCTCACAGAGTGGTACAGGGGGTCCCCGGGTTATGAATCCGTTAGGGACTTTCCTCCTGTTTCTAATCCGGAAATGTTCATAAGTCGGCCGTGCACGGCAGAACGCAATTACGGACATTTCCGATGTTCCGTCGAATGCCGTTCTGCACATGCGCGGCCAATTACGGACATTTCCGATGTTCCGTCGAATGCCGTTCTGCACATGCGCGGCCAATTACGGACATTTCCGATGTTCCGTCGAATGCCGTTCTGCACATGCGCGGCCAATTACGGACATTTCCGATGTTCCGTCGAATGCCGTTCTGCGCATGCGCGGCCAATTACGGACATTTCCGGAATTTGACACTTTGAGGCTCCGTAAGTCGGGGACAATGTCGGGGGCAATGTGCCACGTCCTAAATATAGAATGAAATTGAATAGAGAAGGGACTATGGACTTTTAAAAGGCACGATGAAAAAATAATTTTATAGCAAAAAAATATTTTAAACATATAAAAGATTAAATTTACACATCTTTAAAAAAAAAAAGTTGTAGCCATATACAAACGTTACCCCCAATGGTTACAAAACCATGATTCAAATGTAGACTAGGAGAATATATTGTAAACATTCCTTAACATGGTCAAAATCCAAGAATATGGTAAGAAGACAGCTGCTATCCACACTGGTGCCGTTATCCTCCGACGCTGCGGTTCGTTATAGGGATTTTTGATCAAGGCTGCCGCTCAGATCACAAATTTTCTTGCTGACTGAGATATCTCTACTTCCATATACAGGGGGTCCCCTACCTACAAACATTCGACTTACAAACGACTCCTACTTACAAACGGAGGGAGACAACAGGAAGTGAGAGGAAATCCACCCCTAGGAAGGGAAATTCACTCCTGTAAGAGTTAATATGGGAAAAAGGTGTCTCCACTGATGCTTTATCACCAGTCCATGTTTCCCTAACAACCCAAAATTTTCAAAATCCAATTGTCATTGGGACAGAAGGTGAGGTGAAATCTTCTGAAAAGGGGCACAGACAGCAAAACAAATGTTACAGGGGTGACAACCCTTCTCTATGTTATCTAAAAAAAATAAAAATAGATTTTTTGGCTGGAGCTACACTTAAAAAATGTACCTGTTCCGACTTACAAACAGATTCAACTTAAGAACAAACCTACAGTCCCTATCTTGTTTGTAACCCGGGGACCCCCTGTAATGGCCCAGGGTTGGACTGGTTTTTCTATTCAGTGATGGCTTTTTTAAAGTTGAGGCTCTTAACATAGGATTAGGTGTGCCCTGTATATTACATGTCCTCCTGCATGGATTCTATTATGGTAGTTTCTAATTACCTGGCTCCAGCCTAATATAGGATCAGTCTCTATAAATATCTCCTTATGTCCAGTGCCTCGGTCAATACATGTTTGTCTTGGTGTGTTTTTTACCCCCTTAATTGGGGTCCGTAAACATATTGTCTTTGTATCATTGTGCCGTTGTCTACCACAAACTTTAAGCTCCAGAAGAAGCGTTTCTGAACGCGAAAACATGTTGAGCCACCCTCTACTACTTGAATGACATCAATTTACCGCAACTCTGTCTTACCATATTCTTGGATTTGGACCATGTTATGTTATGGAATGTTTACAATATATTCTCCTAGTCTCCATTTGAATCATTTTTTGAGTTTTTTAACCATTGGGGGGTAACGTTTGTATATGGCTACAACTATTTTTTGTGGGTTTTATTTTTTTTAAAAGATGTGTAAATTAATCTTTTATATGTTTAAAATAAATATTTTTTGCTATAAAATTCATTTTTAAATGAGCACCTGTCACTTCTTTTGCAAATCAACTAATATGGACTTATTACACTGCTAAATTTGATATACAGCAGGTAAAATAAGTATTGAGCACCATTTTTCTAGAGTTCCTAAGGTCCTATTGACAGGAAATTGTCACCACACGTCAGTAACAATCCATACTAAGTAACCAAAACAAATACATTTAGAAAAGTTCTGAGTAATAAAATGGAATGACACAGGGAAAAAAGTATTGAACACGCTTACTGAAATTGAATAGTTCGTACAAAATCTTTTGTTGGTAATGACAGCTTTAAGACACCTCCGGTATGGAGAAACTAGTCGTATTCATTGCTCAGGTGTGATTTTGGCCCATTCTTCCATACAGTCTTCAAATCATGAAGGTTCCGTGGGCCTCTTCTATGAACTCATATCTTTAGTTCTTTCCATAGATTCTCTAATGGATTCAAGTCAGGTGATTGGCTGGGCCATTCTAGCAGCTTTATTTTCTTTGAAACCAATTGAGTTTCCTTGGCTTTGTGTTTGGGATCATTGTCTTGGTGAAATGTAAAACCTCCTGGTAGTTGGCAGCAGATTTTTTTTATCAAGAACGTCATGGTACATTTTTCCATTCAGCCTTCCTTCAATGACATGAAGTTTGCCTGTACCGTATGCTGAAAAACAGCCCCACGCCATGATGTTTCCACCTCCAAACTTAACTATTGGTATGGGGGTGTTTTTGGGGTGATGTGCGGTGCCATTTGACCTCCAAACATGGTATGTATTATTGCTTCCAAAGAGTTCAATTTTAGTCTCATCTGACCAGACTATATTCTCCCAATATTCCACAGGCTTGTCAATGTTGTGCAGCAAACTTTAAATGAGCTTCAGCAATAGAATCTTGCATGGTGAGCGTACATACAGGCCATACCGGTTGAGTGCATTGCTTATCGTTTTCTTTGAAACAATTGTACCTGCTAATTCCAGGTCTTTCTAAAGCTCTCCACAAGTGGTCCTTGGCTCTTGGACAACTCCTCTGATAATTATTTTCACCTGTCAGAAATCTTGCGAGGAGCACTTGGTCATGAACAGTTTATGGTGAATGATGTTCTTTCCACTTCCGCATTATGACCCCAACAGTGCTCACTGGAACATTCAAACGTTTAGAAATCCTTCTGTAACCAATGTCATCAGTATGTTTTGCAACAATAAGGCTGTAAGGGTCTTGAGAGAGCTCTTTGCTTTTAGGCCGGTTTCACACTGGGGCGGTGCGGGCGGCGACGGTAAAGCAGCGCTATATTTACCGCTTTACCGTCGTTTTAGCCGCGGTATGCGGCCGCTAGCGGGGTGGTTTTAACCACCGCTAGCGCCCGAAAAAGGGTTAAAAACCCTGCAAAGCGCCGCTGCAGGAGCGCTTTGCCGGCGGTATCCCCACGGTGTCCCATTGATTTCAATGGGTAGGAGCGGTATAGGAGCGGTGAATACACCGCTCCAAATATGCTGCTAACAGGACTTTTTTTACCGTCCTGCTAGCGCACCGCTCCAGTGTGAAAGCCATTCGGCTTTCACACTGGAGTGAAAGGACCGGCTTTTTTCAGGAGCTATACAGGCGCTATTTTTAGCGCTGTAGCTCCTGAAAAACGCCCCAGTGTGAAAGCACCCTTACCCATCATGAGATATTTCTTGTGTGACACCTTTTTAGGCCGCTTTCACACATGCGGACCGTATGTCGGTTTTTCATCCATCCATTTTTGGATGAAAAACAGACATACATGCATGTCTATGGGGCAGCGGGTGTCAGCGGATGAGCATCGGCTGACACCCGCAATTGTCCGCCTCCGCAATTGTCCGATTCTGCAGACGGAGGAAAACCCTATTTTTTTCATCCGTCTGCAGAGCGGATCGGATGAACACGGACAGACGGTCCGTGTTCATCCGATCCCCCATAGGGGAGAGCGGAGAACTGACAGGGTGGTCCCTGCACAGTGTGCAGGGACCGCCCTGTCATCAGCCGGCTCAGCGGGGAACAGCTGTGCGATCCCCGCTGAGCAGCGGATCTTCACGGGGCGGATCATTACGGATCCGCCCCGTGTGAAAGAGCCCTTATAGGCCATCAGTGGAGACTGAACCAGCTGATATTAATTTGCAATGACAAGGGGCAGGATTGCTTTCTAATTACTGATATATTTCAGCTGGTGTCTTGGCTTCAATACTTTTTTCCTGCGTCATTCTATTTTATTACAAATTTATTACTTAATTTCTGAACTTATTTGTTTTGGTTTCTTTGTACGTATGGATTGCATGGGTTAACATGTGGTGAAAATGTCATGTCAATAGCGCCTTTAGAAATATATTTACCTAGAAAAATGAAGACGTGTTCAATACTTATTTTACCTCCTGTATATTCTAGCACCATTGCACAAGTTTATGGACTTACTATATTGCTAAAGTTGTGGTTATATTTTTAAACACTTTTGCACATGCTTATGAATTGATCTATATGAATTTTTTAATGTATTAATTCTCGCACATATACCAATGTTTTTAGTAAATTTATAGCATGTGGCACTTTTTTGTATTTGATTAGGAACTAGGGTGTGTTAGTTAACAAAACATTATCATATGAAGGCTCTTTACACTTTTATTTTTAATTTTTGCAAACACCATGCCCACTTCCCCATTTTTTTATTAAAGGGAGACTCTACTTTGCTAGCAGTTTTAGTGGAGGCAGCAGCTCTTTACATATTGAAATAGAATTCACATAACATTGTGCGGATCCATTTTTTTCTTTGAGGCTATAAACCAGGGGTCTCCAAACTGCGGCCCTTTGCTTGCCTTTATCTGGCCCTTGGGGTACTATTCAATCCCACTGATATGAGACACTATTCTGCCCTCCGACACCAAATAATTCCTTCCACTGGCACCAACAATGGGGCACTAGTTCTCCCCTAATACCAAAAGGTGGGACATGGTTTACTCCCACTGATGGCTGGAAAATGTTCTATTCCCACTGGCCACAGTCCGGCCTCCCTAAAGTCTATCCCCCAGGATCGTGGGACTACAGTACAGCAGGACTGGGGGCGGGGAAGATGGGGAGGGAGTTTAGTTGAAGGTCTTACAATTTTAAGTGTATGTATAGCTAACCTATATTTTTCCTAGTTTTGGATATTAAGGAAGGATTAAAACACTCAGGTTTGAAATACTGTCTGTATTCCAGCTGGAAAGATTCACCCTCTACATTTGCCCAGTAACCATCATCATCATCATCAGGAGAAAAAAGTGATGAGAAATGCAAGATTTTAGGAGTTGTCACCAGAGTAGAAATTGAGGGTAAATTTTCCAGAAGAGACAGCTGTTTTGGTGACAACTGTCTAAGGCGCATATGCCATCGCTTTGGAGAGATTTCCACTCACTTCCTATTGCATGTCCAGGACAGGAAACCTCCCTAATGGGACACACAGTAAAAGTAAACCGACAAGGTTTAAACCTTTCATAGTCCAATCAAAAACAAAAAATGGATATACATACACCAACTGTCCAATAATAAGAGGGCTTCATAAAAACAATCAACTAGAAATATGTGCAGGAACTCAATATTCCACCAATTTCACTTACCTTAAACCTCTCAGGCAGAGCGCGCAGAAGCTTAACTTTAATAGACAGTCCGATAAGGGTGGCCATGCTGCAGTGCGGGATTGTAGGGGTGAATTCCACAGACACGGAGCCCTCCTCATCATTTACCTGAATCATACAACAAACATTTGTCTTTGATACCAGCAAGTAATGTGTTAAATCCATGGTGTCATCTTGTAACAGCATGGAACAAAAATCACCCAAATGCTATAGTAAACTAAAAAGATAAATCAGATCACATACATTGAAGGAAATTGATTTTTATCCACATTTTATGAAATGGATTTTACATGGAAAGGAGGAGAAGATTTTGTTTGCCTCTCTTTTGATCACAATTTCATTGGAATTTTTAATTTAGGGCTCTTTTACATGGGCGGTCTGGTCCGACTGTCAGTTTTTCAGGTAGATCTTTTCGAACCCTCAAGTCTCCCCTATAGGTCCTATCTTCCCCAGCCATTAGGCATATCAGACCGGATAGGATGAAAACAAAAATTAGAAAATAAATATATATATATATATATATATATATATATATATCCCCGCTGAGCAAATTGATTCCATTCCACAGACGCCCGTGAGACAGGGGCCTTAGTGTTATTAATCTACTTCTTTTTTCTGTATGTATTTGATCACTTCACTTGGTTGAAGGGTGAGAGATAGAGAGATAGAGATATATATTTATTAATGAATATACAGACATGTACTGTACCTTGACTCGGATCTCCTCCAAAACATTCAGCTCTTCCAGGCTCAGAGGGTGCTCCGGGTCATTGATAGAACGAATGAGATGTAACATGTTGTTAAGGACAATGAGGTGAATATATATTTTATTGCATCTCTAGTAGTCCATTCTTTTTCAATAGTACATTATGGTACAGGTTGTGCTATGCTGAATCTATACATTCACCAGGATCTAGTGATATGCCCCTGTTGTGATTTTATAGCTTTGCATCTCTTTTTCCTAGTTTAAAATTTAAGTCGACATGGAAGTTGCTATAATGCCAGTTGCCCCATATTACACCACTCCCAAAAAAAGCTGATATCCTTGCACCCCCACCCCTCTGCAAGCACTACCAGCCCACTGATGAAAAAGCTTATATAACTAATATAAAATGGCGCACCTCTGCATCCCTTACCTGGACAGAGCTTTAGTAGGAGATTTTGGGATGTCACGTCTCCTAAAAGCAGTGCTACATGACATTCCGCATCCCCTGGCTGCCTAAAGCCCCATACACACTATCAGATTTTCTGCTGATTTTTGTCTTCAGATTTACCAAAACCCTGTAGTGCAAGGGCCTGCCTGATTGCATACAAATTGAAACTCCTAAGGTCTGACCTCAAATTATATCGTTGTAGTAAACCTGAAGGAAAAAAAAAATATATATATAAATATCAGCAGAAAATCTGATAGTGTGAATGAATGAATGACTTGTATAGCGCTACCTATGCAAACTGAATCGCCTCAGGGCGCTTTTTGCCACCGGTGTCCATCTGCGGCATAGCGTGGTCCTTTAACCCGTAGGGTCCTGGCGCGTGTGTATGGGGCTTAAAGCTCAGGTGTGGAATACAGGGAGGTCGGCTACCCTACAGCGTTACATGGAATTCTGCATTCTTTTGAAGAGCAGTACCCATTTGGCAGATGTCAGGTTCCTCATGTAACACTTCTTGCAGGAAAGCCGGCATCCCTGGATTCTCTATGTGAGCATCGTCCTGTCTAGGGATACAGAAGTACATGAAACTCAAATGAAATTGTGCACCCCTTGCATCCCCAGACAGTAGAGAGCTCACATAGGAGGTTTGGGGATGCCTGTTCTCCTACAATCATAAATCTATCCCCTAGTTCATAGACGCTATAACTTTTGTGCAAACCAATCAATATATGCTTATTGGAATTTTAGTACATGTAACTGAAATGAAATTGTGCACCCCCTGCATCCCCAGACAGTAGAGAGCTCACATAGGTTTGCATCCCTTGCAGCATAGCGCTCATATGAGAGATACAGGAATGCCAGCACCCTCATACAACACGGCTTTCAGTGCCACCCTTATATGGGCTCTGCCCTGCCCAGTGACTCATAATTAAATGTATATATAATTGATTGTGCACCCCCTGCATCCTTATGCTGTACAGATCACTACATTGGGGGGGTGTGGATGCCAGTTCTCCTACAATCAGTGTTGGCACTCTGCATCCTCTGCTGCAGAGCTTCTAGGAGGGATAGAGGAAAGCCAGTACTCTCATGTAACACTGCTTGCAGGAAATCTGCCATCCTCACATAAGCTCGGTCCTGCCAAGGGATTCAGAATTGCACATGAATGTGCAGTTAGGAGATTTGTGAATGTCAATTTTCCAAGAGCGTTCCAGACATTCTGACTGCACATATCCTCCAGATGTACAGAACTCAGAGGGATGCCAGTTTTCCTCTCAGCAGTCACATGGCAATCAGCATCCTCTGATGAACAGATCCCACGTGGGGAAGAAAGTGTTCCAATACACAGGATCACATAACCTTCTACAGAGCTCACACAGAGGTATACAGGGATGCCAGTCGTCTTCTAAGCAGTCACATTACATTCTGAGTCTTTTCCTTTACAAAGGGTCACATAACCTTCTACACCCCATTTACAGAACTCACAGGGATGCCAGTTTTCCGCTATGCAGTCACATGAGAAGTAAGTTTTCCTTTAACCACTCTTACTGCGGCAGGTTGGCTCGATTGCGTGAAATCACGTACCTGTATGTCATTTTGTGCAATAGCCACTGGGGGGGCTCGCGCACGACACCGGAGGTGCGATCGTGCGCTGATTGGACACAGGGGATGTCAATCAGTGAGACCTGATGTCTGACGGCCACCAGCGATCGTTCCCGGGAGAAGCCTATGTGAACAAGGCAGATTGCTGTTCTGATGGGGGAGAAGATGGAGATCTCTGTCTTCACGGAGTCAGAGCACCCTCCACAGTTAGCAAGCACCTCCTAGGCACACACTTAACCCTTTGATCGCTCCCGATAACCCCTTCCATGCTAGTGTCATTAGTACAGTGACAGTGCATGTTTTTAGCACCGATTACTGTAATGTTACTGGTCTCCAAAAAAAAAAAAAAAAGTGTCAGTTAGGTGTCTGATGCAATACCGCTAAAACTCGCTGATCACTGCCATTACTAGTAAAAAAAATAAAAGTTCCATAAATCTATCCCCTAGTTTGTAGATGCTATAACTTTTGCGCAAACCAATCAATATACGTTCATTGGAATTTTTTTACCAAAAATATGTAGCAGAATACATATTGGCCTAAACGGGTGAAGAAATTAGATTTTTTGAAAACATTTTGGGGATATTTTTTACTTTCTGCTATAAAACATTTTTTCTTCAAAATTGTCACTTTTGTTTGTTTATAGCGCAAAAAATAAAAACCGCAGAGGTGATCAAATACCACCAAAAGAAAGCTATTTGTGGGAAAAAAAAGACATCAATATTATTTGGGTACAGCGTTGCATGGTTGCGTAATTGTCAGTTAAGGTAACGCAAAAAATGGCCTGGTCATGAAGGGGGTAAAACTTTTCAGGGTTGAAGTGGCTACCAGTTCAAATAACTACGACACCATCCTTCCTGTACGGGTTTCCTCCAAAGACATTCTGCTAGATTAGTTTATCATGAATGCTGCTGCCAGACTCTTCTACCTTAAAACCGTTCAGTGTTCACCACCCCTCTCTGCCAATCCCCCCACTGGATTCCCATTGCCCAATGAATAAAATTCAAAACATTAACACAAAGCCTATCACAACTCTGCCCCGAGCTACATCACCAATCTTGTCTCAAAATATCATCCAAAGCTTTCTCTCCGCTCCTCCCATGCTCATCTCCAGGATTTCCCCAGAGCCTCTCCCATCCTCTGGAACTCACTACCCCAAATCTGTCCAGCTATCTCCTACTCTGTCCACTTATGGATGATTCCTGAAAAAGTATTTTCTTAGGGAGGCATATCCTGCCTTCAGCTAACAAGCAAATGTTCTACTTCTTCCATCAGTTCATCCCTCACAGCCCCTAACTTTTGTTCCACCAGCCCCTCTCCATTAGATTGTAAGCTTGCAGAAGTAGGATCCTCCTAACCCTCTTGTATTTAATGATATTGTTGCTGTATTGTCTCCCTTTATATTGTAAAGTACTGTGCAAACTGTTGGCGCTATATAAATCCTGTATAACAATAATAATTGGCGGCTGGTGCTCAATTTTTTGGGGCCAACCTGTGACCCCCCCCCGCTCGATTGCTGCATCACTCGCCCGTTGCCTGTCAGCCCCTGCACTCAACTCCATCCAGGTCACGGCTCCCCACCCCCCAAGTCCCAGTGGTTGCTTCGACCCCTGGCCAATCGGGTCTCAGGACCCACTTCCTTATTGGCCGGGAGAAGAAACAGGAAGCCATTGGCTAATATTATTCGCTAATGTCACAACAGGGAGGGTTCTGCGCCCCAAGCCCACCCTTTGTGAAGCCAATGGATTTAATCATGTGCTTCCAAAAATAAAATAAAACCCTCATTGGAATCCATGTGTCCGGCTCCCTGCATGTAGATTAGGGTCCGGACGCATGGATTAGGGGGGCAGCACCCCTGCATGAGTGGCCCCAACTGCTCCTGTCTACATTGGCCCTATTATGTGTATGAATGAGAGTGAGGGTCCTTAGATTGTAATGTCCTTGAGGGTAGGGACTGATGTGTAAAGTGCTGCGTAAATTAACAGCGCTATACAAGTACCTGAAATAAACTTAAATAAATACAACCCCTGTTGTAGAGCTCACATAGGGACACCACTTTTCCTCTGTGTACCCCGAAGCAGTCACATGATATCTTGAGTCTCCGGCTGTACAGAGCTCACATGGAGGGATATCAGTGTCATCATACATTGATCAGCCATAACATAATGGCTACCCACCTAATATTGGGTAGGTCCCCTTTCTGCTGTCAAAACAGCCCTGACCTGTTGAGCCTTGGACTTCAGTAGACCTCTGAAGGTATGCTGTGCTATCGGGCACCATCATAGCAGATCCTTCCACTGGCCGGTCTTCTTCCCATACTTCATCCTGGCACCATGTCCAACAACCCCCCCCCCCCCCCCATAGAAAACAGGACTCATCAGACCAGGCCACCTTCCTCCATTGCTCTGTCCTCCAGTTCTGATGCTCACATGCCCATTATAGGCAATTTTGGCTGAGGACACGGGCCAGCATGGCACCCTGACCGGACGTGGTGCCATACACAACTGTGATGTTCTGTGTGTTCCGACACCTTTCTATCACAACCAGCATGCACTTTTTCAGCAATCCGAACTCCAGTAGCTCTTCTATTGGATTACATGGAGCAGCCTTCTCCACATTTATCTGAGTCTTGGCTGCCCAGGACCGGATTGGCAGTTTTCCTTCCTGGAATCACTTCTAGTGGGTCCTGAGTAGTGTTGTCCCCGTACCACTTTAAGACCGAGTACAAAGTACCAATACTTTTTTCAAGTACTCGCAGATAACGATACTTTTTACATGCACTGATAGGTGGCACACACTGTTGGCTGGCAGTGGCACTGGCTGGCACTTATGGGCACGAGATGATTTATTTTTGCCTCTGCAACGCCCATCTTGGTACACCTTGCACTCGGCCTCAATAAAGCAGCAGCGGATATCTTGTTACACCCAGTCCGAACTATATGGGCTGGGTGTAACAAGATGTCCGCTGCTGGCAGGGTGTACCAAGATGGGCGTCGGGATTTTCAAGCAAGCAACGGCATAACATCATATTCGGCGACCCATTGCAGTTTCCTACGGAAGTGACGTTCCATCGCCGCCAACTTGTCCACACTAAGGATACACTAAGAAGGGGGAAAGCGGACATGTTGTTACACCCACCAGAGTTTTGCATTTTACACGTATTTATAACAGTAAAGTTTGTTTATATAGTGAAATACAGGACTTAAAACTCTGTGTGACTGGTTAGATGTTGAATTTTAAAAGCAGCCAACTTCTGTCAGATTAGTAAACCTGTGAGATGAGCAGGGAATGCCGCTGCTTTTAAAATTCAACATCTAAATAGTCAGACGGAGGTCTAAGTACTGTTTTTCACTATATAAAAAAACTCACTTTACTGTTATAAATACGTGTAAAATGCAAAAACTCCGGTGGGTGTAACAACATGTGGGGTGTAGCAAGATGGCAGCGACGGAACATCACTTCTGTAGCAAACTGCGACGGGTCGCTGAACGTGTCGTTACCCCGGCAACATGGAGCGTAATTTTCATTACCGAATGTGACAGCTCCTGTCGCCGAGCCCTGCACTACATGCTGGAGGACTTACGCTCTGCTCCGCCCTCCTGTGTCTCCCATCACAGGTATGGGCTAAGGCATCGGGAGCATTTGTGCAAGTACAATGACTCACGCAAATGCTCTGTATCGGGACAACCCTAGTCCTGAACACTGCAGACTGAGAACATCCCACAAGAGCTGCAGTCATCCAGTCATTACAACTCGGCTCTTCTCAAAGTCGCTCAAATCTTTACACTTGCCCAATTTTTCTGCTTTCAACTTCAGGGACAACATGTTCACTTCCTGCCTAATACATCCCATCCACTATCAGGTGACAGTGTAACCTGACAGCAAAACCTTTACTTGTCACTGGTCATAATGTTAGGGCTGATCAGTGTAGAACACAATACCAGGCACCCTCCCCCCCTCTTATGTGAACTCGGTCCATGCTAGTAGAATATAAAACCGTGCACCCCCAGCAGTGCGGGGATGGCGCCCCCCAGCTGTCATCTCAGGATATCAAATATCTCCCGATCGTCGATCTTGTCGTGCAGCTCCTCATCCTCGTCCTGTGCGGTCACCTGGCGCTCACCGCTCCGCTGGTAGATGAGCGGATTGGCATTCTCTAGCTGGCTGCCACCCACCATCTCCGGCTCCACACTACCCGCACTTCCCGGAAACCATACCGAGACACTTCGCGTTCACGTGACCAGCGCAGCGCTTCTCCTCATTGGCCGCCTTTAGGGCTCGTCTCTCTATTCATTGGCCGTCCAAGCTCTAGGCTACGCCCGCAGAAGTAGCGTGGGCGGGGCTGCATGGCCACAGGCGGGTCTTGCTTTTCCAGAGCCTATTGGAATCTGAAAAAGCAAGCTCCGCCTTTCCATCCTTATAAGGGCGGAAGTGCTTGGCGGCCATGTTTGTCTCTGGAAAACGGAAACTTTGTTGTCTTTTTTTCTGACATCAGACACTTTTTTTTAGTTTTTTCTGGCTGCTGCCTATGTTTTCTATGAAAATAAAAAGGATCTTGATAGTAACAGTCACGCATTTTCTATACAGATTGCAGGTGACAGGTAAAAGTTTTATCAGGTTACACTGGCACCTGATAGTGGGTGGGATATATTAGGCAGGAAGTGAACATGTTGTCCCTGAAGTTGATAGGTTTGAAGTAGAAAAATTGGGCAAGTGTAAAGATTTGAGCGACTTTGAGAAGAGCCGAGTTGTAATGACTAGATGCATACACACACCTCAAGGGGTGGATGAAATAAGCCAATGCAGAAAATGTTTTGAAAACAGTAAGGCTGGGTTCACAATGCAGTAAGGGGTGGCTTACAGCAGAGGTCCGGTGCGTCCTGGTTCACTGTTTCAGGTCCGGTTTCAGACCAAATTTTTGGCAGAATTCACACCTGAAATGGACCAGAAGTCTTATTATAATTAGGGGGCGGGACATGTGTTTGTAGGCGTGACATAGCAAAAAGAAAAATGTGGCGCGCCGCCCCAAAAATGGGTGTGGTTTATGTGAAATAGCGGGCGTGGCTTATATGAGCGTGGTTCAAATGGGGGTGTGGTTAGAGTCTGAGATGAATGACAGATGGAGAAAGAAAGGGGAAAAGAAAGAGGGAGGGAGGGAGAGAGAAAGAAGGAGGGAAAGAGAGAAGGAAGTCAAGAGGGATGTAGGGACAACAGGCCCAGATCCTACACCACAATAGAAATGTGTATTCCAGAGTTTAACAAATCAGCAGATAAAGATACTCCAAACACCTGGTGTTAGCGCTTCAATCATCCCAGCACCATGGTTGTTGTGGTGTCAGGATGATTGGAGCGCATTATTACTATTATTACATTGTAATATAGAATTAAATCATTCAACAGAGCGATATGTGTCCCCCAGAACTACCGCAAATACAGGTCCCGGACTGGCCTCTCCGTTCTGCGACCCACGGCTTCCCTGTTCTCTCAGGATGGGAAACATATTTGAAGAAGAAACATTCCCACTCCAGGGCTTCCAAGTCACCTGCAGGGTGACAATCCCACACCTTTCACTGGCTGGTAAAGAGTCAGTCCCTTCTCTACCTTTGGACATAGGGCTCCGTGAGAGGTGGATGACCCCCCTTTTTTACCGGTCATCAAACCGGGACCCCCAGGAGTAGATGGACATAGCAGCCCACAAAGCTGCCCTATGGGTTAAGTTATATAGATTATATTGGTTCAGTTATATGTTTAACATGTATGATCCATCTATTGGTTACTGTTCTTTAAATGGTGTTGCACGACCACTGTTCGCATAACCAGTTCATATTCTGACTGGGACGGGTTCCCCACGTTAGGGTTTGCAGAGCCTTTACTGCCTCTGTATTTAGTTTACTTTAGTTCTATATTAAAGTGGTGTTTCCACCAAAATGACAACAGTATGTGAATTGACATTAAATCTGATAAAAAAAAAAAATTGGATAAAAAAAAAAATTCACTTACCTATTTCTCCCTGTTGCTAGGTGGTCCCACGAAATCTGCCTCTTCCTCAGCCCGGGCTAGAATCGTCACTTCCCCTCGGCAGTCAGTCATCTGGGACACGTGACAGGTCCCAGATGACTGTGCGGCGTATCACGATCTGCGGCGCCGCTCGCACATGCGCAGTGGGTCCCCGGCTGTGAAGCCACAGCCAGGTGCCCACAGTAAGGATGCCGGCGCCGCGAGCGGAGCGGGGAATGAGGGGGGGCATCGTTCCCCCGCATCACTGGACCCTGGGACAGGTAAGTGTCCGATTCTTAAAGGTCAGCAGCTGCAGTATTTGTAGCTGCTGACTTTTAAAAAAAAATTTCTTCATGGGCACACCTCTGTTCTAAAGGCTATTGCCTTTCCCCACAATGGTCACTAGAGGGAGTAGCTCCCTCACTAATGAGAGCAGAACACCTAGCCCCATACAGCCAAGACAAACATCTTCCACCTCTCAACTTTACCCACTCCGGGAACTCGTTGCACTAGAACTGCACACTGAACCGCACCTAACACAACTACCCCGGATAACCGATGCTCTTTCCTCATTCTCTCTTCTCACCTCCCCCTTCCTCTCCCCCCCTCCCAGCTATAAGTCATAGTATTGTGTCACAAAACACTATATCACGAAATATCACAATCTGCAGCTCCTCACCCCCCTTCCCATGGCATCCACTGTAGCTTTAAAGATCTCCTCGCTTAACTGCAGAGGATTTAACACCCTGGAAAAATGCAGACAGATACTCTACTTTTACTCCAATAAACACACTTTCGCTCTGACACAATACCGCCTCTCCCTGACAAACTCTTTACCACCTGGCACCATAGCACGAATCCTGTAGCCAGATCTGAGGGTGTAGCGATCACTTTTCATCGCTCCTTCACCCCAGAAGTGCTAGACTGAGAGATAGACCCCAAGGGGCGCTTTTTGTTTTTGAAATTACAGTACAAGCAAACAATATTCACAGACATTAAGACAATAAATGCCTCTTCGCACTAATCGCCTCTCTCGAAACAACGCATAAACGCACGCTTGACCCCAAGATGCTAGCTGAACTGTCTAATACCTTCTACGCATTTTCACGGAAACGCTCGCTGACCGCCAGAAATAAGGGGAGCCGCATACACTACTCCCAAGCTAATAAATAGAAACATCTAGCTCGGGTTATACACCCCAGACAACACAGACAAAACATACCCCACATTGTCACCTCATCCAACCAAAAACTATACAAGAATTCAGAGATTGTCTCTGAATTTAAAGAACACTACGCCTCACTTTACAATCTACCCCCTCCCTCAACAACGCATGCTTCCCCCAATCACGTCCCATTATACTCACAACAATATATACAGGACACTGCCCTACCTAGAATCCCCCCTCCCGATGTGGAAAGTCTTGAACAACCCATCACCTCCTCAGACTTTCTAACCGCGATTAAAGGACTCAAGAATGGGAAAAGCCCAGGTCCGGACAGGTATACTCCCCGGTTCTATAAAACGTTTGCTCACAAATTGGCCACGATTATGGCCCGATGAGTGTCACCCACTTTCACCACAGCTCCTCCAAGCTCAGATAGTAGTATTGCGCAAACCTGGAAAAGACCACTCAGGGTGCGGCAATTACAGACCCGTATCTTTATTGAATGTTGATCTTAAACTCTTTTCAAAAAATATTGTAAACCGCCTGGCCCCCCTGCTCCCCTCCCTTATTCACAGCGACCAGATGGGATTCATTCCAGGCCGGGAGGCCAGGGACAAAACCACAAAGACACTGCATCTCATATCTTACGCTCAGCGCCAGAATATCCCCACATGCTTATTGGCATGCGACACAGAGAAAGCCTTTGATAGAGTCAGCTGGCCTTTTCTGCAAGCATCCTTGCAACAGATAGGCCTAGGCCCTAAATTATTAACCAAAATAATGTCCCTATATACCAAACCCTTGCCGAAAGTCACGGCTAATGGGGAGGTCTTGGAGGCCTTTGAGATCAGGAACGGTACTAGACAGGGTTGTCCACTGTCCCCATTACTGTTCGCGATCACGATTGAACACCTAGCTCAAGCGATTTATCACAATGACGCCGTTCACGAGATCCCCACACCCTCAGCACATTGCAAGCTTTCCTTATATGCCGAGAAATATTACCAAAACTGAAGCTCTAACTATTTCCCTCCCTCTGACAGCCATAGTCACAATCCAACAGCAATTCCCTTTTCATTGGCAACCTCGATCGATGAAATACTTGGGGAATGAGATCCCCGAGACATTCACGACATTTACCCGCTGAACTTCAGCCCCTTGAAGACCAAAATTAGATGCTCACTGGAATCATGACACCACCTTAAACTCTCGTTGTTCGGCCGCATGAATGTCCTTAAGATGGACATTCTCCCCAAAATACTGTACCTGTTCCAAGCCCTTCCTATCACCCTCTCCAATGTCTTTTTCCACATGCTCCGCTCCTTGGCGATCAAGTTCGTCTGGCAACACCACCCCTCTAGAATTAAACATAAACTGCTGTGTGCCCCCCAGCTCAAGGGAGGCATCGGTCTCCCAGACTTCCTGTTATATCACGCCTCCGCCGTAATATCAAGACTTCTCGAATGGTTCCCCCATCCCCTGACCAAACCCTCTACGATCATTGAGCAAGATATGGCCCAATTGACCTTTGAGCCCTTATGGGGATATAACGCTAAACTCTGCTCAATGAGCGGGATCTCCCCCTTGTCGCAACTCTACATCTTTCTGGAAAGATCCACAGACCACTCACAGTTTTTGAGGATATGTGTAGACTCTCTGAGACCCCCAAACATCCCCTCTCTCTAATTTACAAAGAAATACAGTCCCATACCTACATCACATTACCTAACTTCACGCAACGGTGGTCCAGGGACCTGGGCATGGAAATACCCCTGGAACAATGGCACACCTCATTCACACTCACACACAAATCCTCAAATTCCGGGTTTACACAAGAGAAGAATTACAAGCTCTTATCTTGGTGGTACAGGGATCCAGTCACAGTACACAAAATGTATCCCAATACTTCAGACGTCTGCTGGCGCTGTCACAGAGCAAAAGGCTCCCACCTCCATGTGTGGTGGGAATGCGACCGAGTTCGCCCTTTCTGGAACCAGTTTTTTAACATATACAATGATATATATAATGTCTCTCTCATTCCCTCCCCTAAGGTGGCCCTCCTATCCATTCTACCAAGTCCAATAAACTCCCACACAAAGTGTCTCCTCAAATTCTTTCTATCCACCGCTCGCCATGTCATAACGCAGCATTGGAAAACAGAAGTCATCCCCCCCATCAGCAGATGGATAGATATCATCAATGACACCATGCTTATGAAGGAGCTACAGGCAAAGATGGGGGATACCTGGGATTAGCATATGAAATGATGGTATATAAGGCTTCACCACTCATCCTCTGACCCCTTCCTTAACAGGGTCTCTGCATAGGGAGCAGGTTCATTCCCATACGGATACAGGATCTATAATATTGCTTACCCCCCCGCTAAGGCTACCGGATGCACTCGGGTCCCCCAATCCTGAAGGCTACATCACCTTCCCAAGGTCCGAGATACCTGAAGCCAGGAATTTAACATATATATACTGCTGGGTTCCCCCCGCCCCCTCTCCCCTATCCTACCCCCTTCTTTTCCTTTCCCTATACCCCCCTTCGGATGTTAACTCACAAGTTATGTATTATTACCTGTAACCAAAATAATATAGATATTGCATTGTGTTATCAAGAACTGTTTAAAGCACCTGCACAAATGTTTACAATGCTTGGTACGTTGTGAGATGCATGTATACCGCTATTCAACCCAACCACCCCCCCGCCCCCCGGTTTTCTTCATTCTGTAACCCACTTTGCTGCTGTTTTTTCTTCCTTTCGTAAATCAATAAAAACTATATTCAACCAAAAATATTCTTGTCACGTGCCAGCATCTATTGCATATTGCCCTGTAAGGTCAAAAAAAGTTAAACAGTAGCGAGGAAAAGCACAGAGCAGGTCATTGACAGAAATGCAAAGTTCAGGTGCCTCTGAAATGCCATAATCCACAATAATACATTTAGTTTACATAGTGCAGGAATGGATGCTGAATCATAGACCAAAATCCTAAAGTGGCAGAGAAAATTCTAAACATTTTTCAGTGATGTTTTTACAAAATCTATAAAGGATATGCAAAGGAGAACAGCATTATATAGTATAAATAACTACACTATATTCATAGCTCCCAACTATCCCTGATTTGGAGGGACTGTCCCTGATTTGAAGAAATGTCCCTCTGTCCCTCATCCTCCTCATTTGTCCCTCATTTTGGTCTGATCTTTATAGTTGTATATAAAATGCACTTTTTGTCTTTCAAAAAGTGTTTCACAGTGCTAAACCTTTCATTCAATTTCTAAACTGCTGCAATTGAAAATTTATAATATAAAGAATATAAAGAAGTAGTAGTGGTAAAAAAAATGCAAATTTATTGGGACACCTGCCTTTACACGCACATGAACTTTAATGGCATCCCAGTCTTATTGAGTTGGCCCACCCTTTACAGATTCAACTCTTCTGGGAAGGCTGTCCACAAGATTTAGGAGTGTGTCTATGGAATGTTTGACCATTCTTCCCGAACCGCATTTGTGAGGTTGGGCACCAAATCACTTGGTGGAGGGGGATTATAGTGTGGAGTTGTTATTCAGGGGTTATTATTATTATTAGTTGGGCTGGGCTTGGCCCCTTAGTTCCAGTGAAGGGAACTCAGACTGAATAACAACTCCACACTATAATGCCCCTCCACCAAGTGATTTGGTGCCCGACCTCACAAATGCGGTTCTGGAAGAATGGTCAAACATTCCAATAGACACATTCCTAAACCTTGTGGACAGCCTTCCCAGAAGAGTTGATGCTGTTAAAGCTGCAAAGGGTGGGCCAACTCAATATTGAACCCTACGGACTAAGACTAGGATTCAATTAAAGTTCATGTGCGGGTAAAGGCAGGTGTCTCAATACTTTTGACATTATAGTGTATCCAGGGCTAGTGCAAGGATTTTTGACACCCTAGGCCAGTGATGGTGAACCTTGGCACCCCAGATGTTTTGGAACTACATTTCCTATGATGCTCAACTACACTGCAGAGTGCATGAGCATCATGGGAAATGTAGTTCCAAAACATCTGGGGTGCCAAGGTTCGCCATCACTGCCCTAGGCCAAACCTCATTTTGCCGTCCCCCTTGGCTCCACCCCTGACCACACCCCCTTTGTCCTGCCCATGGATACCCCACCTTTTTCATTGAGGTGCCCATGAAATGCAGCCCACCAGCGTCCATGACATGCAGCCTCACCAGGGCCCATCAAATGGAGCCTCTCCAGTGCCCATCAAATGGAGCCTCTCCAGTGCCCATCAAATGCAGCCTCACCAGCGCCCATCAAATGCAGCCTCACCAGTGCCCATCAATGCAGCCTTTCCAGTGCCCATCAAATGCAGCCTACAAGTGCCCATCAATGCAGCCTACCAGTGCCCATTAAGTAATAGTTGCTTGCTTCCATTCATTCAGGTGTTGGGACACAGACACAGTCTTCCGCCGCCGCTGCACCTCTAACACTATGTGTGAACAGAGTGGCGGCTGCCTTCTGATGCTGAGACTTAGTTGCTTGCTGCAGAGAGAAGAGAGTATGAACAGCAGTGGCTGGGCACCCTAGGCAGCAGTGTGCCTAGTTTGCCTAGTGGTAGCACTGGCCCTGAGTATATCTCAATGATTGGTAATCCTTTACAAATTGTAGTAAGCTGAAATGTACATAGGGCAGTCACATTTGCTTATTATATGAATTGCTTCCTGCTTTGCAAAGCTGCATCATAGTGGCAATTAAATTACACTATAAAAAAAAGAGTGCCAAGTGCTGGACTACAGAATTTTTTTTGTATAGCGTGTTTGCTGGATTTGGCGTGGGGGCGCATAGGGGTCGCAGAAGTCGCCAAGGCGACCGGGCCCCCTGTATGCCTCGATAGGAGGAGCAGTAAGGGCGGCTGAGACCGAGCAGGAGGCAATACGTTGCCTCCTGACCGGCTGTCCATTTTCCTCCAGGGGGAAATTGAGAAACCAGTTCCTTTATATGCAGCCATCCACTTGTGACCGGGCCCTGGCGTTCCGCCATCGGGCTCGGAGGAAATGGCCCTGTCAGGTGGCCCTTTATGGTTTCTTGCATCAGGCCCATGAAGGTTCTAGTTATGCCACTGGCTGGATTACAGAACCATGGAGAAGGAGACATTGGGGGAGATTTACTAAAATTGGTGCACACAGAATCTGGTGCAGCTGTGCATAGTAATCAGAAACATGGTTCTGTGTGCACCAGTTTTAGTAAATCTTCCCCATTGTCCTTTTCACAGTCAGTTTTACTCTCCCTTTCTACTGCTATGCTGAATGTTGTGTTGCACTATCCTCTCCAGTCAGCAGAGGGAGAACTATAGCCTGGCAAGCCTATGGACTTCTATGCAGAAAGCTGAGGATCATGGGAATAGTAGTCTGAAACGTCAGTCACAGAATAGGATTTATGGACCCTTACAATACAGTTCCCATAGCATATTTAGGAGGAAGGGGAGTGAAGGAACAGCTTTTATCAGACTGCACTGGAAATCTCTTCCTCTCTGCAGCACAGAAGCCAAGATGTGCACATCAGTCCTGGTGCACACGGATCCTCCACCGGGATAGTGACCAGAGCCAGAGACTGAGACCTGGGGGCAGAGACACCCAGATGAGCATAGCACAGACCTAAGTGATCCCATCTGCACTGCTACCACAGGGAGAATGGAAAATCATCTCACATTTTACTTCCTACTGCTGATCACCAGAGGCATTCTGTGGAGAGACTGAGGGGGCCACTTCTACAGTGAGAGTTCACCACTGCACCCCAGGGACTGCTGGGAGAGCTCAACGCCCATTGTTCACACTGTTAGTAGGGACTGAGTTACTGGCAGTAGGACATTAAGTATACACCTATACTGCATCTATACAAACGTTTATTGCTTTTTACCGCACTTATACTACATGCTGGTTTACTAAAGCTGTCGCTAAGTGCACAAACACTTCTTAATGGGCCCCAATGATAGCCGGCAGAATAACAACATAAAGGACCGCCCCCCCCCATAAAACCATCCAGCAAATCCCCTTTCTTTGCTTTTCCCATTTCCTTAGCTTCTATTTACAATGCCTAATCAGTCGTTTAGCCCTAGCATAGCTGCCATTCGTGTACACTGGCAGCATTAGCTGGTGCTATTGGTGCTATTAGACCCATTTAAAGGTTGGATCTAAAAGTCTGGTGAGTTTGTAGGCATAGGGGGGAAGGAGTGGAAGAAATCACTATTTGGCAGAGTCGTTTAACTCTCATGGGGTGTGCACATCACTGGTGGCACATTAAATTGGATTTATTGATTTATCTACAATTTATGGACATTTATAGTTTTGGAAAAGCAAGTTATAGCGTTTAATTAATTTATTTCACAAATTTTTTTTGATTGTCGCTTTTTGGTCTGTTAATAGATTATTGGATAAACGTGATACCTAGCGCTGATTCATCTTAGCAATTTTAGTTGGTAGTTTATGCCCAAAAAATGTTTTTTGTGTTGAAGGTATATTATTTAAAACAGAAAACCTAAAGCTATCACCATCATATATGTATACAGGATGTTTGTTAATTCCGCCCTCCTACGCAAACACCGCTCTGCGCTACAAGGATGGTATATTTATGCGATAAATGAGATTAAAAGTGACTAAAATCTCAGTGTGCTAATTGATAGTGCTATAAATAAATATAAAGATAAATAAATATGAGTATATAAAAGAGATTCAATTATAGTGAATAATAAAATCTCAGCGATGTGAGTGTATAGTAGACCCTATACACACATTGACGCAGTAGCTGCTTAAATAAAGTGAAATCTTAAAAAAATACAATAAATGTAAAAAAATTTGTGCAATAAGCGTTTTTCTCAAAAATTGTAGCAGCGCTATTATTTGAACATTCGGGTCCGATGTGAAATAAATAAATAAATAAATAATTCTCCAACAGTCTCAATCCGTGTCCAAAAATATATATGAATAAAATAAATTAATCAAAATAAATAAATAGTTCTCCAGCAGTGAAGGGTAAAAGGGATGTGAAAAACAGTTCTATGCAGTTGCTATGTAGTCAATTCTGAGCCATCCACCAAAGTCTTCACCACGTGTGATGATCGTCCCCTTTTGGGGGTACACTCACCAGATACACAAAATTTACAAGCCTGTAGTCATCATCAGTATCTCCACCTCTCCTCCAACATCACCATATCAGTTCTCCAAATGTGCAAGTAGCGGTCATAACATATGGGAAAATATGGGGCAACATAGCCCTATGACGTAGGTCGACCGGAAGTGACATAGTGATGTGTGCGGTCCAAGCTTGCGCTCCACAGGCCCGAACAGGAAGAACGCCGCTGCTGTACACAGCGGAACGGTTTCCATTGCATTTCCGGCGAGGAGAGAAGCTCAGGCACATATCACACTATGTGGCCCAATATTTTTTCTCATATGTTATGACCGATACTCGCGCATTTGGAGAACTGATATGGTGATGTTGGAGGAGAGGTAGAGATACTGATGATTTTACTACTACTGAACTATTTTTTTTTTTTTTTTATTTTGATTAATTTATTTTATTCAGATATATATTTGGACACGGATTGAGACTGTTGGAGAATTATTTATTTATTTATTTATTTCACATCGGACACGAATGTTCAAATAATAGCGCTGCTCCAATTTTTTGAGAAAAAACGCTTATTGCACAAATTTTTTTCCATTTATCACCATCATATACATTTCCAAACAGGCAAAACAAATCACAGGACATAGCTCTTTTATCACAGACTACAACCCGCAAACCCACATTGCAGAGCTGAGGAAGTTGTAATGCCATACAAGAAAAGAAATTACAATGCCATTTTTCAAAGACAATACCAACAATTCTTACACAGTAGTTGAAGAGCATGCTAGCTGTTTTAATGGGACCTAGGGCAGCAATGTAAGAGAGATGGAGACAATTACATTTTTTCCAATAAAAAACAATTAGGTATGATATTACAAAAATATTGGGTCATTAGGCAAGCATATATACTTGACCACTATGTCAGAGGAAGAGACGTGGCATATTTTATTTAGATAAAAAGATATAGATTTATTATGTCACAGGCAAGAGCCACAAATATTGTACAGACAATCAGCACACCATAAAAATTGTGTGTGCTTTTTCAGAGCAACAAGCGAGAAAAACTGAAGTGTGTACTCCTTTTTTGCTAAGAGGCCTGATCTGGGATAAACAAATCACATGTCTTTTTTCTCAGTATACATCGCACAAATAGGAAACATAAGGGAATACAAAGACACTACATTTAAAAAAAAGCCAACTTGCATAAACTATGCTTCTTGCTAGAAGATATTAAATGGGATAAAATCTTAGGAACAATGAACACAGAGGAAAACTGGGTGTGCTTTAAGCGAATAAGGGTATTAGCCAGTGCATCTCAATGGGAAATAAATTTAAAAGAGCTAATAAAAGTCCCGGGTGGCTTAACTCCAACGTAAAAATGCATATAAAAGCAAAGGAGAAGGCCTTCAAAAAAAATAAAATAAAAAAAAAAGGCTGAGGGGTTATCATCAGCATTTTAACTTTACAAAACATGCAATAGGAGATGTAAGGGTGCAATCAGGGTGGCTAAGAGAGAACACAAAATGCACATAGTGGAGGAGAGTAAAAAAATCCCAAGAAATTCTTTAAGTATGTAAATAGTAACAGAGGGAGGTCAGATCATATTGGCCCCATAAAGAACGAGGAAGGGAATCTGGTTACAAAGGATGGAGATTTTAATTTATTCTTCTCCTCAGTCTTCACGAGGGAGAAAGGGGGCTTCAGTAACCAAAACTGCAAAGTTTATCCTCATGACACGTCACAAGAAGCACCCTCATGGCTTACAGAGGATAGACTTAGGAATAGACTTGAAAAACGTAACATTAATAAGTCACCGGGACCAGACGGCTTGCACCTGAGGGTCCTTAAAGAACTCAGTCAAGTAATTGCCAGACCATTGTTCCTAGTTTTTATGAACAGTCTACTGACTGGTGTGGTACCAGCTGATTGGAGAAAGGCCAATGTAGTACCAATATTTAAAAAAGGACCAAGATATATCCCTGGGAACTACAGACCAGTTAGCCTAATGTCAACAGTATGCAAGCTCTTGGAAGGGATGATAAGGGATTATATACAAGATTTTAGTAATGAAAACAGTATCATTAGCAGTAATTAGCATGGATTCATGAAGAATCCTTCTTGCCAAACCAATATATTTCTCTGCTATGAGGAGGGTAGCTGCCATCTAGATAAAGGAAGGCCTGTAGATGTGGTGTATCTGGATTTTGCAAAGGCATTCGATACAGTCCCCCATAAAAGTTTATCGTACAAACTAAGGTCTGTAAGCATGGACCAAAGGGTGAGTATATGGATTGAAAACTGGCTACAGGGGCGAGTTTAGAGGGTAGTGATAAATGGGGAGTACTCAGAATGGTCCGGGGTGGAAAGTGGGGTCCCCGAGGATTCTGTCCTGGGACCAATCCTATTTAATTTATTCATAAACGACCTTGAGGGTGGGATAAACAGCTCAATCTCAGTATTTGCAGACTATACTAAGCTAAGCAGGGCAGTAACTTATCCGCAGGATGTGGAGACCTTGCAAGAAGATCTGAACAAATTAATGGAGTGGGCAACTACATGGCAAATGAGGTTTAATGTAGAAAAATGTAAAATAATGCATTTGGCTGGCAAAAATATGAATACAATCTGCTCACTAGGGGGAGAACCTCTGGGGGAATCTAGGATGCAAAAGGACTGGTGACTCAACTCCAGATACATTCTTAAGTCTACAGATGAAATACATATAGGATAGCTACTTTACCTGCCAAAGGATATGTATTTCTATCCATTTAGTCATGAGATTTACACAGCTCCGCACATAGCACAGCCCAATAAAAAACAAGAAAAGGTGGGACCTTAAATCAAGGGTGGTATTGCCAATATTGCACTCACCTGTTTGGTGTTGTCACTAAAGCCTAACTATGCATACAAAAAAAAAAAAAATGGTCCCTGTATCAAGTGACAGGGAAGAAAATAGGCTTTACCTATGACAAAGAATATGACATATTGGGTGCAAAAATTAAATGCATTTTATTAGTTTCAAAATTCCAATTAAACAAGTTTATACCAAGGGTTCAGACTCCCCCGACCGGAAAATACACAAAACCACTTGAAAATTGCATGAACTTTCCACTGCACATATTATCAGCGGTGTACTTCTTCCTCCATGTTCATACGGGACTACAGGAATCTCCAGTGAAAACCCATATTGTGCAGGGACTATTACAATCCCATCAAGTACTCAATAGGAGATCCTCATTAAGGGAGAAGCACCCAATGTAGCTAGTGACATAGCACAGCCCAGCCTGGCAGCACTGAAGACCTTTTTATTTCTTCTCTAGTTCAATAACACTTGCAGAACTTGTCTCTCCCCTAGCCCTTAATTGGACAGTGAAAAAAAGATGGACCTGTCTGTCACTCTGCTCTCTCCTCTCCTCCTTTCAGCGTTTTCTTTGCTACTGCTGTCCAGGCTCTATTGTATCAAACCTGCAAGAGGCTGATAAGTCAAGTTAAAGTACTTACACTGTTTGCATAAAGATAAATATACATGTAATGATGTATTTATGAATACACAGCTGCATTTGTGTCTTTCATATCTGCCTGGAGTTCAGTTCTAAATATACAGTTTAACCACTTAAAGCGGAGTTCCACCCTAAAGTGGAACTTCCGCTTATCGGATTCCTCCCCCCTCTAGTGCCACAATTGGCACCTTTCAGGGGGGGGGGGGGTGCAGATACCTGTATAATACTGCGGGAGCGTGCCCGTGGGTTGGGGCAGACTCGATGTCCACTGGTGACCCGCGATCACCTAGTACAGTACACAGTACTGCCAGTGTAATTTTTACATTGATCAGTGCATTTTTATAGCACTGATCAATGTAATAATATCACTGGTCCACAAAAAGTGTAATTTGGGGTCAGATTTGTCCGCAGCAATATTGCAGTCCCGCTAAAAATCGCAAATTGCAGCTATAACTAGTAAAAACATAAAAAATAAATAAAAGTCCCTAAATCTATCCCATAGTTTGTAGACGAGATAAATTTTGCGCAAAACAATCAATATACACCTATTGCAATTTTTTTTTTTTTACCAAAAATATGTAGAAGAATATATATCGACATAAACTGATGAATAAATTAGTTTTTTTATATATATTTTTTGGATATGTATTATAGTAAAACGTTTTTTTTTTTTTTTAATTGTCACTCTATGTTTGCTTATAGCGCAAAAAAAAAAAAAAAAAAAAAAAATGCAGAGGTGATCAAATATCACCAAAAGAAAGCTCTATTCGTGGGGAAAAAAGGACGTCAATTTCGTTTGGGTACAGCTTTGCACGACTGCACAATTGTCAGTTAAATCGTCGCAGTGCCGTATCGCAAAAAATGGCCTGGTCATTAAGGGGGAAAATTCTTCCAGTTCTTAAGTGGTTAAAGATGAAATTAAAATTTGCAGAATGATTATCAACAAATTGGCAACATTTTAAAGAACAGAAAACACTTTGGAAATACAGAATACAAACATTTTTTATTACCTACTGTATATTGTTATAGAGCAGAGTTTATAGTGTTTTGTTTTAGTGCACTAAATTCACTTTATAAGAAAATATACATTTTTCTTTGAACCTGAGTTGGTATAGAGAGGGAAAGCAAGCCAGTTCAAGCATTTCATATGCAGAAATTCCCCTCCAAATTTTCAGGACATTTTAAGATTTAATCTGGTTAAAAAAGGTCAGTTTTTATCATTGCTTTTCATAAACATTTCATAAGAGTCCATCACAAAATACATTAATTAGTGTAAGGTCATGTGGTCCTGTCACAAAGTGACCTGCTGACTTTGCTGGCGAAAGATGCACACATTTAGCTCATATTAAGCTATATAAAAACAACAAATCTATTCATTACTACATTGGAAATTTGCTGCATGAAAATTTGTAAAACGTATTATAATCAGGAAAAGGCGTAGCTGAATTTTTTAAAACACAGTTATGGTACCTCCTGGGAAACTGTACCTTATATAACATTTTACAAAACACATTGGTAATGTGTTACTATGTATACTATTTATAAAGATGCTTTGGACTATGTAGAGTGTGACATAAGATGTACGTAGAATGTGGGAGTACGGAGACTCTCAGGGACAAAGCAGCGGTCACAAGGTTTCTCAGGAGGAGCATGGACCTGAGCAGTAAGAATTTTGTCACCCAAAGAAGTTAGACTGGTGCGAACCCTTGCCAGAATACGATCAGGAGGAATCACAGGAACCGGAACCGACTCCATCTTGGAAGTGGAGGAAAATTGTCATGACAAAGCGTCAGCCCTTACATTCTTAGTACTGGGTAAGAATGAGACAATGTAATTAAAACTTGACAAGAAAAGAGCCCATCGCACCCTTCTGGGAGAGAGGCGTTTAGCCTCAGACAAGAATGTGAGATTCTTATGATCAGTAAGAATGAGAACCGACACAGTGGTACGCTCGAGGAGATGTCTCCATTCTTTCAGGGCTAAAATGATCGCTAACAGCTCTCTGTACCAATCTTGTAATTGCACTCTGCAGGTGACAATTTCTTGGAAAAGTAGCCACAAGAATGCATAGCGCTCTCAGAGGTAGGACATTGAGACAGAAGGGCGCCAGCTCCAGTCTCAGAAGCATCACCCTCAAGAATAAAAGGTAACGCAGGATCAGGATGTGCCAACACAGGAGCATAAACAAAAGCAGCCTTGAGACTCTCAAAGGCCTTGATGGACCTCGGAGACCAACTCTGTGGGTTAACTTCCTTTCTGGTCATATCAGTCAGGGGGCTTGACCAGAGAAGAGAAGTTAAAAAAAAACTTATGATAATAGTTGGCAAAGCCAAGAAAACGCTGCAGAGGACGTAAACCCTCAGGTCAGGGCCACTGTAGGACTGCTGAAAGTTTCTCTGGGTCCATCGAAAAAACTAGCAGTGGAAATTACATAACCCAGGAAATTAACCAGTTCACAATGGAACTTGCACTTCACCAATTTACAATAGAGATTGTTCTCTCTTAGTTTCTGAAGCACACGACAGACATCTGTGTGGTGGCTGTCCAGCGACTTGGAAAATATGAGGATATCATCCAGATAAACCACCACTGCATAACTGCAACAAATCTCGGAGGACATCGTTAATACATTCCTGGAAAACTGCCAGGGCATTACAAAGGTCAAAAGGCATTGCAAGGTACTCATAAAGGCATGTTCTGGTATTAAACGCAGTTTTCCACTCACCCTCCTTATTCCTCACGAGATTGCATGCCCCTCTGAAACCAAGCTTTGTGAAAATAGTTGCTCCCTTGAGGTCGGTCAAATAACTCCGTAATCAATGGAATTGGATAGGCATTCTTAATCGTGAAATGATTGAGACCCCTATAATCAATGCAAGGTCTCAGTTCCCCACTCTTCTTCACAAAGAAGAAACCAGCACCAGCAGCTGATGAGGATTTGCGGATGAAACCTGGAGTGCGTCTGCAACATACTCTACCATGGCCTTATCCTCCAAGACCGACAAAGAGTAAACCCGACCACGAGGGGTACGGCACCAGGTTTGAAGGTCAATTGCGCAATCATACGACTGGGGTAGAGGCAAACTACCGACTTGACCTTTATCAAAGACATCGCTCAAATCGCGGTACTCCTCTGGCAGGTAGGAGTGTGAATAGGTGCAGAGGACCTTGGCTACCTTCTGGAAGCATGTCTTACTGCATTGTGGCGACCAGAAGAGAACCTCAGCACGGAGCCAATCAAAAGAGGGGTTGTGCCTCTGTAACCAAGGATAATCAATAACCAGTGGAAACTTAGGTGAGGAAATAACTTGGAATTGGATTATCTCATGGTAAAGAGCCCCTAAGGCCATGGACAATGGAACTGTCTCATGAGTCACATGAGCAGGCTGTAGAGGTCTCCCGTCAAGAGCCTCAATGGCAACAAGTGGAGTGTCACAACTGTGGATACCTTCTTCAAAGTACCCAGGAAAACTTCCCTTGCAAATGAATATTGGTGTCCAAAACTTTTGTATTTTTGTTTCATGTTTGGCTTGTATTTGTTAAATTTAAGCATGCTAGACATACAATGTTCAAGTGGCTTTGTGTAATTTCCCTGTCGGGGAACTGGAAATTATTTTTTGATACTAATAAAATTTATCAAACTTTTTGTACCCAATATGTTACATTCCTTGTCATAAGAATAACCTCTGTCCTTCCCTGTCTCTTGATACAGGGTCTATTTTTTCTGTATATTGACCTGTATATGTCCTGCATTTTGTATTGGACTTTGGTCCCACATTCTACATTGGACTTTGGTCCCACATTCTACATTGGACTTTGGTCCCACATTCTACATTGGACTTTGGTCCCACATTCTACATTGAGCTTAGGTTCCTCATGGTACATTGACATTAGGTCCCACATTCTACATTAGACTTTGGTCCCACATTCTACATTGACCTTAGGTTCCTCATGGTACATTGATAATAGGTCCCACATTCTACATTGGACTTCAGACCCACATTCTACATTGGACTTCGGTCTCACATTCTACATTGGACTTGTCAGGGCTGGGCTCAGACCTTCCTTCCTCTGAGCTGGCTGCTCAGCTGTCGGCTAATTGCCAGCTCTGATCTCTCCACAGTGACTCATCTGTTGATGATATCCTGCTCATCAGTCCAGTCTACTTAAGCAGTCTGGCCCAGATGATCTCTGCCTTTGCCTTGGTCAATATCTCAGAGAATATCTCCTGCATTCCTGTTAAATATTTGCTTGCCTGACGTTCCTTCTGGCTCCAGATCCTGCTTGCTGTTCCACTAAGCTGATCTCTGGCTTGTCTGACTATCCGTTACGGTTTGGCTGTATTTTGACTATGTTTGTTCTATTTACTTTTATTAATAAACAAGTGTGATATAACTGTACTTCTGTCTCGGTCTGATTCATGGTTTCTGACAGTAGGTGAAGGCTATAAATTCAGAAGATGCAGTCAATCCACTTGTTGGTAATATTTTCTCTAGATTGGATGAGCAGGATCACTGCAAGGATCAGTTTGCCATGGTGTTACAAACAGTGGCGGCTGGTGCTCAAAATGTTTGTGGGAGTGCAAACAAACTAAAAAAAAATCAGAAAAAAAACTGTCAATTGCAGCCTCACTGTACCATGAATCGCAGCCACTGTGCCATCAATCACAGCCACTGTGTCATCAAACGCCGCCACTGTGCCATCAAACGCAGCCACTGTGCCATCAAACGCAGCCACTGTGCCATCAATCGCAGCCACTGTGCCCATCAATTGCCGCCACTGTGCCATCAAACGCAGTCACTGTGCCATCAAACGCAGCCACTGTGCCATAAACGCAGCCACTGTGCCCATCAATTGAGGAGGAAAGAGGGACAGAGGGACTTTGTTCCAAATAAGGGAAAGTCCCTCTAAATCAGGGACAGTTTGGAGCTATGCATATATAAACGGTGTACTGAGCTGTATGTGTGCTGCAGTGTATTTTCTGATATGTAAACAAATAATGCATTCTGTCAGGCCAACTAATCGGCTGTCCAACTAATCAACTATAAAAATAGTTGTTTCCGCCCTAACAGTAACTGTACAGTAGAGTGGGAGGGGAAGAAGCAGCACAAAGAGCCAATTCTATGTGCTGAGTGCAATTAGCATACTGATAGCAGAAGACTGCAGAGTGACAGTGTGGGTGAGGAGACCTGTAAGTGAAAGTGGAACTGTAGCAGAGTAGGATCACACACCCTTGCTAGACTGGGTTGTGATGTGTGGCAGAGCTGTGTACAAATCAAGACTGGATTAACAGGAATAAAAAAAATCCTTTGGCAGGTAAAACAGCTTTCATATATGTGTATCATTTGTGGAGCTCAGATTTAAATGACAAAGCACATCATAAAGCCATTATATATAGTGTTACAATATCTTGTCAATGCCCACATGTTGTTTCGGTGTGTCCTCCTGGTTAATTCTTTAATTACAAACAATTTCCTGTTTTTCTCCATAATCTTGTTTTGCAGAGAAAGTTATTGAATAACTGTTCTTTTCTGTGTAAACTCTCCCTTTGAGAATAATCTATTAATCAGCTAATACTAACTTGTTGTGAGTTACATTTTGTCATGTCCTTAACTGTACAATAACCTATGGGCCAAAAGTCCAACTCCGTTTACAAGCCAAACAGCCCTGTATATTGTTACTTAGGTTCTCTATACCTAAACATAATCCTAAATTCTGATCATCCCCTGCACAACAGATAAAATGCATATCAGGCTGATGGTAGGAGTGGCTTCACTCACTGCTAAAATGATGGAGAAGACAGAGGGCAATGGCTGAGACAAAGTCCTGTCCATAGTTTTTGGGGTTTTTCATACAGAAGAGTCTTTGGCAGTCCCTTGTTTCAGGGATGTGTCACAAGAAAAAGTGACCCCTACAAAAATAAATGTAGGCTGAGAAGGTACACTATATTGTCAAAAGTATTGGGACACCTGCCTTCACACACACACATGAACTTGCTAATGGCATCCCAGTCTTAGTCCGTAGGGTCCAATATTGAGTTGACCCACCCTTTTGCAGCTATAACAGCTTCAACTCTTCTGGGATGGCTGTCCACAAGGTTTAGGAGTGTGTCTATGGGAATGTTTGACCATTCTTGCAGAAGTGCATTTGTGAGGTGAGGTCAGGCACTGATGTGGACGAGTAGGTCTGGCTCGCAGTCTCCGTTGAGGTCAGGACAGTTAAGTTCCTCCACCCCGAACTCGCTCATCCATGTCTTTATGGACCTTGCTTTGTCATTTGATGGAGTGGGGGGGGGGGGATTATGGTGTGGGGTTGTTCTTCAGGGGTTGGGCTTGGCCCCTTAGTTCCAGTGAAGGGAACTCTTTAGGAGTCAGCATACCAAGACATTTTGGACAATTTCATGCTCGGCTGCTCAGCGGTCCAACTTTGTAGGCCCCTTCCTGTTCCAATATGGTTCTAAGTGTCATGTGCTTTTTCTGGATTCATGAACCCTCTGTACCACCAGTAAAACCATACTTCCTCAGGGCCTCAGCCCCAGACTGCTATGTTTTCACCAATGGCTGCTAGTGGTGCAGATGTTATGCTGTTAACACACAGTAGGTCTGTGAGTGACAGTTGACTTTGACCCCTTTCACACTGAAGTGCTGCTAAAACAGCCGCTAATGTTCCGGTCATTTTTGTGGTGCTTTAGCAGCATTTTAGCTGAGCTTTTGCGGCGCTTTTTCAGGTGCTAGCGAGTCGCTTTTTTATGGTCACATGACAAAGTGACCTTAAAAAAAAAGACCCATTTTGCGGCTCTTTGGAAGCGCTTTCATGTCACTTTGGAAGCACTGCCCATTCATTTCAATGGGCAGGGGTGTTTTTGGAGCGCTTTTTACAGCACTCCAAACACGCCTCAAAGATGCTGCTTGCCACACAAGCGCACTGCCTCAGTGTGAAAGCACTAATCCAAATAATGGGAGGCAGTTTTCAGGTGCTATTTTTAGCTCTAAAACGCCTGAATACTGCCTCAGTGGGAAAGGAGTCTTACAGGTCAACTAAGCATCAAATCAGTAGACAGAACTGTGGTGTGACAGACAAATGGCCAAGGCAGGCTGCAGATAGAATCAGGGTTCATAAAACAGTTCAAGGTCAAATTCCAGAAAGCAGGTCAAACACAAGCCAGGTTGATCAGGCTCAGGTCGGAAGCTCTGACTCCAATTTATAGGTGGCTATTGAGGTCAGGTGTGCAGGGTACAGCATAGCTGTGTTGCAGTGCAACTCCATAAATAGTGACAGAAGTATATTCCGACAGCTGAAAATTGCCTACATGTTCTGTGATCTGTTATCTGCAGAATAATACAAGCTGATTTATGAAAACTAGAGCAAATGTGTAGTTATTTCTTGCTCCAACCAAGTGAGTAACATAGAACCTGAGTGGTTGTTGTAGCCAACAGTGGCAGTGTGCTTGTGCTCTAAATTTCAGAAATTTCTCGTAGGCCCTTTCAAATGAAACAGATCCATCCAAGTGGATCCGCCTGCTCAGCGGGGGGATCTCTCCGCTCCATGTCATTTTCCATCCGATTGTCCTCCGATCCGCCGGACGGATGGCAAATGTACCGTCGTACGTCTGTTTTTATAGGATTTTATCGGATCGGATGCCCGGCGGGTGCCAGCAGACACATGTCCGCTGGCATCTACCACCCCATAGAGAACAATGAGTTGTCCGGTCGGGGCCGCCTGACAAACGGAAAGGTGGACCCGATCGGTCCGCTGCTGTGAAAGGGGAATCTTGTTACAAAGGACAATATACTTTTCCTTATCTCAATTTTTTTTTAAATACTCTGAAAGTGTATATCACACTATATGGAACAGAAACCTTTGCAGTCTTGTTTGTGTCTTATTATTATGTTTAATTACATTGGCTTAGTTTTACCGGTTTAATTGAAAAGGGTTTGGCTTATTTGCATATCATTCATTGGCACCAAAGTAAAGCCTTGTGCTTACTAACGGTACACAATTGTAGTGACGTACTACGAGGAATTTCAGCTCTTGAGCGCCACCCTTTGTGCCCATTCTGCTAATTTTGTGTTTGGTGAGCATTGATTCAGAGCATGCATGTTTGTACTTTAGACTTTTGTGTGACGGGTTTGTGTACTGACCATATGAAAATCTGACGTCAAACCGCTGTCCGCTGAAAATTTAGCCTGTCATCCAACGTTTGTTGGCCGAAAGTTGGAAAACAATTTTCAAAAGGAGAGTACTAACGGTAAGATTTTAGGACAACAGTCTGTCAACAGACAATCCCCTGCCAGCAATCGTACCGTGTGTACGAGGCTTTAGCGATGATGGATGAATGTCAGTCTACTGTTCAAGCAGATAACGTTCTGCCTAACTGCACATTTCTATTACGCAAGGGTTATATAAGATCTTGTTTACCAGTTATTAAATGAAGTCACTCTTCTGAGACTTTAAGTGTCAGTGTGTCATTTTTCTTAGACCCCAAGGGTTTCATTTACTAACACTGGAGTGTGCAAAATCTGGTGCAGCTGTGCATGGCAGCCAATCAGATTCTAACTTCAGCTTAATTAATTAAGCTTTGACAAAAAAAAATCTGGAAGCTGATTGGTTTCTATGCAGAGCTGCATCTGATTTTGCACTCTCCAGTTTTAGTAAATCAACCGCCAAGTGTCATTGTGTCATTGTTCTTGGACCCTGAGTATCAATGCTTCATTGGGGTGGATTTACTAAAGGCAAATAGAATGTGTGCTCTGCAAGTGCACCTGCTCCAGAGCTTAGCAAATGAAGCTTCTCTGCAAAGAATACCCAAACTCATACACGGATGATAGAAGTCAGCAGAGCTTCTCCTCATTTACAAAGCTAAGTGCCAGTCTATTTATCTTTAGTAAATCCACCCCACTGTCATTTGGACCCGCGGTGTCAGTGTGTAGTTCTTCTTGGACCCCAAGTATCAGTGGGTCACTGTTCTTTGGACCCCAAGGGGAAAATTTACTAAAACTCGAGCACACATAATCTGGTGCAGCTGTGCATAGTAGCCAATTAGCTTCCAGGTTTTATTGGCAAATCTTAACCACTTGCCCACTGGGCACTTAAAACCCCTTCCTAACTAGACCAATTTTCAGCTTTCAGTGCTCTCACATTTTGAATGATAATTACTCAGTCATGCAACACTAAACACATATGACATTTTTGTCCTTTTTTTCCACACAAATAGAGCTTTCTTTTGGTGGTATTTAATCACCACTGTCTTTTTTTTTGCACTATAAATGGAAAAATATCGAAAATGTTTTTTCTTAGTTTCTGTTATAAAATTTTGCAAATTAGTAATTTTTCTTCATAAATTTTGGGCAAAATTTATACTGCTACATGTCTTTGGTAAAAATAACCAAAATCAGTGTATAGTCTTTGTGAAAATGATAGAGTTTACAAGCTATGGTGCCAATCACTGAAAATTGATCACACCTGATGTACTGGTGGCCTATTTCATTTCTTGAGACACTAACAAGCCAGGAAAGTACAAATACCCCCAAAATAAATTTTATTGGAAAGTAGACATTCCAATGTATTTAGTAAGAGGCATTGTGAGTTTTTTGAAGTTGTATTTTTTCCCCACAATTCTTTGCAAAATCAAGATTTTTTTTCCACAAAAGTGTCATATTATCAAGTAATTTCTCACACAGAGCATATGCATACCACAAATTACACCCCAAAATACATTCTACTACTCCTCCTGAGTATGGCGATACCACATGTGTGAGACTTTTACACAGCATGGTCACATACAGAGGCCCAACATGCAGGGAGCACCATCAGGCATTCTAGGAGCATAAATTACACATCTAATTTCTTGACTACCTCTTACACTTTTGAAGGCCCTGGAGCACCAGGACAATGGAAATGCCCAAAAAATGACCCCATTTTGGAAACAAGCCAACGTATAATCTATGAGGCATATCGAGTCTTTTAAAAATTTAATTTTTTTCTACAAGTTTTTGGAAAATGTGGAAAGAAAATGAAAACGCTTTTTTTTTTTTAAACAAAGTTGTCCATTTATACAATATTTCTAACACATAGCATGTACACCCCAAAATAGATTCTCCTAATCTTCCTGAGTACGGCGATACCACATATGTGAGCCTTTTACACAGCCTGGTCACATACAGAGGCCCAACATCCAGGGAGCACCATCAGGCGTTCTAGGGGCATAAATGTCAAATCTAATTTGACTACCTATTACACTTTTAGGCACTGTAGTGGCACTGTAGTGGCATGGATGCAAACTGATGTGGCATGGATAAGCCATGGATGGGGATGGCTAAGCATGGTTGAGCCATGAATGTGGATGGCTGGGTATGGCTGAGTATGGCTGAGTATGGATGGGATGGCTGAGTATGGCTGTGTGGATATGGCTGAGTGTGGATGGGATGGCTGGGTATGGATGGGATGGCTGGGTATGGCTGAGTATGGCTGGGTATGGATGGGATGGCTGAGTATAGCTGGGTATGGCTGGGTGGGTATGGCTGAGTATGGATGGATGGATGAGTATTGCTGAGCATTGTTGAATATTGCTGAGGATGGATGGATGGATGGATGGATGAGTATTGCTGAGTATGCATGGATGAGTATTGCTGAGTATGGATGGATAGATGAGTATTGCTGAGTATGGATGGATGGATGAGTATTGCTGAGTATGGATGGATGAGTCTTGCTGAGCATAGATGGATGAGTATTGCTGAGCATGGATGGATGCGTGGATGGATGAATATTGCTGAGCATGGATGGATGGATGAGTATTGCCGAGTATGGATGGCTGAGCATGGATGGATGGATGAGTTGCTGAGTATGGATGGATGAGTATTGCTGAGCATGGATGGATGAGTATTTCTGAGCATGGATGAGTATGGATGGAGTATGGATGGAATGGATGGATGAATATTTCTGAGCATGGATGGGATGGATGAGTATTTCTGAGCATGGATGGGATGGATGAGTATTTCCGAGCATGGATGGATGAGTATTTCTGAGCATGAATGGGATGGACAAATGGATGAGTATTTCTAAGCATGGATGGTTGAGTATTTCTGAGCATGGATGGGATGGATGGATGGCTGGAATGGGCACAGATAAGCGCTGTGGGCAGTACACATCCAGCCCACAGCGCCTGCTGCACCCATCTCTCCCCTCTCCACTCACACTGTACCAATAGGTACGGGGAGGGGAGAGAGGGACTTGATGTGACGCCGTTTTTTTTTCACAAGTGATCGCTATTTGACGGAGCACTCACGTGGTAAACAGCCATTGTTGGCGGCCATTTACCGTGATCCAGATATTCCCGGGTGCGCGCCCCAGGCAGGTATCAGTTTCACTTTCACTCTGCTTGAACACTGTTGCTGATGCCCGGGTCAGAGGCCACGTCCCCCTGCCTGTGGACACCATATAGCTGCCGATCGCCGCCTCCCAGGGGAACCTAAGCCGTCCTCTGCGCTGTAGCCATCTTTCGGGCCATGGCCCGGTCATGTAAGGGGGGGGGGGGGGGGGGGGGGGGGGGGTCTCTGGGGTCCCTGGTGTAAAGGGGGGCTCTCTGGGGAATATTTCATTTTTATTGTTTCACTTTAAGCATTATTAAAATCATTGCTCCTCAAAAAACGCCCGTTTTAAAAACTTTTTTTGCATTGATACATGTCCCCTGGGGCAGTACCAGGGTCCCCAAACACTTTTCATGGCAATAACTTGCATATAAGCCTTCTGGGAGGACGTCCATGGATGCCCTCCCAGAATAAGCCGTCCGCGCTGTAGCCATCTTTAAAATGAACACTTGATTTTTCACATTCGTGTCCAATAGACTTTAACTTGTGTTCGCACACATTTTTTGTCTGTTCACATGTTCTGGTGCGAACCAAACCTGGGGGTGTTTGGCTCATCCTTAGTTCCAACGAGAGTATATATAGGAGAGGTGACAATGGACATCCTTGTCTTGTTCCATTGAACATTTTGAAGGATGGTGATAGACTTCCATTTACTTTTTCCGACACAGTAGGGTGATTATATGAATTATGGATTCATTTGGCCATTTTAGGTCCCATTCCCAGGTTGTCTATTGTATTCATCATAAATCCCCAGTCTACCCTGTCAAAAGCCTTTTTGGCATCTATTGACAGGAGTATGGCTGGGGACTTTCTTCCTACCTTATTCTGTAACAATAGTAATGTTCTTATGCAATTATATTTGCCTACTATTCCTGGAATAAACCCTGTCTGGTCTGCATGGATCCACTCTGGCATAGACTTTTTTAATCTTGTTGCTAAGATTTTTGCGTATAGTTTTATGTCTGCGTTTAATAGTGCTATTGGTCTATAATTAGAACATATATCTCACAAAAACAACAGTTTTATCCCTCTCCAGTTAGTCTGCTTCTTTTTTCTTCTTTCTTTCTTTTCTTCTTTTCTCCTTTTTCGCCTCTTTCATCTCTTGTCTTTTGCTCTGTGGTTCTTCTTGTCTCTTTCTTTTCTCTTTCTTCTCTCTCTTCTTCTTCTTCTGCTTCTTTTTTTCTTTCTCTTAACGCCCTCTGCCCTTTCTCTCTACCTCTTCTCGGTTCTTCTTTTCTTTCCTTTTCTTTCTTTCATGAAATCAATGGGCAACGTTTCAAAACGTCAATTTCTTGCTCTTTCATCTCTTTTTCTTCTCTTTCTTTTCTATTGCTTTAGTTCTTTGTCTTCTTTTCTAGCTTTCCTCCCATCTCTTTTTCTACTTTTACCTGGTCTAGCGTCACTTCTTTCTTTCTCTTCTCTCAAAAACAATTTCTACAGTGTTTTTTGTCTTTTTCTGTTCTTTGTTTTATGTCTGCGTTTAATAGTGCTATTGGTCTATAATTAGAACATAGCGTTGTATCTTTTCCCTCCTTAGGTATTACTGTTACATATGCTAATATTGACTCCCTCCTCATCTCCTCCAGCATCTTTGGGGTATGTTTGGAGCGCTTTAAAAATCGCCTCAAAAACGCCCCTGCCCATTGAAATGAATGGGCAGCGTTTCAAAAGCGCTGCAAAATGGCTTTTTCCTTTTTCTTTTAAAATAGCGCTAGGCTAGCGTCACAAAAACAAACAGTGTTTTATCTGCAGTTTTTGCAGTGCTCCAGTGTGAAAGGGGTCTTATATTTAGCTCTACCTCACTCTGATGGGACAAAGTGGTGACCGCAGATTCATGAATGAATGAATGATTTGTATAGCGCTGCAACTGCGAACTGAATCGCCTCGAGGCACTTGATCCGATCTGCGTTAATTCCTTCTTAGAAGAGGTGGTTCTTGAGTTTTTTCCTGAAGGCCCGATGGTCTTTTTCCAAGCGGATGTTCGTAGGTAGGTTCATAGGAGGTTCTTAGGTTCGTAGGTAGAGCGTTCCATAGCCGTGGTCATCCACTTAAAGATTTCTTTTACCATGGATCTCACAACTGAATCTGACAACTGTCCCCAATTTTCACTGCTTCCACCTATCGGCGTCAGATAGTAAAAGAAAGTGGCGCTGACTGCTGTCCACTGGTCCCAGGGGCCCCCAGGCTATGGCTCATGAACCATCTATGAGAGGAGCCTGAGGTCAGTTTTTCCATTTATATACATATATTTTTAAAAAATGTGCATTTTGGAGTTGAAAGTTGAATAATGACTCTCCAAACTATATCTATTGTGAAAAGCAGATGACCTATAGTATAAAAAGATGGGAGCCCTCATGGCAATGAAATCTGTATTTTCAGTACAACTTACACTTAAATGTTTTAGTGCACATAAATACATGAAAACATGATTTCCAAACTTTCTATTAAACATAAAAAAGTCAAAAAAATAGTTAAACATCAAACATATTTACCGTATATACTCGAGTATAAGCCGAGAATTTCAGCCCTTTTTTCGGGCTGAAAGTCCCCCCCTCGGCTTATACTCGAGTCAGCACCGTCTGTCTGCATGAACAGCGTGTCATGCAGACAGACGGCAGTGTTCAAAAGCCGCGCCTCCTCCTCCCCCCGTCCATGATAGGCGGACACTAATTTTCCCAGCAGTAAGTCAGTGTGCAGTGTTCCGCCTATCACGGATGTCCTGTCATTCTCATCTCATGGACGAGGATGAGAGGATGTCCGTGATAGGCGGAACACTGCACACTGACTGCTGGGAAAACAGAGTGTTCCTCCTATCACGGACGAGGAGGAGGCGCAGCTTTTGAATTTGTAATGGCGCCTTACACGCTGATCGCCAGGATCAGCATGGGGGACACAGGACATCCAGCGAGGAGGCATTAACGATCGCAAGCCTGCAATGGTGGACACAGGTGACAGATCGGAGGTGACAGATCGGAGGGAGGCAGATCGGCACATCGGCACAGTTAAGCTGCAATGGGGACACAGGGGGGGTTTGTACAGGACACAGGGGACATGCAGCTGCAGATGGGCATTTGCTGACCCTCTTTTCCACTTACAGTAGCTGCTGCATTTTTTCACCCTCGGCTTATACACGGGTCAATAAGTTTTCCCATTTTTTTTGTGGTAAATTAGGGGCCTCGGCTTATATTCGAGACGGCCTATTCTCAAGTATATACGGTAGCTTCAAAATCACGTGTTTGTGAAACAACAGAAAATTACAATACCAAAAATGATAAATAGGTGACCACATTAAAACCAGTTTATCAGTTTAGGTGATGTCTCTAAAATCATTTTTCTATCTCCAGTGTGTGGGGAAATAATTAAAGCAGAACTCCAACCAAAAAATAACAAGATAAAAATGAATTTCAAAAACAGCTTTTTCTGCAATATTGATCTTTAATATAGAGATTTTCCCCACAGTACTTTTCTTCTGCTGCTAGATGTTCTCTGATGGCCAGCAATATTCAGCATCATTCAACCCACTCTCTCTGAGCCCAGGTTGTCCTGAATCTGCCCCAGTCAGCCACAGGCTGTGAAAGGAGAAGCAATGCAGTGATGAACTCATCTCTCCTCCAATTGGCATGCTTGTTGTCATCACATGAACTGATTGGCTCCTTGTGCTTCTTCTTCATCTCACACTCCAGGCCTGCTGTACAGGGACTGCCAGAGGCTAATACCAGGTCATATTCAGGTACTTACACAGCTTGCATTTAATTAATGCATTGAATGATGAGGTACATTAATTTGTACCTTTTATATCTGCCTAGAGTTCAGCTCTGATGTGTATTGTGCAATAGGCATTTAAGTCAACCCACAAGTCCTGTTACACAGTGGGGAAAATAATTATTTGATCCCCTGCAGATTTTGTAAGTTTTCCCACTTACAAAGAAATGAAGGGTCTATAATTTTTATCATAGGTGTATTTTAAATGACAGAGACAGAATATCAACCAAAAACCCAGAAAAAACACATGATACAAATGTAAAAAATTAAGTTGCAGTTCAGTGAGTAAAATAAGTATTTGATCCCCTACTACCCAACAACACTTCTGGCTACAGTATGTGCTCATGTGGTACACAGATTAGTCCTGTCAATTTAAGAAGGTGCTCCTAACAACAACTTATTATGTGTATAAAAGACACCTGTCCACAGGATCTCTTTCCTCCATTCAGGCCGGGTTCACACTAGTGCGACAAACGCTCCGACATTGGGAGCTCATGTCGCATGATGTGTGAAAATAAATGTTTCCCTATGGGAGCCTTCTTAACTGGTCTGACACAAGTCGGTCCGACTTTTAAAATGCTCCCTGTACTACTTTGGTCTGACTTTGATCCTATTTCAGCCCATTGACTATCATTGAAGTCGGATTAAAGTTGGATCGCCGTCTTGCATGATCTGACTTTGGCATGCGGCTTGTGCTCTGATGATATTGAGGGGAAACTCCACGCAAAATTTGAAATAAAAAACTGGCATAGGTTTTCCCTCCAAGAGCATGCCAGGCCCTTCGGTCTGATATGGATTCTAAGGGGAACCCCCCTACGCCGAAAAAATGCCAAAATTCATACCAGACCCTTATCCGAGCATGCAGCCCGGCCAGTTAGGAAAAGGGGTGGGGACAAGCGAGTGCCCCCCTCCTGAACCGTACCAGGCCTCATGCCCTCAACATGGGAGGTGGGTGCTTTGAGGCAGGGGGCACCCTGTGTCCCCCCTACCCCAAAGCACCTTGTCCCCATATTGATGAGTACAAGGACCTCTTCCTGACAACCCTGGCTGTTGGTTTTCGGGGTATGCGGGTGGGGGCTTATCAGAATCAAGGAGTCCTCTTTAATAAGGGGGCCCCAGATCCCGCCCCCCACCCTATGTAAATGAGTACCCCTACCCATTCACCTGGGGGGAAAAAAGTGTCAATAAAAAAAAAAACACACTAGACCGGTTTTTAAAGTAATTTATTAGGCAGCTCCGGGGGTCTTCTTCCGACTTGGGGGGCCTCTTCCGACCCTCTTCCGACTTCTCCGCCCCCTTCCGGTCTCTTCTCCGCGCTCTCCGGCCTCTTCTCCACCCTCTTCGGCCTCTTCTGCCGGGCTCCTCCGCTATCTTCTTCCAGCTCTTTTACTAGCGTTGGCCCGGTCTTCTCTGTCGTCGTCTTCTTCCCTCTTCTCTTCTTCCGATGTTGACACGACGCTCTCTCCCGCTGTAATGCCGGGTGCGTGGTGTGCAACGATTTATATAGGCATGGGGCAGGGTCACCGGTTGATGTCATCCAGTGACCCCCTGCCCCTTATGACGTCACCGCCCCATCATGCCCCCAGGCGCCCCCCTGCCCCAAAGCACCCACCCCTCCCATGTTGAGGGCATGCGGCCTGGTACGGTTCAGGAGGGGGGGGCTGCTAGCTTGTCCCCACCCCTTTTCCTGACCGGCCAGGCTGCGTGCTCGTATAATGGTCTGGTATGGATTTTGGGGGGGCCCATGCCATTTTTTCGGCGTAGGGGGGTTCCCCTTAAAATCCATACCAGACCCAAGGGCCTGGTATGCTCTTGAAGGGGGAACCCATGACGTTTTTTTATTTAAAATTTTGCGTGGAGTTCCCCCTCAAGATTCATACCAAATACAGTGCCTGGTATTGGTGGGGATCCAAGTCGGATCCCTGTTCATTGAAGTCAGATGGATGTAGGACAAATATAGGACCAATGTAGGACCAATGTAGGACTGATGTCGCAGAGCAAAGTAGGATGAAAGTCGTACTACTGTCGTGTAGTATGGTGTGAACCCGGCCTCAAACCCACCATCATTGGCAAGACCAAAGAGCTGTCAAAGGACGTCAGGGACAAGATTGTAGACAGCTGTACAAGGGATACAAGACCATCAGGTCACCACTGTCACAGGTTACCTCATCAACCCCCCCCCCCCCCCCCCCCGTCTCCATCCTTTAGTCACCCTTGTATCATTGTTCACTATGTTCCTGCTTCAAGGGAATCTATTTGGTCACTGGCAGTGTTCACCAGGAGGCAAATCCTAGTTGAAAATAAAATAGAGAAAGTCTAAAAAGGGAAACTAGTGCAGCCATCACATCTAAGAATAGGTAGACTGCAATACACTAAATGTTTGCTTTTGGGTTTAATACCGCTTTAAAACTCTTCATGCTTTACAGGGCTCTACTCCCTTGTGAATGAGCCCTAAGGCCCCCAGGTAGGGTTGCCACCTGTCCGGGATTCACCCGGACAGTCCGGTTTTTACATCCTCTGCCTGGGTTTCTCACTGCCTGACACCGGTCACCAGGGCACCCCCAAACACTGTTCCAACACCCCCATAGCAACCCCATAAAAGCTTAATTAGAATCTTGCTTCCATAACATGTATCAGATGCTCACCTATCTTCACATATTTGTAATTGCCAGGATGGAAACAGCCCTAATTACAATGGACTTGTTTCTCTCTGTGGAGGGATACAGAACCTCCTTGACACATTTTCCGATGCTTTGCTTCTAGTTCTGGCTACTGGAGCCCTCTCAGGACTGTTCACTCTGACAAACCGATGTATTGTAGAAGAGCTGTGAGTGTGTGTGTGTGGGCAGAGGAAGGAGCTGCATGGAGTGTGAGAGGACAGCAGGACAGAGAGGGGAGGAGAGAAGCTGGCTGCCCATTACCAGGCTACATATGTATGTATTCATCTCACAGTATGTTGTGGTTGTGTCTAGTGTATTTATACCTGTTTGTGTGTATGTGAGTGCATATATGTATCTGTATATATCTGAGTGTGTATGCATGTATCTGTATATATCTGAGTGTGTATGCATGTATCTGTATATATCTGAGTGTGTGTATGCATGTATCTGTATATATCTGAGTATGTATGCCTGTATCTGATTGTATATATCTGAGTGTGTATGCATGTATCTGATTGTGTATATATCTGAGTGTGTATGCATGTATCTGATTGTGTATATATCTGAGTGTGTATGCATGTATCTGATTGTGTGTATGCATATATCTGTATATATCTGAGTGTGTATGCATGTATCTGATTTAGTATATATCTGAGTGCGTGTATGCATGTATCTGATTGTATATATCTGAGTGTGTGTATGCATGTATCTGATTGTGTGTATGCATATATCTGTATATATCTGAGTGTGTATGCATGTATCTGATTTAGTATATATCTGAGTGTGTGTATGCATGTATCTGATTGTATATATCTGAGTATGTATGCATGTATCTGATTGTGTATATATCTGAGTGTGTATGCATGTATCTGATTGTGTATATATCTGAGTGTGTATGCATGTATCTGTATATATCTGAATGTGTATGCTTGTATCTGATTGTGTATATATCTGAGTGTGTGTATGCATGTATCTGTATATATCTGAGTATGTATGCCTGTATCTGATTGTATATATCTGAGTGTGTATGCATGTATCTGATTGTGTATATATCTGAGTGTGTATGCATGTATCTGATTGTGTGTATGCATATATCTGTATATATCTGAGTGTGTATGCATGTATCTGATTGTATATATCTGAGTGTGTGTATGCATGTATCTGATTGTGTATATATGTGAGTGTGTATGCATGTATCTGATTGTGTATATATCTGAGTGTGTGTATGCATGTATCTGTGTATATCTGAATGTGTATGCATGTATATGATTGTATATATCTGAGTGTGTGTATATATGTGTGTGTGCATGTACTGTATGTAATTGAGCATATGTATATATCTCAGCATCTGTATGCATTTAAGTGTGTGTGTTTATGCATGTGATTAACTCAACATTTATATATCTGAGTATGTAATTTATTATCCTCCATTGATGTGAACATCTGATAAGTCATACAATTAATTACTAATAATTTCCCTATATACAGGCCCCATACTACACCAGGAGACCTCCCCCCATCCCCCAAAATTACACTGGAAGGCTCCCCACCAAACATTACACACTACATATACACTATATTGTACATTACACATGCCTGCACTATATACACTATATTGTACATTACACACTCCTGCACTCAGAGGCAGCTCTAGACTTTGTGAGGCCTTAGGCAAAACTTAGACATGAGGCCCCACTCACGCCACAAAGATGTAGACAATGATACCGGAGATGGTCAGAGACTGTGCGGACAATATACAGGAGACGGTCAGAGACTATTCAAACAATGATATAGGAGACGGTCAGAGACTGTGCAGACAATGATACAGGAGATGGTCAGAGACTGTGTGCGGACAATGATACAGGAGACGGTCAGAGACTATTTAGACAATGATAGAGGAGATGGTCAGAGACTGTGCGTGGACAATGATACAGGAGATGGTCAGAGACTATTTAGACAATGATAGAGGAGATGGTCAGAGACTGTGTGCGGACAATGATACAGGAGATGGTCAGAGACTGTGCGCGGACAACGATACAGGAGATGGTCTGAGACTGTGCGCGGACAATGATACAGGAGATGGTCTGAGACTGTGTGCGGACAATGATACAGGAGATGGTCAGAGACTGTGTGTGGACAATGATACAGGAGACGAACAGAGACTGTGTGCGGACAATCATACAGGAGATGGTCAGAGACTGTGTGTGGACAATGATACAGGAGATGGTCAGAGACTGTGTGTGGACAATGATACAGGAGATGGTCAGAGACTGTGTGCAGACAATGATACAGGAGACGGTCAGAGACTGTGCAGACAATGATACAGGAGACGGTCACAGACTGTGTGGGGACAATGATACAGGAGACGGTCACAGACTGTGTGGGGACAATGATACAGGTGATGGTCAGAGACTGCGTGGCCATGATAACAACAGAATGAGCATAATTGATAACTTATCAGTGTAATGCTTCCTCATTATCAGGAGATGGTCAGAGACTGTGTGCGGACAATGATACAGGAGATGGTCAGAGACTGTGTATGGATAATGATACAGGAGATGGTCAGAGACTGTGTGCAGACAATGATACAGGAGATGGTCAGAGACTGTGTGGGGACAATGATACAGGCGATGGTCAGAGACTGTGTGGGGACAATGATACAGGTGATGGTCAGAGACTGTGTGGGAACAATGATACAGGAGATGGTCAGTGACTGTGTGCAGACAATGATACAGGAGATGGTCAGAGACTGTGTGCAGACAATGATACAGGAGACGGTCACAGACTGTGTGGGGACAATGATACAGGTGATGGTCAGAGACTGCGCTGCCATGATAACAACAGAATGAGCATAATTGATAACTTATCAGTGTAATACTTCTTCATTATCAGGAGATGGTCAGAGACTGTGTGCAGACAATGATACAGGAGATGGTCAGAGACTGTGTGCAGACAATGATACAGGAGATGGTCAGAGACTGTGTGGGGACAATGATACAGGAGATGGTCAGAGACTGTGTGGGGACAATGATACAGGTGATGGTCAGAGACTGCGCGGCCATGATAACAACAGAATGAGCATAATTGATAACTTATCAGTGTAATGCTTCTTCATTATCAGCAGGTTTAGGGAGAGGGTAAATAACACTGCTTTATTACTTAACTGTAATAGAGAAGGTGGTGCACCATTCTGGCTGTACTGTCTGGCAGAGGAATATGAATCACAAAAATTGCAGCACAGAATTATAAATCTTTTGGTAGATGAAACATTTCACATATGTGTGTGAATAGCTGTTTGCCTGACGTTCATTTTGAAAGCAGAACTGCAGCAAGATAAATAAATCCAGTTTGAACGACAGCCAGCCTCATTCAACGGCCTTCCTTGAAGCCCACACTGGAATGTACATTCTTTCAGCCTGTCATTCAACAAGTAAGGAGAAGCGGCACAATGATGATCCCATCCAGTGGCGGCTGGTGCTCCAAATTTTGCGGTTGACGCAAACAAACCGAATAATTCAGGAAAAAAAACATCAATTGCAGCCTAAGTGTGCCCATCAAACACAGCCACTGTGCCCATCAAACACAGCCACTGTGCCCATCAATTGCAGGCAATGTGCCCATCTATTGCAGCCACTGTGCCCATCAATTGCAGCCACTGTGCCCATCAAATGCAGCCACTGTGCCCCATCAAATGCTACCACTGTGCCCCATCAAACACAGCCACTATGCCCAAACGCAGCCACTGTTCCCATCAAATGATGCCACTGTGCCCATCAAATGATGCCACTGTGCTCATCAAATGATGCCACTGTGCTCATCAAATGATGCCACTGTGGCCCATCAAATGATGCCACTGTGGCCCATCAAATTCTGCCAATGTGCCCCATCAAATGCCACCACTGTGCCCATAGAATTGTGCCACATCAATCTGCCACTGTGCCCCATAAAATGCCACCACTGTGCCCATCAAATGCAGCCACTGTGCCCATCAAATACTGCCACTGTGGCCCATCAGATTCTGCCACTGTGCCCCATCAAATTCTGCCACTGTGCCCCATCAAACACAGCCACTGTGCCCCATCAAATTCTGCCACTGTGCCCATCAAACGCAACTAATGTGCCCATCAATTGCAGCCACTGTACCCATCAAATGCAGCCACTGTGCCCCTCAAATGCAGCCTCACTGTGCCCATCAAATGCAGCCTCGCTGTGCCCATCAAAGGCAGCCTTACTGTGCCCATCAAATGCAGCCTCACTGTGCCTCATCAGATTCTGCCACTGTGCCCCATCAGATTCTGCCACTGTGCCCCATCAAATTCTGCCACTGTGCCCCATCAAATTCTGCCACTGTGCCCCACAAACGCAGCCACTGTGCCCCATCAAATTCTGCCACTGTGCCCATCAAACGCAGCCACTGTGCCCATCAATTCTGCCACTGTGCCCCTCAAATGCAGCCTCACTGTGCCCATCAAATGCACTGTGCCCATCAAAGGCACTGTGCCCATCAAATGCAGCCTCACTGTGCCTCATCAGATTCTGCCACTGTGCCCCATCAGATTCTGCCACTGTGCTGCCACTGTGCCCCATCAAATTCTGCCACTGTGCCCCATCAAACGCAGCCACTGTGCCCCATTAAACGCAGCCACTGTGCCCCATCAAACGCAGCCACTGTGCCCCATCAAACGCAGCCACTGTGCCCCATCAAATTCAGCCACTGTGCCCCATCAAATTCTGCCACTGTGCCCCATCAAACGCAGCCACTGTGCCAATCAAACTCAGCCACTGTGCCCATCAAACGCAGCCACTGCTCCAAACGCAGCCACTGTGCCCATCAAATGCCGCCACTGTACCCATCAAATGCCGCCACTGTGCCCCAAATGCCGCCACTGTGCCCCATCAAATTCTGCCACTGTACCCCATCAAATTCTGCCACTGTGCCCATCAAACTCTGCCACTGTGCCCCAATCAAACGCAGCCACTGTGCCCATCAAACGCAGCCACTGTGCCCCATCAAATTCTGCCAATGTGCCCCATCAAATTCTGCCACTGTGCCCCAAATGCAGCCACTGTGCTCCATCAAATGCCGCCACTGTGCCCAAATGCCGCCATTGTGCCATCAAATTCTGCCACTGTGCCCTATCAAATTCTGCCACATCAAATTCTGCCACTGTGCCACATCAAATATCACACTGTGCCCATAAAATGCTGCCACTGTGCCCCATGATGAGACCATAGACAGACAGGGTACAGACAGCATGTAGTAAGATGTAGTAAGAGATTTACCTACCTGCTCCTCACAGTCCCATACTAAAGGCAGCAAGCACGTGATGTTCTCTATGAGTGCCCTGCAGTGCAATCTGGGAGTTGTAGTCTCTGCAGAGCACAGGCACCAAGTTGAAGTCTGTGTGTCTGTGCTGTGGAGAACTACAACTCCTGCCATGCACTGGGTGCCGCCGACGTTGGGGGAAAGGCTAGGAGAACGGCGCCACGTCGGTGTAACCTGCTATTGGACACAGCGCATGTACATAGTATGTGGCTCCCCTCCCTCGTCCACGGACCTGGTGGCTCAGCTCAGACAGGCGGCCGCACTGTTAGTCTGTGTGCAGCTCCCGCCACCCGCTCACCCTGCCGGCTTGCTTGGGCACAGTGACCCATATTTTCTTTCCACTCCTGAGGCAAATTAGGCGCGAGGCCCTTCTGAGGGCGAGGCCTAAGGCGACCGCCTAATTTGCCTAATTAAAGAGCCGCCTCTGCCTGCACTATATACACTATATTGTACATTATACACGCCTGCACTATATACACTATATTACACACACCTGCACTATATACAGGGGGTCCCCGACTTACAAACATCCGACTTACAAACGACTCCTACTTACAAACGGAGGGAGACAACAGGAAGTGAGAGGAAATCCACCCCTAGAAAGGGAAATTCACTCCTGTAAGAGTTATTATGGGTAAAAGGTGTCTCCACTGATGCTTTATCACCAGTCCATGCTTCCCTAACAACCCAAAATTTTCAAAATCCAATTGTCATTGGGACAGAAGGTGAGGTGAAATCTTCTGAACAGGGGCACAGACAGCAAAACGAATGTTACAGGGGTGATAACATAGAGAAGGGTTATCTAAAAACTTAAAAATAGATTTTTTTGGCTGGAGCTACACTTAAAAAATGTACCAGTTCCGACTTACAAACAGATTCAACTTAAGAACAACCCTACAGTCCCTATCTTGTTTGTAACCCGGGGACCCCCTGTACACTATATTGCACATCACACACACCTGCACTATATACACTATATTGCACATTACACACACCTGCACTATATACACTATATTGTACATTACACACGCCTGCACTATATACACTATATTACACACACCTGCACTATATACACTATATTACAATATATACACTATATTACACACACCTGCACTATATACACTATATTGCACATTACACACACCTGCACTATATATACTATATTGCACATCACACACACCTGCACTATATACACTATATTACACTATATACACTATATTACACACACCTGCACTTTATACACTTTATTGGACATTACACACACTTGCAATTGGCTACACCCACTGTTCATCACTGTGCGTGCCGCATTACTACTCCCCTAGGGCACACAGAGGTGTCCCAGGTATTTTTCAATCTCATATCTCATATCAATATCATGCTACAAAAAAAAATGCAAAACGCTGCTGAAGTGTTCAGGTTTGGCTCGAAGAAAAAACATTTTATACATGTGACCCAGACAGTTCTTTTTATTCTTATTACACTTTGCGTGTTACAGCTGCATGCCATCAACTTGAACCTAATCACAAAAAATAAGAAACAATAACCTGTTGTACAGGAGACTCGTAAACATATAATAAGCAGGGTATGTACGGGGCAGTAATTAACCACTTCACTCCTGGCCCATAGTCAAATGACCTCCGCAGATTGGATCTCCCATCCTGGGCGGGCATCATATGACTTCCTCGGCTTCTCGCTGCTCCTGCGGGCCCCTGGCGATCGGGGATGAGGCGTGTCCCAGATCCATGTAAAGAGCCACTAAAAAATGGCTCTTTAGCATGTGAGCTGGTCACAGCTGGTCACATGTACTGTCCACATGCATGGCGCTTGGGCGCACCCCTAGGGCCCGTGCAGAGCGGCGATCAGGGAGGAGGCTTGTCACAGTTCATCTGAGTACCCGAGTACCTGTCACAGCCCATATGAGAACCTGAGTATCTGTCACAGCCCATCTGAGTATCTGTTACAGTTCATCTGAGTACCTGAGTACCTGTCACAGCCCCTCTGAGTATCTGTTACAGTTCATCTGAGTACCTGAGTACCTGTCACAGCCCATCTGAGTACCTGTCACTGCCCTTCAGAGTACCTGTCACCACCTATTAGAGTACCCGAGTACCAGTCACGTGCCCCTCAGAGTACACGAGTACCTATCTGTAGCCCATCAGAATACCTGAGTACCTGTCACCAGCCCATCAGTGTACCCGAGTACCTGTCACCAGCCCATCAGAGTAACCGAGTACCTGTCACCAGCCCATCAGAGTACCCGGGTACCTATCTGTAGCACATCAGAGTACCCGAGTACCTATCTGCAGCCCATGCCTCATAAAATATACGTTGGGGTGTTTGCTTTCCAAAATGGGGTCATTTTGTGGGTAATTCCACTGTCCTGGTGCTCAAGGACCTTCAAAAGTGTAATAGGTAGGAATGAAATGAGATGTGTAATTTATGCTCCTAGCACGCCTGAAGGTACTACTTCAATGTTGGGCCTCTGTATGTGGACTGGCTGTGTGAAAGTCTCACCATGGTGTTATACATCACTACCTACCAGTCTTAAACAACACCCCCTCATTGGTCCCACTTCGCACATTTGCGCTAACCTGCTCTCCCGGACCGCTATCTCGTCCAGAAACTCGCCCCTAGCCACAATTTTGGGTAACCCCCAATTTCCTCCCGGACTTTGTGACATGATTTTTCAGAATCTGATCAGATCCAGCCATTATCAAGCCTCACACTTCCGGACCATAGGCTGATGAGTGTCCATAACGAAACTCACAGACCCTGTGAGCCCCTTCCGCTTGGATTTTTTGAGAGCACTTCAGCTAAGGAATTTCTTACCCTGCGGCCCCCCCCCCACCCCAAAGCACCTTGTCCCCATGTTGTCCCCATATTGATGAGGACAAGGGCCTCTTCCCGACAACCCTGGCTGTTGGTTGTCGGTGTCTGCGGGCGGGGGGCTTATCGGAATACGGAAGCCCCCTTTAATAAGGGGGCCCCCAGATCCCGGCCCCCCTACCCTATGTGAATGAGTATGGGGTACATCGTAGGTACATCGTACCCCGACCCATTCACCTGGGGAAAAGAGTCAATAAAAAAAAAAAACACGCTACACATGTTTTTAAAGTAATTTATAGACAGCTCCGGTGGTCTTCTTCCGACTTCGGGAGTCTCTTCCGACTCCTTTGCACTCTCCGGTTCTTCTCCCGCTCTCTCCGGCCTCTTCTTCCGCTCTCCGGCCTCTTCTCCCACTCTCCGGTTCTTCTTCCGGGCTCCTCCGCTATCTTCTTGCAGCTCTTTTACTAGCGGAGGATCCCGGTCTCTTCAGTCCTTCTTCCCTCTTTTCTCTTCTTTCTTCTTCCAATGTTGACACGACGCTCTCTCCCGCTGAAATTATGGTGCGTGGCGACTTATATACCCGATGACCCCGCCCCTTATGCCTATAAAAGTCGACACGCAGCGTATCCACCGCATTACAGCGGGAGAGAGCATTGTGTCAACATCGGAAGAAGAGAAGTAGAAGAAGACAGCGGCGGCAACGACGACGAACCAGAAGCCCGGGCCAATGCTAGTAAAAGAGCTGAAAGAAGATAGCGGAGGAGCCCGGCAGAACAACCGGAGAGTGGGAGAAGAGGCCGGAAAGCGCAGAGAGACCCGCGAAGTCGGAAGAAGACCCCGGAGCTGCCTAATAAACTACTTTATTTGTCTAGTGTGTTTTTTTATTGACCGAGCTGCGTGCTCGGATAAGGATCTGGTATGGACTTTGGGGGAACCCCCAAGACATTTTTTCAGCGTGAGGGTTACCCTCAAAATCGACAGGGCTCGCAAGGTGTCAATCTTGCCGATCAAAGCGGCGAGATTGACTTCCTTCTCTAGTCCCGTCGTACCTCGAGTCATGTTCAAAATAAACGGACTTTACTCCATGTGTGTGGGCAAGTCCGTTTATTTCGAAAGTCCGTCGGACCTGCATAAAGACGGGCGGACTTCCCGCCTGGAACTGGGTCCGGTGGACTTTCGGCGCGAAGATTTAAAACATGTTTTAAATCTAGGTCCGGCAGACTTTTGGGAAGAAAAAGTCCGCTGGACCCCACACACGATCAGAATGTCCGCCGGACTATGGTCCGATCGTGTGTACGCGGCATCACTCGCCTACAAACTGTTGATCACACCCCCAAATGATCTCCAACCCCCAGGTCTGATCAGGTGGTAACGGGCCACTTTAACCCAAACCAGCATCTCCACATCCTCCGCTTCGTACACAAATCTTCCATCTGCACAAAAGCACAGGAGACTAACCTTAAGATTTTGTTGCGTTGGTATAGAACCCCGGCACAGCTACATAAATACTTTCCCTTGACATCCAACCTCTGCTGGCGAAGTCAGAGTAAGCGAGGAACTCTCCTACACATCCTCCGCTTAGTACACAAATCTTCCATCTGCACAAAAGCACAGGAGACTGCACCTCCTTGACACTGCCAAGACATGCATGCCCCTCCTTTGGAAATCACCTCACCCACCGACCATTGACCTATGGCTTAGAAAAGTCATAGACATAAACAAACCTTATCCTCACTGCCAGAAATTAGAGAGATCAATACTCCGAAACCTGGACCCTGTGGAACCTGTTCGTATTCTCAGACGAGGGTCAATCCCTCCTGGGAAATGATACAGAAGCCTGATTTTTAAGGCATATCTCCATTTGTATCTCTGCAATGCGAAGACCGCACCAAACAAGGTTATACCAAGCTATATCCGGGACACTCTGTGGGCCCATGTTTATGCCCCCCCTCCTCTCCCTCTACCCCTGACTCTTATGCCGCGTACACACGAGCGGAATGTCCGACAAAAAAAGTCAGGTGGAATCTTTTCATCGTATATACTGATCGTGCGTATGCCTCGTCTGACTTTTTTTTTTTCCCAAAAAAAAGACCAACCTAGAAAGAGAACATGTTCTAAATATTTCCGACAGAACCATTTCCTATTGGGAAAACCGCTCGTCTGTATGCTGTTCCGACTAACCAAAAACGGCGCATGCTCTGAAGCAAGTACGAGGCGGAAGCTATTGGCTACTGACTACTGAACTTCCTTTTTCTAGTCCCGTCATACGTGTTGTGCGTCATCACGTTCTTTGATGGTCGGACTTTGGTGTGATCGTGTGTACGCAAGACAGTTTCAGCGGAATTCCGTCGGAACTCCGTCGGAAAAAATCTTCAGAGTTTATTCCGACGAGAAAACTGGTCGCGTGTACAGGGCATTATACTCTCTAAATTCCTCTATTCTCTTCTCCTTTTTTCTCTCTCTCTCTATTCTTATCACTATAAAAAAGGAAAATCGTAAGAGACGGAACCCATGGGAAAACTTACCGTTTTATGTTTATGTTGTCAGAATTGCTCTGATGGGGAAGTGGAACGTACGACATACTGGGTCTGGTGAACTTAGAAGCCAGGACAGAAAAGCTAGGATCTCAGGAGATACATCTATTCTGTGTTATTTAAACACCCCCCCATGGAGATAAGCATACTGTTGTGACATGTTATACCGTTTATATTCATACATTATGTTCTTGCATTACTCTTTCTTACATTGGCCCTGAGGGTCTCGTCTTTTATTTTAGACCAAATAAAAAATGTGAAAACATTTTTAATAAATGGCTGTGTGTTGAGTTAATTTGAGGGGACAGCAAATTTACACTGTTATACAAGCTGTACATTCACTACTTTACATTGTAGGAAAGTGTCATTTCTTCAGTGTTGTCGCATGAAAAGATATAATAAAATATTTCCAAAAATTTGAGGGGTGTACTCACTTTTGTGAGATAATGTACGTGTTCTTAACTCAGAAAAGTACCTTCTATTGTTCTCAGCTTCCAAATTTTTTTTTCTTCTAAATTTCTAATAGAGGGTGGCTATGTTCGATCCCCATGATCCCCCCTGTATGTAAGAATGTAACCATCCTCTCTTGCTTGCTCCTGAGAAGGACTATGGACTATGGGATTTGTACTGTGCATAGAGCAGGTGCATATAAATGCAACAATTGTGCACTGCTCCTCTCAAACAAATAGAAGCGAAGGGGGAAAGTACAGATTTGGTAGTTTATGGAGGACCATACAAGGAGGAAGAAAAACACAGTCAGAAATGATTTCATGAAAAATGGTAGTAGTGGATATGTATGGATGATTTTTGGACAGTAAGGATTTCATTCAGCGTCCCTCAATTATTGCACAGTGCATGAATTTTGATCACTTTTTTTTTTGACAGTTCAGATCACAAGACTCAATGCTTTTATATGTCTGCCTCCTCCAACCTGACCCAGTGTCCTATGACCCCCGTCTGGCTATCATGGCTGATCATCTGATATTTTCCATCTGCGGAACATTCCCTGACCCAGATAACCGCAAAACCACACATATATTCAGAGGCACAACATGAGCCCCCTTTGTTGCAGCCACAAAAGGTTGTTGAATTTGCGGCAGCAGGCTTGAAAGGAACATTTGACTTGGATCAGAGTGACTTCCTGGACCAGTCTGCCCGTGAAAATGCGATATTCAACCATACAGCGTTAAAGAGCATCACAAATTGTTTGAGCTGACAAGGCTGAAGTTCCTGCCAAATGCAAACGTACTTTGTGAAAATAATCATTGGCTTCAGGGGAGGGCTGTGACTGCTCCTCCCCATCACGTAATAAACCTAAACTTGACAGGTTAATCTTATAGTACTGTCAGATATAACTGAGAGACTGCTGAGCTGGTGACCTGGCAAGGGACTGAGCGCTTGGATTTGCTTTGCTGGTGGGAAAAGTAAAAGGGCCTTTGTCGGCAATGATGGTTCGATCCCCGCAGGATGCAACACATTTGGGGGAGTCTGTGGATGAACTTTTATTTTTTGTAAATGGAAAAAAGGTAAAAAAACGATAGTTATTCAAATATTTATCTATTAATATTATTGTTATTTTTTCAAATTAATATATAAGTTTGGATACTAAAACAGGTCCATATAGGAAAAACAACCAAAAAAAATTGACTTGACTGTCTGTGCGGTTTTCTGACATGCAATCTCACAGAAGAGTGACAGGTATCTGTCCAAAAACCTATTGGCCTGGTTGCCATTCTGTGAAATTCTAATGTTCCAGTGAATGACAGCTTACTGTTGATAGGCTGAAATTGCTGAGAACTATTTTTGAAAATGCTTGTTGCCTGGCTCTTATGTTGATTCGAAGGGTTCAATGCTTTCTCAGTCACTGACCTGGAACCAATAGACAAATCAAGCATTCTGACTGGTCCCAGGATTCACTAGCTGCATGCTTGTTCCAGACCAAACCAGGCAACTAGTATTTTGAAAAGAGATAGTGGTAGCATCAGAAACTAAACCAGACTGTACACATTTATAAACATCATTAATATATTACCGTCTTTATTAAGCTTCTCAGCGTAATTTGTCGGGTATGTGGTGCCGTTGGCTAGATAAAAAGATCTTATGAAAGAAGAGTCAGGGAGCAACTGACCTAACATTACACAATTTTCTGCAATGTCTACAGGTACCTGTTTGTGATAAATGAGTCATTTTAGAGTCTCTGTTTTTGTGAGTTCGAAGACATTTTCAGAATGCTGATAAGTCTGCTGCTGTTTGTAGAATATAGTCTTTTTGTTGCTAGGATATGCTTAAAAAAAAAAAAGAAAGAAAAGTTGGTGATGGATTTGTAATTTTCTACTAAAATTGTTTCTGTAAAATGTTTTTGTAACCTTTTAGTGGGTTTCAGGGCTGGACTGGGACAAAAATTTGGCCCTGGACTTCATCCATAGCGGCCCACTTTAATTTTGCAAACACGCACAAAAAGAGTATATAAACTATACACAATTGGGCAAAAAAAAAAAGCAAAAAAAAAAGTAAAAACATTCCACTGTAAGTATAAACAGCTTTTCAAAGGAGCGGGACTTCGTATGTTACTCGGCCGCGCTGGGTAAGCGGGAGATGGAGTTTCCCGCTCTGTGTAAGCTGGCGGTGCTTGCCCCCCCTTCCCTTCAGAGGCCGTCTGGCGTGCACCCGCCCAGGTTTGGCCCAAAAGCGGCCTCAGGGTAGGCAGCCAATAGCCTCGAATTCCTGACCAACCCCAGACCTTGGGACTCAGGGCTAATAATGGTCATTGGTAATGTGGTGACTCAAAGCTTTTTGGGTGCCCACTCGGGGCCATAGCCCGGGTCAGCCCCCCTCCTGAATCCACTGCCCACAGGTCATGGCTAGCAGGGCTCACAGGCCATGGCCAGCACAGGACCTGACAGAAATAGAGTGTTGAGGGCTATTTTCTATTTTGAGGTTACTGGGTTGTGGGCAGGACACTGGGGCAGGGTAAATGGAGTGTATGGGGGGGGGGGGGATGTGGGGGTCAGCTGGGGATGTCAGGGTCTGGGTTTCTCTCTCACCCCAGCAGGTCCTTGCACAGCCTTTTGGGGGGGGGGGGGGGGGGTGATGACAACTTCCAAGCTGCCTCTGCCTGCCTGCTATCCAAAGACTCCAGGAGTGTATTGGGGGGGAAAGCTGCTCGTCTCACTGACTCAAAGTAAGCTGGTGGCTACTCTCTCATTCACTGTCCTCAAAACTAGTTGCAGCCACTCAAGCCAGCGCCCAGCCCACAGCCTGAGCCAGTCACATGACGTTCGTGATGCGTCCCCTGGCGCCCCGCAATCCCTGCCTCTGCCTGCCTCCGAGATTTCTAGGAGTTGTAGTTTGATGCACTGATCAGTTCCACCCACCGCCACCCAGAACTTGAGCGCGGTCCAGACTACAACTCCTAGAATGTAGCACAGAAGACAGCTAGCCAGTCGGCAGCCGCCACGGCCGACTTCTACCCTGCACAGGGAAAAAAAAAATAGCAGACAGGCAGTGGCAGTTTTGAAGATAATGTAGGCGGCCTGGGGGGGGGGGGGAATTTCCACCCTGCCCCCCGGCCCTGCCTGCCCCTGGGCAGTACAGCAGTGCTCAAATTAATCACTGTGTGAGCTGCGCAGCCATTACTTTGACAGACTGCCTGTCACTGAAACCGGCCCACTGAGCCATCGGCCCACCGGGAAACTCTGGGTAGTCCCAATGGCCAGTACATGCCTGGTGGGTTTCAACTTATAAATGTGTGAACTTAAAGTGGTTGTAAAGTCAGTGATCACAATTACTGTCAAGCCCCTCTGTTTTAACAAGCTATACTACACAATAGGGTTGATTTACTAAAACTGGAGAGTGCAAAATCTGGTGCTGCTGTGCATTGTAGCCATCCGGCTTCTAAGCCCCCGTCCACATTGGCGCAATTTGACATACGATTGGACATGTCAGACCGCATGCCATTTCGCAGCCTATTAACAGCGACAGCACTGTCCCAATCGGTACAACACCACACCGATTTCCAAAAGTATTTACTGTACTACTTTTGGCGACTTCAGGGGCGATTTCAATAGACATCTGTGCATGAACACGCACAGATGTCTTTCAAATCCCCCCTGAACTTGCACTGAAATGCGGCTTTGAACTTGCACTATTTGAAACCCGCCTTCAGTGTGAACGAGGGCTAACTTCAGCTTGTTCAATTAAGAGTTGATTTGACAAAAAAACCTGGAAGCTGATTGGTTTCTATGCAGAGCTGCACCAGTTTTTGTAAATCAACCCCAGTATGTGTGTTTTAAAAAAAATCCTGCAGCTAAATACCTCTTTCCACATCGCCAATGTGCGGTTACGTGACGCTGCTCTCCTTCCCTGATCTTAGGACTACAGTGGGAGGGGCCGGGATTTCCCTCTGACGTCAGCCGGGCGGTCACATGACCGCACATCAGCGGTGTAAAATAGGGTATTTAGCTGCAGAATTAAAAAAAAAAACAGACACTTTGTAGTATATCTTTTTTAATAGAGGGGAATGGAATGGAACATGGAATAGCGGCAGGAGGGGAGGGTTTGGAGATCGGCTCACACACTAGGAAGTGACAGGCAGGGAGGGAGGGGGAGAGGGAGAGACTCTAAACACAGCAGGATGACAAAGGAACGTAAACTGATTATGGTATCATGGATCAGCAGACATGATTACCGTGGTCAGCACACCTAGGGGGACACAGGAACAGGCAGGATCAGCCAGGAATTTTACAGCATAGAAACGGACAAATGATACTGCACAAGCACTATGCTGTGTAGCCTCCCTGGCGGTATGATTTTTGGAATCTCAAAGCGGTACATTGTTTTGCATAGAAATTTGGCATTTTATATTGTAGGCCTGTAATTCTTTGTGATAACACAATTAAATCTGTCCAAACAAGAGTCTAGTAGACATCCCGGGTATGATAAAGTTTGAAACACGAAATCATAAATTATAATATAATTTATGGTCTAGAGCCCTACGGACGTCATGAGTAACGATGACACATAGGAACAACACAAAACTCACCAACATGAAATAGACCTGAAAGTGTGCCTTGGTCTACCGTATGGTACACCAAAATAAGGGGCATACCCTAGATAAAGAATGATAAGAAGTAGTTATGGAATAATGTGGAATGAGTATTCAGTCTGGGGTAAGAATACTTGGAAGAGGCTTTTAAAAGGGGAGGGTGGGTGGGTATCACGCACAGGAAACCGACAAAGACCGGCGGCCTTTGGGCTGCTTAAATACCCTCCGGGCTCCTCCCATAACTTCAGGCCGGTACCCGGCCTTCCAATTTATGGTCTAGAGCCCTACGGACGTCATGAGTAACGATGACACATAGGAACAACACAAAACTCACCAACATGAAATAGACCTGAAAGTGTGCCTTGGTCTACCGTATGGTACACCAAAATAAGGGGGCAAAAACCTTCAGGTAGGGGATAATTATTTATTAAAGGCAATGTCACTGAGTAAGTCGAGCAAAGGCCTGAGCCATCTCTAACTGTGGGTTAGGAATGTAGCGAGAGAAGCAGGCCGTTTTCCACCGACCCAGTTTCTTGATCACGTGGTCCGGAACCCCCTGTCTTGAGGCCGTCGTGGCCGCCCCGATCCGGAATGAATGCCCGGAGTACTGGCTGGGGTCCAACTGAAGATTGCCGAGAAGGACCCGGACATGTTCCACGAACTGCGACGAGTTGAGGGGTTTTACCGGAAAGGGTAGAAGCGGACTGGACCCTGGGCGGTCGGATAGCAGTGCCGTCAGGCGGTTTAACACGGCAACTGGGCACCAGTTGTTGTGAGTCCTGTACAGGTGAATATCTACTCCGGAACCTCGCTGCTGAGTTTTGGATGTCGCCAAGTGAAGGACGTAGTGATCCTGGTGGCGGCAGAGATTACTTCTATGCAAGACTGGACCGGCTGGGTGGCTGAGAGTGAACTCGCTGGGCCGTAGAAACCCATAAAACGCCATGTGAATCGCAGCCTGCAGGACGGTGCTGAGGAGGAGACCGAAAGGGGACCTATCCAGGATGTCAGACATCCCCTTGAAGATCTCCCCCGTGATAGGCAGCCGCTTCGGGCTGACTGGCGGCTGGTGTTTCTGAACTCCACGTAGTAGGGCCCTCACTGCGTGGCAGGAGAACACCGAAGGCCTCGCGGGGTCTTGAAGTGACAAGTAGTGCTGCACCCCGGCTACGTACTGTCGTATCGTGCTGTGTGACAGTGCTAGGTGAGAATGACAATAGGCGATAAACGCCAGGACCTGCTTGAGGCTGGAAGACTCACGAGGGCGATGGGGCAGGAACTTGTTAAACGCCCTCCAGGCCGTCCGGTAGGCCCGACGGGTGTTGCGGGCAAGCGAGGCGTTAATGATGTTGGTAGCTGAGCGTAGATGTGGGGCTAGTCCAAGGTCAGTTGTGACCAATCCGGGATAGTGGCTGAAAGATGGTAGGCTCCTGGCATCTGTTCAAAGAAAGAAATAAAGTTAAAACGGGAGAGTGCGTCCGCTGCTGAGTTAAACTTCCCTGGAATGAATGAGCAGTAAACATTGAACTGATGCTGTAGGGATAGCTGGACCAGTCTGCGGAGGAAGGACATGACGGGCCTGGACTTAGACCTGCCCTTGCTGATGATCTCGGCTGTGGCTTGATTGTCTGTCGTGAAAGCCACAGTCTGTCCAGACCAATGGTGACCCCATAGGTGAGCGGCTGCTACGATGGGGAAGAGCTCAAAGAGGGCTGACGTGGTAGTGAAGCCCGGTGTGGCTAGTGCTTGAGGAGGCCAAGGGGCGGCGAACCACAAATGGCCAAAAATGGCGGCGCATCCTGTGGATGCCGCCGCATCGGTCACCACCTGTGGTGACTGCGTGGACACGACTGGGATGAACAGCGACACACCGTTCCAATTACTAAGAAAGTGTTCCCACATGGCCAGATCTGCCCTGGCTGCAGAATCCAGCCTGATGACCTGGTCCGGGTCCTGAGTGTAGGACAGGAAGACCAATAACCGGGACACGAAGGAGCGGCCCTGGGGGATGATCCACAGCGAAGTTCAGCATCCCGAGGAGAGACTGAAGTTGCTTCTGAGTACATCCCCCCACCCGGGTGAACTCTCGCAGAACCGTCCTGATACGGTCCAACTTATCCGCGGGAAGGCTGGCCTGCATGGCAAGCGTGTCAAGGTCGATGCCCAAGAACGTGATCTTGTGTGTCGGGCCATCAACCTTGTGCTCCGCTATGGGGACGTTCAGTTTGTCGAAAACTGTCCTCAACTTTCCCAGGTCCCCTGGAGGAGCCCCGGGCGGTTCTATCAGAAGGAAGTCATCCAAATAATGGATGACCTCGTGGCACTGTGCTTCATGGAGAAGGATCCACGCCAGGGTCTCAGCGAACTTGTCAAAAAGCCAAGGACTACTCTTAGACCCGAAGGTCAGTTTGGTCGCGAAATAATATCGCTCCCTCCACTTGATGCCGTGCCAGCACCACAGGGAAGGATGAATGGGCAGCAGCTTGAAGGCGTCGGATATGTCCGCCTTCGAGAGCCAAGCACCCACCCCCGCCCTGAGAATGGACTGGATAGCCATGTCTACCGAAGTATACTTCAGTGAGAACTCCTCGGAGGGGATGAGCGAGTTGAGACTGGGAACGACGGAAGAATGAGGCGCTGACAGATCATACACCAGACGATTTTTATTTGAAAATTTCCCCTGTACAAGCCCGATAGGGCTAACCCTCCAGATGCTAAAGGGAGACTGACTGAACGGGCCTATCATGAAGTCCCGATCCAACTCCGTCTGCAGAAGGACGTCAATCGCCGGCTCATCTGTTGCTGCAGAGCGTAGGTTCGGACATTCGTGGGTGGAGTGGGGCAGGGTGATGAGCCCGGTATGAAACCCATCGGTGAAACCCCTGATGAGGTAGCTGGCAAGTGACGGAGTGGGGTGTGAGGTCAAGTAAACATCGAGCCAAAGGACATTGACCCGGCTTAGTCATGGTTTCTTCTGTTTGACCTCACATAGGATCCTGGGGTGCGCCCTCTGGCATAGGGTGCAAACGTGCAAGAGCCGGCACTGGCTGAAATTGCAGGAGCCGCAATTGAAATTGTTGCAAATGGCGGCTCCCCCAACCATCCGCACCGGACGTCCCAACTTGTCCACCTTCTGCCCTTGCGCCGGGGCCTGCTGAGCCTGGTTCGTGCTGGTAGAGGCCGTGCTAGCTATCGGATGGACCGAGGCTATGTTGGCACAACAGACTGTGGTGTGGGACGCTGACTGACAGACAGCACATAGCGGGGAGCGTAGACCCGCGAAGTGGCGGCAGAACAACTCCGTGTCCACTACGCTCCAGTCTGTTGTCAAATGAAACTGTAAGAATCTGGCCGCGGCTTTGGCCGAGAAGGACTGATGATAATCGTAGAACGCTGAGCCACCGTATTTGTGGCCCAGGTCTACGATCAAATGGAGGTAGAGGTCCAGTTCCTCCCGTCTGCCGGGGGAGGTTGAGCACAGCACGTCCCTGAACATGCCGAAGGCGAGCGTGAACTCGGGCACCGTGAGCTTTCTGTTGAGCCTCGGATCCTTTGCTTTCAAAACCACTGAGACGTCCCCCCAGGTGTAGGCCTTGTTCTCGGCAAAGTCATGGACCGAGATCAAGAGTGAGGCCAGGTTAACGTCTCTGCCCTCTAGAATGTCCTTCCTTACGCTGGGTGGCACCAGGTGGGAAGGGTGAACGGTAGTCGTGGCAAGCTCACTACCTGCGGCCGGTGCACTGATGGCTGGGACCACCGCAGGGTCGGGAACCGTGGCAGCCGGGCTGGTCTCTAGACGAGACACCCTGTCCTGGACCTCAACGATTGAGGAAGACAGGGAAGACACGAGGGTGTGTAGCTGAGCAACGGCAGCTGAAATCGATTCCAGAGACGCCTGCTGGCTGCTGGGGCTTGCTGCGGCCGGTGGTGGGAAGAGGAGCCTGAATAGAATTGTCCATGCCCTAAGAGACTGGACACTGCCAGCCTCGGAGGCTGACACCGGGGATAGCGGGGTGGTGAGGTCATCGCTGCCGACTGATGACATGGCGGCTGCCAAGACCCGTTACTTAGTAGACTGGTCACGTGTCTGCAGGCTGGGCCTATAAAGAGGTGACAAGAAATGAGTTTGGACGTGTCACCTATGGTATACGTACCTGCCATGAGAAAGCAGGAGCCCCCCCCCCCCCCTGGCCCCTCCGTTTTTTTTTTTTTTTTTTTACCTGCTGGAACCCTGATCAAGCTGGTGCAGGTGGACCTACTGAATCCGACTGACCTGAGAGAGTGTGAGAGAAAGTACCTATTTAAGAGCCTGAAACTGCTGCCGTCCAGAGCGACGGAACCCAACGTAGATGATAACAACAGGCGATAGTGACTTAAGTCGACTGCCGAGGCCGCTGTGGAATCAAATGACAGATAACAGCACGAATGACTGACATGACATGTTGCCTTAACTGAAATGAACTTCCCGTGACAGGGCCCAGCCCGTTCGTACCGTATGGGGGTGACTGCCAGACTCTGGAGCACGTACAGAAATGAGGCAACCGTGAAATGAGGCCAACTGCCTGGGTACGCTGAGGCCGAACTGTGACATCCAGCTGCCACCGGGTCCGACTCCAAGCTTTTTTTTTTTTTTTTTTTTGTAGAAATGCGGCCGGCCTAGGGCATGCCGGCACGAATTCGTACAGGCAGGTGACCAATTAACGCCGGGGCGTGGTAAGGTGACACAGAAATGATATGACATGACAAGGACAAGAATCAAAGTCTCCTTTTTTTTTTTTTGCGATTCCGCCCCTGGCGCATGTATTGAAATGAGGCCGGGCCTAGGGCACGCCGACACGAATTAGTGCGAGGAAGTGACTGCATTCATGCCGGGCGTGGTAAGGTGACAGAAATGAGATACCATGACAGGGGCAAGAATCAGGAATGTACGCAACCAGTGATGCGATTCCGCCCTTGGCGCATGTATTGAAATGAGGCCGGCCTAGGGCACGCCGACACGAATTAGTGCGAGGAAGTGACTGCATTCATGCCGGGCGTGGTAAGGTGACAGAAATGAGATACCATGACAGGGGCAAGAATCAGGAATGTACGCAACCAGTGATGCGATTCCGCCCTTGGCGCATGTATTGAAATGAGGCCGGGCCTAGGGCACGCCGACACAAATTAGTGCAGGGAAGTGACTGCATTCATGCCGGGCGTGGTAAGGTGACAGAAATGATATACCATGACAGGGGCAAGAATCAAGAATGTACGCAACCAGTGATGCGATTCCGCCCTTGGCGCATGTATCGAAATGAGGCCGGGTAGTCGTGCATCTGGATCGCCCCGATCGGAGCATCTATGGATGCGACCGGACCAGGATCGAAACGATGGCATGAACGCCCTGTTTAACTGATGCGAAATGATTTAGCATGACCGGATGGCCTGATACGTTAGCCATGTTTGAAATGATGAAATGATTGTCATGCTAATACGTGAAATGTTTCGTCACGGTCAAAGTGATTCGTACAATTGACATGCCAACAGCGATTCGGAATGCAAATAGTGATTCGGCACGCTTGCTGGCGCAACCGATTTGAATAACGGCAGGACATGAACGATGCGTGTGAGTGCGAACGGCACCCGTGCGTGAGTCATGTTTGAACGATTCAAAGACTGCGTAGCACGACCGCGAAAGGGGAACCCTCGAGTGCCGGATGCGGCATCGGTCGGAGTGTTGTGGCGGGCGGCCCTGAATGTGCGTGCCGCTAGATGGCTCCCGATCGTGTACAACCAAAAACGTGCGAGTAAGTGTTTAGGTTTCGAGACAAGCAGCGCGTGGTTCGTGAGCTACGCAGACCACAGTTTAGTGACATGATAAGCAGTGCATGAGAACGTAAAAACATGGGAGCCGAAGCCCTACCTGCGACAGCCGAACCAGACTCTTTGTACGAAACTGCGACTCGGCGACACGAGTGCGACACGAAGGGGTAACACAACTTACGAACACGGGACGCGGGACTGCAACAAGAGGAGACGGACAGACGAAAACGGAGCTCACGAAACGGCACCAACTGCGCTTGTCTCGAACGAGTCGGTCCTAGATGTCTGACGTATCAGATATCACGCACAGGAAACCGACAAAGACCGGCGGCCTTTGGGCTGCTTAAATACCCTCCGGGCTCCTCCCATAACTTCAGGCCGGTACCCGGCCTTCCAATAAATAACTATAAATAATTATAAAAAATAATAAAATGAATTTCCCCAAGAAATACTATCACTCAATTCTGCAAGTGTTCTAACTTTCTAGCTGGTCTAAAACCGCTTTTGACAATAAGGGATACTTTTTGGTTGCTATGGACAATCTCAAGTTTCCAGGCAGGAAGAATAGTATATATAATATAAAAGTTCACGCAGGGCACTGGACAAAGCACTAGGGACAAAAGGGAGGTGAAATGATTTGATAGTTACACTACACTGTAATCTTACAGATTACATTACTGTATGTGTTATGTTTTTTGTACTTTTTGAAATTACCGCCAGGCTCCGCCCCCATGCGTCGCTACGCTTGTAGGGAACAGAACCCGGAACACAGAGCATCAGGCGGAGAATCCGGCGGAGGACACAGCAGGGGACATCGCAGGATCCTGGTAACAAGGTAAGTACGCTGTACCTGGATTCTGCAATGCAATCCCGAGTGTGGCTCGGGGTTACTGCTAATGTTACTGATATTTAACCCTGAGCCAAATTTGGGAATACCGCCAGGAGGGTTAACATGCTTTAAAGGAACAGAATATTTTTTATTTTTTATTTTTTTAGGGTTACAAACTCTTTAATATTGGGGTTTTAATCTACTTGTAACACTGCACTTCTTATAGTGATGAAATCCCAATGTGAATATATATGCAAAATTATTGTAGCACCAACCCCAAAGGAGCCGCTTGTTAATTTTGGGTCCTCTGTTTTGAACCTCAACTCCAAGAACAGCCTCAGCCCCACTGACACACCTGGTTGAATTTAAAACACTATAGGCACGTATAAAGACACCAGATAGAAAATACCCTTTTTCCTGGCTATATAATAAAAATATAAATAAAACCATTTTGCATTAATACATGTCCCCCAGATCAGTACCCAGCCCCCATACCATTTTTATGGCCAATTATTTACATATGAGCCTTCAAAATAAGAACTTTAGATTTTTCAAGTTCGGGTCCCATAGACTTCAATAGGGTTTGCCGTTAGGGTCAGAACTTTTTCTCTGTTTGGGAGTTCTGGTGCGAACCAAACAGGAGAGTGTTCGGCCCATCTCTACTCTCCGGTGGTTCAGTCCCTCTCCTTGAGAACTCTGCCCTGAGGTGAACCACTTTGCCTGGGAAAAAAAACTCTAGTTCAATCTGATTCTCTGTGTCCAAGCTAACTGGAGGCTGTAGTCAATGCCCCACTAAATGCAGTGCTGTCTCCCCTCTGGCTTTCACAGTGGAGTGAAAGGACCCACTTTTTTCAGGCGCTATACAGGCGCTATTTTTAGCCTGAAAAACGCTTCGTGTGAAAGGGGCCTTAGAGTACCAGTCCTCCTTCTCCTTCCAATCTGTGCAGGGCATTGCAGGGAGTAAATATAAAGCTTCAACTACTTTTATTAGCTGTCATTGAAACATTTTATAATGAATGCATAGTGAATAATATTGCAGAATATTGATCTTTGTATATTCAGATTTAAAGGGTGAATATACTTTCAAACAAAGAACAGTTACCCATTCCCCCCCCCCCCCCTTTTTCTCCCTATTACCTTACAGTGTAAAGGCATAACTTTTTTGTTTTGGATAGTAGAATAGGGAAGAGGTAGAAGGTATTTTTTGATGTCTGTTTCCCCACAGGAGAGATTCTCGTTTTGTCCTGGTGACCATTCTAACCTGGATCACCAGAGTCACCTGTTCTGGTGAAAACCAACAGAAGAGTCGGGGCGGCACAGTGGTGTAGTGGTTAGCACTCTCACCTAGCAGTAAGAAGGGTCGCTGGTTCGAATCCCAACCACGACACTTCCTGCCTGGAGTTTGCATGTTCTCCCTGTGCCTGTGTGGGTTTCCTCCAGGTACTCCGGTTTCCTCCCACAATCCAAAGACATGCAGGTAGGTTAATTGGCTTCTGTCCAGAAATTGGCCCTAGTTTATAAATGGGGACCTTGGATTGTGGGCTCCTTGAGGGTAGGGACTGATGCAAGTGTGCAATATGTACAGGGATTTGTAGACACTCACTCGGGTTGAACTGGATGGACTGATGTCTTTATTCAACCTTACTAACTATGAAACTATGAAAGAGTCATTCACTTTGGAGAGATTTTCTTTTACTTCCTGTTGTGTTTACAGCACAGAAAGTGAAGGTAAATCTATCTAATGGGAGGACAGAGTCCCAGTTATTCAAGTCTCAGAGAGAGCCTAGTGACCATACAGTATACAGTAGGTCACATCTGATGTTGGTTTGTACAGGTAACCATGGAATGTGTGTGTACACTGTTCAGTGGGCAAACTTTAGATTCTTTGATGTAGTAGGTGAAAGATCATCTTGTGTTTACTGTGTCACCATGTAATATACTGTGATGAAATGCAAAGAAAATGTGTTAAGAGAATAATATTGATATTGTATTATTACTATTTTTTATTTGCAGGTTATTGAGAAAAATGTAGATCCAAAAATGACTTTGCTGACCTACCTGCGAAGAAAATGTATCCTCCTGATAGTTTTAAGCTTCATATTTATATATTGTGATTAGGAAATAGGGATATGCAAAGTTCTTTTGGTGAAACTTACTGTATTTTGCATTGAAATTACCAATTTTGCCATAGCCAAAATGAAAAGTTTTTGCTTCAAACTTTTTGTGTAAAAAATAATATTTTGCTCTATTTTATTAGGTGAGTTTTTGGGGGTTTTGGTAAATTATGTTATATGTTTTACACCCCTGATGTCCCATTGAAGAGAACGTGTCAATAAAAAATCATCACATAGGGGACATTTTGTTCCTTTTGTGAAGAAAAAAAATATTTTGGAAAATGTTTTAACTGCTTCCCGTCCAGCCTATTGTCAAGTGATGGGAGCTTTCCCATCCTGGGTGGACCGCATATGACGTTCTACCAGTCACGCATGACCTAGGGGCCATGCTGCAGTGCGATCTGTGACCTGCTATTTTGATCTGGCACAGTGATCATTGTACTGGGCCGGTGATGGCACTATGTGATTGCTGTAACCAATCACACTGATTGCAGGGCAGTTGGCTTTCATTCATAGTCATTCATTGTGTATTATTGTATTGATCTGTGATTGGTCACAGTGATCACATGGTACATACAGGGCATCTGTACCATGTGATAGCTGTGGCCAATCACAGCTTTTTAATAGTACACACGCGATTAATGGATGCCATTCATAAAAATGATTGTGATCATCACCGTTATAAGCAAACACAGTGTAAAAGAAAACCGGGATCACTTCCACAGAGTAGTACAGTGCCACTATGGTAAAAAAAATCGTAAAAAAAGAAAGATATACTGTATGGTAAAAATAAGAAAAAAAGGTTTAAAAAAAATTGATTTTTATTTTTTATTTTTAACATACTGTCACCATATAGTGTCCCTAATCACTGCCATGCCAGTCATATGGTTGGTGACGCTGTACTGCTCTGGTGACAGTATGTAAAAAAATGAAATACTGGGGAAAAAACTAATTTTATTTTGGGTACAGTGTTGCACAACTGAGTAATTGTCATTCAAAGTGTGACAGCGCTAAAAGCTGAATAACATTCAAATAACCTGGGCAGAAAGGGGGTGAACATGTCCAATATTGTGTTGGTTAAAGAATATGTAAACCCAACATTTCATATTCCTAATATGTGCATGCTATACAATGTACTTGTATGAAAAAGTATCCTGTTCTCTTTGTATTGCTTCCTTTGTGTGAAATCCCTGGTGCCCCTGCCAGTCCTTCTGCTTTCCTATGAAAAAGTGACCACACTAGACACAAGAGCACAGCATGGTTGATTTTCTGGCTGTGCTGAGAACTCTGCCTGCTCGCCTCCAATAATCAGGCTTGTGCTGACATGCCCTTCCATTATTAGCCATTTATTGGGAAGACCAGCGAGGTGCTGTTTCAGTTAAATCACACTTGTTTAGTAATAAAAGTAAAAAGAACAAACGTAGTCAAAACATAGCCAAAGTTCAGTAACCGGATAGTCAGCCAGCCAAAAGTCAGGGATCAATGTAGTGGAACAGCAAGCAGGATCTGGAGCCAGAATGGATGTCAGCAAAGCAAGCCTTAAACAGGATTGCAGGAGATAGTTACTGTGATGTTGACCAAGGCAAAGGCAGAGATCCACTGGGCTGAACGGCTTAACCACTTACCCACTTAACCGCTTAACCACTTACCCACTGGGCAGTTAAACCCCCTTCCTCCTAACCAGACCAATTTTCAGCTTTCGGTGCTCTCACACTTTGAATGACAATTACTCAGTCATGCAACACTGTACCCAAATTAATTTTGTGTCCTTTTTTTTCACACAAATAGAGCTTTCTTTTGGTGGTATTTAATCACCGCTGGGTTTTTTATTTTTTGCGCTATAAATCCAAAAATACTGAAAATTCGGTAAATAAATAAAATAAAAAATAAAAAATTATTTGTTTCTTTTAAAAATTATTGCAGAGTATTGGCAAGTATTGGCAGAGTATTGGCAAGTATTGGCGAGTATTGGCAAGTATTGGCAGAGTATTGCAGTGTTGCACAGTATTGGTATTGCACAGTGGTGGCAGAGCATTGCACAGTGGTGTGCACAGTGGTGGCAGAGCATTGCACAGTGGTTTCAGAGCATTGCCCAGTGGTTGCAGAGCATTGCACAGTGGTGGCAGAGCATTGCACAGTGGTGCAGAGCATTGCACAGTGGTTGCAGAGCATTGCACAGTGGTTGCAGAGCATTGCAGTGGTGGCAGAGCATTGCACAGTGGTTGCAGAGCATTGCACAGTGGTTGCAGAGTATTGCACAGTGGTTGCAGAGCATTGCACAGTGGTGGCAGAGCATTGCACAGTGGTTGCAGAGTATTGCACAGTGATGGCAGAGTATTGCAGGCACTGACCAGCGCTGTGGGCACTACACATCCAGCCCACAGCGCTGGTCCCGTGTCTCCCCGTTTCCGCTTCTCCCCTCCCACTGTACCGATCGGTACAGTGAGGGGAGGGAGGAACCGGCGTACATGTGATCGCTGCATCATTTGACGGAGCGATTACGTGGTAAACGGGCGCTATCAGCGGCTGTTTACCGTGATCCGTGATGCGCCGGGTCCTCGGGACCCGGCGGTCACGGATGTTCCCAAGTGCGCGCCCCAGGGGGCGTGCGGGAGCAAGTTTCTGGGAGGACGTCCGTAGGACGTCCACTTAGAACAAACCGACCGCGCTGTAGACGTCTTTCGGCTATGTCGCGGTCGGCATGTGGTTAAAGTGGTTGTATAGTAATTTTTTTTTACTTTTACCTACAGGTAAGCCTATAATAAAGCTTACCTGTAGGTAAAAAGAATATCTCCTAAACCTGACTTCAGCGGCGCATGCGCTCCGGGAAATCTCGGCTGAAAGTCCGGTAGACGCTGGACCTTGCCGGAAAGAAGTCTACCGCGTGCATGCATGGGAGTGACGACATTGCGGCTACGGCCACTCACAGCGCCGGAGCCGTGATACCCGGAAGACACACCGAGGGAAAATGTCAGCTCCCTCAGCCTGGACCGGGTGAGATACCGACGTCTCATTTTAAGGTAAGTATTTCATAATGAGCTAGTATGCGGTGCATACTAGCTCATTATGCCTTTTCCCTTACAGGTGTAGAAAAATAAAGTCAGGGAAGACTGACGAGCAGGATATCATTAACAGCTGAGTAACTGTGGAGAGATAGGAGCTGGCAATTAGCCGACAGCTGAGTGGCCAGAAGGAAGGAAGGGCTGAGCCCAGCCCTGACAGTGATCACGTATAAAAAGGGGGGAGAAGGTATTTATAATGTTGTATGCATACATAAATGTTTTGCTTTTCATTTTTATTTTGAGACTAAAAGGGTTGTTTTACAAGTTGAGGGTTTAAAAGTCTGCATGGCCTCACTCCAATGAAAAACGATTTATTTATTATAATAAATCCATACAGCAAGGATAAAATCACTAACGGGTTTCACACCGTTATGGCAGTTGCTTGTTCATACCCTGTTTCCCCGAAAATAAGACCTAGCATGATTGTCGGTGATGGCTGCAATATAAGCCCTACCCCCAAATAAGCCCTAGTTAAAGTCCTTTAGGTCTTATTTTCAGGGTAGGGCTTATTTTCGGGAAAACAAGGTAGGGCTTATTTGGGGGTAGGGCTTATATTGCAGCCATCACCGACAATCACGCTAGGTCTTATTTTCGGGGAAACAGGGTAGCTAAGTTTTGTGTTCATGTGAAGGAGAAGTCCAGCTGACACACCTTAATATCAATCTAGAACATCGTGTCACCTGTAGTGGGTGTACACGATACTCAATTATACCAATTCATAGTCTTTTTTTCTTGCTTATATATGTCTTGTTATTGTTATTGTTATTGCTTTCGTGCACGCACAGGTTGGTAAACCCAGTTTCTGTCAAAAATACCCGCAGGCAATCAGGATTCACATCGCACAGCACAGCAAAAAAATCTGTTATTAACCCTATGACAAAAAGGATCAGATAAACATATGCAAACCAGTATTTCAGCCATGAACATCATGATCGTGGTGATAATCCAATCAGGTTGGTACAGGTGTGCACTAAACCTCCTACAGAAATCTAAACATCCTGTACAATCATTTGTATGACATTCAAAAAGGCCATAATACTAATGTAGCCAATCATTGGAATTTGGTACATCAGAAAAACACCTCAAGTTTAGTGATCCAGGTTGTCGAGAAGATATCTTTGCCAGTCAGAGGAGGGGACAAATTTAGAATATTATGTAAGAGAGAGGTATAGTGGATCTTCTTTTTTAACACCAGAAGCCTGAGGGGGGGGGGGGGGGGGGGGGTGAATCATGAATGGGGCATTTACCATTTTTATGAATAATAATGATTGTACAGTCTAGATTCTAATGTCATTGTATTCAGCTGTAAATATAGAGACTGTTTTCCAAAGACCAGCAAGAATGTATATACAGTATCTCATAAAAGTGAGTACACCCCTCACATTTTTGTAAATATTTTATTATATATTTTCATGTGACAACACTGAAGAAATTACACTTTGTTACAATGTAAAGTAGTGAGTGTACAGCTTGTATAACAGTGTCAATTTGCTGTCCCCTCAAAATAACTCAACACACATTCATTAAGGTCTAAACTGCTAGCAACAAAAGTGAGTACACCCCAAGTGAAAATGTCCAAATTGGGTCCAATTAGCCATTTTCCCTCCCCGATGTCATGTGACTCCTTAGTGTTACACAGTGTTGGTCATCTTACTTTAAAAAAGTAATTAGTTAAGTTACAAATTACTTCTCCCAAAAAAGTAATTGCGTTAGTAACTCAGTTACTACATTGGAAAAGTAATTAGTTACTCAGCAAAGTAACTGACTTTTTTTTTTTATATTCTTAGGGGCGGGTCTAGTATTACTGTAAGCAAGGGGCGCGTTCCCCCATCACGTCTATTTCTCCTCTGTACCCCCCTGCACGTCTGTTCCCCCCCAACACATATATCAGTTCCCCCTCTGTAACCCACTACACGTCTGTCCCCCCCACACACATATATCTGCTCTCCCTCTGTACCCCACTACACATCTGTCCCCCCCCCCACACACACACATATATCTGTTGCTCGGATCAGAGTCACGGATGGGATCATTTTTCGGATCAGCAAATAATAATTGAATTTGCAAAAAACCTGTTAAAATTCCACCACCATATAGCCCCCACTGTAATATCCACAATCTCCCCCACTGTAATATCCACGTCATCTCCCCCACTGTAATATTGGCTGAGTATGGCTGGGTACGTCTGAGCATGGCTGGGTATCGCAGAATATGACTGGGTATTACCGAGTATTGCAGAGTATGGCTGGGTATTACCAAGTATTGCAGCGTATGGCTGGATATTACCGAATATTGCAGAGTATGGCTGGGTATTACCGAGTATTGCAGAGTATTGCAGAGTATTGCAGAGTATTGGCAGGGTATGGCAGAGTATTGGCAGGGTATTGCAGAGTATCTGCAGGGTATTGCAGAGTATTGGCAGGGTATTGCAGAGTATTGGCAGGGTATTGCAGAGTATTGGCAGGGTATTGCAGAGTATTGGCAGGGTATTGCAGAGTATTGGCAGGGTGTTGCAGAGTATTGGCAGGGTGTTGCAGAGTATTGGCAGGGTGTTGCAGAGTATTGGCAGGGTGTTGCAGAGTATTGGCAGGGTGTTTCAAAGTATTGTCAGGGTATTGGCATGGTATATAGCCCCCACTGTAATATCCACAATCTCCCCCACTGTAATATCCACGTCATCTCCCCCACTGTAATATTGGCTGAGTATGGCTGGGTACGTCTGAGCATGGCTGGGTATCGCAGAGTATGACTGGGTATTACCGAGTATTGCAGAGTATGGCTGGGTATTACCAAGTATTGCAGCGTATGGCTGGATATTACCGAGTATTGCAGAGTATTGCAGAGTATTGCAGAGTATTGCAGAGTATTGGCAGGGTATGGCAGAGTATTGGCAGGGTATTGGCAGAGTATCTGCAGGGTATTGCAGAGTATTGGCAGGGTATTGCAGAGTATTGGCAGGGTATTGCAGAGTATTGGCAGGGTATTGCAGAGTATTGGCAGGGTGTTGCAGAGTATTGGCAGGGTGTTGCAGAGTATTGGCAGGGTGTTGCAGAGTATTGGCAGGGTGTTGCAGAGTATTGGCAGGTGTTGCAGAGTATTGGCAGGGTGTTTCAAAGTATTGTCAGGGTATTGGCATGGTATTGGAGAGTATTGGCATGGTGTTGCAGAGTATTGGCAGGGTGTTTCAGAGTATTGTCAGGGTATTGCAGGGTATTGCAGAGTATTGGCAGGGTGTTGCAGAGTATTGGCAGGGTGTTGCAGAGTATTGGCAGGGTGTTGCAGAGTATTGGCAGGGTGTTGCAAAATATTGACAGGGTATTGCAGAGTATGGCTGGGTATTACCGAGTATTGCAGAGTATGACTGGGTATTACGGGGTATTGCAGAGTATGGCAGAGTATGGCTGGGTATTACCGAGTATGGCTGGGTATGGCAGAGTATTGCAGAGTATTGGCAGGGTGTTTCAGAGTATTGGCAGGGTGTTGCAGGGTACTGGTAGGGTATTGCAGGGTATTGCAGAGTATTGGCAGGGTATTGCAGAGTATTGGCAGGGTATTGGCAGGGTGTTGCAGAGTATTGGCAGGGTGTTGCAGAGTATCGGCAGGGTGTTGCAGAGTATTGGCAGGGTGTTGCAGAGTATTGGCAGGGTGTTTTTAGAGTATTGGCAGGGTATTGCAGAGTATTGTCAGGGTATTGCAGGGTATTGCAGGGTATTGCAGAGTATTGGCAGGGTATTGGCAGGGTATTGGCTGGGTATTGCAGAGTATTGGCAGGGTATTACCGTGCTGCCATCTGATCTTTCCCCTCCACTGTACAGAACTGTACACAGAGGGGAGAGAGGAACCGGCGTCATCTGGACGCCGGTTTGTTTACAAGTGATCGCTCCGTCATTTGACGGAGCAATCACATTGTAAACAGCCGACGGGTGCACCAAGATGGCCACCGCTCCGGAGCTAGGCCGAAGCCGCGGCCGACGGGTGCACCAAGATGGCCGCCGCTCCGGAGCTAGGCCGAAGCCGCAGCCTTTCCTAAGGCCGCGGACGGCTCCGCGGATCGCAGCGGGTAATTGCGGTAACGCCACCCAAGTAATGGGAACGGCGTTACCGCGAGGGGAAGAGTAATCAGTTAGATTACTCGTTACCCTCTAAAGTAACGGCGTTACGTAACGCCGTTTACTTTAATTGCGTTAGTTACATCACTGGTGTTACAAGGTCTCAGGTGTGATTGGAGAGCATGTGTGTTAAATTTGTGGTTATTGCTCTCACTCTCTCATACATGGCACCTCATGGCAAAGAACTCTCTGAGGATCTGAAAAAAAAGAATTGTTGCTCTACATGAAGATGGCCTAGGCTATAAGAAGATTGCCAAGACCCTGAAACTGAATTGCAGCACGGTGGCCAAGACCATACAGTGGTTTAACAGGACAGGTTCCACTCAGAACAGGCCTCGCCATGGTCGACCAAAGAGGTTGAGTGCACGTGCTTAGCGTCATATCCAGAGGTTGTTTTTGGGAAATAGACTTTTGAGTGTTGCCAGCATCGCTGCAGAGGTTGAAGGGGTGGAGGGTCAGCTTGTCAGTGCTCAGACCAATACGCCGCACACTGCATCAAATTGGTCTGCATGGCTGTCGTCCCAGAAGGAAGCCTCTTCTAAAGATGATGCACAAGAAAGCCTGCATACAGTTTGCTGAAGACAAGCAGACTAAGGACATGGATTACTGGAACCATGTCCTGTGGTCTGATGAGACCAAGATAAATGTATTTGGTTCAGAGGGTGTCAAGCGTGTGTGGCGGCAACCAGGTGAGGAGTACAGACAAGTGTGTCTTGCCTACAGTCAAGCATGGTGGTGGGAGTGTCATGGTTTGGGGCTGCATGAGTGCTGTCGGCACTGGGGAGCTACAGTTCATTGAGAGAAACATGAATGCCAACATGTACTGTGACATACTGAAGCAGAGCATGATCCCCTCCCTTCGGAGACTGGGTCGCAGGGCAGTTTTCCAACGTGATAACGACCCCAAACACACCTCCAAGACGACCACTGCCTTGCTAAAGTAGCTGAGGGTAAAGGTGATGGACTGGCCAAGCATGTCTACAGACTTATACCCTATTGGGCATCTGTGGGGCATCCTCAAACGGAAGGTGGAGGAGCGCAAGGTCTTTTAACATCCACCCGCTCTGTGATGTCGTCATGGAGGAGTGGAAGAGGACTCCAGTGGCAATCTGTGAAGCTCTGGTGAACTCCATGCCCAAGAGGTTTAAGGCAGTGCTGGGAAATAATGGTTATCACATCAAATATTGACACTTTGGGCTCAATTTGGACATTTTCACGTATGGGGTGTACTTACTTTTGTTGCTAGCAGTTTAGACATTATCGTCTGTGTGTTGAGTTATTTTGAGGGGACAGCAAATTTACACTGTTATACAATCTGTACACTCACTACTTTACATTGTAGCAAAGTGTCATTTCTTCAGTGTTGTCACATGAAAAGATATAAAAAATAAAATGTTTACAAAAATGTGAGGGGTGTACTCACTTTTGTAAATACCCTATATGTATATGTCTTTGACACTTTTTTCTTGGAATCATTATGTCTACCTGCATCTTTGTATTCTTTGTATTCATCTCCTTTTTCCAGTGTTTTTATATAAATATGCATATTCGAAAGGTGTTTTAGATGTCCATAGGAGGTTTATTGCATACCTTTAGGCTACTTTCACACCTAGGCGCTGGGTGCGCTGGCGGTAAAGCGGCGCTATATTTAGCGCCGCTTTACCTTTTTTTAGCTGCGCTAATCGGCCGCTAGCGGGCGGTTTTACCCCCCACGAGCGTCCGAAAAAAGGGTTAATACCGCCCGCAAACCGCCGCTGCAGCGGCGTTTTGCGGGTGGGTTTGGAGCGCTGCCCCATTGTTTTCAATGGGAAGGGGCGCTATAGGAGCAGTAAATATACCGCTCCTACAGCGCACCAAAGATGCGGCTTGCAGGACATTTTTCAGCGTCCTGCAAGCGCACCGCTCCAGTGTGAAAGCCCTCGTCTTTCACACTGGAGAGACAGCAACGGCTGTTTCAGGACGGTTTGCAGGCGCTATTTTTAGCGCAATAGCGCCTGCAAACCACCTCAGTGTGAAAGGGGCCTTACCAAACCTATTTTCAGAACTTTTTCCTATATATATGGTTGTATGAGAACTCTAATGCTAGGCACGCACAGGTTTTTCTGTCAGAAAAATCCGCAGGCATTTTATCAAAGTACATATACATATATGCATACATATGTTTACATTTATCAAAAGTTTTTTTTAAATAATTTAATGTTTTCCAGTAATCTAGGTTTTTCATTATGTTATGCATGCATCAGGGTCAAATTTTTGGCTTTTGATTCTTATGAGTCTGTTTTATCCCTCATTTGTCTAATGCCGCGTACACGCGGTCGGAATTTCCGATTGAAACAGTCCGATGGGAGCTTTTCATCGGATTTTCCGACCGTGTGTATGCCCATCGGTCTTTTTCTGTCGGAATTTCCGACGGACTTTGGATTAAGAACCTGTTCTTAATTTTTCTGAAAACCTTTCTATCGGATTTTTCCGATCGTGTGTATGCAATTCTGACACGCAAAATTCCGACGCATGCTCGGAAACAATTCAACGCATGCTCAGAAGCCTTAAACTTCCCTTTTATAGTGCAGTCGAACGTGTTTTATACCGTGGTGTTATTGACCGTCGGAATTTGGTGTGACGGCAAGACAGTTTGAGCGAAAATTCTGTCGGAATTCCGACGGGAAAACCATCAGAGCTTTTTCCGACGAGAATTCCGACCGTGTGTGCGCGGCATAAGAGTTAAATTTGTGTTCATGTGAAGGAGAAGTCCAGCTGACTAGCCTTAACCACATGCCAACCGGGCCATAGCCGAAAGACGGCTACAGCGCGGTCGGCTTATTCTGGGAGGGCATCCATGGACATCCTCCCAGAATGTTGCTCTTGCGCTCCCGCAAACATCTGTGACATCACGGATCACGGTAAACGGCTGCTTGTAGCAGCTGTTTACCAAGTGATCGCTGCGTCAAATGGCGGAGCGATCACTTGTAAACAAACTGGCGTCATGTCATGATGTCGGTTCCTCCCTCCCCTCTCTGTAACGATCGGTACAGTGCGAGGGGAGAAGGGAGAGGGGGAGAGATAATTTTTAGCAGCGCCGTGGGCTGGATCTGTAGTGCCCACAGCGCTGCTCTGTGCCCATACTCTGCAATACTCTGCAGTAATGTGCAATACTCTGCCAATACTCTGCAATGCCCTGCAATACCCTGCAATACCCTGCCAATACTCTGAAATACCCTGCCAATACCCTGCAATACTCTGCAATACCCTGCCAATACCCTGCAATACTCTGCAATACCCTGCCAATACCCTGCAATACCCGCCAATACCCGCCAATACCTGCCAATACCCACCAATACTCTGCCAATACTCGCCAATACTCTGCATTACTCTGCAATAAATTTTAACAGAAACAAAGATTTTTTTTTTTTGACCGAATTTTCTGTCTTTTTTGATTTATAGCTCAAAAAATAAAAAAACCCAGCGGTGATTAAATACCACCAAAAGAAAGCTATATTTGTGTGAAAAAAGGGACAAACATTTCATATGGGTACAGTGTTGCATGACTGAGTAATTGTCATTAAAAGTGTGAGAGCACCAAAAGCTGAAAATTGGTCTGGTTAGGAAGGGGGTGTGCCCAGTGGTCAAGTAGTTAATATCAATCTAGAACATTGTGTCACCTGTAGTGGGTGTACACGAAACTCAATTATACCAATTCATGGTCTTGTTTGCTTGCATATATATGTCTTTGTCATTTTTTAAAACTTAGCTATAAATAAGCACCTGCCATAACGGTGTGAAACGCGTTAGTGGTTTTATCCTTGCTGTATAGATTTATTATAATAAAGAAATGATTTTTCATTGGAGTGCGGTCATCCAGATTTTTTTGTTTTGTTCTTGCATATGGTTGCATATCGAGCCGCACCCACACCTGAAGAGGGGAGAGATTATTGGAAACAGACACCTGGAGCGGGTTCTCTATGTTTTTATGTTTACATATACTTTAAAATCTCCCCTCCAAGAATTTTTGAGCCCCCACCCAGGGTCGTCTTTAAATTATATTGGACCCTGGGCAAAAATTTTCTTGCGCCCCCCCCCATGCAGTTTCGCTCTCCACCTGCTCTGAGACATACAATAAATAGCAGCTAGACCCAAAATCAGTTTACTGAATCAGATCAGGCAGCGATTGCGATTGGTTGCCAGAGGTTACAGTGTATCATTAACGCTCACTGACTGGTTTCTAGAGGTTACAGCAAATGTTACGGTTCACTGATTAGTTGCTAGAGGTTACAGCACATGATTTCTGCTTGTTGATTGGTTGCTAGAGATTACTGTACATCAATACTGCTCACTGATTGGTTTCTGCACATCATTACTGCTTACTGATTGGTTGCTAGAGGTTACAGCACATCATCTCCTGACCGCCTGCACGCCATGGACTGGGGTGGTGTGGGGACCCATTAATAGACAGAAAACTCCTAGGGATCCGAGGACTCCTGGGATCAGTGGCAGTGCTGGGGGGAGGGGAGGGTGAGATTTTTACCGACTACCAAAATAAAGAGTAGTTTCAACACTGGCCACCAATGTAATAGGGGTTTACACTGACCACGAATGTAATAGGGGTTTATACTGACCACTAATGTAATAGAGGCATTCACAGTAACCACCAATATAAGGAGGGATTTACACTGACCACCAATGTAAGGGCCGGTAGTGTGAATGAAAGGATTCTACACCAAGCACCAATGTAATGAGAAGATTTACACTGACCACCAATGTAACTGAGACATTTAGCCTGCGTTCACATTTGTGTGTCGGGAACGCACACACAATTGCTTTCCTGACACCACAGAAATGTGCTGCCCTTTAGCAGATACACAGCAGTGCCATTAATTGTTAATGACACCCTCACGCATCTGCTGACATGTGCCTTGGCACTGTGTGATTTTGAAAAAGGGTTTGGGACTTTCTTCCGCATTTGTAACGCATAGCGCAGCCCATTGAAATGAATGGGCTGCCCTACACGTGACCTACATCTTTATCCACTGTCGGTACACCTTTGCATCCTAAAACCCATGCTAACTTCTGCACCCCAAACCTCCCCCATCCTCTCCACTCCAGTCCCCCTCCCCTTTAACTCTACCTGCCTCCTCTAAACATCTTTGCACCCACCTTTCTTACATCCATATATCCCCCCTTACTCACCTATGCACCCCAAGCTGTAATTCCTTCTTTGCCTACCTCTGCACACCCCACACTACCCCCCCCCCCCCCCCCCCCCCACTAATTTGCTTACCTTTGCAGAACAGACTGATAGTAGACTTAATGGCCACAGTTGTAGACAGGGCTTTCAAGCATGCCCCTTTATCTCCCCAGTATAGGTGATGGTGCATATGACCTCAGGGGGGCATGATATACATATGAATACCATCTCCATTTACATATGAATGCTGCTGTTCTGCCACTATTTACATATGAATGGCTGCTATTTACATATCCATGCTGGTAATTACATGTAAACACAGGGTCTGCAGGTGAGTCATCTGTACACAGCAATAGGGCAGAGCTGGGCAGCATTAGTAACAGAACTTCACAATGAGATATCAGGACACAGCATGTGACTAAAACCTCAAGGGACAAGGGAATTTAAAGTGGGATAGTTGGCAAGTATTAGGCAGCTGCTTTGGGCCCCACAACAATGATAGGGCCCAGGGTAGCTGCCCCTTTTGCCCTGCCTTAAAGACGATCCTGCTCCCACCACATATAGGCATGTACAATGTAAATGCATGCATTGGGGGAATCAATGCCCAAAAATGTTGATTGTGTAACACATGTTACATAATGCCACGCACACCAGAGTGACAGCAATAAGGCCCATGTGTGAGAAAAATGCAAAAACAGCTTTGGCAGCAAAAGGGTTATCTCCACCAATATATTTAGCAAAAATGGCAAAATTTCATTGAAATCTCCTACTCTTTACGAAAGTTTCAGGGAAAAAAAATGTAAATATTGCTCATTGATTACCATAACACTTTATGTCCGAGTATTTTTTATTTTTTTTGGTTACCTGTCTGCCTTTGGGGTTAGAGACCAAAACGTGTATGTGTCTCTGTGCCACCCAGCAATGATGAGTAGATCAGTATACTGGGGTTTGCTCAAGGTCAGGCTAATCTATGGTGATTGTATGTTTTCTGCAGGCTTCCAGGCAAACTCATTCAAGTGGTGAACTGGTCAAATGCTAACAAGTTCAATTATATGTTAGAAGCACCAAATAAGTACAGACAAGTGCGTCATGATGCAACACATTTATTTAATAACCAGTAAAGGCTCATTGCCCAATCCACCTCGCATCACAAAAATGAACAGGTGAGGGGTCCAAAAGCCTCCTCAGCAGTTTACTCCAATGCCTGAGCTTGAGCCAATCTGTAAAAAGATGTTTTGGTATGTTGCTTTAACGTGTTGCATTTTTTTCACAAATTACCGTGCTTTGCATTGAGGCATGCTAGTCAACTCAATGGGCTGGCAATGTGCCAAAACATCCCAAAAAATTAACATGCACCATTTTTGGCAATACACGCACTACCATGCACAGTAGTGCATTACTATGTAATAGATTTATTAAAACTGGCGCACTCAGAATCTGGTGCATCCGTGCATGGTAGCCTATCAGCTTCTAACTTCAGCTTGTTCAATTAAGCTTTGGCAATAAAACCTGGAAGCTGATTGTTCTCTATGCAGACTTGCACCAGATTTTGCACTCTTCAGTTTTAGTAAATAACCCTTTGAGTATTGTGGTGTGCTGCAACACATGTCCCTCGGAGCTGCGCTGCCTTAGTGTACTGAGGTGCCTTTAAAAATGAATGGTACTACAACATGTTAACCCACATAACGTGCATTAACATGTGTTGTAGTAACACAAAAAGTATGCCTTGGTCCTAAATGAACATTCTGCACACTGCAATACACCCTTACATGCTTCTAGCAAACTTTTACATAAAAGCAGGAATTCTTGGTTCTTGTATATGGGAATACTTTAAACGAGTCAGTAATTATTGTAGTACATCTGTGATTGTGGCTTTTTCCTAACCATCTGACATCCAGTGGGGTTACCAGGAACCAAACTAGGCTGCGGGGAAGGAGGCTGCGGGGCATGCACCGTCATGGTGTCAAGATTCTGCCCGTTCCAGCAGAGAATCCTGTATCCTTTTATTAAAGAGTTATAGGCATGATACCTGCCTCGATTGTTAAAGTGGGCCTTCAGTCATTTTTCTAAATTTCTGTACATTAAACCTTCTGCCCTTGATGGGCTATCATTGGAAATTAAAAAGTACATTTTTTACCTATTTTAATACCTTATATTATTCTGCCTTGTCAGCTTGTCATTCACCTGGGCGAGTGATGTGGTCTAGTTACTCCCAGGAAAGAATTGTCACGTATCTCAGGAGTCACCGTTTTTTTTTTCTCTCGTGAGAGTTTGCTGCTTGGGGAAGGGGGGCAAGGAGAGTGGATGAGGGGTGGGGAAGACAGAGGAGAGCCGAGGAGAGATGGAGGGCTGGAGGGGGGCCGGACAAGGGTGGACATAGGAAGAGACGTAAAATCTCACATAATCTTCAAAATGTTAATGAACACTAAAAAAGTAATCTTCAATCTTTTGAAATCTGCAGCATTTATTAAAAGAATCTCTGGTGATTCTGCCATAAAGGTCCTTATTTATAAACTTCCTGTTATGGGGTGAAAACTATTGCCCAGTTTGCCTCCTGCGTTGTTACCATATCACTCGCTCCCCAGACTGCAACCATCTCTCCCAAAACTTGCTGAGCAGACATGGCCCACCATTTTCATTATTAGGAACCTGGTGCAAAGCAATGAAGTGCAGCTGAAGCTGGACTGAAATAATGTGGATGGAAAGAATGAAATGAAAGAGGAGATCAGCAGCCCTGAAATGCAACAAAGGATGAAAAAAGGTGAACATTGTATTTTATGGAAAAATTACAATTCTTTTTTCTTTTTTACACAGCATTTTTCAAAACTAAATGCTGTATATTTAGGGCATACATTCACTTCAATCAGATTTAGTGGAGATTTAATGTGTCTGTGAAAAAGGCAGCTGGGGGGATTACCATTGCATGATGTTATATAAAAGGAAGCTGGGTGGCTAAATACTCACATAAAAAGGTATATTAACTAAAAAAATGTGTTAATAAATTTAAGGCCAAAGGGTTACTATCAGCATTCAAAAGCTACAAAAAATGCAACAAGAAATGCAAAAGCATAATCATGGCAGCTAAAATAGGCCACAAATGCATTACTAAGGAGAGCAACATTTTTTTCAAATATATTAATAAGAAGACAAGGTAAAAACATACTGACCCCAAAAAGGTGACAAGGGAAGTTAGTGAGAAGTGACTGGAAGAAGGCCACTGTATTATTACATTCTTCTTATTATTTTATACAAATTAAAAGGAGGAGTATAATAAAGAAGAGGGTAATGTCTTGTTTATTTTGAATGTACCCTTGTGGCTGACAGAAACCAGTGTTCAAAAAAGACTAAAAAAAATGAATGTGAATAAATAACCAGGACAGGATGGCTTACACCTGAGAGTCCTCAAATAACTTAGACATACCATTATTCCTAATTTTCAAGGATAGCTTACTGACTGGAATGGTTCCAGCAAAAAGAAAACATGGTTCCAATTTTCAAAAAAGGGCCAAGATATATATATTGGTATAGGCCTGTCAACCTAACATCATTAGTATGTAAACTATTGGAAGGTTTTTTAAGAGACCAGATCCAAGAATTTGCTGATGAAAATAATATCATTAGTAGTACCCGACATGGATTTATGAAGAACTGTTTATGCCAGACCATCCTGGCATTCTATGAGGGGGTAAGCTGTAATTTGGATACAGGAAGGTCTGTGGATGCAGTGTATCTAGATTTTCTAAGGCACTTGATACAGTACATTTCGCTAAGGCATTTGATACAGTACCTCACGAACAAAAGCTAGGGTTTGTTGGCATTGATGATATATGTACCTGGATGGAAGACTGTTTGGGGGACCAATTCCGTTTAACTTGCCCATAATGATATAGAGGTTGAAATAAATAGGTTAATTTCATTGTTTGCTGATGAAACAAAGCTAAGCATCGCAATAACTTCATAACAGGAAATAGCAACTTTACATGAAAACCCAGTTAAACTAGAGGGCTAGGCAGCTAAATGGGATTTAATATTGAAAAGGTAAGGTTATGCACTTGAGAGCTAAAAGAATGAATGAAAGTTACTGGCTAGGTGAGAACCTCTGGGAGAATCAAGGATGGAAAAAGGATCTGGGGGTCCTAGTAGATGACAGACTCAGCAATGCCAAGTTGCAGGAAGCAAGGCTAACAGACTATTAGCATGCATTAAATAAGGTATCTACTCAAAGGATATAACTATAACTCTACCTTTTTACAAAACTCTCATTCAGCCACATATTGAGTATACTGTCTAGTTTTGGTCACCAAAGCTAATAAGGGCGCTGGAGGACCTCCGTTATGAGGAACGACTACAAACGTTAAACTTATTCACCCTGGTATAGAGATGTCTAAGGGGGGATATCATCACAATATACAAATCTTTAAATGCTGACTCCAGCATTGGAAGCAAACTATTTAACCCAAGCTCTCTAAAGAAGCCAAACTGCCACACAATGAAGTTGGAAGAGAGAAGGTTCAAACCTAAACGGCACACAGGATTTTTTACTGTTATAACAGTAAAGGCCCGTACACACAATCAGACTTTTTGACAACCAACATGCAAATTAGCTGTTTTGGACCAACATCCGACCGTGTGTACGCTCCATCGGACCAACTTTTTCCAGGTTTCATCGGACTTTTGTTGGCTGTGCGAACGGACCAACTTTCTGCCAACAAAAGTCAGATGGACCAAAGTCCGACCGTGTGTACACAAAACCAACGGACTTTTGTACAAACCAATGCAGAACCAATGCAAAAGATCAGACAACAATACAGAAGTTGACCAAAGGTGGCGGTAAAGAGTAGAAAAACCAAGTGATTTGGTGAAAGTTGGCTGAAAAAGTCCTGCCGTGTGTATGCAATACCAACTTGGGGCCAACGCCCTTTGGACAAAAATCCACGGGAAAGTTGGTCCACGGTCCGATCGTGTGTATGAGGCTTAATGCCGCGTACACACGATCGGACATTCTGACAACAAAATCCTGGATTTATTTCTGACGGATGTTGTCTCAAACTTGTCGTGCATAAACACGATCGCACAAATGTTGTCGGAAATTCCGATCGCCAAGAACGCGGTGACGTACAACACGTACGACGAGCCGAGAAAAATTAAGTTCAATAGCCAGTGAGGTTCTTCTGCTTGATTCCGAGCATGCGTGGACATTTGTGCGTCAGAATTGTGTACACACAATCAGAATTTCTGACAACAACGTTTTTTGTCTGAAAATTTGAGAACCAGCTCTCAAATTTTTGTTGTCGGAAATTCCGACAGAAAATGTCCAATGGAGCCTACACACGGTCGGAATTTTCCAACAAAAAGCTCACATCGAACATTTGTTGCGGAAATTCCGACCGTGTATACGCGGCATAAGGGTGTGGAACTTCTTAGCCAACGCAATATACAGGGATATGGAAAATGGTAGTGACATAAACACAAACGCACATGCACAGGTTAATCTGAATGTACTGTGGCATTATTCAACCTTTACAACTATTTAACTATGTTATGATTTTCTATACACTGGGATTCAGACATCACTCAGTTAATGCCTGTTTAGCTCCTGTTTGCTCTTTGCACCATACCTCTGTCACGACAGTGGAAGGGATTGGAAGCACCAAGACAAGACTTCATCCCATTCAGGTAAGTCACAATTTGTAGTCTCTGACAACAAAATAAATCAGTGCATGCAAAGACAGCAAACAATCTAAAACAATCATACTGACTGTTTATTTTCATTAAAGCTTTATATCTGTGCCCACCTGTGAGCTCTAAACTGCTGTAAGAAAATATACTATATTGACAGAATTCTGTCTAATGGGCGTGTCCAAAAGTGGGGACTGTGCTCAAGTCTTTCAATAAACTGAACGGTTGATGTCAGCAGACTGCAGCTTTGGGTTTTTAAAGTGGTTGTAAACCCTTACAAACCACTTTGACCTACAGGTAAGCCTAGATTAAGGCTTACCTGTATGTCCAATAAATATCTCCTAAACCTACATGGTTTAGGAGATATTTAGAAAAGAAAAGGCATCGCTGTCTACCGCGCATGCGCCGTAGACAGCGGCGCGCAGGCGCACTGCGCATGCCGGGTTCACGGCGATATGCCGCTTTCCTGCGCATGTGTGGGAGTGACGGAGTGACGGAAGTCACTCCGGATTTGCGGCGAGACCCGGAAGTCACTCCAGGTTTGATTGCCACTTTGGGGGCTTCGTTTTCAGGTAAGTCATTCATAATGAGCTAGTATGCTATGCATACTAGCTCATTATGCCTTTGCCTTGCAGGGTGTCTTTTTTTTTTGTTTTTTTTTAAGAGGCTTTACTTCCTCTTTAAATGCAGCATTTGTGTGGAGTGGGGCGTGCTTCTTTTTGGCACCAGCACTTGGTGTGGAAGTGGAGCCAAGAGGCTTTACATGAGAGGCTTGGAGCAGCACTACCTGGTTTGCCTTTTAACACCAGATTTGGTTTTCAAAAAAGGAAATATTATTCAAGTATGTGTAACAGCCTAATCCCTGTGCAGGGCGGCCAAATATTTTCTGGGCTTACCGATTACCTCCTCCTTGTAGCTCGTCGTTTTTGTCTAGGGGTTCCCAGGGTTAGTACCCAGTACTATTGTCATTCAAAATGCAACAGCGCTGAAAACTGAAAATTGGCCTGGGCAGGAAGGGGGTGAAAATACCCTGTATTGAAGTGGTTAAGCAGCACTGAATGATAAGATGAACGTTTAGCTCTAAAAAATGATACAACCATAACATTGGTATAAGGAAGGATCTGAATGCTATGCACTAACACTACTAATGTATTACTATGTGGAAGTGGATCCAGTTATTCACTATCTAGATTAACACTCTAAGTCCTGTGTCTGAAATTCTCCATCTATTTGTGTCGGGACTTGTAGGAGAGGATAGCGAAGAGTCATGGTTCACAGTGTGGATTCTGCACGCCAGGAATTGTCATGTCAATGTACGCCTTACTGCGCAACACACCCCAGCCCAGCATGGAAGAAATTGAAGATGCTTTCCAAGGTAGAATTATAGTCGGATATACAGTCCCGGATCTTCTGTCATGATGATAGTTATGTGTTTAATCTGCAAATATTATTTCTGAGTACATAATAAACCTTAGCGAAAGCAGTATTAAACCCAAAAGCAAACATTCATTATATTGCAGCTTACCAATTCTTAGATGTGATGGCCAGTGGCATCACTAGGGTTGGTGTCACCCGGTGTGGTAAAACATGGTGTCACCCCCCCTCCACCAACTATAGTCGCCCCTCAGTACAGACCCCCCTCCACTAAGTATAGACCCTCCTCTGTCAGTTCAGACCCTCCACAAAGTATAAACCCCATCCATCAGTATAAACCACCCCCCTCAGTATAGACTCCCCCCAGTACAGGACCCCCTCTATTAGTACAGACTCCCCCCAGAACAAACCACCACCCCTCTGTTAGTACAGACCCCTCCCAGAACAATCCACCCCCTTTCATTAGTACAGACCCCCCCAGAACAAACCACCCCCCTCTATTAGTACAGACCCCTCCGAGAACAAACCACCCCCCTCCATTAGTATAGACCCCTCCCAGAACAAACCACCCCCTCCATTAGTATAGACCCTTCCCATAACAAACCACTCCCTCTCCAGTAGTACAGACCTCCCTGAACAAACCACCCGCCTCCATTAGTACAGATCCCCCTGAACAAACCATCACCCCTCCGTTAGTACAGACCCCTCCCAGAACAAACCAACACCCCTTCATTAGTACAGACCCCTCCCAAGACAAACTACCCCTCCTCCATTAGTACAGACCCCCCCCAGAACAAACCACCCCATCCATATGATATAGCTATGACCAGCAGCATAAACCAACTTCATCAGCAAGCCCACCATCACAACACCTCACCTTGGGCGGCGGAAGACTTCTCCCCCCCAATTGCAAGCCGAGACCCCTGCCCAATTACCGCACCAGCTTAGGTGGCTCAGGTACACTGAACACCTGGGTGGCAGCTGGAGAAGAGAGGGCAGTGTGCAGCCGCGCTGCCCGGGTGGAGAGCAGATCGAGACAGGCTTGGGCACTGAGTGAGAGACAGAGAGGAGGAAAACACATGGCAGGCACAGCCGTGGTGCTGGAGGTGTGTCCCGGCCGAAGAAAAAAAAAACTGGCAAAGGGAGCCGGGGCATTTATCACCTTTGGGATGGTGTCACCCCTATAGCAGGTGGCACCCGGTGCGGACTGCACCCCCCGCCCCCACCTAGCGACGCCACAGGTGTGTTACTGGCCATATTACCAGAGCAAAACAGAGGGAAAAAGCCTAAAAACTGAAAACAAATGCAGCCACATCTAATGACTGGTAAATTGCAATATATTACCATTTTGGTTTTGAGTTTAATAGGACTTTACTCTTTTAAGGTGCTGCCCCGGGCTCCCTCCTGGACTGACAATGTGTTTAAAGTCTGTTTAAAGTCTGAATGTGTTTGACATGTGTTCTGTGTTCTGCTCCTGTGATTTCTTTGCTGAAAGGGTAGATCAGTCAGTTCTTCCCTTTGTCAGATATCACATGACCAAGTGCCAAGGCTTTCAGACTTTGATAGCATTTTCTCCAGGGAATGGAAATATTTCAGACATCACTACAGTATAAATAGGGAGATTTTACACCAACATATTCAAATACTGTAACTTCACTGGTCGAACAAGAAGAGCCACACACAGATTGAAATTTGGACGGTTTCTGCTGAACCAGCCCAATTTTTAACTGTCTATGCCTAAGATCAGCCCCAATGCATATATTTCATACGCCATATAAACCCAGCAAGAGGATTTGTCCATCTGCATTATAAAGCGGGGATGGAGGAATCTGTTCAGATTATAATTTATTTTCAGGTTATAAACATGTGTAAATGGTTTTGTTTTCTCTGCCAAGTTCTACATGAAGTAGTGTTGTATAAATCAGTAAAATAAAGAGTATAATAATTGTATAAAGCTAAATGGCGCATTAATGGAAATTGTCATATACTGTATGTAGTATTTACTGATTGATTTTTCTGTAGTGACCACATGTAGTCAAATCTGATATCCTAATTACTGTCACCCAATCAGGGAATCTCTGTCGCTGTACTGGATATCGTCCTATTCTTCAGGGCTTCAAGACGTTTGCCAAAGTGAGTTTTATCTTTGCTTAGGAGTGTTTTTGCTCCCTGGATTAAAGTGTATGTTACCCCAACATTTCCAATTCCTGATACAGTGCCTTGAAAAAGTAATCATACCCCTTGACATGTTCCACATTATGGCATCTTGCAACCAAAAACATAAATGTATTTTATTGGGATTTTATGTGATAGACTAACAAAAAGTGGCACATAATTGTGAAGTGAAAGGAAAATGATAAATGGTCTTTAACATTTTTACAAAAAAATCTGAAGTGTGGTGTGCATTTGTATTCAGCCCCTTTACTCTGATACCCCTAACTCAAATCTAGTGGAATCAATTGCCTTCAGAAGTCACCTAATTAGTAAATAGAGTCCACCTGTGTGTAATTTAATCTCAGTATAAATATGGTTTTTAGAGAACTTTAGTGAACAAACAACATCATGAAGCATCATGAAGGCCCAGGAACACACCAGACAGGTCAGGGATAACGTTTTGGAGACGATTAAAGCAGGGTTAGGTTATAAAAAAATATCCCAAGCTTTGAACATCTCACAGAGCACTGTTCAATCCATCATCTGAAAATTGAAAGAGTATGGCACAACTGCAAACCTACCAAGGCATGGCCGTCCACCTAAACTGCCAGGCCAGGCAAGGAGAGCATTAATCAGAGCAGCAGCCAAGAAGCCCATGGTAACTCTGGAGGAGCTGCAGAGATCCACAGCTCAGGTTGGAGAATCTGTCCACAGATCAACTATTAGTCGTGCCCTCCACAAATCTGGAAAAAGAAAGCCATTGTTGAAAGAAAGCCATAATAAGTCCTGTTTGCAGTTTGGGAGAAGCCATGTGGAGGACACAGCAAACATGTGGAAGAAGGTGTTCTGGTCAGATGAGACCAAAATTGAACTTTTTGGCCTAAAAGCAAAACGCTATGTGTGGCAGAATACTAACACGGCACATCACCCTGAATACACCAGGGAATTCAGCAGGGAAAGGGAAGCTGGAGTTGATGGGAAGATGGATGGAGTCAAATACAGGGGAATCTTAGACGAAAACCTGCTAGAGTCTGCAAAAGACTTGAGACTGGGGCAGAGGTTCACCTTCCAGCAAGACAACGACCCTAAACATACAGCCAGAGCTACAATGAAATGGTTTAGATCAAAGCATATTCATGTGTTAAAATGGCCCAGTCAAAGTCCAGACCTAAAGAACACTATTATCATTTGAAATTTACAAAGAATATAACAGAATATGTAGAAAAGAAATCAAGGCTGCAGAATTTCAAAATGTACGACAGGTTGAGTAGAGAGTAGGACAAACCACCAAAAATTCTTCTAGTGCAGTGGTCCCCAAACTGTGGACTGGGGGCCAAATACAGCCCTTTGCTTGCTTTTATCTGGCCCTTGGGGCACTATTTTCATCCATTAATACCAACAAGGGGGCATATTTGCCCCCACTGACACCAATGAAGGGGCAGAATTCCTCCCAATTATACCAAAGATGGAGCAACATTCTTCCCAATGACACCAACAATGGGCCCCATTGACACCAACTATGTGGTGCTTTTCATACCACTGACACATAAGATGGAGCATAGTTTGTGCTCACTGATGTCGGGACCTTTTCTACTCTCAATGCCCACAGTCTGGCCTCCCTAATGTCTGAACAATAGTAAACTCACCCTTTGTTTCAAAAGTTTGGAGACCCCTGTTGGAGTGTATTAAAAGTAAAAAGGTCAGATCTGATCATGTAGGCCCTTTACAAAATAATTTAGAGTTGGTGACTGAGGAAAGAAAGAAGACAAATGTATTAAATACTATCTTCAGCTCTGTGTAGGCAAAGTATTGCCCTCAAAATTGATATGGCCCAGAAACACTTAGACAAAATAAAGGTGAACAAAGCACCTGGTCCAGATGGCTTATACCCAGGTGCCCTCAAAAAGTTGAGCTCTGTTATTTTAAAACCAATTTTTCTAATCTTTAGAGACTCTTTAATGACTAGCATATGGCCAATTTGGTTATTTTATTTAAAAAGGGATCAAAGTCTTTACCAAGTAACTACAGACTGGTTAGTTTAACTTTAATAGTTGGGAATATACTTGAGAGTTTAATCAATAACCTCATAAATGAGTTCATGCTAGAAAACAATATTTTATGTCGGTCAAGCTGCCTCAATTCTATTAACCCCTGCCACATTGGAAAATTACGGCAGTTGGGGTGGGGGGCATCAGAGGAGGAAGATTACAAGGAATGCAGGAGCCAGCAGCTCAAGGGACACATCAGATTATTAGCAAGCAATGTCCCTTATTTTTTTAACTAAACTTTAATAATAGAATGCAGTGCCAAGCTCTGGTTTCTAAAGGTAGCAAGCAAAATACTTTTTTTATTAAGAGAGGTATGGACTCCAGAGAGGGGGAGAGAGAGAGAATTTTGCCCCTGTACAAATCATTAGTAAGATGTCATCTGGTATATGCAGTTCAGTTTTGGGCACTAGTTCACAAAACGAACATCGGGAACTGGAGAAAGTGTAGAGAAGGGAAACCAAACTGATAAGAGGCATGGAGGAGCTCAGCTATGAGGAAAGATTAGAGGAACATAATTTACTCTCTCTTGAGAAGAGGATATTAAGGGTAGATGGTGTATAATCAACATGTATAAACACTTCATTTAGTGAACTTGGTGTAGAGTTATTCACTTTCAGGTCATTACAAAGAACAAGGGGGCACTCTTTACATCTGAAGGAAAAGAGATTTAACCTCCACATATGGAAAGGCTTCTTCACAGTAAGAGCTGTGAAAATATGGAATACACTCCCTTAAGAACTAGTACTGGCCAGCTCAGAGCTGGATGCACTCCTAAGTACACACAATTTAACAGGTTATTAACATTTACAGCTAATACCACAAAAGATTGTTGATCTGGGGACTATCCGCTTGCCTTCTGGGGGATCATTTCTCCCCTACTGAAGCAAATTGGATCATGATCTTGCTTTATTGGGTCTTTTTGCCTTCCTCTGGATCACCTGTGGGCATAGAATTGTGTATATGGAGATTTTTTGTTTATTTATTCTAGTAATTATTTTTTTTTCTATTTGTTGAACTAGATGGACTCATGTCTTTTTTCAACTTGACTAACTATGCAACTATGTAACTTCAAAAATAAGGTTAAATATATAATGTTAATGCTTGCTCGACTGAGGGATGCACCACAACCCAAAATCTTTTTATATGTGTAGCACACACAGCACAGCCACAAACCTGATAATTCAAATCTGTGAAAGACCCCAACGTGACCTATCCAAGGATGAGACTTCGAGGTGGAGAATGTGACTTTGTATTGTATATTATGGCCATTTTAACCTCAAATATATATTCTCTTAGGACAGCTGTTGTGGCAAAAAGATGAACGGTGGTTGTTGTATGGACAAGAAGGAGGAAAATGAGGTGAGATCTACATAACATATTTTTTTTGTTATGTATATTTTAATATATTTTCAACCAGGGGCAAAAATACAAATTAGGCCCCTTTCACACTGGGGCGGGGAGCCGCGGTGACGGTAAAGCAGCGCTATATTTAGCGCTGCTTTACTGTCGTTTAAGCGGCGGTATTCGGCCGCTCGCGGTGCGGTTTTGCCCCGCCGCGAGCGGCTGAAAAAGGGTTAACGGCGTAACGGCGCTTTGCGGCGGTGTTGGCGCGGTATTACCGCGGTGTCCCATTCAAATCAATGGGAAGAAGCGGTATAGGAGCGGTGAATACACCGCTCCTATACCGCTCCAAAGATGCTGCTAGCAGGACTTTTTTGACTGTCCTGCTAGCGCACCGATCCAGTGTGAAAGCCCGTCGGCTTTCACACTGGAGTGAAAGGGGCCGGATTTTTTCAGGCGGTATACAGGCGCTATTTTTAGCGCTGTACCGCCTGAAAAACGCCCCAGTGTGTAGGACCCCATACCAGAATTTCACTGACCCTAATTACCCGCACTTTCTCTACTCTCTGGGATTTGACTTTACTACAGCTTTGTTTGGGATGATCTTGATGTGTGCAGTTTTGTGTCCAATATCAGAAATATTCACAGCATAATAAAAAAATGTCAGCCTGTCAGGAAATCTCTGTTTTATCGTATGCTGTTTCTTTTTGCTGTAAGGCTGCATTCACACCTGAGCGTAGTGTTTTCAGGCAGAAAATCACACGTTTTTACTGCGATTTTGCAGAGTCTTTTGCTGCGTAGAAAAACGCCCAAATCTGCCCAATTCGAACAACAAAAAAGGGTCCGGAACTTGTTTGAGCTTCAGGCATTCGGCTTCAGGCGACATGGAGTGGAGATGTGAGCCATCTCCATTGAGAATAATGGATTTTTTCCCCTCTAGCGTTTTGTAGCTTCAGGCTTCAAGCTAAAAAAACGCTCAGGTGTGAATGCAGCCTAATAAGGAATTGGCTATAAGTCATGACTATAATTTCATAAACATGATACCATAACTGACTGTATCATTTATCACTGCTGAAAAACAAATGAATACATTCAAAAATAAGATAAACCATATAATGTTCCAAAGGTATATTGTACATAGAATGTAGTATTTTTGTAATAAATGTGCATTATTCTATTAAGTGGAAAACAAATATGCAATACAAAGTACAAGCAAAAATGGAAACCTTGTAAATAATTAAAACAAACCTATTCTCTAAGGCCCCTTTCACACTGGGGCGGGAGCCGCGGCGACGGTAAAGCAGCGCTATATTTAGCGCTGCTTTACCGTAATTTTAGCCGCGGGATTCGGCCGCTAGCAGTGCGGTTTTAACCCCCGCTAGCAGCCAAAAAAGGGTTAAAATCCCCAGCAAAGCGCCGCCGTAGCAGCGCTTTGCGGCGGTATTGCCGCGGTATTACCGCGGTGTCCCATTGAAATCAATGGGTAGGAGCGGTATAGGAGCGGTGAATACACTGCTCCTATACCGCTCCAAAGATGCTGTAAGCAGGACTTTTTTTACCGTCCTGCTAGCGCACCGCTCCAGTGTGAAAGCCTACCGGCTTTCACACTGGAGTGAATGGGGCCGTTTTTTTCAGGTGGTGTACAGGCGCTATTTTTAGAGCTGTACCGCCTGTAAAACGCCCCAGTGTGAAAGGGGCCTAATTCACTAATTGATCTACTTAAAGAATAATTCCAGGTATGGCATTTTACACAGCTTCAACCAATGTAACTATGCATATACCATACCTTTGTGATAATTTTAGAAGCTGGAAATCAATGTAAAAGACACCGGGTCCCATGCCGAGCAACTGCTCTGCTGCATTGTGAGCACAGCAGGTTGGCCAGCAGAGGTCACTGGAGTAGCGGTGTCTACTAAAGTGATTACCAGCCTCTATAGCAGGGATATGCAATTAGCGGACCTCCAGCTGTTCCAGAACTGCCACAAGCATGACACCCAGAGGCAGAGGCATGATGGGACTTGTAGTTTTGCAACAGCTGGAGGTCCGCTAATTGCATATCCCTGCCCTATAGGGATTCCACAGGTATGATATATGCAGTTAGGGTCAAAGCTGGACCAATGTAACTGTATACCTGGACCGTATGTATAAAATGCCATACAGGCATACCCCACTTTTAAGTCACAATGGGGTTTATTTACTAAATCAGGCTCACTTCTGCATAGAAACCAATGAGCTTCTAACCCCAGCTTTAATTAAGCTTTGGTAATAAAGCCTAGAAGCTTATTAGTTTCTATGCAGAAGTGAGCCTGATTTTGCACTTTCCAGCTTTAGTAAATAAACCCCATTGTGTACTTAAAAGTGGGGTATGCCTGTATGGCATTTTATACATACGGTCCAGGTATACAGTTACGTTGCCTGTACTTAGATTTCTTATTTAACATAACTTTGGAGAACTGAGAGAAAATGCTGTTACTAGTACAGGCATGAGAATGGATGCATTTAATGGATGCATTTAAAAAAAAAAAATCTCAAATATAGATAATCAGATTTCAGCATTATTTGACATACTTGAAATGACTGCAAAAAATGACCAGGGTACCCAACAGAAGACTGAGATCACCCAGAAGAACACATGGAACACTCAGAACAAGACATAGGACACTCAGCAAAAGATATAGAAGCTTAGTAGATGGAACATGACAGTTAGTAGGCACAAGGCACTCGGTATAAAGATATGGGACACTCAGTGGGAGAATTGGGATAATCTGTAGTAAATATGGGGCATTCCATGGAGACCGTGGAGCACTTAGAACAAGTCATAGGACATTCAATAGAAGACATATGGCACCCATCAGAAGACATGAGATACTTAGTTGAGAACATGGACACTCAATAGAAGATGGGGGACACTCAGGGGCCCCTACCAAAATTTTACTGGCCACGTTCACTCAGGTTTCCCAATCAACTTTGCTTGAGATAATCTCGTTATGTACAGCTTTGTGAACAACATCAGAAGCACAGATCACATATATACATTTTCCAACCTGCTAGGAACTCGCTGTGCTGTTTTGTTTTGCAGAAAAAAAGTAATGACTATGACTATAATTTCATAAAGATGATGGCATGACTGACAAATGCATCTTCATTGCTTAAAAAATAAATATTGATTAAAACAGAAATACATGTGTGATGTTGTAAAAATTAATTTAGTTTTCTGTACAGACAAACATATCCTCAGCTTTGTTTGACCCATCAGAATTCAGACCTTTGGACCCAACGCAGGAGCTAATTTTTCCTCCAGAACTACTGGTAAGAGTTAGCTGGAGATGAACAATCAAAGATTTTGGGTACAGATGATTGTAATGTACTGCATCTCACTGTTTGAACAACCATCAGTGTGAAAGGAAATAAAAGTGCCAAATCTGCACACAGTACTAGTAAAAATAATATAAATTTGTTAACACAAAAAAATCTATTTAATTACATTTACAGGTCATATTATGTGTTAACAGTTTTAAATGATAGAATAATCATTAATGATCAACATTCCAACATTCCCATTTAAAATGCTCATATGATGATATATGGAAAATACAGTTTTAGAATAATAATGTAAATTATATATAGATACAATATCTAAGTGAACACATGTGAGATGTATTATGTATATATATATATATTTTTATTTATATTTTTTTTTTTTTTTTTTTTTTATGAAATCTGGTATATTTTATTATTCCTGAGTACAGTTTATACATTTTAAATTGATTTAAACTATATATATATATATATATATATATATATATATATATATATATATATATATTTTTTATATATTACCAAAAGTATTGGGATGCCTGCCTTTACACGCACATGAACTTTAATGGCATCCCAGTCTTAGTCCACCGTTTTGCAGCTATACCAGCTTCAACTCTTCTGGGAAGGCTGTCCACAAGGTTTAGGAGTGTGTCTATGGGAATGTTTGACCATTCTTCCAGACGCGCATTTGTGAGGTCATACACTGATGTGGATGAGAAAGCCTGGCTCGCAGTCTCCACTCTAATTCATACCAAAGGTGTTCTATCGGGTTGAGGTCAGTACTCTGTGCAGACCAGTCAAGTTCCTCCACCCCAAACTCGCTCATCCATGTCTTTAAGGACCTTGCTTTGTGCACTGTTGTGCAGTCACGTTGGAACAGGAAGGGGCCATCCCCAAACTGTTCCCACAAAGTTGGGAGGATGAAATTGTCAAAAATGTCTTGGTATGCTGACCCCTAAAGAGTTCCCTTCACTGGAACTAAGGGGCCAGGCCCAACCCTTGAAAAACAACCCCACACCATAATTCCCCTCCACCAAATAATTTGGACCTGTGCAGAAAGAAAGGCCCATAAAGACATGGGTGAGCAAGTTTGGGGTGGAGGAATTGACTGGCCTGCACAGAGTCCTGACCTCAACCTGATAGAAGACCTTTGGGATGAATTAGAGCCTGCGAGCCAGGCCTTCTTGTCCACATCACTTTTGACAATATAGTGTATATACAATGGGTATAGAAAAAGAATCACCAACCCCCCCCCCCCCCCCCCCTATTTAAATTAATCACATTTTGTTGCTTTGCAGTTTTTGTTTTATCCAGCTGTGTTTACTAGTGCAACCTATAACACCCAAGTTAAAGATATAACACCAACACCAAAATTCAAAACAGAATTACTTAGTTGGTAAAAAGGACCCCCCCCCTTATGTCAGTATTTTGTTGGACCACATTTTGCTTTAATTACAGCCTGTAGTCTGTTGGGATATGTCTCTACTAACTTTGCACATCTAGACTTTACAATATTTGCCCACTCTTCTTTGTAGAACTGCTCAAGTTCAGTTAAATTTGATGGTGACCGTTGGTGGACTGCAGTCTTCAAGTCATTCCACAGATTTTCAATGTGGTTTAAGTCTGAGTTCTGACTAGGCCATGCAAAGACATTCACCTTTTACTCATTCAACCACGGTGTGGTTATTTTTGTGCTTTGGGTCTTTATCAAGTTGCAATGTAAACCTTCTTCCCATTGACAACTTTCTGTCAGAGGGCAACAGATTTCTCTTAAGAATTTGATGGTATTTTGCCCCATCCATTTTTCTTCTATCCTGACAAGTGCTCCATCCCTGCTGCAGAGAAACATCCCCATAACAGGATATTACCACCTCCATACTTTACTGTAGGTATGGTGTTATTTGGATGGTGAGCTGTATTGGATTTCCACCAGACATATTGTTTGGCGTTGAGACAAATAATTTTAGTCTCATCTGACCTCCTTAAATGCACCTTGTAGATTCTGAGGCCACATAGAAAAAGATGTCATGGTGGGATGAGATTAAAATGTAATTATTTGGCCTCAACACCAAACGATATGTCTGGTGGAAATCAATTACACCTCCCCATCCAAATAACACCTTTCCTACAAAAAACTGGAGAGTGCTAAATCTGCTTCTAGGTTTTTTTGTCAAAGCTTAATTGAACAAGCTAAAGTTAGAAGCTCATTTTCTGCCATGCACGGCTTCAACCAGATTTTGCACTCTCCAGTTTTAGTAAATCAACCCTATTGTATTTTGACAGCAGGACTCACTTCTTTCACAATACACTGTTTAGTGGCTGCAGCTGCTGATCGTGAAAAGTTTTCCAACATTCTCCTATGAGAGACGTTGGTCAAATGATTAATGTCTGCAAAACAGGGACAGACACACACTGATTGAAATGTGGCTGGTCCCTGTTGAACCGGACAAATTTTGAATCTTCTATGGCCAGCTTAACTCTGGTGTCCATAAGACGGCACAGTCATATTTAGATGCGATCCACAATTGCTGTAGCAAGACAGAGGAGGTAAGACTATGAAAATGGACGTGTTAGCACATTGTCCATGAGTGTATGTCCATGTCTGTGACTTGCTTTTAAACAAGGCTGAAGATTTGTGTGAACTGTCTTTCTTACAGTTGCATAAGAACTCTCCCCGTAGACAGTTGTGCTTTAAAGGTGAAGATGTGATGTGGCTTCAGCCCTCTAGTCTAGATGAACTTCTGAATCTTAAAGCTCGATATCCAGAGGCCAAGCTGGTGGTGGGCAACACTGAAGTGGGTGAGTCATGAACGCGTTGTCCCATTTTTGTCCAAATTTTCTAGGGAGCAGTTATATTAAAAAATAAAATAATAAATAAATCTTCCTGTCTTATGACAAATCTTGACTATGTCCAACTGAGACAGACCTCCCCACTATTTTATCTGCTGAACACTGTCACTGAAAAATAAAGTGGTGGAAAATACAAAATGTTTAAAATTGTCATTGGAGCAGGAAGTGAGGGGAAATCTTCAAATTGGGGCAAATGCTACAAATGTTTCAGATGATAATTCCCAAAAAAGTGTTGCACTAATAATAAATAAAAATATAATAAATTGAACAAGTGAAATATAATAAACCCAATAAAGCACACCCTAAGTGAATAATTCTCAAACGTGATTACACAAAAATATATGGTGACACCACAATAAAACTGTGCATCAAAAGCAAAATGTCTTCTATAAATAGAAGAAAAGTAAACAACGCCTTAAGAAAAAATATGATACAGTCCAAGTGATGACAAACAGAAAATCCTCATGTGCATTCCACACCTAATGTACCCCTGCCACCCTGCTTCACCCAAAATGGCTTACTGGGAAACATATGACCCTCTTAAAAAATAAAAGTCATATAGCGTATGAACCAAACACTGGCTCTGGTCTGCAGGAATTCTCCTTGGTCATCAGGCAAGCATCAGCATGGAAGAATCACTCCTCCTCAGCATCAATCCTCTCCAAACATCATATGTTATAATAGAGAAAAGAGAGCCAGGTACTCCACATAGTGTAAAACCAACTAAGATCTTTATTAAAAATAAGTAAAACAGTCACATTAAATAACAGCGCTGTAGACAAAATATTTGTCCAAGGCAACAGAGAGACACTTCTAAGTAACTTTGAATATCAGGTGATGTCATGGTGTTCAGCCCCACTCTCCGCGTTTTGTCATAACTGACGTCATCGGGGAGCTCAACCATTGTTCCCCATGTATTTTATGTCCTCCTTGGGCATTGGGAAAACAGGAAGTCAGGCCACATGTCACAAGCTAAGCCTCATTTTGGAAAATACCTTATGAGTACCATCTTGTTGCTGAAAAGTATTATTGCTATGCCCCAATTATAAATTAATTAAAAAAAAAAAAAAAAAAACGTTCATATATATAAAAAAAAATGAAAAATGAACACATTCCGATGCCCATAAAAAAAAGAAAAATATTAATTATTCCCAAGAAAAGTAATACTTTCATGATTCATGATTAAATGAAAAAAATACATGGAATTAATGGTTACTTATTAGATATCCACCTTATAACCTTATATATTGAAATCATATAAAATCACTATAAATTGGGAAATAAAAAGCATATAAAAAAAAAATGTTGAAAAATACTAAAAATAATTTAAGATGACCATGTAGATACAGTATGTGGTAGTGTTAGACAAATAGGAATGAAAATTGGTCATGATGTACAGTATCTCACAACAGTGAGTACACCCCTCATATTTTTGTAAATATTTTATTATATCTTTTCATGTGACAACACTGAAGAAATGACACTTTGCTACAATGTAAAGTAGTGAGTGTACAGCTTGTATAACAGTGTAAATTTGCTGTCCCCTCAAAATAACACAACACACAGCCAACAATGTCTAAACCGCTGGCAACAAAAGTGAGTACACCCCTAAGTAAAAATCTCCAAATTGGGCTCAAAGTGTCAATATTTTGTGTGGCCACCCATTATTTTCCAGCACTGCCTTAACCCTCTTGGGCATGGAGTTTCACCAGAGCTTCACAGGTTGCCATTGGAGTCCTCTTCCACTCCTCCATGACAACATCACAGAGCTGGTGGATGTTAGAGACCTTGCGCTCTTCGACCTTCCATTGAGGATGCCCCACAGATGCTCAATAGGGTTTCAGGTCTGGAGACATGCTTGTCCAGTCCATCACCTTTACCCTCAGCTTCTTTAGCAAGGGAGTGGTCATCTTGGAGGTGTGTTTGGGGTCATTATCATGTTTGAATACTGCCCTGCAGCCCAGTCTCCGAAGGGAGGGGATGAATGAATAATTTGTATAGCGCTACAATGCGAACTGAATCGCCTCAATCATGATCATGCTCTGCTTCAGTATGTCACATTACATGTTGGCATTCATGGTTCCCTCAATGAACTGTAGCTCCCAGTGCCAGCAGAACTCATGCAGCCCTAGACCATGACACTCCCACCTCCATGCTTGCCTGTAGGCAAGACACACTTGTCTTTGCACTCCTCAACTGGTTGCCGCCACACACGCTTGACACCATCTGAACCAAATAAGTTTATCTTGGTCTCATCAGACCACAGGCCATGGTTCCAGTAATCCTAGTCCTTAGTCTGTTTGTCTTCAGCAAACTGTTTACAAGATTTCTTGTGCATCATCTTTAGAAGAGGCTTCCTTCTGGGACGACAGCCATGCCGACCAATTTGTGTGAGGTGTATGGTCTGAGCACTGACAGGCTGACGCCCCACCCCTTCAACCTCTGCAGCAATGCTGACAACACCCATACATCTATTTCCCAAAGACAACCTCTGGATATGACTCTGAGCACGTGCACTCAATGTCTTTGGTGGACCATGGCGAGACCTGTTCTGAGTGGAATCTGTCCTGTTAAATGGCTGTATGGTCTTGGCCACCATGCTGCAGCTCAGTTTCAGGGTCTTGGCAATCTTCTTATAGGCTAGGCCATCTTTATGTAGAGCAACAATTCTTTTTTTCAGATCCTCAGAGAGTTCTTTGCCATGAGGTGCCATGTTGAACTTCCTGACCAGTATGAGAGAGTGAGAGCGATAACACTAAATTTAACACACCTGCTCCCCATTCACACCTGAGACCTTGTAACGATAGCAAGTCACATGACACCGGGGCGGGAAAATGGCTAATTGGGCCCAATTAGGACATTTTCACTTAGGGGTGTACTCACTTTTGTTGACAACGGTTTAGACATTAATGGCTGTGTGTTGAGTTATTTTGAGGGGACAGCAAATTTACACTGTTATAAAAGCTGTACACTCACTACTTTACATTGTAGCAAAGTGTAATTTCTTCAGTGTTGTCACATGAAAAGATAGAATAAAATATTTTCAAAAATGTGAGGGGTGTACTCACTTTTGTGAGATACTGGGGGTTATTTATGAAAGGCAAATCCACTTTACACTACAAAGTGCACTTGAAATTGCACTGAAAGTGCATTTGGAAGTGCAGTCACTGTAGATTCGAGGGGGACATGCAAGAAGAATAAAAAACAGCATTTTAGCCTGCACATGATTGGATGATAAAATCACAGAGCTTCCCCTCATTTTTAGATCTACCCCTCAGATTTACAGTGACTGCACTTCCAAGTGCACTTTCAGTGCAATTTCAAGTGCACTTTGCACTTGTGGTTTGCACTTGTAGTGCAAAGTGGATTTGCCTTTCATAAATAACCCCCACTGTATATCTATTTTGGAGGAAGCAAACCCATGATGAAAGTATGGTGTTTGTGGACCTGGTCCTGGTCCTAGACGGCCACCTCTCTGACTAGGATAGACAAATTGCTTTTTAGAGGATCAGTTCGGTGACATTCATCACATTTTGATTTTTTTTTTTATAATATGTATTGATTAAAGCGGTAGTAAAGTTTACAAAAAAAACCCCTGCAAGGTAAAGACATAATGTGCTAGTATGCACTGCATACTAGCACATTATGAAAGACTTGCCTTGAAACAAAGCCCTCCAGTGGTAATCTTTCACTGCTACATAGGCAACCATCTTCACCCAGTCTTCCTTCCGGGTTTGTGGGCTGGGGCTGCTTGAATGGCTGAGCTGCAATGACGTCACTCCCGTGCATGGGAGTCACTGTTAACGGCACAGGCTCTGAAGGAACGACACGGGTATGACGTTGCTTCAGAGCGCATGCACAGGTGATGTCACCAGCCTCTGTTTGCTAGAACATCCCTAGAATATCTCTTGAAGGGTGTATGTTTATTATTATTATTATTAGATATTCATGTAACCTACAAGTAAGCATTATTATAAGCTTACTTGAAGGTTAAAATAAAACTTCATACCGCTTTAATACCACTTTAAGAACATCAGAAACAGAAAGTTTTGGGGGAAAAAATCTGAAAGTTTTGAGGGAAAGCCCTTGCCCTTCTTCAGGGCTAACATATAGGGAACAATTTAAAAAAATGCTGGGGGTGCAAGGACAATACTGGCATGCTCTAACACATTTTCTGGTCCTGTCCAGCTATACAAACCATTCTGTCCCAAATCATTGAACTATCCCACAAATTCACCAGCTTCAATATCCTAAACAATCTCACCTCCTTTCTCTTGCACCACTCCTTTATTCCCCTTAAAACCCTATAAAAAACTATCCTACGTCACCAACTGAATGCAGCCAAATCCTATGTTTCAGCCTATTGGAAAAACACATCCCACCCCTCTTCCAACTAAAGTAGACAAAATCCAATCTATGGAAGACTTGACTTCTTCTTCTCATATTAAAGAGGAAACATAAACAGCAACTTGGTACTATACCAGTGGTATTTTTTTTGGGGTGGCGGCAAACAGTGCACAAAAACCATCCCCCTATCCCTCCCCACCCGGTCGATCACCCGCAACACTTACCCCAGGCAGCGCTTCCCTCCGGGTGCTGGCCAGCCGGCTTCCCTTGGGTCTCCTCCTCTGGAACCTTTTTCGATGTCCCTGCCGTGAGTTTCCTCCCAGCCAATAGGGTAGCTTCTCTTTTTGGCCAATTGGGAAACAGGTCTCAGGACCCGCTTCCGGATTGTCCAGGAGGCAGAATCAGTGTGACAATAGCAAATATCCATTCGTTTTTGTCACACAACTGGGTGTGCTTCGGGCACAGTGCTCTGCGCCCTGAGCCCACACTTTTTTGAAGCTTATTAGAGCCTCTGGCACTAATCATTTGCTTAAAAAAAAAAAACCCCATTGGAATCCATGCGTCCATCGCCCTGCCTGTAGATCAGGGGGTCGGACGCATGGATAGGGGGAATGGCGCCCGTGCGCCCCCTATGGACGGGCCACCACTGATTGGATTAATTTTTCTTATTCAGACGAGGGTAGGTTCACAAGCCCAACTTCCAACCACACGTCCAATTGCCATTCTTAAGTCTGGTGGGGAAATTCCCCTTTCCTTCTCCCTTCCTCTCCCCGCCTTTCCCCTTATTCATTATCTCCATCTTCTATCCCCCCATTCTCTACCTCTTTCTCTGATCTCACAACCCTTGTAGCCCCCCTCCCATACCCCACTTCTGCTTTTATAAAAAGCATAAAGGGCCATAAGATTGCTTGTTCACCTACCTCTTGATTTCCTATAAGCAAGAAACCTTAAAAGAGAAGTATGGGGTTTGAAAAAGCAAACCTACATATTCACCTAGGTAGATGCAGAATTGATCCAATGAGGTTTGGCCCTACTTCTCCTTTCACTGTATCTTGGTTACAATGTCTAATACTCAATTATATAGTCTGTATGCTTTTTCACTTCTCAAAAGGAATGTAGCAAAGTAAAGTTGTACTTGACCCTACTTGCCTGAAAACAAATAAAGAACTTACAGAATATAAATTAGGTCTAGTAAATCTGAGAAATGTAATTATATACGATATTCATCATTTATAGTATGTACAGCATATTCGAACATTTTAACTTTTGATAATGAATTATATAAACAATATCACGTTTTATCATTTAACATCCATTTATAGATACCAGATCATGAATTGTTGTACATATATAACAAAAAAAACAGAAACAAGGAAAAAAACTCACCTTGAACAGTGGTTTGTAATAGCATCAGGATGGAATTCACTAAAAAGCCTGGATTAGAGCTAGGGCTAAAATGTGGCCGTGGGACATAAAACTGCAAATTAGAACTGATAATTGGGGGTGGAGACTTCCCTGTGTGTCATAAAACGTACAAATAAATGTACTATGAATAATATAAAGCACCATATTATCATTAGACACAATTTTATACATCCTTATGATTGGAAATTCCGACAACAAATATTGGATGTGAGCTTGTTGGCTGAAAGTCCGACCGTGTGTATGCTCCATCGAACATTTGTTGTTGTCGGACTTTCCGCCAACAAATGTTGGCTAGCAGGTTCTCAAATTTTCCGCCAACAAAACTGTTTTGTTGTTGGAATTTACGGTCGTGTGTACACAAGTCCGATGCACAAAAGTTCACACATGCTCGGAATCAAGCAGAAGGAGCCGCACTGGCTATTGAACTTCACTTTTCTCGGCTCGGCGTATGTCTTGTACGTCACCACGTTCCCACGTTCGTAATTGTTGGCCAACATTTGTGTGACCGTGTGTATGCAAGTTGGAGCCAACAACTTTCGAACAAAAATCCACGGTTTTGTTGTTGGAAAGTCCAATCATGTGTACGGGGCATTCGATTTTTGAGTACTATCATTGAATTTATAAGTGAATAAGTGAATTTATAAGAACCCAGAAGTCCTTTTGAAAGGACTGTTTGTTTTCATACATCTCCCAGGGATCATTACCTGAAATCTGCCTAATTCTAATCTATTATTTTGTAATGAATTTGCAACACAGTGGCATAAACAATCTGTTTCTGTCTTTGATCTAGCCTTTAGCAATAAACCACTATTTGACAGTAAAAGGCAAAAGACAGTTTAAAAAGTAAAAGACAGTTTCAGCTCCAACATTAAAAAATGCAGAAGTGTCTTGATCTAAAATGTTTGTGTCATATGTGATTAATTTGTTATTCTTCTCAGGTATTGAGACCAAGTTCAAAAACCTGCGGTACCCAGTAATTATCTCCCCCAACTGGATTCCAGAGTTAAATAAGGTTGAGCACACCCAGGACGGTACGTAATACATTTGATTTTATTTGGCACTGGGCCTGTTCTTATAAAACAACTTCTTGCTTCTGGTGATTTCATTATCAAAGTAGAACAAGGTGGTTTTAGAAACTTTCTTAGCTCCCTGTTCTTTTCTCAGATAACTAAAGTCTCCAGACAATTTTTGACACCTTGATCATTAGATTTAGGTGACTGGGTTGCTCATGTAGCTATAAATTCAATGAAATGTAAGAGGTCTTAAAATATATCTGCCACTGTAGCCACCAAAGTTCACACTCCCCCCAATGGGTGATCATGTGATCAATGCCATGGCTGACAAGGTGGATGGCTAAAACATTTAACCACTTAAGCCCCGGACCATTTGGCTGGCAAAAGACCAGAGCAATTTTTGTGATTCGGCACTGCGTCCCTTAAACTGACAATTGCGCGGTCGTGCGATTTGGCTCCCAAACAAAATTGACATCCTTTTTTTCCCACAAATAGAGCTTTCTTTTGGTGGTATTTGATCACCCCTGCGGTTTTTATTTTTTGCGCTATAAACAAAAAAACTTTACTTTTTTGCTACAATAAATATCCCCCAAAAATATATAAATAATCCTTTTTTTTCCTCAGTTTAGGCTGATACGTATTCTTCTACATATTCTTGGTAAAAAAAATTGCAATAAGCGTTTATTGATTGGTTTACGCAAAAGTTATAGCATCTACAAAATAGGGGATAGTTTTATGGCATTTTTATTAATAATTTTTTTTTTACTAGTAATGGCGGACACATCGAAAATTTTGACTCATTTTTGGGACCATTGTCATTTTTACAGCGATCAGTGCGATTAAATTGCACAGATTACTGTAAAAATGACACTGGCAGTGAAGGGGTTAACCACTAGGGGGTTAGGGAAGGGTTAAGTGTGTCCTAGGGTCTTAGGGAGTAATTCTAACTGTGGGGGGGAGGAGCTGTGTGTGACGCTCCAGATTACAGGGAGCTATGATCAGTGACAGTGACACTAGGCAGAAAGGGGAGATGCTTGTTTACATTAGCATCTCCCCGTTCTTCCTCTCTGTGAGACGATCGTGGGTGTCCCCGCGGACATCGAGTCAGCGGGACCTGTGGTCGGACTCACGGAGCTCATGATGGGCATGCGCGTGCCGCTGGCAGCACACACGCAATGGCACGGCGGCAAATTCAAAGGGACGTACAGGTACGCCCATTTGTCTGTCCGTGCCATTCTGCCGACGTACATCGGCGTGCGCCGGTCGTTATGTGGTTAAAGGAGTTCTATGGTCACAGCATACACTTTAATTTTATAACATCAGCATTGTAATAGCAATACAATAGCAATACAAACAACATTTTTTCTTGACAATCACTATAAGCTTACTTGCAAAAATCTCCTTTCATATTGTAAGTGCTGCCTGCCTGCTTTCCACAACTTCCTGCATGCTTTACATCATCCATGATGTTTAGTTTCAATCTGTAAGGACTACATATCCCATGGTACCTTGCTGCCTGCAAACAGCAATTCCTGTACTGAACCCACCTCTGTGAAATGAGTGCCTACTGGAAATAGTAATTATGTGTCACCGAATTCAAGAAAGTAAAAGTGTGGGACTCTTCATAGAGTACATTTAGAAACTTCAAGACTGTTTAGAATATTAGGAGTAGGCTAGAAATAATTGAAATTCAATATGGAATTTAAAGTGATTGTAAATGTATTTTTTTAAATTACAAACATGTTATACTTACCTGCTCTGTGAAATGGTTTTGCAGAGAGCAGCTCTGATCCTCCTCTTCTGGGTTTCCCTGCCAGTGCTTCTGGTCCCCCTTCCCCTGTTGAGTGCCCCCATAACAAGCTACTTATGTGTGCTTGGCCCTGCTCTCTGCTTACTGGCTATGATTGTCCTGCTGCTGCCTCTATGTCCAATGAGCAGAGAGAGATCAGTGAGAGCTGCAGCAATCGGGTGTAACGCTGGATCGAGATCGGGCTCAGATAAGTATAGGGCAGGGCTGAGGGATGGGGGGCTTCATGCAGAATGATTTTTTTAGTTTAATACAGAGAAGGCAGTAAGGTAACAAAAAAAAAAAACTTTCTACTTTTACAACCATTTACAACAATCTATTGTTTTTATATTTTTACCATAGGTGAGGGAGCCCTCAGTTTAGCTGCTGGGAGAAAATGGGAGTAATACTTTAATGTATGGGGTAGCAGATAGCTCACTCCCCTTTCTCCCATCTGACAGCACTGGTGCTTAGTGGTTGACTGCTCAGGTACCAAGTGCTGTAACGGGTGGGAGTCCTCACTCCCGTGTAAGATCTGAGTTGTGACTTAGGCCCCTTTCACACATGCGGACCGTATGTCCGTTTTTCATCAATTTTTGGATGAAAAACTGACATACATGCACCCCTATGGGATAGCGGGTGTCAGCGGATGAGCATCCGCTGACACCCGCTATTGTCCGCCTCCGCTATGGTCCGATTCTGCAGACGGAGGAAAGCCCTATTTTTCCATCCGTCTGCAGAGCGGATCGGATGAACACGGACAGACGGTCGGTGTTCATCCGATCCCCCATAGAGGAGAGCGGAAAACTGACAGGTCGGTCCCTGCACAGTGTGCAGGGACTGCCCTGTCATCAGCCGGCTCAGCGGGGATCAGCTGAGCCATCCCCGTTGAGCATTACGGATCATTACGGATCCGCCCCGTGTGAAAGGGGCCTTAAATGGGGCATTTTCTCCTCTCTTCTGGCAGCCAAAGGAAAGGTGGGCAGGCATGTATATTCTGCTGTGGCAGTAACAGCAACTAAAATATTATCATATCCAAAATGAATGGGGTACCAGCTTTGACACCCATTTACAAGGTGCCGTATTATCAGCGCCCAAACACCTGCATGAAAATCTGTGCACAAAAATAAAATTATATAAATTGTAAACAGGCTTTTAATTTCTAAATAGCTGTAGTTCGTGGTGAGCTGACTTTCCTGCAAACTCTATGTACAATCAACTTTTTGTGCTTTCTTTTTTAGGCATTTGTTTTGGCGCATCATGTACCTTGACCATGATTAGTGAGGTCCTTCAGAAAGCAGTCGCAGAGTTTCCAGCGTACAAAACAGAAGTGTTCTGTGCTGTCCTGGAGCAGCTGAGGTGGTTTGCTGGCCAGCAGATCCGTAATGTTGCTGTAAGGATGTGCACCAAGCTATGAACACAAACATGCAAAGCTGGGACTAAGCTCCTAAGCTTCACCCACCTTTGAAGGGTTTGCATATATTCAATATAAACAAAAGTTTGTGGATACCTGACCATTACGCCAATCCATAGGCATTAATATGAAGTTGGCCCCCATTCTTTGGAGTTATGACAGCCTCCACTCTTCTAGAATGGCTTTCAACGAGATTTTGGAGTGTGTTTGTTAGAATTTGGCCAAATGTGGGGTCATGTACTAATGCTGGACGAGAAGACCTGGCTTACTCACAACTGGCATTCTAATTCATTCTAAAAGGTGTTCAGTAGGGTTGAGATGAGGGCTCTGTGCAGACCACGCAAGTTTCTCCATACCAAACTGGTCAAACTAAGGGTCCACAAGTTTTTTGCTTTAGTATACTTCTTGGTTTGTTGGTTTATAATTACTTTCCATATTGGTCCTGTCTTCTCCTTCATTTTGGTCTTTCCTTTTCTACCTTTGTTACTTCTTCTTCTCTATACATGTGTTGCTTATGCAACTTCCACCCCCACCCCCTTATTTTTTGCCAATTATGCACAACCCCTTTAATAACAGACATTCAGAGGCTCGATTGAAATACACTAATGCAATACTAGCGCAAACCCATATACCTGAGCTTTACCAGCTGTTATTAGCCTTAGCATGTTGTTTTTAACCTCCCTGGTGGTATTCCCGAGTCTGGCTTGGGGTGGAATTCCAGTACCATTAGCAGTAACCCCGAGCCAGACTCGGGATCGCATCACAGTATCCAGGGAAAGTACAGGGAAAGTCACTTACCTTGTCCCCTGGATCCTGCAATGTCTCCCCGCTGTGTGTGCGAGCTGTCTCCTCGCTCGATTCACACAGTGCCAAGTGCCGCCGAGCTCTGTTCCCTGCGACGTTGCGACGCACGGGAGCGGAGAACGGCGCCAATTTCAAAAAAGTAAAAACACACCATACATATACAGTACACTGTAATCTTACAGATTACTGTACTGTATAAAAAATGACACATCCCCTTTGTCCCTAGTGGTCTGTCCAGTGCCCTGCATGTACTTTTATGTTATAAATACAGTTTTTTCTGCCTGGAATTTGGAGATTGTCCATAGCAACCAAAAAGTGTCCCTTTATGTCAAAAGTGGTTTTATAATAAATTAGAATCACTTGCAGAATTGAGCGATAGCGATTTGTGGGGAAATTCGTCACCAAACACTAAATCTAATTATAGCGACAATTCTGCAACTGAGCAAATTTCTGTGTTTTTAATTTGATTACATTATTGAATAATTTTTATTATTATTATATTATTATTTGTTATAAGTATTTATAGTTATTTATTATATTATAATTTATGATTTTGTGTTTCAAACTTTATCATACCTGGGATGTCTACTAGACTCTGGTTTGGACAGATTTAAGTGAGTTATTCCTAAGGATTGCAGGCCTACAATATAAAATGCCAAATTTCCATGCAAAATAATTGTACCGCTTTCAGCACCTAAAATCAGAAATAATCATACCGCAAGGGAGGTTAAACTGTTTCTTGTAGCAAGAAATGGTTTACAGGTTTACTATTTGTACTTTTTAAAATGCCGTTTGCCATTCTGAACCACCTTTTAAAGTTACTAGTTTTCTGTCTGTCACGTTGACCCTCAGGCTTCAATACTTTTGTGTCTCTTATATACTCTTTAATTGTTTTATATAGTATTTGCATTGACTTTGACACTTGTTTATATTGTCCCTGGTGGTCATTTATAGGCTATTGGAGGAAATATCATGACGGCCAGTCCGATTTCTGACCTGAACCCAGTGTTTATGGCAAGCAGCAGCAAACTGCACCTCATCTCTCAAGGTACCAATCAGAATACAGTCTGTGACAGGAACAATACCAACCTGGACCAATGAACTAGCAGTCAGATTCAAACTACCGAATTAAACTGGTAGTTGGAGCCTATGGAGAGGAGGGAGACATGTGTAGTTAACTCCCAATACTGCCTACCTTAGATGGGGGGAAGAAAAAATTGGGAGGTTATTTTATTTTATTCCAATTCATCTTTACCCTTGATTGCATGCTGCTATGTAGGAATTAAATATTTGGCCAAACTGGCCTTAAAGTGATACTTAACCCACAACAATAAAATCAGTCTGTATATGCAGTAAAGCATGCTTGTTATACATGCACTGTGGAACCTAAGGGGTTAATCCTCTGTATTGTATAAAAAGGCTGTTTGATCTTGTCTTCTCTGATCCTCCCCTTCTCCCACTGTCCCCAATTCATATCCTGATAGAACAGAGGCTAGGGGACATGCTGCACATGCTCAGTTTGGTGTGTATTGCTAGGGAGTTTTTTTTTTTCTTGGGAGAATGTGATCAGCACAGGGCCAATTAAAACTGTCCAGACAGAGGGTCAGGGGTCCTGCAGCCTTATATGACAATCAGGGGAAAATGAAAACTCCTCCTACAAACTTTAACCAGACACTGATAGAAGTCACAAGACTGCACTTACTGCTGATGAAAAAAAGGTATTTTAGCAGTTTATATTTACTAAAATAATTGCATTCCCATTGTCTGTGTACTGTGGGAGACCAGATATAGTGAATGCAGGGTCCTGGGTTTAGTAACACTCTCTGTCCTAACATTTTAGTTAAAAAAAATGATTAAAACTTTACTGCTTGTTCTGGAGACACATCAGGAGGTAAAAGGAAATTTGTTCAAAATGTGTGGAAATCCCTCCTTAGACAGGTATTAACAAAAAAAGTTAAATTTGGGCATCCTATCACTTTCCGTTCCAGTGACAATGGCCTCCAGGACAAATAGAGAGAAGGGGAATCTACATAGTGAGGACAAAGACACCAGTAAAAACTTACATGTAAAAAGTCTATTGAGCGCACCAGACTAAGGCCCCATACACACTATTAGATTTTTGTCTTCAGATTTACCAAAACCATGTAGTGCAAGGGCCTGCCTGATTGCATACAAATTGAAATTCTAATGCCCCGTACACACGGTCGGATATTCCGATGGAAGAAGCCAGATCAGATTATGTTGTTGGAAAATCCGATCGTGTGTGGGCTCTATCGGACTTTTTCCGTCGGAATTTCCGACAATTAGAACTGCCTATGGCTGGCTTAAGGGGTTGTTTTACTAAAATTGGAGAGTGCAAAATCTGGTTCAGCTTTGTACAGAAACCAATCAGCTTCCATTTTTTTTGTCAAAAGGTTAATTGAACAAGCTGAAGTTGTGCAGGCTATATATGAGTCGCATTCTTGCGAAAATCTGAAATTTCATACATTTTGTGATCCGATGATGCCACCATTGATTTCAAAATTCGACCAACCAAACCTTCAATTTCACCTCATGTTGCTACAGAAAAGAACTTTCGTGGGTGTAATTTCCTTTTCTTTCCGGGAATTTTTTTTTTCTTTCTGGAAATTTTCTTTCCTTTCTAGTATTTTTTTTTTTTTTCAATGATATTCTCACACGATTCTCATATCATTGATTAAAAATTTGCTTGCCTTTCAAAAAAAATTTCAACATGCCCGATCACTTACATTCGATGGCCGCACGGAAATCGCCCTTTGCTGCAGCCCACTAATGGTGTGGAATTCAAACGAAAATTCTTGGACAAGATTTTTGAAAGAAAATTATTTCGGAATTTGACCCATGCATGGCCGGCCTTAGAAGCTGATTGGCTACCATGCACAGCTGCACCAGATTTTGCACTCTCCAGTTTTAGTAAATCAACCCTTAAGTCCAAACTCTTTTACTATCAGTGCTTACTCAAAACCTAGAACAGTCAATGCATTTCAGGGGCACCAACTTTCATCAGGGTTACAGTAGAAACAAAAAAAGTATTTAAATGGTAGGGATAATCATGAAAGACTGCAGAATACATCATAACAAAATATAATTCAACAGAAATTCATGTAGCTAGCCACATCTTATGCCCCATACACATGAGCGGAATTTCCGTCAGAAAAAACCTGGATGCTTTTTCCAACGGAATTCCGCTCAAGCTTGCACTGAAGCTCTGAACTTTCGACCATCAAGAACGCGGTGACGTACAACACTACAACGAGCCGAGAAAATGAAGTTTAATGCTTCTGAGCATGTGTCGAATTGTTTCCGAGCACACGTGATTTTTTGTATACAGACGAACGCATTTTCGGATAGGAACTTTTTCCGACCGAAAAATAGAGAACCTGCTCTCAATCTTTTGCTGGCTGGAATTCTGCCAGCAAAAGTCTGATGGAGCACACACATGGTCGGAATTTCTGACCAAAAGCTCACATCGGACTTTTGCTGGCAGAATTTCTGATTGTGTGTACGGGGCATAACCCCTTACTACTCAATCCAAAAAAAATAAAAGTTTCAGTAATTTTTAGCACAAGAAGATGCATTTAACACGGCTGGACTGGATGATTTCGCTATGACTGGAAATAACCTCTTCTGTCAGCAGGTGTCAGATGATCAAGTTTTTTTCATGGTCAGCATTGTAGAACCAATGGAAATTGTATAGTATGTAACAGACTTAGCTCTGGTTATACAAGCTGTTTAAATCAGGGCTTTTCATTCATTATGTGATGACAGAAGCTTTTTAAAATGAACTCTTTCTTTTGAGGGCAAAGTCATTATGTCCTAATATTTTCAGTTTGTGTCCCTTATATGACAGAAAAGTGTGAATCTCAGTACAGCCTTTGTCAGTTCCTCTTACATCTCATGAAACTGTATTTGCAGACAATGAAAGGATTGCACAGATGGATGAAAATTTCTTTGCCGGATACAGAAAAACAATATTAAAACCTCAGGAGATCCTTCTCTCTATTGAAATCCCATTCTCAAAAAAGGTCAGTTACACAACTGTGACTTGTACATTTGCTCCTATACAGCTCGACAACTAAACAGCTCAGCATCTATTTCCTGTGTAATTGTAGACACTAAGGCCTCTTTCACATGGACGGTCCGCCTGTCAGTTTTTTAGGCGGACCTGAACGGACACTCCATAGACCCCTATGGAGGGACGGATGTCAGGGGTGACATGTCCGCTGACATCCGACCCGCTCCGATCCGAAAAAGTGTGACGGAGGAAAACCCCATTTTTCCATCCGTCTGCCGATCGGATTGGGTGACGACGGACTCTACGGTCTGTCATAATCCGATCCCTCATAGGGGAGAGCGGCACTCTGACAGGTCCGTCCCTGCACAGTGTGCAGAGACAGACCTGTCATCTTCCTGCTCAGCGGGGGATCGACGGAGCGATCCCCCGCTGTGCAGAGCGGGCTCCGTACACGGACACGTCCGCGTGAGAGAGCCCTAAAAGTTATGTGAGGCCCGAATTTTGTTCATATTTTACATTTCTGACAGTATCTGACCCACCTATTTAGTGTTTACCTTCTAATTGCATGTAGGGCAAGTAGCTGAAATAAGAATCTGTATGTGTTATATTTACCAACTATGGGAAAAAGAATCCTCTGAGAGAGTACAACATTGGGGGTACAGTGTTAGCCAGGACTACAGAAGAAAAAGAATTAGGGGTACATATTTCAGATGATTGCAAAATGAGCAAACAGTGTGACCAGGCAGTAGGAAAAGCAAATAGAATTATAGAATACATCACTAGAGGGATCACCAGCAGGAGGAAGGAGGTCCTGATTACTCTATATAGATCTTTATGTGACTAGAGGGGTCACCAGCAGGAGGAAGGAGGTCCTGATTACTCTATATAGATCTTTATATTACTAGAGGGGTCACCAGCAGGAGGAAGGAGGTCCTGATTCCTCTATATAGATCTTTATATGACTAGAGGGGTCACCAGCAGGAGGAAGGAGGTCCTGATTACTCTATATAGATCTTTATATTACTAGAGGGGTCACCAGCAGGAGGAAGGAGGTCCTGATTCCTCTATATAGATCTTTATATGACTAGAGGGGTCACCAGCAGGAGGAAGGAGGTCCTGATTACTCTATATAGATCTTTATATTACTAGAGGGGTCACCAGCAGGAGGAAGGAGGTCCTGATTCCTCTATATAGATATTTATATGACTAGAGGGGTCACCAGCAGGAGGAAGGAGGTCCTGATTCCTCTATATAGATCTTTATATGACTAGAGGGGTCACCAGCAGGAGGAAGGAGGTCCTGATTACTCTTTATAGATCTTTATATGACTAGAGGGATCACCAGCAGGAGGAAGGAGGTCCTGATTACGCTATATAGATCTTTATATGACTAGAGGGGTCACCAGCAGGAGGAAGGAGGTCCTGATTCCTCTATATAGATCTTTATATGACTAGAGGGGTCACCAGCAGGAGGAAGGAGGTCCTGATTACTCTATATAGATCTTTATATTACTAGAGGGGTCACCAGCAGGAGGAAGGAGGTCCTGATTCCTCTATATAGATATTTATATGACTAGAGGGGTCACCAGCAGGAGGAAGGAGGTCCTGATTACTCTTTATAGATCTTTATATGACTAGAGGGATCACCAGCAGGAGGAAGGAGGTCCTGATTACGCTATATAGATCTTTATATGACTATAGGGATCACCAGCAGGAGGAAGGAGGTCCTGATTCCTCTATATAGATTGTTAGTGAGATCTTTTAGAATAGTGTGTCCAGTTCTAGAGACCTCACTTACAGAAAGATATTGATAAGATAGAACGAGTCCAGAGATGGGTAACAAAAATGGTGAAAAGTTTGGGGGTATAAAATATATCGAGAGCAACTTCAGGAACTTAATATGTACAGTCTGGAGGAAAGAAGGGAAAGGGGAGACATGAATGAAAACCTTTAAATACATCAAGGGGGTGAATAAGGATCAGGAAGGCAGTTTTTTCAATATGAAACCAAAATCAAGAACACGGAGACATGACCTCAAACTAACTGGAGGAAAGATCAAAACTAATTCTAGAAAGTATTATTTTACTAAAAGGGTAATTGATGCTTGGAATAAACTACCAGCAGAGGTAGTGAGACAGTCAACAGTAAATGTAATACATAAATATACAATAATTGTAAATAATTAGTGCGCTTGATCAACCTTAAAATCAATAAATAGTAATTGACCTTATTGTGTGTGATCCTGAGTAAAGTGCCATTAAAAAGAAAACTTCTTGTGAAAATAAAAAACAAACATAAAATTCAGTGGTATAAATATACATTTAAATCCGTGAGACAGTGAAAAGTTCATTCATAAAAATGGGTCTGTGTTAATAGAGCTGCTTCTAAAATATATAGACAATAAAAAAAAATAATGGAGCACAGAGAGCAAAGATTGAACGTCTCGGAAGTGCTCTGGGCACAGGAAGATTTGGAGTATCAGGGTAATTAAAATCCTGTGTCGCTTATACCCCATACACTGACCAATCAGCCTTGATTGGTTAGCCGAAGGTGTTTAATTAATTAATTAATGGGGGCAATGGTAAGCCACACTTTCTCCCTAGTATAATCCACTAGCAAAAAATGTAGCACCAAAAAAGAGAAAACATAATCATCCAAATTATTCAAAATATTTAATTCCTATAAAACCATATATTCATAAATAATATTGAGATAAAAAAGAGAAGAAGAAAAAAAACACTTTCCTTTTTTCTTTTTCTATGCTGCAGATCTTCTGCTTGCAATAATTTTGTTGCCAGTTTTCCAGTTCACATATGAAGAAAAAGAAAAGGAAGAAATAGCCATTGTGCAGCGCTCTATACAGTGTGTCAAAATGAGTATGTGCTCTATCCTACTCACATGCACCCAGCGTGTAAGATCGCGGCAGCTATGTATTACAGTCAGGCTTCTGTGGGCTGTGGGCTGTGCGCCCTGCTTATCCTCACTTCGTGTAGACTCGGCTGTTCCCGTAGGAAACACGGTGACACCCCTAGGCTCCTCCTCCCTAGAATTAATCCTCAGTAAAAGGCTGGCAGGGGGTGGACTCACCTTATAAATAGGCATGAGTCATGCCAGGAGGGGCAGCTGGGTGGAAGATGGAGATGGAGTGCTGAGGAGGCTGTTGGTGGCTATTGGGGCTGCCCCCTAGTCTGGGGGGGGGTGACCTCAGGCAGGGGCTTGGGTGCTGTAAGGGTCCTGACAAAACACACAGAGGAAGCCCTTTCTGGAGGCACAGGAGCAAGGAGAGAGGACAGCGGGAGCAGGTCAGCATGTCTGGGCGGTCTCCTGAGAGTCAGCCGGGTGGGCTAGTGTCTGTCAGTATGGAGGACTGTGGGGAGTTAGCCTGGAGGGCTAGAGAAAGGGGAAGCTGCAGCCAGGTGGGTTGGCAGTTCCTGAAGAGGTGGTTCTGGGATCAGTAGCCACAGGAGTAATGCAAGCTGGACACTGAAATTATGCTACACAACTAAGGGGCCCTGGGCTCCTGCCTGAAATGGGCTATCACCTGACTGTGACTGTCAGAGTTTCACGGTGATCCAGCTAGGTTTGGCAAGCAAGTGTGTGCAGGAGGAAGCAGTGTAGCTAGCTGTATATGGAGACTTTATATAGAAAAAGTTGTCCATGAAGTTGTTGTTGAAGTCAAGTGGGTATCCCATAACCTCCCATCCCTATCCAAGTTATTACCCTCAATAAATAACAAAAAAAAACAAAGTCACGGGCTGTTCTTTGTCTCAAGAGTGCCTGTAAAAATTTGGTGTGCTTGGCTGTGCAGAGTGGGGGATCCCAGCTAACTGCATCTCATAAGGGGGTGTGCTACAGGCAGGGGTGATGCTAGGTGGGAAAAAGACAAAGGGCTTCAGCCCGAAGGTAAATTTGAGAACTCCTTCTACATTTTAAAGTAAGTCCAGCCCAAGCCCCGCATCATGGGGGGGTTAGGCTCATTTGCTGGTTGCTGCCTGGATGACCAGTGCCCATCAATGCAGCCTCACCAGTGCCCATCAATGCAGCCTGATCAGTGCCCATCAATGCAACCTCACCAATGCCCATCAATGCAGCCTTACCTGTGCCCATCAATGCAGCCTGATCAGTGCTCGTCAGCTCAGCCTCACCAGTGCCCATCAATGCATCCTCATCAGTGCCCATCAGCTCAGCCTCACCAATGCCCATCAATGCAGCCTCACCAGGGTCCATCAATGTAGCCTCATCGGTGCCCATCATTGCAGCCTAATCAGGGCCCATCAATGCAGCCTGATCAGTGCCCATCAGCTCAGCAATATCTGTGCCCATCAATGCAGCCTGATCAGTGCCCATCAGCTCAGCCTTACCTGTGCACATCAATGCAGCCTGATAAGCGTCCATCAATGCAGCCTGATCAGTGCCCATTAATGCAGCCTGATCAGTGCCCATCAGCTCAGCCTTACCTGTGCCCATTAGCGCAGCCTTGCCAGTGCCCATCAGCGCAGCCTTGCCAGTGCAGCCATGGGGAGAATAGAGCAGTCGGTTTACACAGAGCAGGAATCTCCCGCTTACCCGCGCACGTAATCACACAAAGTCCAGCCTCCTGGACCGGCACCTATGATGGACATCACACGTCTTGGAACTGGACCAGTGTGATGTCCATTATAGGAGCCTGTCCAGGAGGTGGGACTTCGCAGTGCCGGGTAAGGTGGAGAACCCTGCTCTGTGTAATCCGGCGGGGCTCGGCCCCCCTTACCTTCAGAGGCAGCCCGTGCACCCCCAGGATCGGCCCTGCAAAGCCCCGAGTTCCAGGCCAACCCCAGGCCCTGGGACTCTGGGTTAACAATTCTAAACGAGAAATACAAGACCCAGGGCTTTTTGGGGCCCACTTGGGGCTATAGCCACCCTTTCCCGATGCCACTGGGTGAAGGTGACAAAGCTGCTTCTTTATAAATGTGTTAATATGTCCACCATAATTATTGTGAGTGAGTCTTGTCATCCTAAGACAGGAAGTGTGCTACGGGCAGGATGACCAGGTGAAAATAAAGGAAAAATCCTGAAAAAAAGAAAACAAATGCAACCACCGTAACTAAGGACTGGAAAACTTTGATATACTGTATTACATTTTTGTTCTTGGGTTTAGAGATACTTTAGGGTAGTCCTGGAGATTTTCTTTTGTTTGAAAATAACATGATGTATGATGGAATTGAAATGAAAGTCACCACCGCCACTAATGAAATGAAAATAATTCATTGAACTTGTTAATGTTAATTCATTTATTAAAGTCTCACTGACAGTTGATTGGATGGTTTTACAGTGGCAATATTTCTCTGCCTTCAAACAAGCCTCACGGCGGGAGGACGACATCGCTATTGTCACCACTGGAATGATGGTGGAGTTTAAACAGGACAGCCGTCAGGTGGAAAAGATCCAGCTTAGCTATGGAGGAATGGCACCGGTCACTGTCCTGGCAAAAGATACCTGCAAGGAACTAGCTGGGAGGTAATACACTGCAGATCAGATAGTCTTTTCAAATGATGGGTGTCCAGTAAAGCCCTCAACATATAGGCTGGGAATTAAGAATAGACAGCCATTTTACTCCATCACACTTCAGTTAAAGTGTTACTGTACCCAGGACCCTGGTTTTACTATATCTGATCTCCCACAGTACACAGAATATGGAATACTAAAAATTAACTGCTAAATACCTTTTCTCATCAGCAGTTAGAGCAGTCTTGTGACTTCTATCAGTGTCTGGTTAATGCTTGTAGGAGGAGTTTTTGGTCTCCCCTGATTGACCTATGAGGCTGCCGGACCCCTGACCCTCTGTCTGTACAGTGCTGATTGGCCCTGTAATGATCACATGCACTCTCCCAAGAAAAAAAAAACTCTCTAGCAATATACACCAAACTGAGCATGTGCGCCTTGCCCCCTAGCCTCTGTACTATACGGAGATGGTTTGGAGACTCTGGAATATGGGGAGGATCAGAGAAGACAGGATAAATCAGCCTTTTTACACAATACAGAGGGTTAATCCCTTAGGTTCCACAGTGAGTATAACAAGCATGTCTTACTGCATATACAGACTGATTCTACTGTTGTGGGTTTAGTAACACTTTAAAGCCCAACTTAAACTGGTTGTAAACCCTCACATATACCCAGTGAAATGACTGGCCTCAGGCAATGCACAGAGATGAAACAAATCCTCCTATATCGATTGTAGCTCTCTATCTGCAGCCGTCTTTTCCCTACATTCATTTAAAGTGCTGAATTTACATGGGATCTCCTAGCTCTGAAAGCAGGGGGCGGGGAGCTGGGGTTACAACAATGAGGAGAGCTCTGAGAGCCGATTGGCTGGAAGGGACATACCCCCCTTCACACAGCACGCAGGAACAAATCTGAGACTGTCAATCACCCTAAGGTACTCCCCTGTCACCTATTTTCTTGTGGTGTCAGGAAAACTTGTTAGAAGTGATTCATGCTGATAGCAGAGTAATGAAGCAGCAGACAGAAATGGCACTTAGTGCTCTGGTCTAAGACAAGTTCACACTATAGAGAGATATGTTTTGTTCATATTTCATGTGTCCCTGTGACACCCATATAGGAAATAGAGAGATCAAATGTTAACTAGACAAGAAAGCACAAGCAGCATTAAACCTTCTTCACTTGAAAAAAAATGTGTTTTTTATAGGTAGCGAAGGGCTATCTCTCCAATATACAGTGGGTATAAAAAGTCTACACATTCCTGTTAAAATGTCAGGTTTCTGTGATGTAAAAAATCAGAAAAAGATAAATAATTTCAAAACAATTTTTCACCTTTAATGTGACCTATAAACTGTACAACTCAATTGAAAAAAAAACTGAAATCTTTCAGGGAGGGAAAAAAATAAAATAATGTAGTTGCATAAATGTGCACACTCTCATATAACTGGTGATGTAGCTGTGTTCAGAATTAAGCAATCACATTCAAACTCATGTTAAATAGGAGTCAGTACACACCTGCCATCATTTAAAGTGCCTATGATTACCCCCAAATAAAGTTCAGCTGTACTAGAAGGTCTTTCCTGACATTTTCTTAGTCACATCCTACAGCAAAAGCCATGGTCCGCAGAGAGCTTCCAATGCATCAGAGGGATCTTATTGGTAAAAGGTATCAGTCAGGAGAAGGGTACAAAATTATTTCCAAGGCATTAGATATACTATGGAACACAGTTGTCATGGTTATGCAGTAATCTTCCCCTGTTTGCTTACCTCTCCTCATGTGTTCAGACTAAGAGGCCAGCCACTCTCACCTGGTGGGTTTTATAACCTCTCCTCTAAGCATGGCTCCACCCCAGGCCCTATCAGGGAAACCTATATTACCCTGTGCACTGCAAGCCAGTGGTGCTGATCAACCATTGTGTATCCGTGGTGTGTTTAGCTTCCTGGTTCCTGCGTGTCGTGTGCTCTATGTTTGTCTCTGTTACCGACCTTGGCGTGTTCTCAACGATTCCTGTCTGCTTGTGACCTTGACCCTTTGGCATGTCCCGACCATCCCTGTCTGCCTGTGACCCTGAACCTTTGGCGTGTACTCTGTTGTTCCTGTCTGCTAGTTGCCCTGATTTCTGCCTTATCCCCTTACTATCCTTGTCGTTCCAGCCTGCTGCTTCCTTCTCCTGTAGTCTACTGTGAGCTGTGAGACCCTGGGGGCCGCGACCTGGAGCCAGACTGCAGCAAAGTCCATCCTCACCACTAGAGGCTCTGGCGAACACCTGCTGGCTCTTAGACTCCGCGCCCTGGGGAATCTATGCTCTAGCTCCCACTGGGATCTGTGTTAGTGATCCAGTAGACCTGTGTCCTGAATCTCCCTGGGTACAATCCGCAGCAGTCAGTCCTAAGGTCCACTACCTAGCGGTGCACTTCCGACTCCTACTGAGTGCACCTGTCACCTGGTCTCAGGTGACCTGACAACAATGAAGACAGTCATCATCAAGTGGAGAAAATATGGCACAAGAGTGACATTACCAAGAACTGGACGTCCCTCCAAAAATTATGAAAAGACGAGTAGAAAACTGGTCAGGGAAGCTGCCAAGAAGCCTACAGCAACATTAAAGGAGCTGCAGGAATATATGGCAAGTACTGGCTGTGTGGTACATGTGACAACAATCTCCCGTATTCTTCATATGTCTGGGCTATGGGGTAGAGTGGCAAGACAGAAGCCTTTTCTTACAAAGAAAAACATTCAAGCCCAGCTAAATTTTTCAAAAACACATCTGAAGTCTCCCAAAAGCATGAGGGAAAATATGTTATGCTCTGATGAAACCAAGGCTGAACTTTTTTGGCTAAAATTCCAAAAGATAGGTTTGGAACAAAAACAACACTGCACATCACCAAAAGAACACCATACCCACAGTGAAGCATGGTGGGGGCAGCATCATGCTTTGGGGCTGTTTTTCTTCAGCTGGAACAGGGGTCTTAGTCAAGGTAGAGGGAATTATGAACAGTTCCAAATACCAGTCAATATTGGTACAAAACCTTCAGGCTTCTGCTAGAAAGCTGAACATGAAGGGGGGCTTCACCTTTCAGCATTAGAGCGACCCAAAACATACATTTAAATCAACAAAGGAATGGCTTCACCAGAAGAAGATTCAAGTTTTGGAATGGCTCAGCCAGAGCCCAGGCCTGAATCTGATTGAAAATATGTTGGGTGATCTGAAGAGGGCTGTGCACAGGAGATGCCCGCACAATCTGACAGATTTGGAATGTTTTTTGCAAAGAAGAGTGGGCAAATATTGCCAGGTCAAGATGTGCCATGCTGATAGACTCATACTACACAATCTCCTGCGCTTGGGGGTTTAGTCTATAGATAAGTGGTGCAGCCAACCCTTTGGATTAAATGTGGAATGTCAATGGTCTTGCTGCCCTCCTCAGAACAATGGGTATCCTTAGAACTGAAACATATAAAGAAGAAATGAGGGCTCACCGACCATGTGCATTACCAAAGATAAAATTTATTAAAAAGTGTAACAGCAGTGATCATACTCACAAACAGACATGATAAAAGGGGCTTGTCAATACACCTCAGTAAATGGAACTGTATCTCTAGACACCTGCAACCTGGACCGGATGTTAGATAGGACCAGATGGCATCACAAACGGCTTATGCGTTTCGAGGGAGGACCCTCTTCCTCAGAGCCAAAGCGGCGTAAGCCGTTTGCGATGCCATCTACATTTTATCTTTGGTAATGCACAAGGTCGTGAGCCCTTCTTTCTTCTTTACATGCTGATAGACTCATACACAAAAAGATTGAGTGCTATAATAAAATCAAAAGGTGCTTCAACAGAGTATTAGTGTAAGGGTGTGCACACTTATGCAACCATATTATTTTATTTTTTTATTTGTACTTCCCTCCACCTAAAATATTTCAGTTTGTTGTTTAACTGAGTTGTACAGTTTATAGGTCACATTAAAGGTGAAAAAAAAAATCTAAAATGACTTATCTTTGTCTCATTTTTTTACATCACAGAAACCTGACATTTTAACAGGGGTGTGTAGACTTTTTAAATCTACTTTAGATAGAGATTGCAATAAAAACTGAGCCTCTAACCCTTCCCAGCTGTATCCAAATGAAATACAATTTTTGGCAGGTTTTGAGCATAACTCGCTACTGCTCTCTTTTAAACACATCACAAAATATCAGAACTTGTGGCTTTTAAGGTCTTGAGTAGTTCAGCCGTGGGCTGTACATGGGGTTGAGCTACCAAAACTTTTGGTAGAAGTATAGAGTAGCAGGCAAAAGAATACTCTTCATCCAATCACCTTTTATCCATGCAGGGAATGGAACGACAGTTTGCTACAAGATGCCTGCCGAATCCTGTCCAAAGAGATGCTACTGTCCCCCAGCGCTCCAGGTGGAATGGTGGAATTTCGACAGGCGCTAACCCTCAGCTTTTTCTTCAAATTTTATCTCACCATTCTGCAGAAGCTGGAACAAGATCTGAATGGAAAGGTAAGTGCAAATATATGACCATTTTCCTTGGAGTTGGAAAACAAAATGTCCAAGGGAGACCTATGTTCTACTGTTCTATTGACTTAATATGTCTATATCTGTGAAATATGGGAATTTTCGGATCACCTTAAATCTATTTTTTAATAGGTCATGTTCTATAGGAAACCATAAAAGAGGTCCAAGTAGTTTCCAGGGCTTTCAACAGCATAGTAGGGTGTCCCGTATAAGGATAAGTAGAACACCCCCCGGTTCGGTTCGCACCAGAACATGCGAACAGGCAGAAAACTCGAACAAACACACGAACACTGTTAAGGTCTATGGGATATGAACATGAAAAATCAAAAGTGCTCATTTTAAAGGCTTATATGCAAGTTATTGCCATAAAAAGTGTTTGGGGACCCGGGTCCTGCCCCCGGGGACATGTATCAATGCAAATTTTTTATTTTTTTTAAATGCCTGTTTTTTCAGGAGCAGTGATTTTTTTTTTTAATGCTTAAAGTGAAACAATAAAAATTAAATATTCCTTTAAATATCATGCCTGGGGGGTGTCTATAGTATGCCTGCAAAGTGGCAAATTTTCCCCGTGTTTAGAATAGTACCACGGGGGGCGTGTCCAAGATGGCGCACTGAGCGCACGCTTCTGAGAGAGCTCCGCTGGAATCCGTGGCTTCTTCTTCTCCTCCTGGCGGCTACAGAGCTCCTACAGCGGCAGCAATCATCCCCACGCGACGCTGTTCATCCCGGGCATCAAAAGGACGGGGTAAGAAGTAAATCCCCCCCCCCGTACCGGAGGAATCCGTCCCGGTCCGCAGGGACCGCGTGGGGAGCTGCCCTCACCGCCCCAGACAAGACTTACTGAGGTCCTGGCAGCCATCACAAACTGCCATGCATCAGTCACCTCTCTGACCACTAAGGTGGATGCTGTCCAGCTTGATGTGGGGTTAATCAGGCAGGACATGGACAAAATGAGATCTAGAATCACATCGCATAAGCCACATGAAGGATACAGTTGAGGGCCATAGCACTGACCTCCACATGCTGCACACCAAAAATTGAATATATAGAATATAGAATTAATAGAATAAATAGAATATAAAGGAGAGGATTCTGAGAATTGCAACAGGATGAACAACCTCCGCATCATGGGTGGAGGGGCTAGAGGGTCCTCACCCGACCGAGTTTATGGAAAAGTTCCTCCGAACCCTTTTGCCATCAGCCCAATTCTCGCTATTTAATGGAACATGCCCACCGCATTCCCCCTAAACCGGGTCCACAGGGCTCACCACCCCGTACTTTCATACTCAAGTTCTTAAACTTCAGGGAACCGGAATGAGGTACTCAGAGCAGCCAGGGTGCAGGGAGAACTAGCATACCAAAACAGCAAGATCCTGATTTTTCCAGACTATTCCGTGAAAAATCAAACAATGAGACACTCATTTGGTCAAGTTAAAGCAGCTATGCGGGTAAAGGGTATCAAGTACAGTGTCCTCTTTCCTGCATGCCTGCGGGTTCAAGATGACGAAAAACAACAAGATTTTTTACCTCTGCCAAGGATGCAGCTGCCTGGCTGGACTCCCTCCCCTGCACCATTGAAAGGCTGGTGGCCTCTCTGCCCTTGAAAATATCACAGCTGTGATTTGAAATACCCCCCCCCCCCCTGTTTACTGACTGCCTAACATGGGGTGGTGTGGAGTTAATGCTGGGGATGAGCCCCGTATACTGTATATACTCGAGTATAAGCCGACCCGAATATAAGTCGAGGCACCTAATTTTACCACAAAAAACTGGGAAAACTTATTGACTCGAGTATAAGCCTAGGGTGAGAAATGCGCAGCTACTGTAAGTGGAAAAGAGGGTCAATAATGCCCATTTGCAGCCTCACTGTGCCCATTTGCAGCCATAGGTTCTCCGAACTTCAAACTTGGTAGTTAGCTGCAGCCAAAATTTGGGGTCTCTGGACCCAAAGGGTCCCGAAATGACATTGCTGCAGATGGACACAGTTGACCGAATTTGGGGCCCTGTATCTCGGGGGCCACTTGGTGCTAACCCAGTGGTACCAGCACTACAACATATCCAAAGATGGGGTTCCTAGCACTAAGTGGCCCCGAGATACGGGGCCTCAAAGTCGGGTCGGAAAATATCAAGCACTTTTCTGCAGCAGAGAATGACATTTTCCGAACCGAATTTTGGGCCCCATATCTCGGGGGCCACTTGGTGCTAGGAATCCAAAATATGGGATATGTTGTAGAGCTAGTTCCACTTGGTTTGCACGCCACATTTGGGGTTCCTAGCATCAAGTGGACCTGAGATACGAGGCCTCAAAGACAAGTCAGGTCGGAAAATGTCATTCTCTGCAGCAGAAAAGTGCTTGACTCGAGTATAAGCCGAGGAGGGCATTTTCAGCACAAAAAAATGTGCTGAAAAACCCGGCTTATACTCGAGTATATATGGTGCCTTTTTACCCCTCTTTGTTGCACCTGTTGTACCTGACTTAATATCCCTGTTTGCAACGTTAGAAGATGTGTGCCCCTGGTATGTCCAGGTGAACTTATACCGCTATAACACTTTCCACAATAACCTGTCTCTGTTAATATTAAGACTGAGCTGGTACACATTGCAGGAAAGTTTTTCTGTTACATAATCTTCCTGCTCATACAAAGTCTTAGGCCCCTTTCACACGGACGGACCGTCTATCCGTTTTTCTTCCATCCGTCGACGGACGACAATGCATTCCTATGGGCAGACGGATGAACATCCGTCACCATCAGTTAACATCCGCTTCCGTTTTTATCCGTTTTTTTAAACGTACAAGGATACGTTCAGATCCGTCAAAACGGATATTAACTGACGTTGACGGACATCGTCCGTCAACGTCCGATCCGTTAAGATCTGTTAACATCCGTTTTGTGTTTATCTGTGAACTCAACCTCTTAAAGGCACAGGCACACATATAAACGGAACAAAACGGATGAAAAAACGGATGAAAAAACGGACGTAAACGTGTGCATTTACGGATGTAAGCGGACAAAAAACGGATGAAAACGGACATTAACGGAACGGATGACGGATGAAAACGGATGAGACAACGGATAAGAACTGATACGTTTTTGACGTGCCTAAACTGACTGCGTCCGTGTGAAAGGGGCCTTACTCCTCATGTTACAGAGTGACTGCGCTGGGAAAACTTCCTATTACTAACCCAATGGCGGACTCTAGTGTTAGGTAAAAGGTACTGCTGGTCCATAATTTTGCACAAACTGAATTGTAGCTGCCCCTTGCACTACTTCCAGATTGGATACGCTCAGGGAATATACTTTATACTGTGTCACTGAACTCCTGCTATCCACTTTTCCCTTACATGGAAGGTGCCTAGATCATCTTCTATATTGCACTTTAGGCGAACAATTTTTTCATTTTGCTTTTTCTAGGACCTGATGAAGCCTGACTCGGACATTGCTGTTTTTTTTTTTTTACATACATATGCGGTGGAGCCTCTCCCATTATGTACGGACGCTCCCTCCTCAGTGTGTGAATACACCCACTGTTACACGCCCCCTAGCATTGGGTGTATAATGTTTGGGGTTTTGAGCATTCCTAGGTTGGGGTTGGGGATGCGGTGTGGGGAAGGATTAGGGTTTGTGTTGGGAATGTTAAAGGTGTTTTTTGTTGTTACAGGTGCTTTATGCTGTTTATACTTTGGTGCAGAACTATATATGTTGCTGAATTTACTGTGCTCGGGGCTGAGATGCTGCCCCGCGAGCTTCCTACCCCTACACGGATTTCCCCTATATACCCCAAATGTCTCAATTTACAGTAATTTCATGGAACGTTAGGGGTCTCAACTCGGCGGTCAAGCGCTCCCTAGTGTTCCGTTTTCTCCAGAAACACAATCCTCACATTTGTATTTTGCAAGAGACTCATCACCAGGGCCACAAAACAATCTGCCTTAAAAAAATCATGGGTGGGGTTAAACTACCATGCTACTTATTCTACCTATGCACATAGGGTCAGCATCTTAGTCCGGAAGTCTCTGCCTTTTAAACCTATAGCTATCAAGGCTGACAGGGAGGGCAGGTATAGCATTATACATGCAAACATTTATGATAGAGATGTTGTGTTAGTCGGAATCTATCTTCCCCCACCAGCCTTGGTCCAAATCCTACAGAAAATTATGCAGGTAGTGGTCCAGCTGGATACCAATTTAGTCTTTCTACCAGACGACTTCAATATGGTCCCCTGTACTGATCTAGATATGATGTGTGCCTCGACTCGTGACTCTTTACTAGTCCGGCACTGGGCGGACACGTTCACTCTCACGGATGTCTGGAGACACATGCACCCGACGCAAAGGGAGTATACCTGTCACTCTTTCACTTTTAAAACGTTGTCCAGAATTGATTTGGCGTTTGCATCTGGGCCGGCATTACAATGTGTCCAAGATGTATCTGTGCTCCCCAGGGGGATTTCTGATCACGCGCCCCTATGCCTATCCCTAGCACTAACCATTCCCCCTGAGTCCCGCCTCTGGAGACTCTCTAGATATTGGGCATCTGACTGAGGAACAGCTGCAGGAGCCACTTACCGCCTCCATATGCAACTTCTGGACTGACAATGCAGATTCAGACCCCCCCCCCCTTCACGCTACTCTGGGACTCCTTCAAATCCTGGTCTAGAGGGGAATACATATCCAAGATATCACGTATTAAACGGGAGAGGGCCCAGGCCCTGGAGGAACTAGAGGAGAGGGCTACCGAATTAAAAATTGAGTACGTCTCTAACCCGGACGAGGCTCGCTACCAAGTCTGGCAACAGGCGCTGCGCAATCTTTCTGATGCTAGGGTTGCTGACACAAATAAGGCCCTCCTATACTCGGCCAAATGGGTGTTTGAGTTTGGGGGGGGGGGATGGGAAACTCCTGCCATGGTTGGCAAAGGGTAACACCCCCTCTACCCCTATTGGCTCTATTAAAGACAGCCAGGATCAGCTGCTCACCCCTCCCCCCAACATCAATACTAGGTTCAGAGAATTTTCGAGGACTTGTACACCTCCAGGGTAGACTATTTGGACTTCGATCTGTTTTCCTTTCTGGACTCTGTGACCTTCCCTGACTTGACCATGGAAGACAGGGAGAGGCTGGAGGAAAATGTCACCTTGGAGGAAGTGTAATTGGCCGTGGGTGGTCTCAAGGGTGGGAAGGCCCTTGGGGCAGATGGCTTGCCATCCGAACTTTACTCCAATTTCGCGGAACTCCTGACCCCCAAAATACAGATACTTCTTTCTGATTTTGATTCTCTTGAGGCTCTACCTGACTCCATGAATGAAGCTGTTATAGTGCTGGTCCCCAAGCCCAGTAAAGACCCCCTGGAGTGTTCATCGTATAGACCTATCTCCCTGTTAAACGTAGATGCCAAGATCTTTGCAAAAATCCTTGCCAATAGGCTCTCCCAGGTGATAGAAGATCTGGTTGATATTGATCAGACAGGATTCATGCCCGGTAAAGGGACTGACATTAACATCAGAAGACTATTTCTAAACTCATCTATAGCACACGACAATCAGGGTACCAGGGTAATCGCCTCATTAGACGCAGAAAAGGCATTTGATTCAGTCGAATGGACCTACTTATGGGAGGTTTTGCGTCGCTTTGGCTTCGGTCCTAAATTTATACACGGCATACAACTCCTATACCAAGCGCTGAGAGCACAGGTTCAAACAAACAACTTGCTGGAGCCATTTCCCCTTTTTCGTGGTACGAGGCAGGGATGCCCACTCTCCCCCATTCTATTTGCCCTGGCCCTGGAGCCCCTGGCAATTCTGATCAGGTGTGCTCCAGATGTGCTGGGCCTATGACTGGGTAAGCTGGAAGAGCGGCTGCCCCTGTATGCAGACGACGCGTTACTGCACCTTAATGACGCGGCTGCTTTTTTTTTCTTTTTCTTTTTTCTTCATTGGGAAGAATCTGATGCCTGTCCTATCAACTCTTAGATCTAAATGCTTGGCATGGGCGAATCTGCCTCTCAACTTACTAGGTCGCATTAATTTACTCAAAATTATTATGTTACCTAAATTTAAACTACCTGTTTAGGAACCTCTCCATTGTGGATCCCTGTTGCCTTTTTTAAAGACATAGACAAATGTATAGGATCCTTTATTTGGAGTGGAGCGATCCCAAGACTGGCCCGCTCCACGCTCTGGCTGCCTGCCCACCTAGGTGGACTAGCCCTCCCCAACTTTCAAGTCTACTATTGGGCGGCGGTTTTGGTGACGGTCCAGTGGTGGTATCAGGGATCTAGATCTAACGTGGCAGTCTGTCTGGAGGCGAACTAAAAAAAATGTGTTTTTTGGTGCAAACCGAACAGGGGTCTGTTTGGCCCATCCCTAGGCAATTACACCTGGCAGGTAAATTTACTAGCAACCCTGCCTAAACACCAGGGTGCCACACTATCTTAAGTGATGTAAAATAAACAGGCCCATAGTAAAATAGTAAAAATTGCTGGAGCCTAGATGTGAATTGGTAAAATAAATATTTGCAATTGTACTTAAATATCCAGACTGAACCAAAAAAAAAATTTAAGAAATGATGTATGTATAGGCAGAACAAGAAAGATACTGATTGAAAATGTTGGGAGGAGGTTACATGTTATGAGATCATTTTAGAAATTACAGTAGGTTTATTATTAAGAGTTAAGTGTTAAGAGCTAATTTTTGGGGTACGAGTTTTTCAGATGTAGTGGCATAAATGACTTTTTTTTTTTTTACATTTTTGGTTCAGGGCTCCACTTAATATTCATACCAGACCCAAAGGGCCTGGTAATGGACTGGGGGGGGGGGGGGGGGACCCATGCCATTTTTTTCAATAAGTTTTATCTAGATTGCCGAGACCCGACAATTCATTACAGCCGCGATCAGTTTTAAATGACAATTGTGGTATTGTTCTAAACACTGGAAAAATTTGCATTGATACATGTCTCCTGGGGCAGGACCAAGGTCCCCAAACACCATTTATGACAATTACTTGCATATAAGCCTTTAAAATTAGCATTTCGATAAAATTTAGATTTTTCATGTTAGTGTCCTATAGACTTTAACGGTGTTCCGGTGGCTTTTGAATTTGCCCCGAACACCGCATATTGTTCGCTGTTCGCCGAACATCAGAACAGCCAAAGTTCAGCCCGAACTTATGCTCGGGCTGAACCGTTTGCCCATCCCTAGTCCTGTATACTTGTACAATTTTCACTTTAATAGATTGTGCCAAAAAAATTTATTGGATAAAAATGGATTGAATGAGAACTTAATATGAAACAAACATAAATTTCTTTAAATAAAGGGGAAAAAAAATCAGGAAACACGTTTTTGGCATTACTTTAACGTAGAATTTCAGTCAATATACCTAAATCTTCTCCCACTCCCATTCTAAGTCTATTCTAATTACCCTGTAAAGGAAAGATGTGTAGACTTACCTATTCTGAGGGTGCTTTGGCCAGTCACATGGTCTCTCCAGCAGCTGGCTTTGGTGAATAGGAGAGATCACCTGCAATAGCTGCAGAGCCTATGCAAATATGTCCCTCACAGGCTTACTATGGGGAAGTTGTTGTTGAGTGTCCCTCCTCTAGACTGAAGCCAGGACTGGGAACCAATCATGTGACTGGAACAGAGCATCCTCAGAATAGGTAAGTATAGACATCTTTTCTTCATAGGATAGTTAGAATAGGCTTAGAATCGGGTGGGTAGGTTTAAGCATAGTTACGATTCGACTGAAATGCTATTTTAAGGTTCAATTTTTATTTTTTTTGGCTAGGACTTTCTGCCCTGGTAAAAACTATTTCACTAGACAGTAAGTTAAGGAAAATCTGCAAAATAAACACCTACTGTAAACGAAGCTGAGGTTAGCAGTGAAAACCAGAGAGAGGTTCTAACCCCCTATCTAAACTAAAAGAAAAAAAAATGTTTTGGTTGGAAATTTACTTCAACTTTTTGTGGACACATGCCCAAAAAGTTTTTTAAAGTACACTTATTTTGCAACTTTGCTTTGTATCAGAATAGTAATTTTAGTGTCATTTTGTGATAAGTGATAGAATAAAGTTTATTTTTTATCTACAGTAATACATTTTTTTTAAACTAACACTGATCAAAATAAACAAAGTTTTGTTACTTTTTTGTAACATTTCAATAAAAAATATAAATCTTTTCATTACAAAAACAGTGTATATATATGAATTACTTTGCTATTGTAGCCAAGTCCTGGGTCCCCTTTGGTCTAATGAGAACCTTCAGAGTTAGGGATAGCTGACATCCTTCTATGTAGAGTGGGTTACGAGGCATGGTGGGTGTAATGCAAGGTAGATTGATGGGCGCCAGACACTTCTTGAATGCAAAGAGATTTATTATCTATTAAACAGAACTGTGGGGGAGAGGGTTTTTGGGCCAGGACACCCTTTAGTAGTTGCAATTTTAATTGGCAGACTCCAAGACTTCTATAGGTAGACAGCCATGCAGGGAAAGGCACCCAGCCGGACACCACATCTGCATGTGTAGCCACGCTGTCTCCTATGGCAACAATCTTGAACATTTCCTAACAAAGGTCACAATGAACTCTTTCACTGTCTCTACAATCTCCTATTGTAGATCTTCACTCAACTGAGTCTCTCTCAATAGACTTGCTGATCCACTGCCACTGGATCTCCTGAGCTTTCAACCTTCTCGCTCAGTATCTTCCTCAAGTGTCACCCCGCATCCCTGCTGGGTCCCTAGCTTGGCATCCAATATACTTCTTAAGCATCACCCCACTGGCCTGCTCGGTCCCTAGCTTGACACATAAGGCAAGCTTCATATTCCGCTGGCTGGGTCCCTGGCTTGACACCTGCTGAAGTTTCCCAATTCTTCACCACCCCCGGTTGGTGAGAATACTGCTCTGGTACTTGCTTCAGCTGCTCACGATGGTCCCTGGTAACAAAGTGGATGGTCCCTTAGTGGAGACTAATTGTCTCCACTGCACTGTATTTTCACCATTTGAAGAGGCCACAAGGATGGTGAGCCGTGACAGTGCATGCATCAGTAACACAATTCCTGTTGTGTTTCTGCTGGAGAAGACTCTGCATGGCATTATTGACAGGGCACTGGAGGCAGAGCAGCAGGAGGATGAGGAGGACTTCCTTTCCTCTCAAGGCCCACTTTATCCAGACACCATCATTCCTATGTCACAGAACACACAGGAGGAGAGAGGGGAGGAGGATGAGGAGGAGAATTCTGGCACTTTCATAGGCTTCGAAGAAGAGGAAGACATGCATCAATCTGTAAGCGATGGCTTTCCAACCCCAGGACCCTTTGGGAGTAGTACGTGGCTGGGAGGAGGAAGTTCCAGATGCTGTCATCCTGAGTGACCCAGAGAAGTCTAGGAGTCAAATTTGAGGCGCATGGGCAACCTCATGCTTCAAAGCCTGCGAAAGGACCCAAGAATACGTGGCATAAAGGAGAAGGATGATTACTGGTAGGCAACCCTCCTTGACCACCGTTATAAGGGGAAGGTCTCAGAACTCATCCCGTCCCTATAGAGAGTGCAGAAGATTAAATCTCTTGAGGACACGTTAAAGAGGATTTTATTGAATGTTTTTCTTGACTCCAGTAGGTTACAGTGTCATGGAAAACGTAGTTTTGAGTCTTCTGTTGGTCAAGAGAAGAGCATTGGAGAAGGCGTCTGCCTAAGTGAGACATTTCGGATTTTTTTTAGTCCTCGTCGCCCAGGGCTGTCAGCTTCCACATCTTATCAGCAGCGTCTGCATCACATGATGGACTATTACCTCGGGCCAAAACAGAGATGGAGAGCTTTCCAGCTGATGATCCACTGACTTACTGGGTCATGAGAATAGACCACTGGCTAGAACTTGCCCAGTATGCTATTGAGTTGTTGGGCTGCCCTGCATCCAGCGTGCTTTTAGAAGGGGCATTCAGTGCTGCAAGAGATTTCATTACTGATCATAGAACGTTTCTGTCCACAGACTCCGTGGACCGTTTGACTTTTATAAAAATGAATCAGTCCTGGATTACCAGCTATGAAGCCCCTGATGCCGATGTCACTGATTAAGTATTTTTGGGATGTGGAATCTCTGCTGGACTTTGAGGCTGCCTAGTTTTGAGGGTGTTCAATCATTTTATCTGGAAACATTTTTTTGGTATAGGTTTCATGGGCACAATTAACACCCAAAGACCAATTTTTCAGCACCTGTTTGACAGGTGCATATCATTGCAATTTTTTTGCCTTCATCAAGAACACCTCCATAGGGTTACGGTGGGATGGCGCCACGGACACCCAAAGAGCAATTTTTCTGCACCTGTTTGACAGGTGCATATAATTGCAATTTTTTACAGCAAGGCCAAAGCAAAGCCTTGGTTTCATCAAGATTACCTCTATAGGGTTGCGGTGGGAAGGCGCCACTGACACCCAAATACCAATTTTTACGCACCCGTTACTTCTATCCAAAGTAAAAGTGACACCAGAATGTATCCAAAAAAATCTCTAATCTTGTTCCCAGTGCACTACATTCTGGCCTTATCATACACACTGGCTCCCCAGCTGTTGCTGAGCAAAATAAAGGCAGATTGCAGGGGAAATAGTTTTTTTTGGGGCTTTATAAATGCAATTATTGCTGCATCAGATTCGAGAAATGGTACAGATCTGCCACTTTACAGGTAGACTAAGGGGACCCCCCCAGGCACTATATTGGAAGGAATTTTTAATGTTTATGCTTTCACTTAAAAAATCTAGAAATCACTGCTCATTTAAAAATGACGTTTTTCACAAACTTTCTTTTTATTGATACATGTCCCCCAGGGCAGGACCCTGAACCCTATAACCATTGTATGCCCAATTACTTGCATATAAGCCTTCAAAATGGGCACTTTTGATTTTTGACGTTCTGGTCCCATTGACTTTAATGGGGTTCGTTATTCGGTGTGAACTTTCGCTGTGTTTCGAAAGTTTTGGTGCGAACCGAACAGGGGTCTGTTTGGCCCATCCCTAGGCAACTACACCTGGCAGGTAAATTTACTAGCAACCCTGCCTAAACACCAGGGTGCTACACTATCTTAAGTCATGTAAAATAAACAGGTCCATAGTAGAATAGTAAAAATTGCTGGAGCCTAGGGGATATACAGATGTGAATTGGTAAAATAAATATTTGCAATTGTACTTAAATATCCAGACTGAACCAAAAAAAAAGTTTAAATAATGCTGTATGTATAGGCAGAACAAGAAAGACACTGATTGAAAATGTTGGGAGGAGGTTACATGTTATGAGATCATTTTAGAAATTACAGTAGGTTTAGTATTAATAGTTAAGTGTTAAGAGCTAATTTTTGGGGTACGAGTTTTTCAGATGTAGTGGCATAACTAACATTTTGTTTCTGATATTCTTAATTTAGAACAATATTAAAAAGATGGTTCCTCTGAACTACAAAAGTGCCACTGAACTGTTCCACAAAACTGAACTGTCCAGCGTGCATCTGTTTCAGGTAAAATATTTGAGTATTCCGCCGTGTGTGTAGTAAACGGGACCTAAGAAATAAGAGACTGAAAATGTTATTGTAAACCCTCACCTTGTAAAACAACCCTTTCAGTTTAAAATAGAAATGGAAGGCAAAACATTTGTGTATAGTTAAAAAAAAATATATAAAAAATATTATAAATACCCTTTCCCCTTTTTTATAAATGATCACATATTCTCTGTTCTCAGCTGTATTAGAGCTCGGGGAGGAGAAACAGCAGAACACTCAACTTCACAGTAAAATGCTGTTCAGTGGAGATGTGTCAGAAGACTGATCATTGCAGGAGAACACAGTGGGGCTGATTTACTAAAACTGGAGAGTGCAAAATCCGGTGCAGCTATGCATGATAGCCAATCAGCTTCTAACTTCAAGTGGTTGCAAAGTCTCAAGGTTTTTTTCCCTTAATGCATTATATGCATTAAGGTGAAAAACCTGTGCTGCAGCTCCCCCCAGACCCCTACTTTTTCTTACCTAAGCCGGATCCAATCCAGTGATGTGAACAAGGCCTATCTTTTGTCCCAGTAGGGATGAGTGAAATTGAGAGTTTTCAACTCCAAAATTTCAGTGGCAATAAGACGTTTTTGACCAAATTTTGTGATTTTTGTAAAATGCACTGGAGGAAATGAAAAAAGCTAAATTGTTTTTGGCAGTTTTTTTAAGGGTGTGATGGCCTTGTAATGGGTTTTGAGGGTTACAGAAGCTTCTTTCATCTATCCCAAATATTTAGGGACCAAAAACAGACCCTAGTTTTCGTCATTAAAAAAGCTAAAAAAGTAAAAAATATATATATTAAAGCAATTGTACAGAAATATTGATTTATTGCACAAAAAAAGAAGAAAAAAAGCAATACAGAACACTAAATAAAGTAAACTAAACTGCCTCAAACCACCCCCTCCAACTAAAAAAAACACCCTCTAAATAAAGCAAATTTCACCTAAGCAACTACTGTAAGTGAAATTTTGTTTCTGCACCACTCAATTCATCCCTTAGTCCCTGTATTAATCTGCCTCATCCTAGCCAGAATGGAGGAAAAGTATCATTAAACCTGCTTTCATTTCAGGAGGTTCCAGCAGGGCAGGACCCAGAGGATTTTGTGGGGCGCCCCATAATGCACCTCTCAGCGATGAAACAAGCAACAGGAGAAGCAGTCTACTGCGATGACATCCCACATTATGAAAATGAGCTGTATTTGGCTCTCATAACCAGCACCAAAGCACATGCTAAAATAATGTAAGCACTTAATTGTGTTAAACCTGAGAATGTACTTGTTACCTGTCATAGTTACATAGTAGGTGAGGTTGAAAAAAGACTCAAGTCCATCAAGTCCAACCTATGTGTGTGATTATATGTCAGTATTACATTGTATATCCCTGTATGTTGCGGTCGTTTAGGTGCTTATCTAATAGTTTTTTTTGAAACTATCGATGCCCCCCGCTGAAACCACCACCTGTGGAAGGGAATTCCACATCCTTGCCGCTGTTACAGTAAAGAACCCTCTATGCAGTTTGAGGTTAAACCTCTTTTCTTCTAATTTTAGTGAGTGGCCACATGTCTTATTAAACTCCCTTCCGTGAAAAAGTTTTATCCCTATTTTGGCGTCACCAGTATGGTATTTGTAAATTGAAATCATATCCCCTCTCAAGCGCCTCTTCTCCAGATAGAATAAGTTAAGTGCCCGCAACCTTTCTTCATAACTAATATCCTCCAGACTTTATTAGCTTTGTTGCCCTTCTTTGAACTCGCTCCATTTCCAGGACATCCTTCCTAAAGCCTGGTGCCCAGAACTGGACAGCATACTCCAGGTGAGGCCGGACCAAAGTCTTGTAGAGTGGGAGAATTATTGCTTTATCCCTAGAGTTAATCCCCTTTTTAATGCATGCCAATATTCTGTTTGCTTTGTTAGCAGCAGCTTGGCATTGCATGCCATTGCTGAGCCTATCATCTACTAGGACCCCCTGGTGCTTTTCCATCCTAGATTCCCCCAGAGGTTCAGAACCTAGTGAGTAGATTGCGTTCATATTTTGGCCACCCAAATGCATTATTTTACATTTTTCCACATTAAACCTCATTTACCATGTAGTTGCCCACTCCATTAATTTGTTCAGCAATTCTTGAAAGGTTTCCTCATCCTGAAGAGAAGTTATTGCCCTACTTAGCTTACTGTCGTCTGCAAATAAAGAGATTGAGCTGTTTACCCCATCCTCCAGGCTGTTTATGAGCAAATTAAACAAGATTGGTCCCAGCACAGAACCCTGTGGGACCTCACTTCTCACCCCTGACCATTCCGAGTACTCCCCATTTATCACCACCCTCTGAACTCAGTTCAATCCATGTACTCACCCTATGGTCCATAACAACGGACCTTACTTGGTACAGTAAAAGTTTATGGGGAACTGTGTCAAATGCTTTTGCAAAATCCAGATACACCACGTCTATGGGCCTTCCTTTATGTAGATGGCAGCTCACCTCCTCATAGAAGATTAATATATTGGTTTGGCAAGAACGATTCTTCGTGAATCCATTTCATTGCTAAAATCTTGAATATAGTCTTGAATCTTGAATGATAGTCCCTTATCATCCCCTCCAAGAGCTTGCATACTATTGATGTTAGGCTAACTGGTCTGTAATTTCCAGGGATGTATTTTTGCCCTTTTTGGCGCTACATTTGCTTTTTATCCAATCAGCTGGTACCATTCTAGTCAGTAGACTTCAGTAAAAAATAGGAACAATGGTCTGGCAATTACTTGACTGAGTTCCCTAAGTACCCATGGGTGCAAGCCATCTGGTCCCGGTGACTTATAAATGTTAATTTTTCCAAGACTATTTCTAATTCTGTCCTCTGTTAGCCATGAGGGTGCTTCCTGCGATGTGTCATGAGGACAAACACTGCAGTTTTGGTTACTGAAGCACCCTGATTCCCTCGTGAAGATTGAGGAGAAGAATAAATTCAATACCTTCGCCATCTTCCCATCCTTTGTAACCAGATGTCCTTCCTCATTCTTTATGGGGCCAATATGGTCTGTCCTCCCTTTTTTACTGTGAAATACAAACAATTATTGCGCCTTTCCTATAAAATAATACTGAATCAAGGAATAAGCAGCTACACAGAATGTGACAAAAATTCAAATCAGTAATAGTGGTGAATATGTAGCGCTAAACCAAACAAGTAAACAGTGCAAACTTGTGAGTGAGATTAATCAAACAAAAAATAAGTGAGAAAAGGTCCACATAGAGGTATATGAAACACCAAATGTCCATCTAGACACATAGGTGAATACACAGGATATCACACAGCCCCGAGAGTCATCAAACTGTAGGCGTCTTCAAAATAAACATCAAGGTTCATATACGCTTACCAGAGATGTTGGACTCGACTATCATAAGACAACGAGTCAATCGAGCATGAATGCACCCATGGGACAGGTCCACGATGATTGTATATCCGATTTCAGGAAATTCCCGGATTGGCCTTACTCCAACTTCTCAGCAACACATAAAAAAGGGGGGCTCCGATAGTCCAGGTCAAAAGACAGCTTTTAATAGGTAAAAACCAATGTACAAAAACGTATAAAAACAATCACATGTGATAAAAGCAATATGGGGAATAGAGTACTTCGTCCGGCGCGTTTCGTCCAATACGGACTTCTACGGTGTACCGATACGAGTGTTGCTGAGCTTCACCATTTGGTTCCAGCACCCTCATTAGGGTTGGTTTTGGTCATTCATTTGCCATCACTGGAGTTCCTGTCCTGGTACCACCTGCAGTATCCATTATATCCATGGTCGATACCGTGTGAAGTTGGAGTAAGGCCAATCCGGGAATTTCCTGACATCGGATATACAGTCACCGTGGACCTGTCCCATGGGTGCATTCATGCTCGATTGACTCGTTGTCTTATGATAGTCGAGTCCAACATCTCTGGTAAGCGTATATGAACCTTGATGTTTATTTTGAAGACGCCTACAGTTTGATGACCCTCGGGGCTGTGTGATATCCTGTGTATTCACCTACGTGTCTAGATGGACATTTGGTGTTTCATATACCTCTATGTGGACTTTTTCTCACTTATTTTTTTTTTTTACTGTTTATATACTTGACACTTCCTCTTGGTATCAGCAACTAATCTTCGTACTACTGTTATACTCATTGGCGCTCCAACAGAGTATGAGGTTGTGTGCTCACTGGTGCTCATATAAAGTATGAGGTGGGTGTACTCACTGGCTCCAAGACCAACATAGATTAGGTAGGTGTATTTACCGTCTCTCCAACAGAGTGTGAGGTGGGTACACTTGTTGGCTCTCCAACAGAGTGTGAGGTGGGTATATTCACTGTTTTTCCAACAGAGTTTTATCTGGATGTGTTCACTGACTCTGCAAAAGTTTTTATGGTGGGGGAGTATGTTCAGTATAGGAAGTGAACAGCTATACAAGCTCTTTTCGAAAGGGAGAGGATGGAAGGTTTCAAACACACAATGCAAAGCATGCTAATATTTTTTTCAGCAGGAACACAGGGGAATGCAGTTCCAGCACCTCCAGCACTAAATGTATGTAATAGCATGGGGTGTGGGGTGTACTGGAGGATCTATTGATATTGGCTGCAGGGGGATCTATTGTCACTGGTGGGGATCTGATTTTGTGTGAGGGTCTATTGTTGCTGATGGGGAATATATTGTTGCTGGGGTGGTCTTATGTTGCTGGAAGGGATCTACTGTTGAGTGAGAGGTCTATTTTTACTGGCTGCTGGAGGATCCATTTATGCTGGCTGCTGGGAGATCTGTTTTTGCTGCTGGGGGGGGGGGGGGCATCTAATGTTGCTTGGGTGGATATTTTGTTACTGGGTGTGATATTTTGTTGTGGGTGGTTTACTGTTGCTGCAGGGAATCTATTGTTGTTGGGGTGGAGTGCATTGTTGCTGGGGTACTGATACTTGGTACTGTGTTCTCTAAAAGGGGCACTACTGGTAGGTGGGTAGGGGGTGGAATCAAGGGACGGTGGTCAGAGGTGGGTAGGGGGCAGGGGTGACTCAGGCGGGGGGGAGTTCCTGCACCTATTCTCTGAGAAAAAAAGCCCTGGTAATAACAGACAGCTAAAAGAGACAACTCAAGGCCAGACAACCATGGTTAACATTGTCTAGCTCCCCAGCCATTTTATCAATCGCTTGAATAGTCCCACCGGCCCTTGGGTTCAATAATGAGCACTTTGGGGAACCCTGTTCTAGCCAACAGCAGGTCTCTTATTGATATAAATGGCACACACATTATACAGGCATGGTCCATTGTTATCACCACCAGGAAACCCACCTTGAGAACTGCCATGCATTCATCACTGCAGTGCATGTAAACAAGTGGTTGCAAAGAGGCAACAGGGAATCAGTAGTACTAACATGCAACAAAGAATTGCAATATGGTGAACACAAATGTTTTGTAAAAAAAAATGTAATGTCAATTATTTATGACACAGAAGGGATATGTCATGCAGTTAGGGTTTACAGTCTTTCTACACAGTCTCTTATTTTCACTATTTATTTGTTATGCTGCATGGAAAACCACTTAAAATGAGATATACTAAATCAGGTATCATTTTTTTGCTTACTTAAATACAGCTCAATTGATGTCTCAGAAGCCCAACTCATAGCCGGGTTTGTGTGCTTTCTTTTTACAAAAGACGTTCCAGGAAGTAATGTTACCGGGGTCATAAATGACGAGACAATATTTGCGGAAGATTTGGTAAGCGAAATAGGCAACTCCGTTGCCTTAATCACACATCTTTCCTTTCTTTTTTTTTTTTTCTTTTCCACTTCAGTAATATTCAAGAGATTATTATTCAACTTGATGTTCATTTACATCTCTCGTTATATTTCACATCATTGTGGAATTTTATTACTAAGAAACTTAAACCGTAAAGCTTATCATATTCTATATTGTTTATTTATTATAATCTCTTTTAGATTTTTATTACTCTTTTATAGTATGTGGGGTTTTCTTTTTCCTTCCTATTTCTTTTCCCTCGACCCCCTCCCTATCCCGCCCACCCTATTGCCCAATACCTCTCGTCTTTTTTTTGTCTCATGGACCGTTTTTCTATTTCCTTCAATTTATATAATCGTTTCGACATATTTCCAAGTCTGTTTAAATGTCTGCCATCTTCTCCATTTTTTCAGTTGGTCTTCTTCTCCTTCTTCTCCATTATATCTTAGTTTTTCAAGATGATATATTTCTTCCACTCTTAGGGCCCATTCTCTTTTAGTTGGTGCTTCTTCATGCTGCCATTTTTTCGGGATAAGACCCTTGGCTGCATTTAACATCTGGGGAATCAGTGTGTTTATATATTGTTTTATTGGTTCATCTGTCCCATGGAATAAGCATATCCAAGGGTCTTCCTTTATGGTGACATCAGTGATTATTTTTATGAGGCTTAGAATCTCCCTCCAAAATTTTTTTATTTTTGGACACTCCCACCACATATGGGCCATTGTGCCCTGCTTATTACATCCCCTCCAGCAGTTCTGTGAATTATCTAGGTGGAATTTATTAAGTTTGTCAGGTGTCATATACCATCTGGAGAGGCATTTATAGTTCATCTCCGCCGTCAAGGTGTCAATAGCTGATTTATGGGTTAATATCAATATTTTTTTAATTTTGTGCATATAATCCTGTGCGCCTAATTCCGTGCCCCATTTTACAAAAAAAAGGCGGTACCTCCAATTTCTCCTCTGCAAGGATAGCTCTGTAAAGCCTAGATATTGTTTTCTTTTTTTTTGTCCCCGTATCGACATAGATTTTTTCCAGTGCTGTATAATTTCCTTTTGTTCTTATCGGTTGGGGGAGGCTTCTTACAAAATGGACCAACTGTAGGTATCGCCACTCGTTTAACCTTATTTGTGTTACATTATGCTGTAATTCTGCTAGTGTTTTTATTCTTCCTTTATCTATTATATCTTTTAATTGCTTGTTTTCTCCTATCCATTGGCCCCCTACGTGTCTATTTCCTGGTGGAAAATACTCATTACCACTCAAAATCATTAACGGTGAATTATACTTCCACTTACGGTATATTGTTTGTGTAATAAATCCCATATTTTTAATACATTTTTAGTTATTTTTTGTGTGTTTGTGCCCAAACCTCTTAAATGTGAAGGAATCCAAATTACCTTTCTTAAACTTTTTTCACTTATGATACTCTCCATTTTAACCCAGTGTTTATCTTTTGTTTCCCGTGCCCACTCTATTGCTCGTGACACCGTGACCGCGTAGTAATATTTTTTTAAGTCCGGGATCCCCATTCCTCCTTGATCTTTATTCTGCTTCAAAGTACTACGAGAGATCCTGTGTTTTTTATTTTGCCAGATGAATCTGTTTATTATGGAATTTAGGGTTTGAAAATAATAGTCTGGGAGAGGGATTGGTAACATTGAGAATTTATATGTAACTTTAGGTAAAAGCACCATTTTAACTGTGTTAATCCGGCCAAACCATGATAGGGGTCTTAAGGATAATTTTTTGGTCTCCTTTTTAATTTCATCTAATAATGGAATATAGTTCTCGCTAAATAAATGTTCTACTGAATTTGCTAATTTGATCCCCAGATATTTTAAACCTTTCTTCTTCCAAGGAAATGGGTATTCTTTTTGTAACTCGTGTACCTCATTAGCTTCCATATTTATGTTCAAGATTTCAGATTTATTCAAATTGATTTTGAAGTTTGCTATTTCTCCGTATAGTTTTAATGTTTCAATCAATTGTGGCATTGTGTGTTTGGGATCAGAGACATAGAACAGCAGGTCGTCAGCGAAGGCTGCAACCTTATGCTCGACGTCACAGATTTTTATTCCTCTAATATCCTTATTTGCTCTAATTGTTGCTAGTAATGGTTCCAACGAAAGTACAAAAAGAAGTGGGGACAAGGGACAACCCTGTCTCGTCCCATTTCTCATTGCGAAAGGAGCTGAGTAATCCCCATTGATTTTTATTGTTGCAATCGGTGCTTCATATAATACCCTGATTCTTTGTAGCATCCTGTCACCCAGGCCCATGTGCTTTAGTGTCTCCATCATGAGCCCCCAGTCTACTCTGTCAAAGGCTTTCTCAGCATCGATTGACAGAAATAGACCTGGGGGCCCATGGACTTTAATTTTTTGCAGCAGGAGGAGTGTTCTAACTCCATTATCACGCCCCTCTCTTCCTGAAACAAAGCTTACCTGGTCCATGTGGACCAGTTCCCTCATTTTATCTCTTAGCCTATTAGCCAGGACTTTTGCATAAAGTTTTGTATCGCAATTCAGGAGGGAAATTGGTCTGTAGCTTGGGCATATCATTTCGTCTTTACCTTCTTTTAAAATTACTGTTATCTGTGCTCTCTGTGCATCTGAGCTTAACCCATAATCTTCACCAAGTCCGTTCATATAATTACAAAGCCTGGGTATCAGGATCTTCTCGAATTTCTTTAGATATTTCATGGGTAATCCGTCCGGGCCTGGGCTTTTTCCTATTGGTGTTTCTAGGATGGCTTTTTTAATTTCCTGCTCCGTGATAGGTTTTTCTAAATCTTCGCTATCATCCGGGTTTAATTGAGAAATTCCTGATTTGTCTAACAACTGTTTTATTACAGTTGCTTTTCCTCTTCCTACGTTACCTTTCTTGACATCATAAAGTGTACTGTAATATTTTCGGAAAACTTCTGCTATCTCTTTTGTTTTATAAACTACTTCTCCTTGTTTATTTCAGATTTTTTCGATGTAATTTCTCGACTTTTCCTTCCTTAGGGTCTTTGCAAGGTGTTTCCCTATTTTGTTGCCACTCAGATATTTTCCTTTCAGAATTCTATTGAAAACCCTTTTTGTATCTTGTGTTAACAAATCTTTTAGTTCTTCTCTTTTGGATACAAGTTGATGGTATATTTCTTGGTGTCTCCCTTCGGGTCTTTTGTGTAGCTGTTCTAGTTCGTATATTTCCTCTGTTAGGTTTTTAGTTTCCCTTTCTCTCGCCTTTTTTTCCCCGGCCCCCATGGATATAAATATACCTCTTATGTATGCCTTATGCGTTTCCCATAGTGTAGAATATGAGATATCTTGTGTGTCATTAATTTAGAAGAAGTGCGTCAGTTCCTCGCTTATTTTTTCTACATCTTGGTTCTCGCTAAGAAGCGCCTCATTTAATAGCCAATTGAGGGCTGGTCTCTGTGTTTTCAATTCTTCTATAGTCATCATTACTGGGGAATGATCTGAGAGAGTGGCGATCCCTATTTCAACTTCTGTCACTTTAGTCAGTGTGTTGTGGTCAATTAAAAAATAGTCAATACGTGTGTACGTCCCATGTACAGGGGAGAAGAAGGTGTAATCTCGTACTTTAGGGTGTAGAGCTCTCCACACTTCCACAAGTTGGTTTTGGTGCGCTTTTTGTTTCAGTTTTTTAAGAGACACCTGTCCCGTCCCCTGTACCCGGGACGTACTGTCCTCTTGTGGGCTCAAGCATAAGTTGAAGTCTCCTGCCATTATTACTATCCCTCTCCTGAACTGTGCAAGGGTCCCTATCATTTTTTTTACAAACTCTGCTGGTTTTTTATTTGGGGCATATATATTACCCAAAGTGCATTCTGTTTCCCCTATATATCCTCTTAAAAATAGGAATCTTCCCTCTGGATCCGTAAGCCTTTCCTCTACTTTGAATCTAGTTTCTTTTGAGAACCCAATTGCAACTCCCTTTGCTTTATTAGTCGTTGAGTCGGCATAGAACCAGGTAGGATGTTCTTTAGAATATAATTTTACATTGCCTCCTAAAAAGAGATGCGTCTCTTGGAGAAAGATTATATCTGCATGATGGTATTTGAGCTCTTTTAAAATCTTGTGTCTCTTGGCAGGTGTGTTCAGTCCTCGGACATTATATGTCAGAAACTTAATTTTACGTTAGATATTTCTTTTTTTCTTATCACCAAAGGCGAGAGGTATTGTTCCCTAACCCATCTATCTCGCCCTCCTCCCCCCCCCAAAAAAAGGGGGGGGGGGCGCAGTATTTATTGATGGGCATTTTAGCCTAGCCCTTCTTTTTGTGCCCATTCTGGAATTTCGATCTCTTGTAAGTCTAACTTTTTACAGAATTCTGATATCTCTTCTGGGAACCTGAGTTTCGCAGATTTACCCTCCCTGTAGCCTATTAGGCAGGCCGGAAAGCCCCAGATATATTTTACTTTTTCAGCTCTCGGTTGTGTTAATAATGGTCTGAGTAGTCGCCTCCTGCCCAGCGTCTCCGGGGCCAGGTCTATGTAGATTTGTAATTCTGTCCCGTTAATTTTTAATGGGGGTTTTGCTCTAAGGTTATTCCAGATCGTCGCCTTATCCTCGTAGTTCTGAAATTTGACTAATATGTCCCTAGGACTTTCTGTTGGAATATGTTGGGGTTTCCTTAATCTATGTATCCTGTCTATTTTCAGCTCAGTTTCAGGGCCCTTGTTCCAGACAGGATTGAGGATCTCTTTTATTGATTTCCTAAGATCTTCACCATTTTCTTCCGCGAGTGCGCGTATTCTTAGGTTCTGTCTTCTGTTTTGGTTTTCGAGTTCCTCTAGTTTGTAGTTTATTCTCCTTTGATTCAACTTTGACTCTCTGAGTTGTTCTTGTATTTTAATCATCTCCTGGGTATGGTTATCTATTTTATTCTCGATTTCCTCTATGCGATTTAACAAATGGCTTAGATCTGATCGAAGTGCAGAGATATCCTCTTTGATTGAGTTTTCCATTCTAATTAGCATCTCTGATATTTCTATTTTGGTTGGCATCTGGGGGTTCATCGCTTGTTCCTCCGGGGCGCTTCTGTCCATTTCGGATTCCAAGGAAACCTCTCCTCTTGGGGCTTCGACCACTTCTTCTTTTTTTTTAGTTGTCTCCTTCTTTTTAGCTTGTTTACTGATTTGTTGTTTTTCTGGGCCTAGGCCTGGTCCTGGGCTTTTCGGGCTCAGACCTTTTACCAAATAATGTTTAATTGTGCTTGTGTTTGCTTTATCTCTAGGGGTTTTTGGTTTGCCTCCCTTAGTGGTCTTGCCTTTCATACTAGTTTTCTTTTTTGAGGTTTTGTCTTTCCCCAGGATGTCCCTCTTAATATACTGCGGATATTCTAATTAGATGAAGGGCCACCAGTTGTGCCTCTTTGCCTTAATCCAGTACTCTTGGAAATTAAGCTGGAGGTTTATTTCTCCAACTCTTACACTTTTGATGTAGAATTTTATATAGAAAATTATATTGGGGATTCGATAAATGTTTAATATATATTTTTTGTGTTTGACTCTTGAAGCCCCCGAAAAAAAAAAAAAAAAGGGAAGGGAAAAAGAAATGAAAAGAAAAGGGGGGGGGGGGGAGCGGGTTCTCCTCCTGTATTACTAATTCGCTTCAGGCCCCAATATTAATTAAGGCCTGTAGTGAAAATCTAAGGTTTTTATTCTCCCTACTGAAAGCCCTCGGCTATAAATTAGTGTTTACCATTTTGTTTTCCTCCAGCAGAAAAAGGGTACAAAAAAAACAAAAACAAATAAGGGCCGACAAAAAAAAGAAAAAAAAAAGGACAATATGACTGATGAAAGACTCGTTATGTCCCTTGACGCAATTGCTTGTATAAACAATAGTGTCTGTTTTGAGGTCGTATATGTCCCAGTATATTTCGTACCCCGTATCTTATGTCCGGTTCGCCCCCATAACTTAGGCTAAAGATGATCTATTGTTTGTCTCTCGCAAGAAGGAGTCGCTGCTTAGTTTCATTAAGGTGTCACATTTTAAATGTCTTAGCATGTTTTAACATTCTTTTAGATGTATTTTCCCGTCAGCTCCGAATTTATGCTTTTGTAATTTCTTTGACTTATCTTAATTGTATCCGTTTTGATGTCAAACCAAATTCCGTTTGTACAAATTATTTGTCACTTTTCACCTTAATTCTAAATAGATTCCCATAGTATAGCACTTATACTCATCTTGCTTCTAGTCCCATGTACTCGGAGAAAAGTGGATTAAAAGTGGGTTAACACTCACCCCTCTCCAATAGGGTCGTCTGGAATGCCGTCTGTCGCTGAGCATATAGCTCCCCTTTGAAGGGGACTTACCCTTGTTTGGGGGATGATCCGTGGAATCTTTTTACCTTGCCGTGTCTGGACGTCGGCTGTTGATGTGTGATATCCGAAGGAGCAGGAGGGGGAGCGCAGGAGAAGGGATAAGATGGGGGGGGGATGGAGAGCAACCGCTTCAGTCTGGTGGCATCTCCTATCTGTCTCGGCGCTTCGCTGTCTTCAGTACGCCGTTCCTTCCTGGGACGCCCGCCGGCTGGTGCGGCGCTCACCTCGTGCTGGGGGAATCATTCGTGAGAGCCACGCAGCCTCTCACTCAGCGTGCTCTCACTCTGCTCTGGCCGTCTGGTGTTACATGGGTCAGGCCACTCCCTCCCTGAGGCAGAAGCACGTCCTCACATCCTCACCATGTCTGACCCCCATCTCCTAATGCTAGATCCTAACTGTGCAGGGACCACATCTTTCCTTTATAAGAAACATCAGGATCCGTCCATCAAAAACTTATGAAAAATAACTAATACATTTTTTTTTAGTGTTTGGTGGAGTTAAGCCCCTGACAGTTTTCTTCTATTACTTGGGCACTTCTGGTGAGATCTCAGCGCTAAGTTGTGTAGTCTGCACTTTTTCTGTGCCTATTATGAGGGGCTCCCAACATCTATGAAGGGCTATATTTACCATAATGGCACACGTGGGGCAGTGCTTATAGCAGCAGAGTTGAGTTAGCACAAATCCTCAAACTTTACAGATTAAAAAAAATATTTTTTTTTTAGTTTTTATTCCTGTCTGTTTCTGTACATTTGTGGCTGAATTAAGCAAGAAACTACAGTATACAGGGAAGGGAATGCAGATAACGAAGTCTCTCATGGTTTGCACAAGGAATATGTAGGAATATATAACATAGACAGCATGCTACCTCCAATAGTTCAATCTAGCAGATTTTTTAATAAAAATAGTCACATAACACAAGGGACGGAGCTTGAACAAACCAACATCAATACTCAGTTGGGCCCAGGGCAGCATAAAAATAAGGCCCTGCATCTTTGTTGGAAGTTTAATATTATGGAAAAAGGAGGAGGTAGAACACACAAAGGTTGCAGAGGGGAGACAACACCCAAAAATGCGACAGTAACAGATCCCACTGTTGGAACATCAAAGGCATATAAAAACCCAGGGGCTCTGTTTTAAACCTTTTACTGCACTTGACAGCAGGCACAGATCATGCTTGATTGTCTTTTTCCCCAGCCACAGCAGCCAGTGGAGCACAAACGTGACATTAGGGGTCTCATTTTTTAAAGCTGTACATATGTACATAAACACATAAACAGCATATGCAATAAACGTGTTACATATCATCTCACATGTTGGGGTAAGAGCAATAAGTCTCGAAACATTCTTCATAGTTAACTATAAAATGATGACCTGTACATGCCTTTAAAGCATCAACTGTGAACAATTTTTGGGTGTCGACATTTGTAACTGTGAACAATTTTTGGGTGTCGACATTTGTTGCCATTTCACGAGTGTGAGCAAATTTAAAGTGGTTGTAAATGCACAAGGGATTTTACCTTCATGCATGAAGGTAAAAAACCTTCTATGTGCAGCAGCCCCCCAATACTTACCTGAGCCCCCTCTGGATCCAGCGATGTCCACGAGACCCTCTCCGGTGACTCGTACTCTTGATTGGTTATTGGCAGCAGCGGGAGCCATTGGCATACATCTAAAGCCATTAGTATAACTGTTGTCTTAATGCTGCCCATTGCCATATTACGGACTCAAGGCCAAAATCCTAACAAATGCAATGCCTCCCTTCTTAACAACAGATGACATATCTGCCACACAAGGACTGCATTGTTTTTAGTGAGTCAGTTGATTCATAGACTGGCATTGTGAAAAGGGGTAGTAAAGTACAACCATTGTGTAGGACTGCAAGAGGAAGGCAGAGCCTGAATGTGTACCGAACAAATACGGCTGTCCCTCTGTATTTATACAATTTAAAAACAGAGGCAGAGATTTTTAAGGCATCAATACACATTCATAACATTATTTATTACAAGCTGATTTATTTGCCACGCATGTCTAAAAAGATATTGAAAAGACTAATACATTCCTTATTTTCTAATATTGCTGGTCACATCCACCTGAATTTTGTAATGTCGAAGATGTTTTATCACTCAACTAAATATCTTCTTGGGTTGAAATGAAGGTTGAGAATTAACTTTTATTGCAATGGGTCATATACACTCTTCTGTTTTATATAATAAAGTGCTAGCTATTGAAAAAGGATGATTATTTGGGAATAATTAAATCTTCCACTCCAAAAGGTGACTTGTGTTGGCCATGTTATTGGTGCGGTAGTCGCTGACACTCAGGAACACGCACAACAGGCAGCAAAAGCTGTGAAGGTGACCTACGAAGAACTGGAGCCAATTATTACTATCCAGGTATATTAAATGTGTCCCTTCTTTTTATAGACTTGTATCTGAGGCATGACTCAATCTTCCAGCCAGTTAATATATAATCATATTAATTTCATTTCTTGCCTACTTAGCATCCTTTGACAGCTGCAGATTGGCATTTTTAGGGTAGAGGTACACATAAACGATAGGACCATGGTCATTTGGTTGATCTCTAGCTAAAACCATTTTCCTTTTTGGATAAAGTGCTGAAGGGTTAGAATCTCTCTCCAATTTTTATTGGTACATTTTATCAATGCCAGGGATAGTCCACATCAGCCCTGTTGGGGCTTGTTGTTTATTGTTTAGGACTTTGTCATGTTCAAAAATCTCATATCGAAAAATTGTCAAATTCATACATATATACAAGAAGTTTGTGAACACCTGGCCATCACAGCTCTTTGGAATTTCCATTCCAAAACCGTGGGATTTCAAATGGACTTGGTCCTCCTTTGCAGCTACAACAGCCTCCACTCTTCTGGAAAGGTTTTCCACAAAATTGTGGAACGTGTTTGTGGGAATTTGTGCCCATTCAGCCAAAAGAGCATTTGAGAGGTCAGGTACTGGATGCTGGATGAGGAAACCTGAATCACAAGAGTAATTCCAATTCATCCCAAAGGTGTTCAGTAGGGTCGAGGTCGGGGCTCTGTGCAGGCCTCTCAAGTTCTCTACTATACACTCATATACTGTACACGTGTTTTATGGAGCTGGCTTTGTACACAATGGCACAGTCATGATGGAACAAAAAAGGATGTTTCCCAAATTGTAGCCACAAGGTTTGAAGCACACAGTTGTCAAAAATGTCTATGCGCATTGTAACATTACCAGTAAACTTTTCACTGGAAACCTGAACCTAAAAATTTGGAGAAGTGCCCACATACTTTTGGCCATATAGTAGGTGTGTTGTTCAGGTGTCCAAAAACTCTTAAACATAAAGTTTATATAATAAAAAAATTAGATGCTAATGGTGAAACCATTCGAGCCACATGTGACCCTTTTAAACTGCCTAGTGGTAATCTTGAGTATGGCTCGGGGTGAATCTTCATTACCAAAAGCAGTAATCCCGAGCCACACTCGGGGATGCATTGCAGGATCCAGGCAAAGTTACTTACCTTGTTCCCAGGATCCTGCGATGTCTCCCCGCTGTGTGTGCGAGCTGTGTCCTCCGCTCGACCTATTACAGTGCCGGGCTCTGTTACCTGCGAGCGTTGCGAAGCATGTAGGTGGAGTCCGGCGCCAAATTCAAAAAGTGAAAAACACATCTTACAGATTACATTACTGTATCAAATAATTTCACATCCCCTTTGTCCCTAATGCTTTGTCCAGTGCCCTGCTTGTAGTTTTATATATTGTTATTTCTGCCTGGAAACTTGAGAATGTCCATAGCAACCAAAAAGTGTCCCTTTACGTCAAAAGCGGTTTTAGACCAGCTAGAAAACAGCGATAATAAATTAGAATCACTTGCAGAATTCGGCGATAGTGATTTGTGGGGAAATTCGTCATCAAACACTGAAAGTATTGACAGCTACAATTCTGCAACTAAGCACATTTCAGTGTTTTTGATTTGATTACATTATTGAATACATTTTATTATTATTTGTTATAATTATTTATAGTTATTTATTATATTGTAATTTATGATTTTGTATTTCAAGCTTTATCTACTAGACTCTTGTTTGGACAGATTTAAGTGAGTTATTCCTAAGAATTACAGGCCTACAATATAAAACGCCAAATTTCCATGCGAAACAAGGTACCGCTTTGAGCATCAGAAATCTGACATAATCATACTGCCAGGGAGGTTAAATATGGCTCCATGGTCTATTACTCAACCGTATAAAGGTTTTGAGAGTATTTCTACATGTAGACTCAGCAAACTGGAGCCTTATGAATTACAGTATGAACTTGAATAACACAAGAAAAGTATGCAGTTTTTGTAGACTGCAATTGAGTCCCTATTGATTTGTGAATTTTTAAAAAAAATAATTATACACATTTTGATGTGTTTTATGGTTTCTTTACATTATCCTAGATTGTAAGCTCTAACGAGCCGGGCCCTCTGATTCCTCCTGTATTGGAGTGTATTGTAACTGTACTGTCTGCCCTCATGTTGTAAAGCGCTGTGAAAACTGTTGGCGCCATATAAATCCTGTATAATAATAATTATGAAACTAAGAAAGACCTAAGTCTCTTTTTTTTCTATGTGACTTCAGGAAGCTATAGACAAACAATTATTTTATCCACCTATCAAAAAGATGGAAAATGGGAATATTGAAAAAGGCTTTCAGGAGGCAGATCACATAATTGAAGGTGAGACAAGCAGCAAGCTTTTCTGTGTCTATATTCTGCATGTAAACATGAGTGTTTATGTCTATGTGGTGGTGAAGTTGCCCCCATTCCCCCTTGGGACTATAAGGAGCTCCGCTCTTTTGGGAATGCTTTTCTTCCAGGGTGTGTCTGTAGGAATTTGTGACTATTTATCAAAAAACTGAATTTGTGAGGTCACTTACTGATGTTGGATTAGAGGCTCTGGCCTACAATCGGTATTCTAATTCATACCAAAGAGATTTATTAGGATTAAGGTCAGAGTTCTATGCAAGGCACTTACGTTTCTCCAAACCAAACTCATCAAACCATGTCATTGTGGAGCTAGCTTTGGGCACAGGGGTATAGTGATGCTGGAACACAAAAGAATCTTCCTCAAACTGTGACCACAAGTTTGGAAGCACATAGTTGTCTAAAATGTCTTTGTATGCTGTAACATCAACAGTACACATCACTGCAAACACAAAAATCTGACTACACTCATTTGAAGGGGTCTCCTCTAGACATGTGCACACTGAAATATTTCATTTCGGAATTTCGTTTTTCGTCTGAAAAATACATTTATTTAGTTACTCCCGAAATAAAAAATGCATTCGTCCGAACATCCGAATGGTGTCTGTCAAATGTTCTAAGAAGATTCGACGGAGCAGCTAAACGTTACGACGCCGCAATCGTACATTTCCGGTCAAATGTTCCGCCTACAAGCTATAGTAGAATTCTAATGTTGTATGACACTAGTAATAATTATATTTATTAATTATTATTACTAGTCAACCAACATTAGAATTCTTCTATAGCCTATGGGCAGAGCATTTGACCATAAATGTCCACTCGCACCGACTGCTTCGTCGAATCTTTATGTCGAATCTTTTCTCTCTATGTCGAATAATCTTGGACTAATAGAGTTAGGTTAGGCACATTCAACCTTTTTTGCTATTGTCTCTATAATGTCGAATCTTTTCTCTCTATGTTGAATAATCTTGGACTAATAGAGTTAAGGTTAGACACATTCGACCACAGGTTCGATGGACACAGATCACTATTGTCAGCGCCATGTCGAATCTCCTATCTATATCGAACTGTTGTCACAACGAAAACGAAAATAAAGCATTTGTTTATGTCGGATCTTTCAGTTTTCGGATTCTGCACGTTCGATATCGTTTGTTAAAGCGATAACGAAAAATACCCGAAATTCGGACGAAAATGCATTCGGATGAAAACGAATGCACATGTCTAGTCTCCTCAAACCTTTAGCCATATAGTAGAAGTGGCTGTGAAAACACATATTGTGGAGGTATGGTTCACCAGGAGGCTGGTCCAGAGCAACGATGTTCAGCATACACTTCAGTAAGTGCATGTAGACAAAAAGTGGCCGGAGATCTGCCTCTTCTCATTGTTTATTATGCTTTATTAAAGTAAATGTTATCCAGTTAGGATTTACATTTTCTTTAAATGCTCAGAATTTTACTATTTTCTTTAGTGCATTTTTCACATGGGTGCGTTTATTTTTGTACGCTTTTAAAATAATTGCTTTCCAATTGGCCTCTTCACAGGGGAGATACATATTGGAGGACAGGAGCACTTCTACCTGGAAACAAACTGCTGCATTGCGGTGCCCAAGGGTGAGGATGGAGAGATGGAGCTCTTTGCCTCTACCCAGAATACGACTGAGACACAGGTACCCATCTTTCATCACAAACATGCCAGCAGGAGATCAAAGCTTTCTACCTTTATTGTTGCATCTCCGCAATATTTCTCATAATTGCTTGCTATTTTTGAAGCTGTTTTTCCCAGTAATATGACAGTCAAAAAAAAGGAAATGGTTGTAATCTCTGCATGCTTTTCAGTCACCCACTGTGCCCTGTAAAGATGGAACTGCTCATTGCAAGTCATATGACTTTCACATTTTTACCACGGTTCACTCCAGTGCTGCTGGATTTACTCAGAATTGACCAGACAAGGCTTTGCCTTTTTGCCATGCTGCCTTAGCCACAAGCTTATGAGGGTCTCATGGTAATGAAAGGTAATGGAAGCTGAATAAAGTAACAGGTTCATTTAATGCAAGCAACACTTTTGCATAAAATGCCCTTTCTTTTGCTCTTCCTTTTGAGTGAAAAGAAAATACCTGGTACTTCCATGTATATTAGCTCCTGTGATCCTGTCACACCTTTTCTCACTCATGACAGCTCTGGTGCTTGGCAATTGCCCATTAAAGTACCAGCCCCTTCATGTGAGCCCTGTGATTAGAAGAATAGAATGAGATCCTGGAGGGCCTACTTTAAAAGGAACCTGTTCCTTTGCACAAGGTTTGGTTCACTTTATTGGTTGCCAAGGCTGTAACATAGAAAATAGCCATAACCCAGAAGTGGTTAAAGTTGCAGTCTTGAGAGTAGAGATGTATCATTTTCAGAGTCAGCATAACCATGTCAAACCCAACTACTGGCAAGTGGAGTATTGATTGAACAGGCTTCTGGGGTAGAACCATCAACAGGAAAACTGTATATACCTTTCAGTCTGGTAACTTTTTTCAACTTTTTTTTTTTTTTAGGCATTTGCTGCCCATGCTCTGGGGGTGCCATCTAATAGGATTGTGGTCCGTGTTAAAAGGATGGGAGGAGGATTCGGAGGAAAAGAGTCCAGAAGTGCTGTGGTCTCTACAGTAGTAGCACTGGCTGCCAACAAGTAAGATGTAAATTATGTTCAAAGCAGTTTGAACAGATCCAGCCTTAGGTTATGATGAACCACTAAAGAAATGTGATAGATCCCACTTACTCAAGAGCCCCTGCCAAAATACGTGGCCCTGTATTAATTCCCCCCTTTACATTAGTCATTCATATATAAATATATTACACAGTACAAGAGTGCATAATTTACCTCATTCTGGAATCAACATTGTGTCTTAATGTGTATAAGCAAAGTAATATTTGAGAATTTTTACATATTGTTTTTATAACAAATGGGTTGATTTGTGATATATTTGTAACTGCTTTAATGTACTGGTATTTAAGGGATTTAACGTATTTCTAGTTATTCCTTTACATGATGTCCCTGTTAACTTTTGAATAGAGAATTTGAAACAGCAGTCTGTCTCCTGTGCCCCGACTGTGTTAAAGCACAGAAATATTGGAACATAATATTACAGTTAGGGAGTGAAGGGACATAAGACAGTACTTAGTATAGTCATTGATTTAGTAGTTCCAGGATTCTGTTCTGCTGGATTAAACAAATCACTCTGTTGCTGTAGGACCGGTCGGCCGGTCCGGTGCATGCTGGATAGAGATGAAGACATGCTTATCACCGGCGGGAGACATCCATATCTGGGACGCTACAAGGTACTCTTGTATTTTACAGTCTGGCTTAATGTAAATAATTAGAAATACCTTTTTAAAGTGTAATAGTAAGCTAAATAAGGCCTCATGTCATGCACACTGGGTTTTTGGCCATCTCTCCTAGGTGTCTTTTCTCCTGGAAGCAGCATTTTGGCAGAAAAAACACTTGACACTTGTAAACATGTTTAGGCGCATCAAGCACATTTGCATTCATTTATTTAATTGGCCAGAATAATATTACAGGCATACGCCACTTTTAAGTAGGCAATGGGGTTTATTTACTAAAGCTGGAAAGTGCAAAATCAGGCTCATTTCTGCATAGAAACCAATGAGCTTCCAGGTTTTATTACAAAAGCTTAATTGAACAAGCTGGGGTTAGAAGCTCATTGGTTTCTATTCAGAAGTGAGCCTGATTTTGCACTTTCCAGCTTTAGTAAATAAACCCCATTGTGTACTTAAAAATGGGGTATGCCTGTATATCCTAACCATTGAATGCTGTGTTTACACTTACAGAAGCAGGTCTTTAACTGCTAAATGGTCAGTTGTTATTTATCGATCAGGGGGGCACATTGGCTGCAGCTGATTGGATGAAAGCACATGGTGACCATCATCCTTTAAATTTGGGAGCTGGTGGTCAGTCTATTAAAGAAGACCTCAAAGAAAGGAAATACTGGCAGGGTCAAAGGGAATTTATACAATTACACGGGCTGCATTTGCAAGACAAAAAAGGGCCTATTTATTTAAACAAATTTAGTATTTAGAAAAAAGGGGGAGAAGGAAGTGGGACTTTAAATGAAGCACACAGCTGCAAAGAATACAATGGTCACTGTTAATTATCATATTTATGAATTCATGTAAATCTGTATGTAACAAGGTACAAAACAGTAATTAATAGTAGTGGTTAATATCCCATTAGAAATTCATAAACATACACATAGACATATTTTATGATAACACAATACAGTTGCGGATAGTTGTGAATATGTAACCTCCAAACTCTCTAATCCACATCAATAATAATTAGATAAAGTAGTAATATAGTAACAATTACATATGAGATCCTGTAAACACATGATAATTATGAAGAAAGATTGCATATAGGATATTATAAACACATAATGGATTTAGGCACAACATCTAATTATCTCTATGCCTTTCATGGATTTTGTTACACTCTTCAGGAGCAATCACGTGGTGTAAATCTGAAATACAATACATAAATTTCCATATAAACTGGCATCTGTCAAAAGAAAAAATGCAAAAGATGGGGATGGGAGAGCCCCCCATATGGCCAGGGGTATTGTCAAAACCGTCTCTAAAGGGCTTCTGTGAAAAGTATTAGAGATGTATAAATCCATAGTGTACAGTTTAACCCATTACTCATAATTAGAGCAGGGTAAGTGCAGGTATACTAGTAGTGACCCTAGTTAAACGAAAACCAAATAGAGGAAAGTAAGATGTGTGGAATGGTGAGGTAATAGGTGAAGGAATAAACCACCTAGAAAGCTGGATAAACCAAACAGAAAAAGGCTTCCCCTCATATCTACAGCGATCTACAGTGACTGCACTTACAAGTACACTTTCAAGTGCACTTGCAGTGCCCTTGTAGTGCAGAGTGGATTTGCCTTTAGTAAATCAACCCCATAGACACACCAAAGGCAGGCAAAAAGAAGAATGTTCACCGATTTTTTTCAGAATATAGTGCAATGCTTAAGTGATTGCAAATGATCACCTTGTAAACACCCCATTCAGTTTTATAAATACCTTGTTTCCCTTTTTTTTATGAGTGACCACATTTCCTCTGTTCACATTTCCGCAGTTCCTCGCTGCATAAGAGCTGGGGGGGAGGTGAAACAGCAGTATACTGAACTTCTCAGTGGGGGGGGGGGGGGGGACAAGTGTGATCATTGAGGGATGAGTTCCCAGCACAGCTAGAGAACTGACCATGATGTGTTCCCCTGCTTAGTGTGGTCAGTTTTTAATTAAAAATAAGCAGAGGAACCGGCAAGAATGCCACACACAAAGGTTTAGCATGGAATATGTAATGTTAGGTTTATATATTCTTTAAATACAGACTGAGGATCAGCTATGAGTAGGTAGCTGTTTCCAGGAGAAACTGCAGAGCTCTGCCACCCATGTAGTCATATTCTAGTCTGCAGAATCAGCTGATCATTTGTCCCTTGAAATTAAACCTATCATGAAAGAATTATGGAGGCTGCCATCACTTTTCATTCCTTCTTAAAATACTAGTTGACTGGTTGTCATATTTATTCATAGGCTTTAAAAGTTTAATCAGTGACCTGGAACTAGTATAGAGATAAGGAAATCTGTCACTTTTTCACACTCAATAACATGCTTGTTCTGACTCAGTGTATTGATGTTAGGCCCAGCCAAGCAACAAGCAATTAGAGAAAGAGGCCAACAATGGGAGCTCTAATGCTTCTCTCATGGCAGCGACACTTTAAAATTTGGAGCTGATTCATTGACATGAACAACATCTTGTTTCATCTCACAATTCCAGGTTGGATTCAAGAAAAGTGGACAAGTAACTGCCCTAGAAGTTTCTTACTATGTAAATGCTGGAAACTCTGTGGACCTATCTCATGCAGTAAGCCAATTTGTAATGTATTTTGAGTTAAAAATGACATGTATTCCCTGAATTGGAATAAACCATAGAAATGTTGAGCTGGCCACGTGTTGTTGCAAATGGATTGCATGCTATGCTGGCTTTAGGTTGAACCCCATAGAAATCTTGAAGCGTTGGGTCATTTAAAGCGGGACTGTACTGAAAATTTTTTTTTTAAAGCCAGCAGCTACAAATACTGCAGCTGCTGACTTTTAAAAAACGGACACTTACCTGTTCCAGGGTCCAGCGGTGTTGGCAGCAGAGGCCGATCGATCGCTTGGCTCTCTGCTGTAGCCGGCGCCATTCTCGGTGAGGGAATCAGGAAGTGGCTTCACTTCCCGATTCCCTACTGCGCATGCGCGAGTCGCAATGTTCAGCGCTGTCTGCCGGGACACGTGTGTGTCCCAGCAGACAGCGCGCTGGGACAGGAACTTGCGTAAACTCCCGTGGGAGTTTATGCCGGAAGTGGGTGCAGATACCTGTCTTAGACAGGTATCTGCACCCCCCTCCCCCCTGAAAGGTGCCAAATGTGACACCGGAGGGGGGGAGGGTTCCGAAAAGCGGGTGTTCCACTTTAGGGTGGAATCCCGCTTTAAAGAACACACGTTCAGTTGAAGTTTTGATTTGTTTGCAATGCTCCTGGTAGTCGGAGACCATGGGGGTTATTTACGAAAGGCAATTCAAGCTCTGCTGATTTTATCATCCAATCATGTGCAAGCTAAAATTCTGTTTTTTATTTTCCTTGCATGTCCCCCTCGGATCTACAGCGACTTTACTTCCAAGTCCACTTTCAGTGCAAAAGTGGATTTTCCTTTAGTAAACAACCCCCCATGTCATCAAACTGCTTAGCTTTTGGGCCTTTTGTTTATACATGGCAGAAATGAAGCAAAGTTTTGTTCATAATATGATATGGTACTGCTTCCATGCAGAAATGTAAATTTTAACGCCAGGTTCACTTTTCCTCTCTAGGTTCTTGATAGAAGTTTATTCCACATGGACAATGCTTACAAAATTCCAAACATCAGAGGTACTGGATATTTGTGCAAAACCAACTTACCTTCAAACACTGCGTTCCGAGGCTTCGGCGGTCCTCAGGCAATGATGGTGGTGGAGGCATGGATGAGTGACATCGCCGAAATGTGCAAATTGCCACCAGAACATGTATGTAGAATGAAGCTACATTATCCTGGTCAGATGGTCATATTAAGGGCTGGACATTTTCAAAAGAAGAGTTGTGGGTTATTTGAGCTGTTATCTAAAGCTACTTGTGTTTTACCATTGTCAAAATGAAATTGTGTTCTCTATTCTCAAGATTCTCATTATCATGACACATGATGTTTCCATGAGCAGGTCAGGAAGCTGAACATGTACAAGGAGGGGGATCTAACGCATTTCAGTCAGAAGCTGGAGGGATTCAACATTCGACGATGTTGGGACGAGTGTCTGAGAAACAGCTTGTACCAGGAGAGGAAAGTGGCCATTGAAAATTTTAACAGGTAACAGCACCCATAATATATTCATGACTAGGTGGCAGCAACTTTACTAACTGGAGTTTTGCCACAGAGCTTGGTGGACCTACTTTGCCACCGGGATGACAGCCGACTAACAAGCAGGACAGATGTTAGAGCCATGTAAGCCCTCAGAGGGTCAGAGCAAATGGTAGCAGAGTCAGCAGTCTGATCAGGTGCAGACAAACTGATCTTAAATAGGATACAGTTTATACACACAGGTAGACAAAGCAATGACTTACAGTAGCAGAGACAACAGGGCGACGATCAGAATTAGCACAGACAAGCTGAGTAATAAAGCTGTCCAAATTTAGCAAGAGCAGTTGAGGGAATGAACAGACAGACGTCAGACAGACCTGAATCCAGGGTATAAGCAGACAGAGTACCTGTTTATCAGGCACAGGCTAAATGTCCAGCAGTCTAATGAAGCTTTCCTGATTAAGGGAAGGTGTGTGCAAAGCTTGTGAAGTGTCAATGTCATATAATAATGAAATCTGATTTCTGGTACATTAGGCAGAAAAGAAACGACAGAGAATTTTTTTTCAATTACGGGTCCATACAGGAGATTGGTTGAACAGCTTTCATGCACAATGACAGTGTAGGAATGCTTTGATGCATTTTATGCTGGAACACATAAGGCTTATGAGTGAAATCAAAAGTATCAGGATGTTTTTTTACACCATTGTTTCAGTGTGTATAAAATATCTCCTGTAAACCTCCTGTATGTGAGAGGCAACTAGAAGCCTGCAAAAGCTCTTTGCTGCTTGAAAGCACTCTGTGGGCCCATGATTGTAGTTTCACATACTGTAAGGTTATGGTGTCAGTGGTGCCCTAACAGTGAATGTGAGCCAAGTTCTTGGGCAAGAACAGGACTTTTATTGCTTGTTCTTGGAAATTGCAGAGCTTTTACTTAGGAAACACCCATCTCACATGTGAAAAGCTTTGTTAAGTGGAGCTGCAGTAAGTTAATTAGAACTCAGGGTCTGGGTTTTACCTGTGTCACTGTATAGCCAAAAAAACTTTATATATCTGAAATGTGTTTGTGTATTTTCACACAGACAACATCGATGGAAGAAGAGGGGAATCGCTATCATCCCAACCAAGTTTGGCATCAGTTTCACCCTTGTCCTCCTCAACCAGGTTTGTTTTAGAGAAAACAAGAGTTCCCTCTGCTTAGAAGGTCTGGTCCCCTCACAGAGTTTTGGGTTCCTGTTCGACCAAGTTCTTGAGGGAAATTCACCTGAGACCACACTCTGAAACAAGTTAAGAAGTCTTCTCTGACTCGTACGAGGAGACAAGTTACGGACAGATATTTGCCTATTGGTTCTGACCGTCTGCCACCCTTGCAATAGGGCTGCATAGACAAACAATCAGCCTGATAGACGCCTATCTGACTTGTCTGACTAACAATTGTAGAGCTTGCATTTATATACCCTTTTTACAAGCCTTATCTTAATCACATTTCCTACATGTGATTGGTCTTAGCGACCAATCAATGTAACCAACCATAAATCTGACGCCTGTTCTATAACCAGACAAACTTATTACTCCCAGAATTCCTATATGTTCATTAAAAAGAGTTATAACTGCTCTTGTCCAATTAAAAACACCTGTGTAGAGACCGTCTGGCACCCAGCTGTGTTTTCAAACTCTCCTTATCTTTGTAAGATTTAACTAAGTTCAAGAATTACAGATTTACGACCGTGAGAGAATGAACTTTCAATAACCCCACCAGACGTGTTATATGTGTTATTGTATAATCCTATGTGTAAAAGTACTGTATCACTTACAATATGTATACACATATATACACACACATATATACATATATATACATACATACACACATACACACATACGCAAAGCCAATTACCTATTCAATATTGTCTAATTATTAACATATATAGATATACATAAATATATATTTCCCTACAATATGTATTTTAACAGTTTTAATATGGGCTCAAGCAGACCTTTGTTTGACCCTGTCAAACTTAATTTAACGTTCTTTACATAACTTTCCCGTATTCTACCTAATTATTTTAACCACCTGTTTTTCTTATATTTGACGGAGCTTATCTTATCTCTTATTATTTATGTCCTGTCAAGTGTTTTCTTTTCTAATTAGCGCTTACTTAAAAACTAAAACAATGAACTTTCACCCAGTAAACTCTTATAGAACGTATGAGAAAGAAGCAGAGAGGTCATCTAAAGTTCAACATTTAAAAAAGAAGACGTTCTCTATATTTGAGAATAACATAGTGTACATTAATGAAAATTTAATAACTATTGCTTTACTATCGAATAATAATATTGATAAGACCACTACTATATAATAATAATAATAATAACAATAATAATAATGATATTATCAATAAAATATATGCAAATCAATATGAATAATATGAAATACATGGGCTAATATGAGATTCTACAACAGTACTGAAGGCTGTCTCTTTTCAACCAGGACCTCCCTGCTAGAACAATGCTATTTCATGTAAAGTGATTGTATATCCTTTTCAATTATTTTCTGGTATATGTGTTAAAACACATACATACAGTGCCTTGAAAAAGTATTCATACCCCTTGAAATTTTCAACATTTTGGCATATTACAACCAAAAACGTAAATGTATTTTATTGGGATTTTATGTGATACATCAACGCAAAGTGGCACATAATTGTGAAGTGGAAGGAAAATGATAAAATTTCAACATTTATTACAAATAAATATCTGAAAAGTGCGGTGTGCATTTATATTCAGGCCCCCTGTGTCAATACTTTGTAGAATCACCTTTTTGCTGCAATTACAGCTGCAAGTTTTTTGGGGTATGTATCTACCAGTTTTGCACATCTAGAGAGTGAGATTTTTGCCCAATCTTCTTTGCTGAAGTTCTGTCAGATTGGATGAAGTGTGTCTGTGAACAGCAATTTTCAAGTCTTCAAATCTTAATTGGATTTAGGTCTGGACTTTGACTGGGCCATTCTAACACATGAATATGCTTTGATATAAACCATTCCATTGTAGCTCTGGCTGTATCTTTAGGGTTGTTGTCCTGCTAGAAGGTGAACCTCCGCCCCAGTCTCAAGTCTTTTGCAAACTCTTGTTGAAAACAGGTTTTCATCCAAGATTGCCCTGTATTTGGCTCCATCCATTTTTCCATCAACTCTGACCAGCTTCCCTGTCACTCAGCATGATGGTATGTTCAGGATGATGTGCAGTGTTAGTTTTCCCTCACACATAGGGTTTAGCTTTTAGACCAAAAAACTTTTAATTTGGTCTCCTCTGACCAGAACACCTTCTTCCACATAGTTGTCCTGGGCACAGATTCTCCCACCTGAGTTGTAGATCTCTGCAGTTACCAGGGGCCTCTTGGCTGCTTCTCTGATTAATGCTCTCCTTGCCCATCCTGTCAGTTTAGGGGGATGGCCATGTTTTTGAAGGTTTACAGTTGTACCATCCAGGCTCCTAAGGTCTCTCTAGTGGCTCCAATTCCATATGTGGGAATGAAATAGACATTATGCCTCCCATGACCACATATGAACCAAACAATACCTATCACCTCAAAGGCCTACACCAGGAAGCACCTAAAAACTTGTCATAAACTAATAGTAAAACAATGCCAGGACCACTGATGAACAAACAAAACCCTAATACTTTCATGTTTAAGAAGTAGCTGAAGTCACTGAGGTACCTCTTGAGACTATTTCATATGCTCTTGTGTCTTCTGTTATATAGGCTGGAGCTCTGGTCCATGTGTACATAGATGGGTCGGTTCTGTTGACCCATGGTGGGACAGAGATGGGTCAGGGGCTGCACACCAAGATGATTCAGGTAATGCGAATACCTGATGGTACTGTATTTAATTGGTTTAGCAGGAAGGATGAATGTGATTTACTTAATTAATTATTATAAGTTTATTGGATTTTTTAAAATAATTTCTGTGTTGGGAACATTCTAATATGCAGTTGACACCCATACTAGAGTATGGCATACTAGCGTACTATAGTTATGGCCATAGGTTTGTGGACACCTGACCATCACACCTATAGAAACTTTTTAGACATCCAATTCCAAATCCATGGCCATTAATAGTGAGTCCCCTCCCTGTAGTAGAGGGTAGAACTGTACATGGAAGAGCGCTGTACTGGGGGTAAGATCTGCACTGGAGGGTCCACATACTTAGCCGTATAGTTGTAAGTGTGATGGTCAAAAGTAGATAAAAGTTTGTCCGGACAGTGTATATGTATCAAATCCTATATGGCTTTATTGTCCTCAGAGTATGAGCTCTGACACCAGCAGAAGGCTCTCTGACATTGGGCGCAAAATGGTACGTTGAGTTGAATGGTTTAATATTTGTCCTCTTTCAGACATTTTCAGGTTTAAAACATCTGGTGAGGAGGCAATTTAAGGCCACCTCACCACCTGCCAAAAGCCTTCTGAAAAGGATTACTTTTCAGAGGAGTAGCAATAATATGCATGTCTGAACGAGCCATTAGAGCCCTTTAAGTCCCCTTTCTTTCCTCAGAGCCCCCCTAGATACCTTTAGTGCCATGCACCCCTCAGAGCTCACCCCCCAGCTCCCCTGCTTCATCCCACTAACATAGATGCCTATAAGTCCTCGTCAGACTGATACCAGTGATGCAGGGGCATTTTTTTCCCACTGACACAGTACCATTTTCCCTCTTAGCAACACCACCAATGCAGAGACACCTTTTCTTTCAGGTGATACACCAATGCAGGAACATTATTTCCTTCCAGTGACATCACCAATGCAGGGACAATTTTTCTTTCCAGTGACACCACTGCAAAGACATTTTTTTCCTTCCAGTAAAACACCAATGCAGGGATTGTTTTTCCCTTTTTTTTCAGCCAGACACCACAGACCTAGGGACAAATTTTCCTTTCAGTGACACCAACAAAGTAGGGACATTTTTTCCTTCCAGTGACACCACTGATGAAGGGATAGTTTTTACTTCCAGTGACACCACTGATGCACAGATTTTTTTTTCTTTTCAGTGACACCACCAACATTACATGAATTTATCTGCACACACTGCTGTTAGCCCTGGGGGTAAGGTGGGGTCGCAGTTAAAAAAAAGAAAAGGTTCTCCCTGTGTGGTGGGGTTTTTAGGCAGCAATGCGTCTGATAAGAATTATCAAACGGATGTATTTAGTGAGAGACCAAGTCCATCCAGATCAATTTAGAAAGTTTATTTAAATTTAAAAGTTGAGTGACACATAAAAAAGTGTAAAACACAAGCCCATACAGAATAAAATACAAATACAGTACACAAAGTATAGTATGGCCAACAGATAACACCTAACCCCTCGACTGATGTGGTCAGAAGGGGTGATTGTATAAGATGTGACAAAAAACTGACGCGTTTCGACCTGTTGTTTGTATCGGTCTTCCTCAGAGTATTTTTGGTCTGTTGGGATAAAAAGACAGTGTAACAGCAACTACTCGATTAAGTGTTTTCATGTGTTACACTCGTGTCCATATGTATTTTTTATCATCAATATAATTACCAGTATACGTGTAGTGTTTGGAATGGTCTTCTGTATGGGTATTCATAAAAATCCCATCGTCTTTCCCGGTGGCTTCCAAATCTGACTCCCACTGGTGAATCAAGGCACGGCAGATTGTCCAGGCCGTATGTGGCTTGCAAGGAGTCACACTTGTGGCTGACTCGCCAGAGAGGAACCCCAGAGCGGTCCCCCGGGGGAACGGTGGGGGGGGGGGAGAAGAAAAAAGGGCCAGCAGTAGGACACCCACAGCAACGGACTCCTGGAATATACCAAGAAATCATTCATAGGCACATTTATATAAGATGGGAACAGATAGAAGAAGAGAGGGTTCTTTTTTTTGAGGAAGAGTCCCTCAATTCAGTGTAAAGATAATGCTATTATATTTAAAGAGTGATATCATTGATATCATACTCCTGGGAATCAGAGTTATCTTCATATACAGGGTATATACCTTTCTCTAAAGGATTGTATATTTGTAATTAGATATTAAATTTATAAAGAATTAGATCATAAGGTAGAAGGAAGTCTCAGGAATAACGGGAAGTGTGGGGTACAAAGTGCATAAAAAAGTGGTGACGGAAAGTTTAGGGGGGAAGAGGAGGGGGGGGGGGAGGGAGGATGGGGGGAAGAGGGGGGGGGAAGGATAGAAGGAAGAGGAAGAGAGAAAGAGACAGGGGGTAGGGAGGGGGAAGGAGAAAAATGGAGGACAAGAAAAAGGTGGGAAATGTATATGTATGGCGCGCTTCATACACATGGGAAAATAAAGAAGGAATATGAAAAAAGAGGTGGGAGGGAAATGTGAAAGAGGAAAAATGAATGTGAGAATGGGGGTAAAGAAGTGATATAGGACAGTACATAATGGGAAGAGAAAGTGTTGGGCTACTTAGAAGAAGGGGAGGGGAAAAGAGAGAAGGGCAGGTGTGGAAGGGAAGAAAAAGGGGGAAGGGGGAGAGAGAAAAGAAAAAAGAGAAAGGAGAAGAGATTGGGGAAAAGAGGAAGGGTTATATTAGAGGGTAGGGGGGGTGGGGAAAAGGTGACTAATAGATATTATGAAAACAATGTGGTAGACTAGAAGTGTGGGGCAAGATGTGAAAGTAAAAATTATACGGTGTGATGGAAAAATTCATAGGTAAGGAAAATTGTGAAGGAGGGGAAAGGGAGGGGAGAGGGGAAAAGGGACAAAAGGAGGGGGGGAAGAGGGGGAAGGGGGAAGAAAACCAAAAAGTGGAAGTGAAAAGGATGGGATGCAGTGTGGGATATAGGGTGTGCAAGTGTGAGGGATGTGTGAAAAAGTGAGGTGAAAAAGGAAGGGAGGGGGAGGGAAAGGGGGGGGGGATGGTTGGGGGATAGGGTTGTGAAAGTAAGGGTAAGGGACAAGTGAGAGGAAGGAAAGAGAAGGGATGCAAGGGGACGGGGGGGGAGGAAGGAAGAGGGAAAGGGGGGTGGGGAAATGTGTGGGACCACTGTGGAGGTTGACTGGACTGGGTGGGAGGGGAATGTGATGATGGGGGGAGGGAAAGGGGCTAGGGAAGGTAGGAATGAGGTACAATGTGGGTATATGGGGGAAGTTAGTGAAGAGAGAGGGAAAAGAGAGAAGGGGGGGGACGGGAAGATAAGGAGACGGGGATGTGTGGTGGAATAGTGGTTGACATTACCTTCAAATGTTGGATTTGATCACATGGGCCGCAAGATAGAGATACATAGGGCTCTTAACCTGAGCACAACAGCCTTTAAGGGGATCGGATTGAAATCTCTGATATAATCTACAGGATGAGAGAGAGAAAGAGAGGAAGGGGGGGGGCTCTGTTAGAACCCTCTTTGAACCCATGTATGGAGAGGATGGTCCCTTAAAGAAGAAAATAGTACTCACTGTGATCCCAAAAGAATGCCTGGAGCGTGCTGAGCCTTCTGCGGAAGTGGAGTGCCATCATCCACCTCGCATGGCTTATAAGTGCATGCTCCTAAAGGTGATTGGTCCGACGCCGTGGGGGGCCACGCCGACCCCCCCCCCTCCCCCCCCCCGGTAGCCGTACCCACAGGGGTCCCAACGGGATCCTCGAGGCCAGTCATGGCGGCCATTGAGGTCCGCCTCGTGTGTCCTCCCCCGGCATTCTCCGGAGGCGTAGCCCCGCGTTCGCGTCATTCACGTCGCAAAATGCGTGACGTCATGGCCGTGCGCGCACGCACGGGGCCCCGCACATGCGCACAACAACCGTGAATGCCGGAGGACGCCGCCAGCAAAGGACCAACCCCCCTGAGACGCCCAGGACCAGCCTCGACGTCTGTAGGGGGAGGATAGAGGGAGGGACAAAATTAAAAGGCCACTCCCTCACCTTTGCTGGGAAGGCACAACGGTCGGGAAAGGCCTAATGCCATGACACAGACAGCGGGAACAGATGGCGCCACCTAGGGGAAGAAAGGGAGAATGGTCAAAAACTATTAATAAGTAAATTCAAACAAAAATTATTTGGAGCAAGGAGTCCTGGGTTACATGAAACTATTAGGTGACATGTAGTCCATTGGGACTAATATTGTTGGTGTCTCTCCTTTAATCTACACTATTAGTAACAATCCAACTATATTACAGCGGGATATTTTTATTATGTAGATCATGTAATGGAGGTATTCTGTTTCAAAGTACCTTATTTTATATAACAAGCACTAATGTGTATGGAATTGAACCACATGTTTGTTTGTATTCCCAATGGAAGAGAAAATGGGGCAATGAATGTAGAATGTTATACAGCCCCCATGAGATATTGATGAAAACACAACATACGTAAGGTCTTAAAATATCATATGTATGTATATATAGAGACATAGGGGGGGGGGGGAGACGAAGCAGGGGTGAAATCAGGATGGTATGAGGGACCTCATGGGGTCTTACCAGACACGAAGCCCTTAAGAAAGGGAGCATATGAGATGGATTCGTTCAGTCCTGTCCTCAGGTTAAAGTTTTCCATCTTTAACCTGAGCACTGGATGGCCTTGCACCAGCACTGGTTAGATGCTCTGTCTGGTTTTCATTGCTGTTGTTTTCCCGCTGAGAAAATTCTCTATTTGTCCCGATGACCTTCGTTAATTGGAATAATATTGATGAAAAATCTAAAATATGGATTGCTCACCGAAACTGGAGTAGCGATGAAATATTCCAAATAGGACACTCGTTAAATATTTCTGCAAGTTCAAGTTTCTTGTATAAGCACTGTTCCTTCCTAAAAAAAAAAAAACACGAAACACCCCCCCAAAAAAATAAAAAATCAGTCCTGTGTGGCAGTGAGAAATTCTCTTTCTTGGGGTAAAGTATTCAGTGTGAATTAGCAGAGGAGAGTAAGCACAGGTACAAGGCTTGCCAGGGTCAGATGTTAGACTGCATATCCATTTCTCTCCTGTCAGAGGTAAAAAAGACGATAAAGGTGGTTGTTTTTTGTAATTTTAAACAGCTACTAAAAACAATTTAATCAAAATGCAGAAAATATATGCACATTAAAAAAATATTGTTCTAATATCAATTTTCTATTCTGATTTACTGTAGGTGGCCAGTAAGGCTTTGGGAATACCAATATCTAAAATACACATCAGTGAGACCAGCACAAACACGGTGCCCAACACATCACCAACCGCAGCCTCCGCCAGCTCGGACCTCAATGGAATGGCTATTTATGTAAGCAGCTGTAAATGCCAAGGCATTTTATTTAGGTGTATAGGCAGAACCGTTGTTATGTCAGTGCTAGGAAGACTTGACTAACAGGTGATATGTAGACCATTGTTATTCAAAAAAAGTGTTTGTGACTCTCATCATATGCCCTCTCTGATGCGGTAGATTGTAAGCTCATCTTACATTTTTCAATCCAATTGTAGTATCTCATTTAGATCTTCCTGCGAGTGGGAATGAGTCAAATGTATTAAAGTACTCAAGTTCAGTTCAACGGCCATTCCATGAATATATATGTAGCACTGCCCCCTAGGAGACTGCTTGGATTTACCTGCTCATCTGCACCATCATGACCCTGAGAACATTCCAACCCACCTGACACTCTGGGTTCAGACATCTTTGTACCAACTTAAAGTAATAGGTCAAACCACTCAATGAGGTTATATTCTATTAACGTTTACTGAATAACTCAAGGAAGATTTTGTTGCACAAAGGAGGTAATGGATCAACTGAACTTTGGATAACAGTCCTACTTCAGAAGAAGAATTCCTCCACAGTAATACAAATGAAAACAATATGGAGACAACAGTATATTATATACACGTATGTACAATGGAGTACCACTTGGACATGACCCAAAAGGATAAGCAAGAGTTAAGCATTAGTTCTGGCAAGACTTCTAAAGGGGAAACCCAGGCCAACCTATTCAACTTTAATCCTAATAAGAGATTACTTAAACAAGAACAGTATGAGGGCCCTTTAATTAGTAATGACAGTAATGTCCCGGTTGCAGGCCTGATGGTCTTCGCCAGCAGTTGGAGCTCATTAACTATATCCAATAAGGTGCAGCAACAAGGCAGTGGTATTTCTTGTAAAGGTTGATGCAACAGGTGTAGATGTACAATCTTCAAATAAAGAAGCATGAAAGTGTTTCCCCAGGGTAAAGCTGTCTGTGTACCAGTGTTCCAGTGAAACAACAAAGAAAGGTTTGCAAAGGTGGGCAATTGCCCTCTCATCAACCACCAGGCCAATTCAACGCCTTCCGAGCAGCAATTCCCGAAGAGGCGTACTTGCATCGGTTCCACTCGCGACGATCGTCCAATGCACAGCACAAAGCGCGGGTTGTTGGACTATCAGAGTGGTGCTGGATAGATGTCTGATGATCAGCAAGCAGTGATGGGCCCTTCTTGGACCGGGTTGGAATGTCGTACACCGTGTGGTAGGCCGCGACCTCACCCTCTCTGAACAGAGAGGTCCGTCACTCACCAGGCCCAGGAGGAAGAGACTGTAGGGCGCATCTCTGGTCTCTTTTATGCTCTTCCCAGCACTCTCTCTGATGATAGGAAAGATCCCTGGGATATGTAGTCTGGGTGCATAGTCATCTGGAGCAATTGCCATTCTGAGGAACTACTAATCCCACAATCCCTTTGGATCGGCTCACAGATATGATGTCAGTTAGTGATGCCAGGCACTAGAGGGACAATACATACAGTGGTGTGAAAAAGTGTTTGCCCCCTTCCTCATTTCCCGTTCCTTTGCATGTTTGTCACACTTAAGTGTTTCGGAACATCAAACCAATTTAAACAATAGTCAAGGACAACACAAGTAAACACAAAATGCAGTTTGTAAATGAAGGTGTTTATTATTAAAGGTGAAAAAAAATCCAAACCATCATGGCCCTGTGTGAAAAAGTGATTGCCCCCCTTGTTAAAACATACTATAACTGTGGTTGTCCACACCTGAGTTCAATTTCTCTAGCCACACCCAGGCCTGATTATTGCCACACCTGTTCACAATCAAGGCATCACTTAAATAGGAGCTGCTTGACACAGTAAGGTCCACCAGAAGATCCTTAAAAGCTACACATCATGCCGAGACCCAAAGAAATTCAGGAACAATTGAGAAAGAAAGTAATTGAGATCTATCAGTCTGGAAAGGGTTATAAAGCCATTTCCAAAGCTTTGGGAATCCAGCGAACCACAGTGAGAGCCATTATCCACAAATGGCGAAGACATGGAACAGTGGTGAACCTTCCCAGGAGTGGCCGGCCGCCCAAAATTACCCCAAGAGCGCAGCGACGACTCATCCAAGAGGTCACAAAAGACCCCACAACAACGTCCAAGGAACTGCAGGCCTCACTTGCCTCAGTTAAGGTCAGCGTTCATGCCTCCACCATCAGGAAAAGACTGGGCAAAAATGGCCTGCATGGCAGAGTTCCAAGGAGAAAACCACTGCTGAGCAAAAAGAACAGCAAAGCTCGTCTCAATTTCTCCACAACACATCTTGATGATCCCCAAGACTTTTGGGACAACATTCTGTGGACCGATGAGACAAAAGTGGAACTCTTTGGAAGGTGTGTGTCCAAGTATATCTGGCGTAGAAGGAACACTGCATTTCAGAAAAAGAACATTATACCAACAGTAAAATATGGTGGTGGTAGTGTGATGGTCTGGGGCTGTTTTGCTGCTTCAGGACCTGGAAGACTTGCCGTGATAAAAGGAACTATGAATTCTGCTGTCTACCAAGAGATCCTGAAGGAGAATGTCCGACCATCTGTTCGTGTACTCAAGCTGAAACGAACTTGGGTTCTGCAGCAGGACAATGATCCTAAACACACCAGCAAGTCCACCACCGAATGGCTGAAGAAAAACAAAATGAAGACTTTGGAGTGGCCTAGCCAAAGTCCTGACCTGAATCCTATTGAGATGTTGTGGTATGACCTTAAAAAGGCCGTTCATGCTCGAAAACCCTCTAATGTAACTGAATTAGGACAATTCTGCAAAGATGAGTGGGCCAAAATTCCTCCAGGACGCTGTAAAAGCCTCATTGCACGTTATCGCAAACGCTTGGTTGCAGTTGTTGCTGCTAAGGGTGGCCCAACCAGTTATTAGGTTTAGGGGGCAATCACTTTTTCACACAGGGCCATGATGGTTTGGATTTTTTTTCACCTTTAATAATAAACACCTTCATTTACAAATTGCATTTTGTGTTTACTTGTGTTGTCCTTGACTATTGTTTAAATTGGTTTGATGTTCCGAAACACTTAAGTGTGACAAACATGCAAAGGAACAGGAAATGAGGAAGGGGGCAAACACTTTTTCACACCACTGTACATTCGGCCACTGAATCTGAACCCCACTGAAAGCAACTGGAGTTGAATCTTCCAAATCAAAAATATAATTTACCAGGAAGCAGTGAATTTAATAATGCCTAAAGTGACACATTACCACTTCAGCTATGAAAGATTTTACCCTCTTCATGACCAGGTAATTTTTTGCTATTCGGAACTGTGCTACTTTAACTAGCAATTAGGCGGTCGTGCAACACTGTACCCAAATTAAATAATTATTTTTAACCCAAATAGAGCTTTCTTTTGGTGGGATTATATCACATCTTTGTTTTTTTTTTATTATATAAACAAAAAAAGACAGACCAAAAAAAAAAAATATATATATATATATATATATATATATATATATATATATATATATATATATATATATATATATTATATTTTTAATTATTTATTTTTTTTACTTTCTGCTATAAATCATATCCCATAAAAGAAAAACACATTTCTTCATATATTTTGGCTAAAATGTATTCTGCTACAAGAAAAAAAAAATCCCAATAAGTGTATTCTGATTGGTTTGCATGAAACCGGCCCGATCTGCCACAGTAAATCTGTGATAGGCGGTCCACAAGCAGATAAAATGAAAAATTCCTTTCAATAAGATGCCTGAGAGTGCCTTAACCAGTTTGTGAAGTAGAGCATCTGTATACAGCTTACTGCAGCAAAACTGACATCTACAAAGAAAAAAAGTGCTGTATAAATTGCTGGTAATATACTTTTCCCTTCAAGCTTCCTTTATTTTGTAAAAAAAAATGGCATGGGGACCCCACAAAATACATACCAGAATTATTTTTTTTCTCTCACAAAAAATAAAAATAAAAAAATAAAAAAAGAATGTGGTCCCTCTTAAAATCAACGATAGGTCCTTTGGATATGATATGGATTTTAAGGAAGAACCTCTGCAGAACCTCTGCACCAAAAACAAGAAAAAATTGGTGTGGTTATCTGGTATAGATGTTAAGGGGAAACCGACACCTTTGAGTTTTAAAGGATTTCCCCTTTTAAATCTGTACAAGATATGAAGGCTCTAGTATAGATTTTGGGGGAGGAAGCCTTTTTTGTGCAGGCTTACCTCTTAAAATCCATACCAGACCTGAAAGGGGGCCTGGTGTTGATTTTAGGGGGTGACTCCTGATGAAGCTATACAGGGAAATGCATAGAGGTTGGATTGCCGCTGCGATTCCCGTGGACCGCGTGTGATGCCACGTCCGTTTGAGCAGCGAGACGCTCGCCAGTATCTGAGTAAACTAGCTGGATGTTTCTGGGTGGAGCGGACGGTGCAGAGATCCTTTTTCCTTTTGAGTGATCGTTCCCGGGTGGATCAGTCCTACCAGCCATCGCCTACCCTGAAAGCTGCAGGCTTTACTTACAGTGCCTTATTTATACAGCCATCTGGTAAGCGTTCAATCTAACAGGTGGTTGGGATCGAACAAACTTTTGCATGTCACAGTGTGATAATACAGGCTAGTCACGTGGTGTCTTTTTCTGAATATTGCAAGTCTGTCGGCTACAGGAAACCAGATTTTATGCTCTAAAGAAGATCTCTAACCTGGACTATTGCAGTCACCACTGGACTTTATTATCTAATCAATCTTGTGTGCTCCTCCATGGCCACGTTTAATGTGTAAAATATTCTTTTTTGTTTAGCAATTTTTTTTTTTTTTTGTATACTTGTTGGCGCAGCTTTATCCAATTCCCATAATTTCAGGTGTGAGTATCCCACTTCCAGCAGCAGCCTTCTTGGGTTAGGTCCCCCTCCCCTTCCCCTTATTTCCTCTATCTAGCACGGTTAATTTATTTTCATTTTCATATGAAGGCTCTAGTATAGATTTTGGGGGAGGAACCCATGAAAAATTGTAATGTTTTTTTTGTGCAGGGTTACCTCTTAAAATCCATACCAGACCTGAAAGGGGGCCTGGTGTTGATTTTAGGGGGTGACTCCACACCATTTCTTTTTAGCATGGGGTCCCCCTTGAAAGGCTTATTATAAATCATGAGGGTAACCCCACATTTTTTCTTGTTTTGCGTAATGTCGCAGTCCCGCTAAAAATTGCCCATCGCCGCCATTACCAGTAAAAACAATAAAAAATAAATAAATAGTCCCTAAATCTTTCCCCTATTTTGTAGATGCTATAATTTTTGCACAAACCAATCAATATATGCTTATTGCGATATTTTGGGATATGTATTATAGCAGAAAGTAAAAAATATTGTTTTTTTTTTTCAAAATTGAGGTAATCAAATAATCAAATATCACCAAAAGAAAGCTCTATTTGTGGGAAAAAAGGACATACATTTTGTTTGGGTAGAGCGTCGCACGGCCATGCAGTTGTCAGTTAAAGCGATGCAGTGCTGTATTGCAAAAAATGGCCTGGTCAGGAAGGGGGTAAATCCTTCCAGGGCTGAAGTGGGTAATGATTACAGCACTGTATTAACTTGTGTCTTTAATATCTGCCTAGAATTCAGCATTGGTACCCCTTTGTACTTTTTTCATGTGTATTTGTTTAAGTCTGTCATTGACGTTTGGTGGCCTATTTAATGGTGGTTTGTTGTGGTGTAACAATTTCTCTTGTTCTATAGAAAGCTTGTCAGACACTACTGCAGAGGCTGGAACCCTACAAGAAATCCAACCCAAATGGCTCATGGGAAAGCTGGGTATGTAAATCATACATGGCAGCTAAGCATTTTCGACTCTTGCCTGGCAGCATTGGGGTCCTCCTAGGTTTGATTCCTACCAGGGATCTAGCTGCATAAAATGTTCTGTGGTTTGTGAAGGTTTATATTAGGTGCTCTGGTTTGATCCCCAAGTCTAAAAATGAACTGGTATGTTAATCAGCTTTTACCCAAAACTGGCCTTGATGGACAAGCATAGATGAATGTCCATGCTAGGAATGTTAGATGGTAAACTGGGCCACAGGTATGCAGTGATAATGTATCATGTGGGAATCCTATAACTATGGGAACTCTTGGCTGACCAACGTTGGGTAAGGATTAGTTGGCCAGGTTTTAAAATCTTGTCTAATCACTGTTGCTTTTCCTAACATACACCAGCACCAGGAGATACCTGACCACACTTAGGGTTGCCACCTCATCCCTTTAAAACCAAACACATATTAATTACACAGGTTCTGTGGCTGATTAACCCCTTCCCGCCGAGCGTACGCAGATATGCGCACTCGGCTTTCGAGGGTTATACCGTTGTTTAGAGCGGGCGATTGGCTATCCAGGTATAACAACTGATGCGGCTAAAAGCCGCTCGGCTGTTATACCGGAGGAGCAGGAGGGGACCCCTCCCACCACCTCACATCGCTCTTACCGGGCCGCCCGTTCCATCGGGAGGCCCGATCGAACATCCGCCGCTTCCGGCGGCTAGTAACAGACTAGAACGAAGCCGGAAACAGCTCGGTTCCAGTCTCCTGGATGTAAACACGGAAGCGCCATCACAACGTCACTTCCTGTTTACTCGGCTGCCAATCGCGCCGGATTTAAAAAAGTACACAGTTTTCAGATGCACCGTTTTTGGTGATCTGAATACTTTGCAAAAGGAGGGATTTGGGGTCTTTTAGACCCCCGATCCCTCCATAAAGAGTACCTGTCACCACCTATTACTGTCATAATGGATGTTTACATTCCTTGTGACAGCAATATATTAAAAAAAAAACACAATTTAATTATCTAAAATTAAATAAAATAAATAAGAATTTTTTTTAAAGCGGCTCCTTCCCCGCGAGCTTGCGCAGCAAAGAAAAGGCATACAGAAGTCGCGCCCGCATATGTAAACGGTGTTCAAATCACACATGTGATCGTCAGAGCGAGAGCAATAATTCTAGTATTAGACCTCCTCCATAACTCTAACCTGGTAACCATAAAACATTTTTAAAGCGTCGCCTATGGAGATTTTTAGGTACCGTAGTTTGTCGACATTCCACGAGTGCGTGCAATTATAAAGCGTGACATGTTTGGTATCTATTTATTCGGCGTAACATCACCTTTCACAAAAAAATTGGGCTAACTTTACTGTTTCGTTTTTTTTTTTAAATTCATGAAAGTATCTTTTTCCCAAAAAGTTGCGCTTAAAACACCGCTACAAATACTGTGTGACATAAAATATTGCAACAATCGTCGTTTTATTCTCTAGATTCTCTGCTAAAAAAATATATATATATATAATATTTGGGGGTTCTAAGTAATTTTCTAGCAAAAAATACAGATTTTAACTTGTAAACACCAAATGTCAGAAATAGGAGTAGTCATGAAAGGGTTAAGGTGGTAATTAAACTCACGTGGTGTCTTATCTGCATTTAATTAGCCTCAGAACCTGTGTAAATCATATGTGTTTGGGTTTAAAGGGATGAGGTGGCAACCCTAACCACACTCCCTCCTCTTCGGTCACTTGGTGACCCTGCTTTTTTATGTCTAAAACGATGATCATAGACGTGGCCTGACAGTAAAATCATACTTGCTCATCTAACCAATCTCTAAGGTCTGTAGGACATAAGCCCCTTTAGTATGAAGGATAGTATGATAGGTTTGGTGCTGTCTGTAAAATGCTATTTTATTAAACACTCCTTTAAAGTAGTTATAAACCGTTGAAATGAAAAATGAACAAAGCATATCCTTCTATAGCATTTACCTGCCTTCATCCAAAGCACTTCATGCAGTTTCTCTATGCTTTCTCATTCCCCTGCTATCTGAGTCACTGCCGACAGTCTATGCCAACACAAAGCAATCCTGGGGGATGGTCCTGCAATTCCCCAACATACGGCAGGTGATTGACAGCCTCAGCTGTGCATGTTTCCCTATAAGACTCTGTAGAGAGGGGTGTCCATTCTCCACTCAGGTCTCAGATTACACTCTGCTCTCTGCTCTATAGTGTGCAATGTGTGACATCAGATCCCCACCCCTTGCAGAACTACACTGCATATGAGCACCACAAACCAAAAATGCAATTTAATTCATTCATAATATTCAAAGCAAACTCACCCATCCATCCCTATCTCCACGCTTTATTTTGCTAAGAAATTACTTTGGACCCCCTAGCATTTCTGGCCATTGCCTTTTTGAGTAAGGACAGATGATTAAAGCGGTTCTGCACTGTCTGTAGTGTTTTTTTTTTTTTTTTAGTGCAATGCAAAGGATTAGGAGATGTAATTTAAGTACTCATGTGTTCCATTTTTCTAACTCACTGCTGCCGGTTTTCGTCATATAAAAGAAGTTATAAAAATCTTTCCTGCTGGGTGCCATCTTGCCTGTGGGCATGTGAAACCACACAGGCACTTCAGATGGCCCAGCATGCACCGCCGTTACTGCGCCGATCTCACGCATGCGCAGTAACGGCAAAGTGTAGCTCACTTTCGATCGATCTGATTTCGGCAGATGTAGCCGAAGTCTCGCGAGATTTCAGCGGATGTCCGCACTGACTCCTGGGATCAATGACACAAGATCCCAGGAGACAGTGCGGCGTGACGAGGATCGACGCAGAGACCCCACCCACCGCCGAAGAGACAGAGGAAAGAACGTCAGCAATTACAAGGTAAGTGAATAAATAAATAAATAAAATTTGTATTATGGGCAGCACATGAGGAATAATGGGTCATGTAATCTCGATGTCTGATGTGCTCAGTGTGCATTCCCAACCAGAAGTACGGTGAAGGCTGAAGAAAGGGACACAGGAAAGAAAAATTGAGTACTGATAAAGTAAAAGTTCAGGGCACAATAAAGGAAAATAACCCTATATTAAATACTAGTTGTATGCAGGGGTCAAGTCCTGGGGAAAAAAGTGTGGGAACTCCCACTCACCCACCAAAAAAAATAAATGATACGCTCATATGAACGAACGCTTCAAAAGTGGTATTTTTCATCCAATTTTCATATTGTGTGTATGAAGCTTAACTGTTAGTACATAAAAAAAAAAAACAATCCTCAATAAACATAAATACGGTAATTCTCTGAATAATCAATTGTGCTTCCATGCAAATGTAAACATCCTGTTCTGATCTTTTTTGGGGAATTTTATTTTGTATATAGAGTGTTTATGTGGTGAGTTTACACTTTTCATTGAACAGAGTTTGGATAACACAGGGTTAAACGGAAAGGTCATAAATGAACTGCACATTATCTGGATAGAATGCTTGGGGAGATAGTGATGTGTTCCTGCTTAGGAGATGTATGTTAGCTTGGGGGGCTGCAAACTCTGCAGGGCTCCAACACACACTCGCTGCTATTCCAACCCTTCACATATTTCCACATAAACTTTCCTCCTGGCATTAAACTTTGCCAGGTATTGGGCTCAGCTTACCACCCCAAACTGATGTTCCTCCTTCAGCTCACCTCTCTCTCTGCATGTCCTGTGAGCAGAATAGCTGTGCTCCTTCTCTGGGTTCTCTCATCATATGGCACTGAAGATAGAGGAGGGGGGGATTCAGCGGGACACACACAGCAAGTATGCAGGAGACTGGGGGGGGGGGAGATGAGGAGACAGAAAATCAGGAGGGGCCGGCGGGGAGGAGCGCATCACAAGAGGTCTGACTAAATACAATCTCTTAGCAGCAGTGACCTATTCTACCTGTCAGCTAGCTGTGATTGACAGGTAGATCTAAGCGGAAGCTGTCATGGGGCCCCCTACTGACATTGCCTGAATGGTCAGGTGTGCGTCACTTACTATTGCGAGCTGTGTCGGTAGCTGCTGGTGTAGCACCTGCCACACAGCTCGCATACTTCAAAGTCTTGCAGGACCCGGCTGCTAACGGGAACTGAGTTCCTGTTGTGGAAAAAGTACAGGAACTCCGTTCCCATGCGTTCCCGCAGGACTTGAGCCCTGGTTGTATGGAACTTATTGTTAACTGAAGGTTTAGAACAGCTTAAATAACTAGTTATTTTTTTCTGGCTAATGTTGCCCTCTGCTGGGCAGTCTGTATATTGATTATACATTTTGGCAAGCCACCTGTAAGGGCAGTGAGTATATTTGCGTCTCATTTTGAAGTAATTGGCAAGGCATAGGGGTGATTCATCTCTTATTCTCTGTTCCAGATAAAAGCGGCTTATGAGGACCGTGTGAGCCTTTCTGTCACAGGATTCTACAAGTATGTTAAACACTTGTTAACATTTGATTCAGCTCTGTTACATTTTTGTATATTATTACATATTATAGTTTCATATAGTTATAGTCTGTGGTTTTTCATAGTTTTCTGTAACAGCAACTACAACTAGCAGCAGCATAATTTTTCAAAAAAGCTACACCTTTTAACATTAAAAAACTGACCTTGAGCTCTAGTCCATTAACTTTGCCTAGGGCTAATGTTATCAGTCTGCTGCAGGCAGGAGGAAGCATTTCCTCAGTCTCCTCTCTTCAAGTGTTTAGACTGCAACTTTATAACTTGTTAGTGAATCGCAAGGTCAGAGGCTGATCTGTGTGCAGACATTTGGGAACACATCTCTGAGCCAGCAACTCAGTCCAGGAAGTAGATGCTGACCCAAGATCCCCTGAACAAAGATGGCCCTGACCTTCTGGAAAGAGAGACATATTTATGTATAGTCAGATACTGTACTGTGATCAGTAAAGCATACACTGGTATGTGTTACACTTATATTTTGCCAGGTTCACTTTTAAAATTTGTAGAGAATGATATTTATTATTACAGGTACTTATATAGCACCGTTAATGTACCCAGCGCTTTACATATACAGTTCCTTGAAAAAGTATTCATACCCCTTGAAATTGACAGAGCTTGAGCTATTTTGCAAAGAAGAATGGGCAAAAATGTCACTCTCTAGATGTGCAAAGCTGGTAGAGACATCCCCAAAAAGACTTGCAGCTGTAATTGCAGTAAAAGGTGATTCTACAAAGTATTGACTAAGACCTCTTTCACACTGTGCCGCCCTGGGCGTCAGCGGTAAGGTGGCGCTATTTTTAGTGGCGCTAAAACCACAGTAAAGCGGCGCTAAAAATAGCGCCGCTATATCGCTGACGGCGGTTTTAACCCCTGCTATCGGCCGAAAGGGGGTTAAATCTGCCCACAAAATGACGTCACGGCGTCGTTTTGCCGGCGGTATAGCAGCGCTGCCCTATTCATTTCAATGGAGAGCAGCGGTGGAGGAGCGGTGAGTTCACCGCTCCTTCACCGCTCCAAAGAAGCTGCAGGCAGGACTTTTTCTGACGCCCTGCCAGCGCACTGCTCCAATGTGAAAGCCCTCGGGCTTTCACACTGGAGTGAATGGAGCTGCTTTTTCAGGGCACTTTGCAGGCGCAATTTTTAACGCTATAGCGCCTGCAAAGCGCCTCAGTGTGAAAGGGGTCTAAGGGGGGCTGAATACAAATGCACGCCACACTTTTCACATATTTATTTGTCAAAAATGTTGAAAACCATTTATTATTTTCACTTCACCATTATGTGCCACTTTGTGTTGGTCTATCACATAAAATCCCAATAAAATACATGTTTTTGGTTGTAACATGATAAAATGTGGAAAATGTCAAGGGGTATGAATACTTTTTCAAGGCACTGTATATTGTACAATCAGTCCCTGCCCTCAAAGAGCTTACAATCTAAGTTCCCATTCATACATACACATATTAGGGCCAATTTAAACAGGATCCAATTAACCTACCAGCATGTCTTTGGAGTGTGGGAGGAAACCTGATTACCCGGAGGAAAGCCACACAGGCACAGGAAGAACATGCAAACTCAATGCAGGTAGTGCAGTGATTGGGAATTTAACTAACAACTCTAGTGCTGCTAGGCAGAAGTGATAACCACTTAGCCACTGTGCTGCCCCAGTTAATAATAAAAAAAAAAAAAGTTCTTACAGTAATATATAAAAAAATAAATACATCAATCTATCTATCTACTCCTCCTGAAAGGAAATCTTTGTATCCATGAGATATGCTGGATGATTTTTTTTATTTTTTATTTTTTATCTTGTTGTGAACAAACACCATTATTAAAAGATTTTTTTTGTTCCTTGTTCTGGCTCTCTCACAGCATTAAAAACTTGACAGATGGGTCTAACCACTCCCCAATTTAATCCAAACTAAAGAAAAATGCTTTGACACACACTTTATATGTTTATTAATATTTTATATGTGCAGTTAAAAAACTCATATAATAACAATTTATAAACTTGCTCATTTAAAAAATATAGACTGAATCCATTTTAATTTGCCTTTGCCTTTGTTAATTTCAGGACTGAAGGAATCGGGTACGACCCCATAAAGAATGAGGGCAACCCCAGCAACTACTTCAGCTATGGAGTAGCATGTTCTGAAGTTGAGATTGACTGTTTAACTGGTGACCACAAGGTATCAACACCCAAATTGTTAAGTGGAAGATTTTCTTGAGTTTACTTGACACCAGGCTCCAGCAGTTTTCAGCAGTTGGGTGACATATTACCACTAACAATACCATAGAAGATTTGTAGCTTAGCCACTAGAGGGAGCACTCTTTGGTTCAGTGCAAATAGTATCTCTATCTCTTTTTCTCTCTCAGCAACTATAGACATAAGGTATTAGCCACACAGGCACTCAAATACTTTAAATGGGTCAGCTGTTTTCCAAAAGTCGATAAGTGGTGGCTTACCTAGCAAAGTGGAACAGTAAGCAATGCACAGTACTTGTAAGCATGAAGCAGAAACTGCATATGTAACTAGCAAAAATGTTACATTCATAATTACAAACAATACAAAAAAACAAGGTAATTAAATATTTTCTCCCATAAACCACTTCGGCCCCGGAAGATTTGGCTGCTGAATGACCAGAGCATTTTTTGTGATTCGGCACTGCGGAACTGACAATTGCGCATGCTGTACCCAAACAAAATTGAGGTCCTTTTTTCCCCACAAATAGAGCTTTCTTTTGGTGGTATTTGATTGGCTCTGCGGTTTTTATTTTTTGCGCTATAAACAAAAAAAGAGTGACAATTTTGAAAAAAAAACACAATATTTTGTACTTTTTGCTATAATAAATATCCCCATTTTTTTTTTTTAAAAGCTAATTTTTCCTCTGTTTTTTCTACATATTTTTGGTAATAAAAATCGCAATAAGCGTATATTGATTGGTTTGCGTAAAAGTTATAGCGTCCACAAAATAGGGGATAGATTTATAGCATTTTTATTATTATTTTTTTTTTTTACTAGTAATGGCAGCGATCTGTGATTTTTATTGTGACTGCATCATTATGGCGAACACATCGGAAATTTTGACACATTTTTGCAAACATTGGCATTTATACAGCGATCGGTGCTATAAAAATGCATTGATTAATGTAAAAATGTCACTGGCAGTGAAGAGGTTAACACTATGGGGCGATCAAGGGGTTAAATGTGTTACCTAGTGAGTGTTCTAACTGAAGGGGGGATGGGACTAGCTAGGGGAAGAGATAGATCAGTGTTCATACTTTGTGTGAACACACGATCATTCTCTTCTCCCCTCAGAAAACTCGAAGATCCCGGTTCTCGCCACGTCACGAGCAATCATGGAGCCTGGGGGTCATCGCGATCGCCGGGCACTCGCATCAGCTCCGGGGGCGACAGCGGGCCCCTAGTGGCCACAAATAGAAGCGAGGTAACATGACGGCCATTCGCGCAGCCGAGCCATGATGGCAAGCAGTTAATAAGTGTTAATCTGTGTTTCAGGCTTACCCCTTAATCTCCCTCGTCCTAGGGGCCCTGCCTCTTCCTTCCTGTTGTGTTGAATCTGTGACACGCTGAGCCCTCTGATGTTCTAAAGAAGTGGTGGTTGGTCCTCAATGATGCACAGTTTCTGTGCAGAGGTGTCATCTTAGTCGAGGCAGGGTTTTGCTTCCCCATGTCAGGGCCTCCAACAAAGAGAACTGTGAGAAGCAGTATAGTGTCTGGGATCTCACACTCTAGATATACAGCTATGAAGCTACAAAACAGGAGTGCCAAGGCACACTTACATACCAGGAAGTTCAATGCTATTTTTCAGGAGAAATTCAAGACAGAAAGTAGATTTTTTCAGGTACAGCACAATTACCATAGCTAAATGTTCCTTATGAAAGAAATCTTCAGTTTTTGAGTTCAGGTCCACATTAATATTCCAACCTTTTTACAGAACCTGCGCACAGATATAGTAATGGATGTTGGCACCAGTCTTAACCCCGCAATAGACATAGGACAGGTGAGTAACTCAGAACTGCTAGTTGTTGCTAATTTAACCAAACCTACCTGGTCACTATGGTGGCACCAGAATGGAAGTTATCTATATGTCCACACAGGTTGAAGGAGCTTTTGTACAAGGCATTGGCCTGTTCACCATGGAAGAGTTGAAGTATTCTCCAGAGGGAAACCTATATACGCGAGGCCCTGGGATGTACAAAATTCCAGCTTTTGGTGACATCCCAGCAGAATTCAATGTATCCCTCCTGCGTGATTGTCCGAACAGCAAAGCTATCTACTCTTCCAAGGTATGACATTTTAGATTAATGTCTCTGACTTGGGAATTGGTAATGTAAAGCACTAAGGAAAGGAACTTACTCTGAAAATAACAAATCTTTTTTTATTTTTCTAGCATAGACTTTTTCCTCAACATATTTCAAAGAACAATGTTTGAGATCAGTCACTGCCCCATTCAAAGATGGTGAAAAGTTACAGACCTAATGTGGACTTTTCAGTTTTTTAAGGCGAAGGCAGGCCATAGATTATGTAATTTTCTTTCCTTCTACCAAGGGTGGAAGGAAAGAAAGTTGTTCAAATTCCCCATCAACACAGTCAGTGTTGATGGGGGAATCCCTCGCACTTATGTGTTCTCGGGAGAGTGGGGAGCCTTTACTGCCAGCAGTGCTAAAGCTGGCAGCACTAATCATTTGGGAAAAACCCAACAGGCTGGTTGTACACAAGACGATTGATAGATTCAATGGTGCACAACCAGGGTGCCTATACATGGATCTAAATTTGTCCGGGCCCTGCTGACAATTTGACAATGTGTCATTTATCTTTACACATGAACAGACGCTTGAAGAGTTTCCATTTCAAATGATGCTGCTTCCATGGAAGAAATTACACGGTAATATAGTGTACATGGGAAACAGTCTTAAAGTTGAATAAGATATGCAAACATTTTAACAAGTATTATTAATATAGAGGTATTTTTCCCAGTAAACCAGTGCCAGGTCATGTGACCATTGCCCCAGTATTGCCAGCATAGTCTCTGATCTTCAGGGAACATTCAGGCAGAGTTGATGTCTGGCCAGCAGTCTCCCAATACCTTTTGGCAAATACCATGTGACCAATGAGGAGGAATTTCTCATGTGACCAGGACACATGTGATAGAGAATTTTCTACATGAGAGGAAAAGTTACAACACTAAAAATGTATTCTTTAGATCTGTTTTAATTACATCCTATTGATTGAGTTGTTGCGATTTATGTGTATATTCCAGGCTGTCGGCGAGCCTCCTCTTTTCTTGTCAGCCTCCATATTCTACGCCATTAAGGATGCCATCACATCAGCCAGAACAGAATCTGGCATTACTGGGCCATTTAGACTGGACAGTCCAGCCACTCCGGAGAGAATACGAAATGCCTGCGTGGATCAATTCACCAAACTGGTATGAGAGTATTTACAGCTCTACACAGTCCTGTAAACAGGAATATGTCACCAGAATCCTTCACTGCCCAAGCCTATTATCTTGATGGATCTGGATCTTGATGGATCTGGTGTAGACATTGTAACTTAGGATTGCCGATGTATGGGGTTTCGAAAATAACCAGACTACAACGTTCAACCCAGCACTAAACAAATCAAGGGAATGTAGGCCGCACCTCTCCCCCCGAATACCTCAACGATAACACTTAATTAATTAAAGACAACTTTGTTTGGCATATAATAATAAATAAATTAACATAATTTTTATTAATTCATAAAAACTCTCAACTTGCAAATAATAAATACAAAAACAGCTCAGTCTTACATGACTCGAGCAATACAGAGTATCTTATAAACACAAGTCCCCCAAATGCCGGGCTTGTATTAACAAGGCCGGCCTACCCCACAACCACGGCCAACAATGCTATTTTGTAAACCAACATTAAAAATATCAAACTCCATCTGCCCTATACAAACCTGCAAAACCTCCCTCCAGATCCCTATGTCTATAGGAAAAGCCTCCAATAAGTGGCATACATTTTTCCATACATCTATTAACCCAACGCCTAATTTTCTCCAATTTTTTTAATTGGGCATCCTGTAGCCATAACAGCCATGGAACTATTTCAGAACAAATTATTGTGGTATACGGGGAAGCTTATTTAAATCGATGAAGGTCATGCTTCACTCGAAATTCCTCAGAATCCAACAATAGATTGGGTGTATAGCACCTCTTCCTGGCTCTTTTGTTAGCCCAAAAAATAAAAGAGTGACCCGGGATCCAAATGCATCTTCTACCACCTATAAAATTAAAGAGGTAGATCAGGTCTGACATACAATCGGAATCGTGAGAATCCCAAATGCCCAGTTTTTTAATAATGGCATTTTCAAGGCCCATGCTTGCAGCTTTGGTCGCTGCACCAATTCTAAAGGAATGGGAGTTAAAATTAAGTAGATGCAGTCCTAACTTCCTCAAGCATTTTTTCAGGACACTCTTAAATTGGTATCTAGTGAGGAGGATTTGTCTAAATAAACCAAAAAGGGGCCCTAACAAAAATGCCTTATTAACATGTAATCGTTTACGATCCGTAATGGACAAATATCCAGATTTTCACAACTATAAAGGGAGATCCACACACCTTTACCTGCTGAATCAGTTTTAGAACTAGGAATAAATATATTTATTCCTGATCTATAAAACAAAACATGGTGTTTCAATAAACCCGAACTTGACCTCTTATTTTTTGGTAACAATTCTGAAATTCTCATTGCTCCAAAAAAATGCTAACACAAATGCAGTAAAATAGACTCAATTCGGAGAAACATATACATTTGGTAACTTTACATATTTCTTTGAGTAATGGGATAGAAATAGGCCTCCTAGTATCCGAAAACGAATGATTCTTCCTATAACCTTTAAGGGCCTGTTGAATTGAGAAGAAAGATGAACAAGGAGGAAAGCCTGGCAACTTAAAGAAAAATTATACACCTGCTAAAATTTTTGCAATGTGGCTATAAGATAATTATAGCTGCATTAGGGTGCATAAAAATACTTGGGAGTCTTTTTACGAAGGAGAATCAAACTGCTGAACAAATTCCTCTGAGAATTTAATACACCAGTACCATGCAGCTGAATATTCAGTTCATGTACTATCAGCCACCGAATGCTTGATTGAATTTGTCAGAATCTCTAAATTAGGTTCCACAGATGGTCTGGACATACTTGACCCTCCTCGTCTGCATTGGGCAGTAGCTGATGGAATTTGTGTATCTGTAACCGAGATAAGGCATCTGCCATTTGATTCTCCTTGCCTGGTACATGTTTTGCTTTTAGCCATATGTTAAAGCATAGAAAAACTAGGTACATAACAAACATGGATTTTGTTGATAAAAAATTAACTGCATAAATGACTCCCTTATTGTCATAGTTAATTAATATTCTTTTATTACCAAATTTCTCACCCCATATATCTAACGCTACTACTAATAGGAATAATTTTAGTAGAACTATGCTCTTAATGGCTTTAAGTTGTACCCATCTATCTGGCCATACACCGCAGCACCAGTGGGTATTTCATATTGCAGAATGACCACAAGACCCAGCTGCATCTGTATACAATTCCAGGTCAGACGAAAATACAAATTCCTCTTGAAAAAATTAATGCACATTGTAGATGTCAAAATTTTTTATCCAAACCAGAAGGTCTTCCTTAAACTCAAATGATAATCTGATGTGGGAAAATGGAGATTTCAATCCAGACATGGATAAATATAGGCGATGGGAGAATGTCCTGCCCACTGGCATGACTCTGGTCGTGAATGCCAAGAGTCCTAATAATGACTGAAGTTCTTTTAATAATATTTTCTTACAACTTAGAAACCAGGAAATCATGGCTTTGATTTTTTCAATTTTATCCAAGGGCAATTCAAATTCAAAAAATTTTGTATCTGTTTTTATCCCTAAAAACTCAATAGATGTAGATGAGAACATGTTTTTTTTCTGCAGCTTGAAGAACCCCAAAATCTTTAGTGATAACCCCAAACAATTGCAGCATAAGGAAGCAAATAGGGGAACGAGCAGGACCGATGAACAAAAAGTCATCAAGGTAGTGCAATATACCTTTATGACCTGATTCAAAAGAGATCACCCATTGCAGAAATTAAGCATTTTCCAATTCCAGCCATTGGCAGATTCACCGGAGTGTAAGCTTTTGGCCAAGTTATCTTTTTGACCACGAAAATTGGCGCTCCATTTAAAACATTTAAGTAAGGGATGAGGTCCTGAGCAGTGAGAGCATTCATGCTTATATTTGCATGAACCCCTCCACTTACATTGATTTTTGATTAATGCAAAACAGTAACCCCTTTTATAATGGGAAACTGTAGCTGAAGACTGCTGTTTAGGATAAAAGGCTTTCTGCTGCAAAATGAAGTTCAACCATAGACCAATATCCGTATTACCCCACTTTAAAGAAGGGTAAATAGATCATTTTTGCCTAAAAGATTCATCAAACTGGTACCAGCCTAATCCACCAAAGTTACTGTAGGCTTCCAGTACATGCTCCAGGTGTTGGAAAAGACCGGTACAGTAGGATGTTTTTCCCCTAGGACGCTAGCATAAATAGTAAAAGCCTGCACCCAATTTTGAAATGACCTCGCCACAGGCCTACGTTTCTCTTCCTCAGGCTTATCGTCAGATTTTTTGTCTGCTCTGTTAATAAATTCTTTTGCAGAGGGAAGTAACAACAAAATGTCTACAAACTGCCCTTTTCATATCTTATCCTTAACCTGAGCAGAAAGGGGGTATCCCAATGGCGAGATTTCACACAGCAATGTTTCTTTCAAACGTGACCCTGGAACTGAAGAATTAGTAATATTAAGTTCAGCTGGCAATGAATTACTAGAAATTACATTAGCCGCTGAGTAAGGTGTAGCACTGTCAGCATTTGTCACGTTTTCAAATCTATTCATTGAATCATTAGACCATACGTTTGCATAATTGCTATTCTCATTAATTGGTGTATTAAAGTGGAAGTAAACCCCCCTATCGTTTTAAGCCAAGGAAGCTGCCATCTTTGCCTCTGTTTAATCTTCAACTGCCACGGTGCTGCACATGTGATCCGTTATGACACCAGCCATTGGATGGTTTGACTGTTTGGTTGAGAGCACAGCCACTGTGCAGTTAGCATTCCTGGCATGCCTTTTTTTTTAAAACTGTTAAATCGATGGGTTTACTTCCGCTTTAATGCTATCAGCTAGCCTGTTAATGGATTCCATTATGTTATTTAAAACTTGTAATAACTCTCCCTCACCTCTAGATGTCGCTGGTGTGTTAGCCTGTGTTGAGTTAGTCAGGTGTTGCTCACTATAGCCTCCGGTGGACACAATAGGTTGCTCCTAATCTTGATTAGACATGTGCAGAACGTAAAAATTTGTTTCGGATAGATTTGTTATGTTACTAATATCATTTAGTTGATTCGTTTCGGAATATGTTTTGTTTCATTTTTTTTCATTAACCACTTCCCGCCCGGTCAATAGTAAATTGACGTCCGGGAAGTGGCTTCGTTATCCTGACTGGGCGTCATATGACGTCCTTCAGGATAACAGCCGCCGCGCGCCCGTGGGGGCGCGCATCGCGGCGATCGGTGGAGCGGTGTGTCAGTCTGACACACCGCTACACTGATCTCGGTAAAGAGCCTCCGGCGGAGGCTCTTTACCACGTGATCAGCCGTGTCCAATCACGGCTGATCACGATGTACACAGGAAGAGCCGTTGATCGGCTTTTCCTCACTCGCGTCTGACAGACGCGAGTAGAGGGGAGCCGATCGGCGGCTCTCCTGACAGGGGGGGTATGCGCTGATTGTTTATCAGCGCAGCCCCCCCTCAGATGCCCACACTAGACCACTAGGGAAGCCCCCAGGACCACCAGGGAAGCCCCCAGGACCACCAGGGAAGCCCCCAGCATGTGGATGGCCAGGTACATCCCCCATGGCCATCCACATGTTAAAAAAAAATCAAAAATATGCCAATCAGTGCCCACAGATGGGCACTGATTGGCACATCATATTAATAAAAAAAAAAGTAAAAAAAAAAGGATTCCCAGCAATGCCACCCATAAGTGTTATCAGTGCCACTCATCAGCGTCCATCAGTGCCACCTATCAGTGCCCATCCGTGCCCACCCATGCCCACCTATCAGTGCCCATCCATGCCACCTATCAGTGCCCATGCATGCCACCTATCAGTGCCCATCCATGCCACCTATCAGTGCCACCTATATGTGTGCATCAGTGCCACCCATAAGTACCCGTCAGTGCCGCCTATGAGTGCCCATCAGTGCCACCTGAGTGCCCATCAGTGCCGCATACCAGTGCCACCTATCAATGCCCATCAGTGCCACCTATCAGTGCCCATCAGTGCCGCCTATCAGTGCCCATCATCAGTGCCACCTCATCGGTGCCCCCTAATTGGTGCCACCTCATCGGTGCCCATCAGTGCCGCCTTATCAGTGCCCATTAGTGCCGCCTTATCAGTGCCCGTCATTGAAGAAGAAAACGCACTTATTTACAAAAAAAATTAACAGTGACAAAGAAAAACTTGTTTTTTTGCAAAATTTTCGGTCTTTTTTTGTTTGTTGCGCAAAAAATAAAAATCGCAGAGGTGATCAAATACCACCAAAAGAAATCTCTATTTGTTGGAACAAAATGATAAAAAATTTGTTTGGGTACAGTGTAGCATGACCGCGCAATTGTCATTCAAATTGCGACATCGCTGAAAGCTGAAAATTGGCTTGGGTGGGAAGGTGTCTAAGTGTCTGGTATTGAAGTGGTTAAATTAGTTTTGTTTATTCATTTTTTGCAACGAAATTCCAAATTTTCAGAACTATTCGAATTTGGTCGAAAAATTATTGACCGATTCAAACTCTGTATGAAGAATAGCTCGTTGTTAAAAAGTTGGTCGGGAATCCTGAAGCTAGAAAAGTTAGAAAACAAATATAGGAAACAAAATTAAACAAATTTCAACAAAATTTGTTACTATTTCATTCAGAGATTTGGATAAATCCAAGTTTTAGAATAACCAAAAATTTGGCAGAATTTATATTCAGACCAAAACAAATTGCACATGTCTAATATTGATGTCATAATTAATGAACACTGGGATGATACATATATATTGAATATATGAATACATTGTATGTGAAAGCATAATGCTTATGTTTTATTCTTCATAGTGTCCAACACCAGAACCGGGAACATTCAAACCATGGTCTGTGAGAGTATAACGGATCACCTTACTTCAGAATGGACTACAGGAATAAATCTAGGGATTCCGCTGTTAGAAATCAGCACTGGAATTATTTTTCAGAATTTGTGAACATATTCTGTTATTTGGATGATAGCACTTAGAGAAACAATCACATTCCAGTTTATGTTTTATCTGTGACTAATAAAGAATGGGATTTTGATGCTCAATGCTTTAATTAAAATTACTTGAATTGAATGGATATTTTATCTATCATTTATTTCAGCTGCCCTCCAGCCCACCACCAAGAAGCAGAGAGGAAGTATTGAGTAATACGGTAGCAGCCTGGTGGTCAATGAGTAAAATGAGCTACAGGCCAGGGACGTTCGTGCTGAAAATTGCTCATGTACAGTATAGAATGTAGGGAATATATTTAACCACTTCAATACCGCTCCATAGTCATATGACGCCCACAAGGTGGATCTACCATCCTGGGTGGGCGTCATATGACGTCCTCGGATTCCCGGCCGCCTGGGGGGCACGCGCGCGCGCCCGCGGCATCGCTCGGGACCCGGTGCGATTGCCCGGCGGCCGCGATGTCCGCCGGGCACCCGCGATTGCCCGTTAATACAACGGGACCGTGCGGGACCGTGGAGCTGTGTGTGTAAACACACAGCTCCACGTCCTGTCAGCGGTGAGGAGACCGATCATGTGATCCCAGTACGGAGGAACACATGATCGGTCTCCTCCCCTTGAGTCCCCTCCCCCTACAGTTAGAATCACTCCTATAGGGACACACATTAACCCCTGCAGCGCCCTCTAGTGTTAACCCCTTCCCTGCCAGTCACATTTACACAGTAATCATTGCAATTTTATAGCAACGATCGCTGTGTAAATGTGAATGGTTCCAAAAATGTGTCAAAAGTGTCCGAAGTGTCCGCCGCAATGTCGCAGTCACGAAAAAAAATCACAGATCGCCGCCATTACTAGTAAAAAAAAAAAAAAAAAAAAAAATTCAATAAATCTATCCCCTATTTTGTAGACGCTATAACTTTTGCTCAAACCGATCAATATACGCTTATTGCGATTTTTTTTACCAAAAATATGTAGAAGAATACGTATCGGCCTAAACTGAGGAAAAAAATAGTTTTTTTTAAAAAAAATTGGATATTTATTATAGCAAAAAGTAAAAAATATTGTGTTTTTTTTTCAAAATTGTCGCTCTTCTTTTGTTTATAGCGCAAAAAATAAAAACCGCAGGGGCGAACAAATACCACCAAAAGAAAGCTCTATTTGTGGGAAAAAAAGGACGTCAATTTTGTTTGGGTGTAACGTCGCACGACCGCGCAATTGTTAGTTAAAGCGACGCAGTGCCGAATCGCAAAAAGTGCTCTGGTAAGGAAGGGTGTTTAAAAGCCCTGTATTGAAGTGGTTAAGGTGGAGGGCCACCCTAAAAAAAATAAAAAAATACATAAAAACAAACCTTTAAATACATTAAAAAACATTTGAAAAAAACATTTTTTTTTAACTTACCAGAAATGCCTGTCGCTAGGCAGATTGTCCTAATCTGCCTCTTCCTATTCCGCGGTGATCTTAAGTCTTCTCCTCCTCGCGTTGTCTTCTGGGGAATGGGGCGCGCTGTGTTCTGGGAACTGTATGTGTCCCGGAACACAGCGCGCCCCATTCACAAAGCGGCGCATGCACAGTAGGAAAAGGGCAGTGAAGCCACAAGGCTCCACTGCCTGTTTCCCTTATTGAGGATGGCGGCACCGGCACACGATACGAGGCCCTTTAAAGAGGGACTTCACCTGAATCCTTAAAGTTGAAAAAGGCTTCTGTATCTGTCAGTAAAACTCGTATGAGGAGGGAGTGGGGTGTGACTTACCGGCACTGTGCGCATGTGTGTATGGATGCGCACAGCCCAGTTCGGGAGTGTACAGTATCCCACAAAAGTGAGTACACCCCTCACATTTTTGTAAATATTTTATTATATCTTTTCATGTGACAACACTGAAGAAATGACACTTTGCTATAATGTAAAGTAGTGAGTGTACAGCTTGTATAACAGGTTAAATTTGCTGTCCCCTCAAAATAACTCAACACACAGCCATTAATGTCTAAACTGCTGGCAACAAAAGTGAGTACACCCCTAAGTGAAAATGTCCAAATTGGGCCCAAAGTGTCAATATTTTGTGTGGTCACCGTTATTTTTCAGCACTGCCTTAACCGCTTCAATACAGGGCTTTTAAACACCCTTCCTTACCAGAGCACTTTTTGCGATTCGGCACTGCGTCGCTTTAACTAACAATTGCGCGGTCGTGCGACGTTACACCCAAACAAAATTGACGTCCTTTTTTTCCCACAAATAGAGCTTTCTTTTGGTGGTATTTGATCGCCCCTGCGGTTTTTATTTTTTGCGCTATAAACAAAAGAAGAGCGACAATTTTGAAAAAAAACACAATATTTTTTACTTTTTGCTATAATAAATATCCCATTTTTTAAAAAAAAAACAATTTTTTTCCTCAGTTTAGGCCGATACGTATTCTTCTACATATTTTTGGTAAAAAAAATCGCAATAAGCGTATATTGATCGGTTTGCGCAAAAGTTATAGCGTCTACAAAATAGGGGATAGATTTATTGAATTTTTTTTTTTTTTTTTTTTTACTAGTAATGGCGGCGATTTGCGATTTTTTTTTCGTGACTGCGACATTGCGGCGGACACTTCGGACACTTTTGACACATTTTTGGAACCATTCACATTTACACAGCGATCGTTGCTATAAAATTGCAATGATTACTGTGTAAATGTGACTGTCAGGGAAGGGGTTAACACTAGAGGGCGCTGGAGGGGTTAATGTGTTCCCTGATAGGAGTGATTCTAACTGTAGGGGGAGGGGACTTAAGGGGAGGAGACCGATCATGTGATCCTCTGTACTGGTATCACTTGATCGGTCTCCTCCCCGCTGACCGGACGTGGAGCTGTGTGTTTACACACACAGCTCCACGGTCCCGCCCGGTCCCGTTGTTTTAACGGGCAATCGCGGGTGCCCGGCGGACATCGCGGCCACCGGGCACTCGCACCGTGTCCCGAGCGATTCCGCGGGCGCGCGCGCGCGCGCGCCGGCGGCGCGCGCGCGCCCCCCAGGCGGCCGGGAATCCGAGGACGTCATATGACGCCCACCCAGGATGGTAGATCCACCTTGTGGGCGTCATATGACTATAGGCGGGTATTGAAGTGGTTAAAGTGGTTGTAAACCCTGTTACACCACTTTTACCTACAGGTAAACCTATAACAAGTACCTTGAATATCTCTTAAACTTGCACAGTTTAGGAGATATTCAGTATATGCGCTGCTGCCGACGTCATCGGCTCATGTGCACTGAAGAAACTGTCCGTTGGTGCCGTTTCTTCAGGAGTCATGGCGTGATCGGCAGCTCCCGCGCACATGCGCTGTGATTGGCCCAGAAGTAACTCCGGTGGAAGATGACTGCGCCGTACTCGGAGGGACGATGCCAATCCAGGGCATCGTTCTAAGGTAAGGGTTTTTTTTTTTTGAGGTTTACAACCTCTTTAACCCTCTTGGAGTTCACTTAGAGACCTTGCACTCCTCCACCTTCTGTTTGAGGATGCCAATAGGGTTTAGGTCTGGAGACATGCTTGGCAAGTCCATCCCCTTTACCCTCAGCTTCTTTAGCAAGGCAATGGTCGTCTTGGAGGTGTGTTTTGGGTCATTAACCGCTTCAATACAGGGCTTTTAAACACCCTTCCTTACCAGAGCACTTTTTGCGATTCGGCACTGCGTCGCTTTAACTAACAATTGCGCGGTCGTGCGACATTACACCCAAACAAAATTGACGTCCTTTTTTTCCCACAAATAGAGCTTTCTTTTGGTGGTATTTGATCGCCCCTGCGGTTTTTATTTTTTGCGCTATAAACAAAAGAAGAGCGACAATTTTGAAAAAAAACACAATATTTTTTACTTTTTGCTATAATAAATATCCCATTTTTTTAAAAAAAAACTATTTTTTTCCTCAGTTTAGGCCGATACGTATTCTTCTACATATTTTTGGTAAAAAAAATCGCAATAAGCTTATATTGATCGGTTTGCGCAAAAGTTATAGCGTCTACAAAATAGGGGATAGATTTATTGAATTTTTTTTTTTTTTTTTTACTAGTAATGGCGGCGATTTGCGATTTTTTTTTCGTGACTGCGACATTGCGGCGGACACTTCGGACACCTTTGACACATTTTTGGAACCATTCACATTTACACAGCGATCGTTGCTACAAAATTGCAATGATTACTGTGTAAATGTGACTGTCAGGGAAGGGGTTAACACTAGAGGGCGCTGGAGGGGTTAATGTGTGTCCCTAATAGGAGTGATTCTAACTGTAGGGGGAGGGGACTTAAGGGGAGGAGACCGATCATGTGATCCTCTGTACTGGGATCACATGATCGGTCTCCTCCCCGCTGACAGGACGTGGAGCTGTGTGTTTACACACACAGCTCCACGGTCCCGCCCGGTCCCGTTGTTTTAACGGGCAATCGCGGGTGCCCGGCGGACATCGCGGCCGCCGGGCACTCGCACCGGGGCGAGGACGTCATATGTCCTCGCACCGGGGCGAGGACGTCATATGACGCCCACCCAGGATGGTAGATCCACCTTGTGGGCGTCATATGACTATGGCCGGGTATTGAACTGGTTAACATGTTGGAATTCTGCCCTGCGGCCCAGTCTCCGAAGGGAGGGGATCATGCTCTGCTTCAGTATGTCACGGACGCTCCATGTTGACAATAATTGTTCCCTCAATGAACTGTAGCTCCCCAGTGCCGGCAGCACTCATGCAGCCCCAGATCATGACACTCCCACCACCATGCTTGACTGTAGGCAAAACACACTTGCAATGCTGTACCCAAACCAAATTGACGCCCTTTTTTGCTCATGTACAGTATAGCATGCAGGGAAAATATTTAAAGAGGGACTTCACCTGAATCCTTGAAGTTGAAAAAGGCTTCTGCACAGTGCCTTGAAAAAGTATTCATACCTCTTGAAATTTTCCACATTTTGTCATGTTACAACTGTAGCAAGGTCCCAGGTCTCCTCTAGTCTAATGAGAACCTTCAGAGCCAAAACCTGCTGACATCCTTCTGTACAGAGTGGGTTGTGAGGCATAGTGGGTGTAATGCAAGTTAGATTCATGGGTGCCAGACACTTCTTGAATGCAAAGAGATTTTATTTCTCTTGAACAGAACTTTGGGAGAGTTAGGGCCAGGACACTCTTAAGCAGTTACAATGTTAATTTGGCAGACTCCGAGAATTCTGCAGGAGGACAGCAATGCAGGGAAAGGCATCCAGCAAGACACCACATCTGCATATGTAGGAATGCTGTCTCCTATGTCAACAGTCTTTAACAGTTTCTAACACAAAGTCTAACAGTTCCTTCACTTCCACTATAATCACTTCTTGTAGTTCTTCAACCCACTGAGCTTCCAGTCTCTCTCAGACTAGATAATTCACTGCCACTGAATCCCTTGAGCTCCTCCAATCTTCACTGTAGTATCTTCCTCAAGTGTCACCCCCACTCTTTTGCTGGGTCCCTAGCTTGGCACTCCAGATACTTCTCAAGCTTCACCCCACTGGCCTGCTTGGTCCCTGGTTTGACACACAAGGCTGCTCTGCAAGCGGAGCTTCCCCTCCGCTGGCTGGGTCCCTGGCTTGATACCCACTGAAGTTTCCTGATTCTTTGCCGTCCCCGGTTGGTGAGAATACTGCTCCGGTACTTGCTTCAGCTACTCACTGTGGTCTCTGGTAATAGGGTGGATGGTCCCTTAGTGGCGACACCTGATTTTCTGATGTGCCCAAACTCCAGCCTAGCAGCCCGGGCAGCACAACACACGTCTACCCAGGCAGCTGTACAGGTGGCACAGAACACTGATCACCTGACTCCACCCAAATATATAGGTTATATATAGGCAGGCCAAGGGATTTAAGAAAACCACTGTGCAGCAATTCTAGACTTAGGGTAAAATCAATTGATCCCTAACAATGAGCCAAGGCAACTACACCTGGCAGTTAAATTTAGGAGCACAGACTTGGTTGTAAAACTTTAGAATGAAAAGTCTCTGCCACAGACTTGGTTGTAACTGAAGGATAAACAAACTTAGTGAACCCTCACACGGTACCAGTATCTTGCAGCCAGTCCGGCGATACCGTATGAGTGTGGATTCATTTGGTGTCCTCTCAACTTAGCTTCCAGGCTCTTGCTGAGCAGCCAGCCTTGTGCGTGGCCTCTCCAAAACCGAGACGGCACCGGACCACCTTGGAAAAAATGGACCGGAACCCAGAATCATGTGACCTCATTACCTTAAGTACCCTCTCCCAGAATTCACAGAGAGAAAACACACCCAATGATTGGTTCCGAGAAAGATTGGCACCCAATGCGTCCAACCGGACTGCGTTACAATGCCTGCCATAGGTGACACCGACACCTATGGCCAAGCAGAACACAATACAGTCCAGCCAAACTGGTACTGAGACCATAATTTAAAACAATTAGCCTAAAACCCAACTGTGGTTTTAGAAACATTTAAATTGACAAAAAAAATATAGCGCGTGTTCTTCAGGAGCCCGGCACTACAAATATCTGAAAAGTGTGGCATGCATTTATTTTCAGTCCCTGAGTCAATACTTTGTAGAACCACCTTTTGCTGCAATTACATCTGCAAGTCTTTTTGGGTATGTCTCTACCAACTTTGCACATCTAGAGAGTGACATTTTGCCCATTCTTCTTTGAAAAATATCTCAAGCTCTGTCAGATTGGATGAAGAGTGTCTGTAAACAGCAATTTTCAAGTCTTGCCACAGATACTCAATTGGATTTAGGTCTGGACTTTGACTGGGCCATTCTAACACATGAATATGCTTTTATCTAAACTATTCCATTGTAGCTCTGGCTGTATGTTTAGGGTCGTTGTCCGACATTGTCGGCGCATACCGCTGGTGCCATTTCTTCAGAAGTCGCGCCGTGACCGGCGGCACCTACTCGCATGCGCAGGAGTGACGTCATCGCGCCTCAGGCCAATCACAGCGCCGGTGCCGCAAACCGGTAATTAACTCCGGTGGAAGATGTCCGCGCTGCTCCGCTTAAAGTATAGACATGCTAACTTAAATAATTGTAAACAGTAGTGAGGGGGCGCTAATGGTAAAGTGATGTGAACACAATTATACACCAACTAATAATTTTTTTATACAATTGTAAAGTGCAACATGCTCAATATTGTTGTGAATAAAGATAGGTAATGAAACAGTCCTTTGTAAACTCCATAAATTTTTCAGTAATGAGTTTGCCAAAGTGACATAAAAAAACTACCTTCACTATATGGCAGTGAATTCTGCGGAATATACCCGATGTGTTTGATTAAGATTTCCTACTTGGGGCGTGGTCAAGATGGCGACCTAGGAGGACGTGTGTGACGGGAGCTCCGCGCTGTACTTGCCTTTTTATCCGTTCAAAACGATTGCTACTCACCCTCTAACAGCTAAAAGTGTGCTAGCTGGCTCCGGGCATGAAAAGAGGAAACTCCGGCTCACAGAAGAAGCGGCAACAGCCTCAAAAGTCCCCGCTGCCCGCTCAAGGCCCACGTGCAGCTCCCAGCTCCAACATGGCGTCTCAGACGGAACAGCAGGAGGCGGCCTCGCTGGGAACGGACCAATTCACGGCCCTTATGCAGGCTATCTCGGGCTGCCAGACGACCCTCACAACCAAAATAGAGCAAATGCAGCAGGAAATGGGTCTAATACGACGGGACATGGACAAATATCGGGACAGGCTATCGGAGGTGGAAAGGAGAACGGGTGATACCGAGGACACAGTCCGGGCGCATGGTGACTCCATCCGAACCCTGCAGGTCAAGATGAAGGCTGTGGAGGCCCGCGCTGAAGACCAGGAGAACCGGAACCGGAGGAACAACCTCCGCCTCGTGGGCCTCCCGGAGGGTGCGGAGGGCCGAGATCCGGCAGCCTTCACAGAACACCTATTGCGGTCTCTCCTGCCGCAGGCGGTCTTTTCCCCCTACTTCACGATCGAACGAGCCCACAGAATGCCGTCGGTCAAGGGCCCGCCTGGGACACCGCCGAGGACCTTCATCTTCCGACTACTGAATTTTCGGGACCGGGACCTGGTATTAAGAGAAGCAAGAAAAGTGGGAGAGCTGCGCCATGAGAATACCAAAATAATGCTGTTCCCCGACTATTCTATTGAAACACAGCGCCTCAGACGCACCTTCGATCAAGTCAAAGCACAACTCCGCGCCAGAGGTCTAAAATACAACATGATATTCCCAGCCAGACTGCGGGTAGTGGATGGTGAGACAACCAAGTTCTTTACCTCCCCGGATGAAGCCTCACGCTGGGTGGATTCGCTACCTCGGGACCGCTAACAAGGCCGCCTATTACCCAAGGTCAGTACTGCTCTCTTGGTGCCCCGTTACTGAAAGTCCCCCCTGTGAAGGAAGACCTAATGGCCCCTGTTATCCGACTCGGTCTGACCGCCAGCCTTAGACCTGAAGCCCTGACAACTTGCTGGGCGGTCACTGCCTGAACAGTTCTGCCAGGCTCGGGGGTAAAGTGAAGGGGAGGACTGAGTTTTCACGGCGTGCCCGCACTACTATATACCGCTAGTCAGCGGGACGGGTCCCCCCTTCCATATTTTCACTTTCTACCCCCCCCCCTCTCCCCCCGCGGCATCCCGGTGGTAGCCGCCTGAACCTCTGATCCCCTGCGATTCCCGCCATGCGGGGGGACGGGTATGGGAGGTGGCGAAGAACTATTGCACATGCTGCACTAATGACCGCTGTGGATGAGGATGTACTTTTCTCCTGCTATTGACTGCGCCTCTCCTGTCCCCTCCGCCTCTGCAAGCTCCCTGCAGGTATACGGGGTATCCATCTGGGAGAGGGGGGGGACGGGATCACCTGAGCCAGGCTATGACAGTCTGAGAGGGGTCTAACTGACTTTCTTCCGGGACGAAGCATTGCTGAGCAGAACACCTTGACCTGACACCCGATTGACGGGTTGAATAGCCGGAACCCTTAGCCCCTGCTGAGGGAAAGTTCACAGCTGGACACGCTTTTTACAGTTTTGTTTTTCAATTTTCTTTTTTTCACCCCTTTTTTTTGGGGGTGGGTGATACTACTACATGCAAGTAACATGGTGGGGAGCCCTCTGCTACCCCCCTCCTTGATGGGAACTGTCTCGGAAGTGCTGCCGTACAGTACTGCCCCCATAGGAGACCTTCCTATCTAGGAACTGTTTGGTTTGGGTTGTTGGGGGATCCAGGCACCCAGTGCTATGTTTGGCAGGGTGCGGGGAGGGATGGGATGGGTGTTTAAGTTTTGTTATGTTTTCTTCCTTTTCTTTATTCCTTTTTTTCTTTTTAAAGTACATAAAGCATATCTTAGACAGGCATGTGTCAGGCATTGCATGTGGATGAAGTGGTTACTATTGGTCTATTGGCTGTTCACGGTGTGGGGTGGTGGGTCTGGGCTGCCACAGTGCGGGAGGGGTGGCCGCCCCCCCCGGGTTACAGTTTGCCCGGGGAATGTTCCCCTCTGGATACACCCACCTTAAAACATGGCTGGCCTGACAATCTTAACATGGAACGTCCGTGGCCTTAACAATAAAATCAAACGCTCCCTGGTATTTGACTACCTTAAATGATACAACCCCCACATATGTATCCTACAGGAAACGCACCTGATAGGAAGCAAAATCCTTAGCTTGAAACGCCCCTGGGTGGGTAGGCACTTTCACGCTACTCACACAGGTTACTCCAGGGGGGTGAGCATTCTAGTACGCAAAACCCTTAACTTTGAACTCCATGATGTTAAGCTGGACCCTGGGGGACGTTATGTTATACTGCACGCATGTATAGACACAGTTGATATGGTGGTGGTGGGCGTATACCTACCTCCCCCGGCCGATCTCTCCATACTACATGAAATCATCCCTCTTCTGACACAATATCATACTGATAACTTGCTATTTTTGGGGGACTTTAATACTGCCCCGAACCCCTCAATGGATAGACTGACGTCCGGACAGACTACTGGGTCTACCCTGTCTAGGTGGGCTGATCTGTTCGGGTTGGAGGATGTTTGGAGATGGAAGAACCCCCAGGCTAGGGAATACACCTGCCACTCACACACACATAACTCGCTATCGCGCATTGACCTAATCTACGCTAGCGTTACTATGCTCCACAGGGTTAGGGAAATTAAGATCTTACCTCGAGGCATCTCAGACCACTCGCCTATACTCTGTAATCTGAAGACAGTGATAGCACCCTCTGACAAAATCTGGCGTCTCTCTCGATTTTGGATAAATAACCCCACTATAGAATTTGAGATCGCTACTTTGATTAATCAATATTGGCGGACTAATGCTGGGACCACCTCACCGGGTAACGATTGGGACGCCTTCAAGGCATATATTAGAGGATGCTACTTATCCTCCATAGCAAGGGAGAGACGAAACGACCAGATCGTCCTGGAAGAATTAGAAAGCGAGGCACGCGCCCTTGAGGATAGGTTTGTCCAGACAGCCAACCCAGTGGTTGGCCAGGACATGAAGGTGGCCTATAGGGAAGTGTTGCTCTTTAGAACAGCCAAGGTACAAAAACGACAACTAGCCCAGACACAGAGGATATTTGAACAAGGGGACAAGACGGGAAGGCTGCTGGCATGGTTGGCAAAGGAGCAGTCTCCGATCTCCACCATAGCCAGGATACAAGATGTAGATGGCAGTATCAAGACAGACCCAGTAGATATAAATAGGTGCTTTGCTGACTTTTACACCAGACTGTACTCCACCAAAGTGGGCTACTCGACTGATGAGCTGACTGACTTCCTGGATGAGGTCACGTTCCCGACTCTGACACCTGAGGATAGAGAGACCCTTGACAGCCCGATTACAGAGGAGGAGGTGAAAGGGGCGCTGGGCTCCCTTCAGCCGGGCAAGACCCCAGGAACAGATGGGTTTCCACCTGAATTTTATCAACAATACGCAGATAGCCTGGTTCCTAGACTACACAGCATGTTCTCAAAGACATTGACTGATAGCACACTCCCCCTCTCTATGGCACAAGCTATAATAGTAGTGATACCAAAACCAGGGAAGGACCCCCAGCTCTGCTCATCATACAGGCCCATCTCCCTCCTTAATTCGGATGTCAAAATATTGACTAAAATTCTTGCTAGACGTCTTAACGAGATAATACTCAAATTGGTTCACGAAGATCAGTCCGGGTTCATGCCGGGTAAGGGGACGGATATTAATCTCCGGAGGCTGTATGCGGTCTTGTCCTCGGGGGTCGGAGACACGGATGAAGCGGTAGTGGCCTCCCTGGATGCAGAAAAAGCCTTTGACTCCGTGGAATGGGGTTATCTATGGGAGGTCCTCCGCAGATTCGGCTTTGGCCCTGTCTTCGTCTCCTGGGTTGAGGCCGTGTACGGCTCTCCATCGGCCAGGGTTCGCACGGGAACTGTTCTGTCTCCACCCTTCCCACTTGGGAGGGGGACGAGGCAGGGCTGCCCCCTCTCGCCGGGACTCTTCGCGCTCGCATTGGAACCTATGGCCATCCTCCTTAGATCCACGGCCCAGGTTCGTGGTATAGTGATAGGTCAGCTGCAGGAGAAGGTGTCATTGTACGCTGATGACACTCTCCTATATCTTAGAGATGATGGTGAGTCCCTGCGCCAGGCCCTGGGTATCATCAACAGATATGGACGCTTCTCTGGCGTGTGTGTGAACTGGGGGAAATCTGTCCTGTTCCCACTACACTCTGGAGTGGACCCTCGGGAATCTGACCTGCAGCTAAAAAGGGTGACCCAGTTTCGGTACCTGGGAGTGGAGATCCACAGGGACCTCCGACAATTCATCCCTCTCAACCTTGCCCCGGTGATGTCTCAGATAACTCAGAGGTGTACGATGTGGAGGCCCTTGCCCTTATCCCCTGTCGGTAGGGTTAACTTAGTTAAAATGTCACTTCTTCCTAGACTTAACTATCTGTTTAGGCAAACCCCGGTATCCATACCCATGTCCTTCTTTAGGAAACTGGACAGCCTAGTGATCTCCTTCATCTGGAATGGGAGGGTCCCCAGGGTGGCGAAAACGACTTTGCAGCTTCCGATCACACTGGGGGGTCTTGCCCTCCCGTGCTTTCTGAAGTATTACTGGGCAGCGGTCCTGGTGACACTCAAGTGGTGGCTGGCGGCTGAACCTGATAATCCGGCGTCAGCTGTAGAGGCCTCAATATTAGGTTCACACTCTGAGCTGAGGAGCCTTATCCACAGGGGGCCCAAATCAAACGCGAGGGTGACAACCCCCATGAAGGCAACAATTAAAGTATGGGATGCGGTCAGGAAGAAACTGGGGCAGCCCAACACCTGGTCCCCCGAGACACCTCTGTGGGGCAACCCAAGGCTTCCTCACTTCCACTCAATCCCGGATTCGTTTTTATGGGTAAGGTACCAGATAGTAACACTGGGAGACATAGTGTCGGGGGGACAACTGAGCACATTTGATGACTTGAAGGACAGTAAGGTCCTCCCAAATAGGATGTTCTTTAGGTTTTTTCAACTTAGACACGCATTTCGATCCCAGTTTCCTGAACCAATCACCCTGCACATGTCAGACTTAGAGGCAGAGCTCCGATCCCCGGGGAAAGCAAAAACACTATCCAATGTCTATAACAAGTTAGCCTTGATGGACACCTCCAAGGTTTCCCAGCTATGTGAGACCTGGCGCAGGGATATACCCGAACTAGCGAACGACGACTGGGAGGAGGGGATCCAGCAGTTCTTGAAATTGACAATCTCAGCTAGAGACAGATTTGCCCAACTTAAGTTTCTGCACCGAGCCTACTACTCCCCACTGCGCTTGTCCAAAATCTATCCATCTAGATTAGCGACGTGCCCCAGATGCGGAGAGGGGGATGCGGACTTTTTCCATATGGTCTGGGCTTGTTCATTGATAAAAGGGTTTTGGTCACTGGTCTTAGACGATATAAACTCCATCGGGAAATTAAGAGTCCCCAACAGCCCTATTCCCCTTCTACTAGGGGTGTGTGACTTTCTCGAGGCCCCCCAAAAGAAGAAATTGTTTGTCTTTTACGCCTCGATGTATGCTAGAAAGGCCATATTCCTTACTTGGAATCAAGCGGTACCGCCCACGAAACAGCTATGGCTATCATTGGTCAACAAGGTCCTCCCGCTATACAAATTAACATACCTTAATAGAAACTGCCCAAAAAAGTTTGACAGGATTTGGGCAGCCTGGGTGGAAGCCAAACACCTGACCCTCGAGTAAGATGCGAGGAACCATGGGAAGAGTAGGCCAATAGGGTATCCTAAGTTGCCACTAGCTATTCGGGATGGCTAGAAAAGGGAAAGGGAGAAATGAAATGACTCAATGGTTATAAATGTGAACACCGACCATCCCCTCCCCCATAGATGTTACTACTCCTATGCATCTGCGGTCGCCTATAGGGCGCCGAGACCTCAGGTTCACCTTATGTTATGCTGATACGTATCATATGCAACTACTGTATTCTACTTTGATGTGTAAGATCTGTCTAAGTGTACTGTAACTTGGAAATGTTATGTTTTGTTATAAATAAATAAACTTTATGTTAAAAAAAAAAAAGATTTCCTACTTACCAGACAAATATGACCAACCACCTACAGACTGGATGATTTTCCTCCTTAATGACCAGGCCATTTTTTACGATACGGCATTGCGCGCTTTAACTTACAATTGCAGGGTCATGCGATGCTGTACCCAAACAAAATTGAGGTTCTTTTTTTCCCACAAATAGAGCTTTCTTTTGGTGGTATTTGATCACCTATGCGGTTATAATTTTTTGCGCTACAGACAAAAAAATTGTGACAATTTAAAAAAAAAAAATAACTCAATATTCTTTACTTTTTGCTATAGTAAATATCCCCAGTTTAGTCCAATATATATTCCAATATATATTCTTCTACATAGTTTTGGTTAAAAAAAAATCGCAATGAGCGTATATTGATTGGTTTGCGCAAAAGTTATAGTGTCAACTAAATAGGGGATCGATTTATGTAATTTTTATTATTATTATTTTTTACTAGTAATGGTGGTGATCTGCGATTTTTAGCGGGACTGTGACATTGCGGCGGACAGATTGGACACTTTTGACACTTTTTTGGGACCATTGAAAGTTATACAGCAATCAGTGCTATAAAAATGCACTGGAAGGGAAGGGGTTAACACTTGGGGGCGATCAAGGGGTTAAATGTGTTCCATCATGTGTGTTTCTAACTGTAGGGGGGATGAGACTGACTGGAGGAGGAGACATATCGCTGTTTCTAATCACTAGGAACAGCAGATCTGTCTCACCTGCCCTCTCAGAACGGGGATGTGTGTGTTTACACATCCCCGTTCTGGCTCTCATGCCCACGGTCGCCAGAAGACATCGCAGCCACTGGCCACGTGCATTGGGCCCCCTGCCGAGCAGCGTGCACCTGCTATTGCCCTTGAAGGTGCCAACGTCCACCTATGGCGATTTGCAGAATCGTGCCAACATATAATGACGGCGGCTGGTCGGCAAGTGATTAATTAAGAAGAAGGTCAAATAGTGCTTAGTAGATAGGATCTTTGAACTTGCTTGAATATCAATGGAGGTATAACAGGAGACTTTGGATTTATATCCTCCTCTCCACCATTGTAACCCATTAAAAATAAGAGACGGAAGGAACCATAGAGTAAAATTTTTTAATAAAATAGGTAAAAAGAAGTAACAGAATACCTGCTTACATTCATATTTGCCTTCTCCCGGCAATGAGGATAGCCTGCATGTATCACTAGGCAGGAACCATACACCACCCTGCTTGTGCTCGTGGGTCGGCGTGTGTTCCCCTGCCGTGTAGAGATAAAAAACAGAAGTTTAGGATCCGGAAGTGACGTGACCGGAATGCGCCTCGGCGTTTGTTTCGTTTTACAAGTTATCAGGAACCCAGACACAGTGGGGGATTTACTAAAGGCAAAGAGACTGTGCACTCTGCTAGTGCAGCTGCCCCAGAGCTTAGTAAATGAGCAGGAGCTCTGCTGACTTCCATCATCCAATCACGTGCAAGTAAAATGCTGTTTTTATTTTATTTTCCTTGCACATGATTGGGTACTCCTTGCAAAGTGAAGCTTTACTTCATTTACTAAGCTCTGGAGCAACTGCGCTTGCAGAGGGCAACTGCACTTTGCAAAGTGCACAGTCTGTTTGCCTTTAGTAAACCTACCCCAGTGATCGCAGACACAACCGTGTCATTCATTCACAGAGTTCTACAAGTACCGCCTTCCACCACAGCAGATAGTTTTGTAGTTCTCTCAATAAACTGCAAGGGCGCTGGTGAGCACTCTCGTAGTCTATTGATTCTTCCAGGACTTTAGTAACTGTCTGCCTGTACAGGAGGCACAGGAGGCACAGGCAGACAGCTGTGCTGATGTTAGTCAGAGCCATGACTAAGGACTAATGTCCAAAACGTGTAGGCCGTTTTACAGCTTTGTACATGTACTTAATAAAGAATTACTATTTTGGATGTCATCCTGAGTGCCGACCATCAATTTCCTTACTCTGACACAATTATAGACACCTGTTAGAGTTTCTAACCTTTCCCCACTATACTATACATAATGGTTTTCATTGCCTTCTGCGTCCCATTAGAAAGATACTCTAAAGCCCCATACACACTATTAGATTTTCTGCAGATTTTTGTCTTCAGATTTACCAAAACCATATAATATGAGGTCAAACCTTAAGAGTTTCAATTTGTATGCAATCAGGCAGGCCCTTGCACTACATGGTTTTGGTAAATCTGAAGGAAATCTGACAACAAAAGTTGTATAGTGTGTATGGGGTCTTAAAGTGGGGGTAAACTCCACTTTTAGACTTGTACCTACAGGTACCTGTAGGTACTGTAAATATCTCCTAAACTTGCACTGTTTAGGAGATATTCACACAACATGCAGCCAGTGATGTCACTGGCACATGCGCTATGAAGAGACGGCATACCATGCCGGACCTTCAGGGGTCCGTGCCAAAGCCGAGGGCTCCTGTGTGCATGTGCAGGACTGATGTCATTGCAGCCCCGGCCACTCACACAGCCGGAAACCTGGGAAACTCAGAAGGAAGACCGGGTGAAGATGGCAGCGTCGGGGAGCCATGACAGCGCTGCACTTACTCCGTGTACAGGTAAGTCTGTCATAATTTGCTAGTATGCGGTGCATACTAGTACATTACGACTTAAACCTGCAGGAGGGCCCATTGCTTTTTCTTTTTCTGGCAGTTTGCTACCACTTTAACATCCTGTCCTTGTGACCATATAGGAAGTGAAGGAAAATCTCCTTAATGGGTAAACAAACCGCAATTAAAGGCTGTGTAAACCAGGGTCCGGAGCAGGTCCTTTAGTACAACATTCTCTCCTAGATTCTACAAGGTTTACCCCATATCCACTCCAAGTCCAGCATTTAATTTTCTCCAATTAATCTTCAGTCCTAATGAAGGGGGATACTTTAAATCTCAAAATATATTGACTTTTTTTTTTTTTAAAGGTGAAATTATCCATTCAGAGACAAATAAACTTGTTTTTTTTTTTTTAAATTGAGCTGACAGTGATTTGTAGAGACCTTTCTTTAAAAAAATATTTTACAGAATCTAAGTAAGCAAAAAGGACAAGCTGGGTGGCTATAACATCTTTGGTGGAAGCAATACATATCAATGTACAATGTGGCCCCAGAGTAGTAATTTTCCTTAGTTTTTTCCACCTAAAAAAAGAATGTAACAGTTTTATCATCATATCATGAAACTATTTTCAATAATAAATAACATTAACAACAATGATGATAGTTTAACTGATTGTGACAAATGACCCATTCCACAACAAACTATTGTGTAGAGAGAAAGCAACCAAGTCGCACCAGTAGGCTACCGAAAGTCGGTTTATCAGCTGCCTGCTCAGACCATGGAACAAGTTTTCTGCCAGCCATCTTGAGGTTAATTTAGACTTTCCCCTTGAAGAGCGTGGCAAATGTAGCTTCCCTGGCAAACCCAGTCTTCGAACAATGTGATAAAGTTCAGCTTCTGAAAAATCGTATGTTACTATGTAGTCGTATCTAATAAAGCAAGGGTGACACAAGCTAACCGTAGAATCAGAAGATAGACCTTCCTCATCAACCTCTTCGATGAGCCTGTCATCAATGAACTCATCAAACGTAATCTCTCCAGCATGGCCATCCATGTATCTAGATACAAGCCTTTCAAATGGATCTCTGACAAAGAGGACCTTGGTGAAAGTTCGAAGGACATGCTTTATTGTGGAGGTGTTGTAATCTCCTAGTTTGTTGGGAAACATCTGGGGTTGACCTTCAACAAGAGGGCCCTGTATGGTCTTGTCAACTCTTTTCTCCATATGTCGTATCATCTCTTCCCAATCATCAATGACCAGATCAGAGGGTTTACAATAAACCATGAACAGTTTAGGGCTGACAGCTAATGTGGACAAGAGCTGATCCGCTTTTTCTGATGCATTCATGTTGTTCAGTTCTGGAAACTGGTGGCAAAAGTTTCTTAGTTTCTTTTTTCTGAGTTGCTGAACATGTAGGAACGTGTCAATGGTAATAGATGGGGCCTTTGTTTCCTCCTCAATACCTCCTGAAGATGGAAGAATATTTTATGTAAAAAAATACATTGGCGTGGCAGGCTGCTACTACCTCACTATCTATGTTACACTACACTCACTAGTCTGGGGAACTCTAGCAGCTACCTAGGTAAAATACTGCCTATGTTCACTACAAGGGCTCCTGACCCTACCTGTGGCAACATTTAATGGTCAGATTGGGGAATTACACTATGCACTTTGGTGCCACTACCCTTCCGGGGGTTAACCCCTCACTACTGAAAAAAAAAGGTTTTTGCCAATACTTACAGTTTAAATATGCTCCTTACTCAACTAAATTGCTGGGGGCCACCATGAGTTGAGACCACCAATAGGAATAAATGTGACTGCGACAGGGCTGTGCTGAGGAGCAGAAATTATGATAAGCATTTAACTATGCTGTCACTGAGTGGGGTTGGGGGGTATTTAAAGGACGACTTCACTTTACATAAGGTTGTCCTTTAACATTTTTTTCCACTTTGTGAGTCCTTTAAATCATCCTATTTAAAAAAAATTATGCTTGTACACACAGGTATTTGTACACACAGGTATTCTCTGTGTACAGCAAAAGATAGGGGAGGGCACTCTATCCTTCTAGTCACTGCTAGCCATGTGAAACACAACTCACAATATCCTTATGCCGTGTACACACGGTTGGACTTGCCAAAGGAATAACCTCCGTCTGCATTTTCGACGGAAAAATGTAGAACATGTTCTCTATCTAAGTCCGTCGGAAATGCTGACAGAAAAAGTCCGATGGCGCATACACACGGTCGGAATATCCGACCAAAAGCTTCCATCTGACTTTTTCTGTCGGAAATTCTGACCATGGGTACGGGGCATAAGAAGAGAAAAGGGGTTTATAGATGGAATGGGATGCAATCTTCAGTTTGTAAGTTTGCATGCCATCCCAGACATCTGGCAGAACACTTGTTTTGAGCCCTCATAAATATGCTACTCCTAAGTACCCCCTGCTACATTCTCCAGTGGCCATACAAGCTTTATTTTTCCAGGTTTAGGGATGGCAACATATTTACAAAATTTACTTTTCTTTTAAACTCTTCAGGAAACTGGAGAACGTGCAGAGAAGGACAACTAAACTGATAAGAGGCATGGAGGAGCTCAGCTATGAGGAAAGATTAGAGGAACTGAATTTATTCTCTCTTAAGAAGAGGAAATTAAGGGGGGTTATGATCAACATGTACAAATACTTAAGTGGTCCGTATAGTGAACTTGGTGTTGAGTTATTCACTTTAAGGTCATCACAGATGATTAGGGGGCACTGTTTACGTCTAGAGGAAAAGAGATTTCATTTCCAAATACAGAAAGGTTTCTTCACAGTAATGCCCTGTACACACGGTCGGATTTTCCGACGGAAAATGTCCTATCGGACCATGTTGTCGGAAATTCCGACCGTGTGTGGGCTCCATCGGACTTTTTCCGTCGGAATTTCTGTCGGAGTTTGAGATCCTGCTCTCAAATTTTCCGACAACAAAGTCCTATCGGACTTTTTCTGAACGTGTGTAGCGAATTCCGACGGACAAAGTGCCACGCATGCTCAGATTACATTACAAGACCAAAGCTATTGGCTACCAGCCTCTACGTAGTCCCGTCGTACGCAACGAACGTCACCACGTTCAGAATGATCGGATTTTCCGACAACTTTGTTCGACCGCGTGTATGCAACACCAGTGTCGGACAAAATCAGTCGGAAAAAATCAGACGGATTTTGTGGTCGGAATTTCCGACCGTGTGTACGGGGCATAAGAGCTGTGAAAATGTGGAATAGACTCCCTCCAGAGGTGGTTCTGGCAAGCTCAGTAGATTGCTTTAAAAAAGGCCTGGATTCTTTCCTAAATGTACATTATGTAACTGGGTACTAACATTTATAGGTAATGTTGATCCAGGGAAAGTCCAATTGCCTCTTGGGGGACCAGGAAGGAATTTTTCCCCTGCTGTAGGAAACTGGAGCATGCTTTTCAGTTTTTTTTTTTTACCTTCCTCTGGATCAACTGTGGGTGAAGGATTGTGTATATAGGATTGTATGATTTTTTTTTTTTTTTTTGGTTGAACTAGATGGATTTGTGTCTTTTTTTCAAACTGACTAACTATGTAACTATGTACATGACACCAGCATCTTCAGAAATAGTAGGTACACAATTATACAAAGAATTACATTTTAAGTTTATTCTATTTATATTTTGCCTTCCCTGGTTCCTCCTTTCCCCATTCATCAGCATGCTAATGATATTTATGAATACAATTTTTTTATTTTTATTACATACCTTATTTTAAACCCTGCAATGTCATCTCTGGGTCTCTGTGCTTCTTGATGTAAAGCAGGCAGATCATGGCAGGTGGCAGAACCCTACTTCCGTACTTCTCAGCATTGATGCAAACAGTAGACTTGGGTGGAATTTTGCATATCTCAAAATGCTTTTATGGGTGGATTTCACTCTGGAGGAGTGGTCATTCCTAGACAGACTATATTTGCATGCATACTGCCCTAGAAAACATGTGAGGCTGAGTGTCCATAAGTGATAGAACTGAAATCCAATGAATGAAAGAGGCATGGCATGGACAGTCAGGCTGTGGGCAAACGCTTGAGGTAGCGTTAATGTGGCACTCCTCTTACATCTTACATACTGTTCACTCGTAACCATGGGCAAGCATCCCCTTTTCTGCCCTACTTTTTGCCGTATAGCCTTCAGGCTCCACTAGCTTGCTTACTTCCCTTTATTGACTCTGTCAACATACACCTGTAAGCTCTCATCTTGATTAATGTCAGGCTTATTCCCCTCAAGGCCTGTCTTTTCCGTGACTTCCAGGCCAGATCCCTAGGACCCCCATGCCACATTTGGACCCAATTGACTGCTAGGGAAGTAATCTCACACACAGATCCCTTCACTACCAAGGACCTCCGTCACCTCGCCAAGTCAGTATGTGGACAGCTGTCTGCTATATTCTCCAGGTCTCCATACCACAAAAGTCCTTAGCTGTGTCATCTCAGCAAGAGTTAACTCAGCTTCACATTCTTACGTAGATAACTCCTTTCGGAACCCAAATGTTAGTGTGTTTTCACTGTCCCCAAAATAGTCCTTTAATACACTGTGCATGCAACACTATATACTTCTAGAATAAACTTTGGGCCAGGCCATTATTCCTCAACAAAATTTTCTTTACTGTAATAGTTCTCCACATGTACAGCGTTACATGACTTCACATTCTCCACAGTCAATACATTGCCCCTGGTGCTCCCTAATGCCCCCCTGCCAACTGGTCTGGTTCATATCAATTGTTTGTGAGAACAAGTCCATTGCAAGCACAAAAGTAAATTTTTTTGGACCCCCCTGAATGGGCTCCCACCTATGGGGTGTAGGGGCACAAAGTCCAGTTACATGTCAGCAAAAGTCCCCCTTCCTCTTCCCATAAACAACAGGCCAAAGACAACGAGGCCTGTCTCCCCTGGTATTTATGAAGTACCACCAGGGGGCAGTATCATGGTCACTAGGGGATAGGCTGGTCACCATAAGCCAACACTGTTTATACTATACAGTGCAAAACAACGGTAAACATACCCATATGTACAATGTATATGTAAAGCGCTGCATAAATTGACAGCGCTATATAAGTACCAGAAATAAATAATATTACACAAGAAACAGAACATTACACAGTGAGGTAGAACAATTAATAGACACATGCCTACTGTACAAGGCTAGAGGGGTTGTGATGGACGATGCTGGAATCCTACAACCAGAAAAGGAGAAGGGCTCTACCTGACTTTCTGCAGCTTCTGTAATGCACACTATGTTCGAAATATAGTGAAAAATATAGTGAAATATATATGAACCTCACAAAGTGCAGTGAAATCTGAGTAAGCAATTTCAGTACAGCAGAAGAGACCGTACAACTGGAAAAGACTGACAGTAACGTTTGAGGTCGGCTTTAAAGTTCTTAAAGTCTACTGTGATTTCAAAATAATAAATAAGTAAAGTATATATTGATACAAATGACATGTGGTCAGTGTTGTAGCCTCTGTGTTGTGTTTTTTTTTTTTTCATCACCAGAAGTAGATCGGTTTCCTACCTGACATTAGCAGCATGTTTTCTACACCGAACTGCCCCCAGCGTTCTCTATCATCTATATAAAGATAAATCTCTGCATATTTCATAATACTCATATTTCCCCTCACACCCCAGAATCGCGCCTTTGTCTTGCTGCGGGTGTGTCTTGCAATTTTTTAGACCACAGTTTTTCCCAGAATGCCTCAGATAAGTCGGTGAATCTGGAGGAATTGTTTTTCTATCCTGTATAGATCATCACACGTGCCAAGTGGGGTTAGTCACCTGACAGAGAGAACACGCACGCCGAGTACAAAACAGAGCACTGGTATAATGAATGACACCATATAAATCATGACCTGAACTGTACACTCCTAGTACAGTGTGCAACCCTCCTACTGTACATTGTATCCCAGTCTACACCGCACATCCTAACATACCTATCATATCAAAAACCAAATCCTTACTGTGCAGATCAAAGCCACAAAAAGAAGGAAGTAAACTCTAGAGTCATTCCACCCAGAACGAATATGGAAAATTACATTACAAAAGGGGTCTCAGTTTCCTTTGTTGGGTTTTTAGATTATTTTATTTGATAAACTTGACATAGGAGTTGACAGAGGCTCCTGTACAGTATAAACGAAGCCTGTGCTGCAAGCTTCATTTACACAGTAGCCATATATATTAGCAATGCTGCAGGCTTGTTTATACAGGAATGGCTGTCGTCGCTGCTGTGTAAGTACAGACCAAGTTGCAGTTCTCCTCTAACACAGACCAAGACCCAGCTGTCAAAATGACATGGAATATCCTCAATAGTATCTCCAGGTATACTGCACTGGGAGTTTCAACACCACAAAATTTGTTACATGACCAAAAGTTTGTGGACTCCTGACCATCATATCTATATGTGCTTGTTGGACATCTCATTTGAAAGCCATTGGTATTAAAATGGAATTGGCCCTGTTGAGACTTTAACAGCATTTACTCTTTTGAGAGGGACTTACACAAGATTGTGTACTGTGTCTGTGAGAATTTGTAACCATTAAGCCAAACGAGCATTGGTGATGTCAGGTATTGTTGTTGGGTGAGAAGACCTTACAATTTGCATTCCAGTTCATCCCCAAGATATTTAATAGGGTTGAGGTCAGTGTTCTGTGCTGACCATTTAAGCTCCTCCATGCCAAACTGGTTAAACCATGTCTTTATGGAGCTGGCTGTGTGCAAAGGGACTGGAATCAGTAAGAACCTACCCCAAACTGTTGTCTCAAGATTGGAAGCACAAAGTTGTCTACAATGTATTTGTATGCTGTAGTATTAACAGTTCCCCTCACTGGAAACCCCTGAACCCATTCAATTGGAGGGGTGTCCACTAGTGATGAGCCAAACTTACTTGGGTTCAGTTTGGGCGGGGTTCAACATAACTAAAGTTCAGGGTCCCCAATAAAGTCAATGGTATCTAAATATGAAAAACACCATTCTGGCTATTTGCTGAGTTAATAGCCAAGGGATTGCCAAACAAATGACTGTGTGAAGTGGCTGAACAATCTATACTTATTACAACAAAACAAAGCAAAAAAAACACCTGCGGATTCCATTCATCTATAGCAGACCCTTATCCTAGATGAGGGTCTGGTATAAATGTTAATAGGGGACCCCCACACAAAAAAAAGGCATTATGTTCCCAATTATTTTATACTAGGTGTGACCGGTCTGGTATGAGTTTTAAGGGGGATTCACTCAAAAAAACAAAGAAAAAAACTCAGCATGAGGTCCCTCTAAATTCTATACTAGACCATTTGGTCCATTGCTCACATAAGTAAATGGAGCCAGTGACCTCACCAGGTGTTGAGGAATTGGCAGTAGCATCCTTAGAGTGACATTAAACCTTGTTAAAAAATTAAATAACAAACATGTCATCCTTACCTGCTCTGTGCAATGGTTTCTGTAGACATAATCCTCCTTTTTCCGGGGTCCCCCTCCTCTTCGGTGAGTGCCCCCATGAAAAGCTGCTTATTGTGTCTATTGACAGAGACTGGGCAACTCGGTTCAGCCCCTCTGCTCCTTCATCACAGCATTTGATTGACAGCAGCGGGAGCCAATGGCTCCCACTGCTATCAATCTGCCCAATGAGGAGTGAGACAGCCCGATCAGGCTCAGGTAAAAATAAGGGGGGTCTGATGGGAGCAGCAGCAGATAAGGTTTTTTACCACTATGCATAGAATGCATTACCGAAAAAAAACCTTGAGGATTTAGAACCACTTTAACAACAGCTGACATCAGGAAGCTGTCAGGTACAAAAGTAGTAGCAATAATGCTCTTAAACATGACCTTTGGTTCCTGCTGAGCCAGGAAACCTGTTAATGTCCAAATGCCCTAACAACCAAGGATCATCCCAAACTTGTGTTTGGCCCAAACCTTAAGCTCGTCCCTAGCATCCCCATACTTTTGTCTATATAGTAATTGGCTCATCTAAATGAACACATTAGGTGCCATGTTTCTCCTTACCACTGGACTGATCATCTGACTTTGAAAGAAGTGAACAAATGCATTAGTATGTTCGAACATGTTTCGGGAGCAGTGATTTTAATAATGCTTAAAGTGAAACAATAAAAGTGAAATATTCCTTAAAATTTTGTATCTGGGGGGTGTCTATAGTATGCCTGTAAAGTGGCGCATGTTTCCCATGTTTAGAACAGTCCCTGCACAAAATGACATTTCTAAAGGAAAAAAAGTAATTTAAAACTACTTGCAGCTATAATGAATTGTCGGTCCCTGCTATACAGATAAAATAAGTCATTGAAAAAAACTGCATGGGACCCCCCCAGCCCATTACCAGTCCCTTTGGGTCTGGTATGAATATTAAGGGGAACCTGAACCAAAATTAAAAAAAAAAAAATTGCGTGGGGGTTCCCCCGAATTCCATACCAGGCCCTTCAGGTCTGGTATGGATATTAAGGGGAACCCCACACCAAAATGTAAAAAAAAATGAGTGAGGGTCCCCCCATAAATACATACCAGACCCTTATCCAAGCACGCAACCTGGCAGGTTGCAGGAAAACCATACCAGGCCACATGCCCTCAACATGGGGAGAGTGCTTTGGGGTAGCCCCCTTACCAGACCTGAAGGAATTTGGAGGGACCCCCAAGCAATTTTTTTTATCAAATTTTGGTTTGGGGTTAATATTCATACCAGACCCAAAGGGACTGGTAATGGACTGGGGGGATCCCAAGCTGTTTTTTTTTCAATGACTTCTTTTATCTGTATTGCCGAGACCCGACAATTCATTATAGCCGCGAGTAGTTTTAAATTACCTTTCTTCCTTTAGAAATGTCATTTTGTGCAGGGACTGTTCTAAACACTGGGAACATGTGCCACTTTACAGGCATACTATAGACACCCACCAGGTACGAAATTTAAAGGAATATTTCACTTTTATTGTTTCACTTTAAGCATTATTAAAATCACTGCTCCCGGAAAATATGCCGTTTTTAAAACTTTTTTTTTGCATTGATACATGTCCCCTGTGGCAGGACCCAGGCCCCCAAACACTTTTTAGGACAATACCTTTAAAATTAGCACTTTTGATTATTCATGTTAGTATCCCATAGACTTTAACGGTGTTCGCATGTTCGAACACATTTTTTGCATGTTCTGCTGTGAACCGAACCGGGGGGTGTTCGGCTCATCCCTATTAGTAGGGCTTATCTACAGGAGCAGGTAAGGGTCTCCAAAAACATTTACTGAAATCCTTTGCAATGACAAACTGCTCTGCAAAACATGTATGTGTGCTAAATGTGTTGCATCAGATTTTATCCCGAACTTTCCCCTATATGGTCATATTGCACAATGTTACTAATTGACTTTCTGTGTTCATGTGATTAAAAACAACAACAATGAGCATACAATGTAAACATGCAATGTATCATGCTGAGGTATCGCTGACTTCCTCACGTGTGATAAAACTCAGTTGTAGAAGCACACACTTGGCTCACAGCTTGGTTCACACTGAGTTACGTCATTGCCATTTCTCTAAATGACCTGGTCTGCCCTGATTATCATCACGTCCCTCGACCAGTTGCTGGCCCTGGAATCAGGTCAGGCACAATTAGTCATACAGAAGGGCCAGGGCTGTGCCAATGAGGACAAACGGATTACCAGGATTATTTCATCAACTGCTAAATACCAATACACAGGCACCTTATAACACAACGGCTGCCATAAACTGAATAGAAGCAGGTGCACAGACACAACAACTTCACTTTCCTATAAGAGAACTTGTGGTAACACGTATACTGTATTAGTGTTAGGACAGAACTCTAAGCTGGCATATGATAAACAGTGCCTTGAAAAAGTATTCACACCCCTTGGAATTTTCCACATTTTGTCATGTTACAACCAAAAACGTAAATGTATTTTATTGGGATTTTATGTGATAGACAAACACAAAGTGGCACATAATTGTGAAGTGGAAGGAAAACAATAAATGGTTTTCAATTTTTTTTACAAATAAATATATGAAAAATGTGGCGTGCATTTGTATTCAGCCCCCTTCAATACTTTGTAGAACCACCTTTTGCTGCAATTACAGCCGCAAATCTTTTTTGGGATGTCTTGCCACAGATTCTCAACTGGATTTAGGTCTGGACTTTGACTGTGCCATTCTAACACATGAATATGCTTTGATTTTAACCATTCCATTGTAGCTCTGGCTGTATGTTTAGGGTCATTGCCCTGCTGGAAGGTGAACCTCCGCCCCAGTCTTAAGTCTTTTGCAGACTCTAACGGGTTTTCTTCTAAGATTGCCCTGTATTTGGCTCCATCCATCTTCCCATCAACTCATGTCCCTGCTGAAAAAAAGCATCCCTACAACATGATGCTGCCACCACCATGTTTCACAGTGGGGATGGTGTGTTCAGGGTGATGTGCAGTGTTAGTTTTCTGTCACACATAGTGTTTTGCTTTTAGGCCAAAAAGTAAAATGTTGGTCTCATCTGACCAGAGCACCTTCTCCCACATGTTTGCTGTGTCCTCCACATGACTTCTCGCAAAACGGGACTTCTTCTGGCTTTCTTTCAACAATGGCTTTCTTCTTGCCACTCTTCCATAAATGCCAGATTTCTGGAGTGCACAACTAATAGTTGTCCTGTGGACAGATTCTACCACCTGAGCCTTTGGATCTCTGCAGCTCCTCCAGAGTTACCATGGGCCTCTTGGCTGCTTCTCTGATTAATGCTCTCCTTGCCCGGCCTGTCAGTTTAGGTGGACAGCCCTGGCTTGGTAGGTTTGCAGTTGTGCCATACTCTTTCCATTTTCGGCTGATGGATTGAACAGTGCTCCATGAGATGTTCAAAGCTAAGTCTAAGTTGGTGAGGTAAAATTAGAAAAATCTATACATAAAACTATTTTTCAGAAATAAAAAAATGATAATTGGCATGTGTGTATGTATTCACCCCCTTTGTTATGAAGCCTATAAAAAGCTCTGGTGCAACCAATTATCTTCAGACGTCACATAATTAGTGAAATGATGTCCACCTGTGTGCAATCTAAGTGTCACATGATCTGTCATTACATATACACACCTTTTTTGAAAGGCCCCAGAGGCTGCAACACCTAAGCAAGAGGCACCACTAACCAAACACTGCCACGAAGACCAAGGAACTCTCCAAACAAGTAAGGGACAATGTTGTTGAGAAGTACAAGTCAGGGTTAGGTTATAAAACATATCCAAATCTTTGATGAGCCCTAAGAGCGCCATCAAATTTATCATAACCAAATGGAAAGAACATGGCACAACAGCAAACCTGCCAAGAGACGGCTGCACACCAAATCTCACGGACTGGGCAAGGAGGGTATTAATCAGAGAGGCAGCACAGAGACCTAAGGTAACCCTGTAGGAGCTGCAGAGTTCAACAGCAGAGACTGGAGTATCTGTACATAGGACAGCAATAAGCTTTACTCTCCATAGAGTTGGGCTTTATGGCAGAGTGGCCAGAAGAAAGCCATTACTTTCAGCAAAAAACAAAATGGCACGTTTTGAGTTTGCGAAAAGGCATGCGGGAGACTCCCAAAATGTATGGAGGAAGGTGCTCTGGTCCGATGAGACTAAAATAAAATTTTTTGGTCATCAAAGAAAACGCTATGTCTGGCGCAAACCCAACACATCACATCACCCAAAGAACATGGTGGTGGCAGCATCATGCTGTGGGGATGTTTTTCAGCAGTCAGGACTGGGAAACTGGTCAGAGTTGTGGGAAAGATGGATGGTGCTAAATACAAGGATATTCTTGAGCAAAACCTGTAGCACTCTGTGTGTGATTTGAGGCTAGGATGGAGGTTCACCTTCCAGCAGGACAATGACCCCAAACACACTGCCTAAGCAACACTTGAGTGGTTTAAGGGGAAACATGTAAATGTGTTGCAATGGCCTAGTCAAAGCCCAGACCTCAATCCAATAGAAAATCTGTGGTCAGACTTAAAGGGGTTGTAAAGGTTCATGTTTTTTCACCTTAATGCATCCTATGCATTAAGGTGAAAAAAACACCTGGCAATGACGGGCCCCCCAGCCCCCCCATTTAACTTACCTAAGCCTGTTTACCTGCTCGGCTCGTCCCTGGCATCCTCTTCTCCACGAAGTCTCGGCATTGAATTGGCATTGGCTCCCGCTGCTGTCAATTAAATCCAATGACACGGCCGCCGGGGGGCGGGACCGAGACATACACTCTGTGTCTATGGACGCAGAGTGTATGAGATGGGATCGCGCCCGCAAGGTAACCCCCTTGGGAGAGAGCTTCCCGAGGGGGTTAGCTAAGAGGAGCCAAGAGAGCCGCCGTGGGACCCCAGAACAGGAGGTTCGGGGCCACTCTGTGCAAAACGAGCTGCACAGCGGAGGTAAGTATGACATTATTAAAAAATGAACCTTTACAAACCCTTTAAAGATTGCTGTTCACAAGAGCAAACCATCCAACTTGAAGGAGCTGGAGCAGTTTTGCAAGGAGGAATGGGCAAAAATCCCAGTGGTAAGATGTGGCAAGCTCATAGAGACTTATCCAAAGCGACTTGGAGCTGTGATAGCCGCAAAAGTTGGCTCTACAAAGTATTGACTTTAGGGGGTGAATAGTTATGCACATTGACTTTTTCTGTTATTTTGTCCTATTTGTTGTTTGCTTCACAATAACAAAAAAAAAAAAACATCTTCAAAGTTGTGGGCATGTTCTGTAAATTAAATGGTGCAAATCCTCAAACAATCCATGTTAATTCCATGTTGTGAGGCAACTAAACATGAAAAATTCCAAGGGGGGTGAATACTTTTGCAGGGCACTGTATATCAAGTCAAATTGCCTCATTTAAAGTCCCAAATTCCCTCCTCTTTTGTACTTGAATAGGGATGGAGGCATATATACATATATGTACCTCATTCAAAGTCCCACAGCTTTTTCCCCCCACTTTTTTGCAAGAAATTATATATGCCCCGTACACACCGTCAGATATTCTGATGGAAAAAGTCTGATCGGATTATGTTGTCAGAAAATCTGATCTTGTGTGGGCTCTAGCGGGCTTTTTCCGTAGAAAATTCCAACATAATCCGATCTGACTTTTTCCATCGGAATATCCGACCGTGTGTACGGGGCATATCTAATTTCTTGCAAAAAAGTGGGAGAGCAGGATCTCAAATTTTCCGACAACAAAATCCGATCTGACTTTTTCCGATCGTGTGTAGGGAATTCCGACGGACAAAGTGCCACGCATGCTCAGATTAAATTACGAGACCAAACTATTGGCTACTGGCCTCTACGTAGTTCCGTAGTACGCAACCAACGTCCCCACGTTCAGAATGATCGGATTTTCCGACAACTTTGTCCGACCGTGTGTATGCAACACCAGTTTCGGAAAAAATCTGTCGGATTTTTGTGGTCGGAATTTCCAACCATGTGTACAGGGGGCATAGGCCGTCAGTACACCAGGATTAATATATTTTCAGATATATATCATAGTTTGTGGACTGTATAAATTATTTTCACCAAAAGAAATGTAGCAGAATACATTTTGGCTGAAATTAATGAAGAACAATTATTTATTTGCAAAATATTATAAGAAAAGTGATTTTTTTTTCTTTTTTTCAAAATCTTCTGTCTTTTTGGTTTATTTAGTAAAAAAAAAATAAAAACCCAGTGGTGAATAAATACCACCAAAAGAAAGCTCTAGTTTAGTTTGGTTACAGTGTTGCATGGCCGCGCAATTGTCATTCAAAGTGTGACAGCGCTGAAAGCTGAAAATTAGCCTGGGCAGGAAGGGGGTAAAAGTGCCGGTATTGAAGTGGTTAACGCGTGCAAAAATGAAAATTGGCTCTGATAACGAAGTGGCTAAAGTGTAACTAATGAAAAAATAAAAAATGACGTATATGATACAGTCTGTCAGTAGCATTAATACAGTAGTTTTTTTTTTTTTCTGAGCCCCCCCTGTAACATTGTTTTAGTATCCATTAATCCTGCCAGTAGATGCATTTTTTGCACAGTAAGGATTTGGTGTTTGATATGATAGGTATGTTAGGATGTGTTGTGTAGACTGGTATACAATGTACAGTAGGAGGATTGTGCACTGTACTAGCAGTGTACAGTTGTGTTTTGTACTCGGCGTGCGTGTTCTCTCTGTCGGGTGACTAACCTGACTTGGCACGTGTGATGATCTATACAGGATAGAAAAACAATTCCTCCAGATTCACCGACTTATCTGAGGCATTCTGGAACACGCCATGGTGGAAAAAACGCAAGACACACCCGCAGCAAGACAAAGGCGCGATTCTGAGATCATTCCGCCCAACCTTCCGTGCTTATTAAAAATTCAGACATTTATCTGAGGATTATAGAGAAAGCCAGGGGCCGTCTGATGTAGAAAACATGCTGCTAATCTCAGGTAGAAAAGGGATCTACTGGTGATGAAAAAACACAGATGCCGCGTACACGCTATCGTAATTTCGGCCAGCAAAAGACCGATGAGAGCTTTTCGTCGGAAAATGCGACCGTGTGTATGCTCCATCGGACTTTTGCTGGCCGAATTTCCGCCAGCAAAAGTTTTAGAGCATGTTCTCAATTTTTAGATCGGAAAAAGTTCCGATCGTAAATTCCGATCAACTGTAGCAATTACGAAGCGCAAAATTCCTACGCATGCTCGGAAACAATTTGACACATGCTCGGAAGCATTGAACTTAATTTTCTCGGCTCGTCGTAGTGTTGTGCGTCACCGCGTTCTTGACGGTCGAAAGTTCAGCGAACTTTTGTGTGACGGTGTGTATGCAAGCCAAGCTTGAGCGGAATTCCGTCGGAAAAAAAAACATCCAAGATTTTTCTGACGGAAAATCCGCTTGTGTGTACGCGGCAAGAGGCTTCAACACTGACCACATGTTCATACAATTTGTATCAATGTATACTTTACTTATTTATTATTTAAAAATCACATTAGATTTATTATTTTAAACTTTTCCCATTTTAAATCTGCACTCCAGCCTTCCTTTCAGTCTTGCACAGATGTACGGGCTCCTAACTCCTGTACTAAAATAGCTTACTCTGATTTCACTGCACACTGTGAGCTTCCCATAAAGCAAGCAAGTCAGATACAGCCTGCCTTTCTGGTTGATAGACCTCCAGTATCATTTAGTGCTTTCCTCCCTTGCTTGAATGTCCTTGCTCTATGCTTTTTTTGATCTTAGCATCACATGTGGCATACCTCCCAACTTTTTGAGATGGGAAAGAGGGACACCTATCAGTAAAAGTATGCAGGCATAGGACACACCCCTGGCCACGCCCCCTTAAAGGAGAATTGTACAAAAAACAAGATTGGTTAAACCCACATGTGATTTTTTTTACCACTACTATTCCTTTATATTGGCTTTAAGAATATTTAAAAAATTAACAATTTAGAAATCAGATGAAATGTTTAGCGCTGGGAAACACTTTTTGATAGATAAAAAGTGCATTTTATATACATCTATATAGATCAGACCAAAATGAGGGATAAATTAGGAGGAATGAGGGACAGAGGGACATTGCTCCAAATCAGGGGCAGTTGGGAGCTATGCATGTGGGCATTATCTAGGGTGGTCTGCATGCAAATACAACCTGCATAGGAATGCTCCACTCCTCCAGGCTGACATCCACCTATCAAGACATTTTGATATTTGCATAACTCCTCCCAAGAGCCAGCCCACTGCTTGCATCAGGAGAGGCAGGGTGCTTTGATGTTTTCAGGAAGCTTTGCACAGCACCTTACAGGCCCCTCCCACCAGACATGGTCAGCCTGCTTTGCCTAGAGAAGCACAGAGACCCAGAGATAACATCACTGGATCTAATCTAAAGCGTTACTAAACCTACAACAGTAAAATCAATTTGTATATGCAGTGAAGCACTGTGAAACATAAGGGGGTAATCCTGTGCATTGTTTAAAAAGCCTGTTTGATCCTGTCTTCTCTGATCCTCCCCTTCTTCTGCAGTCCCCAATCCATCTGCTGACAGAACAAAGATTTGGGGACAATGCACATGCTCAGTTTGGTGTGTATTGCTAGAGATTTTTTTTTTTATCTTGGGAGAGTGCATGTGATCAGTAAAGGGCCAATCAGCACTGTCCAGACAGAGGGTCTGGGGTCCTGTAGCCTCATAGGACAGTCAGAGTAGAATGAAAACTTCTCCTACAAGCGTTAAGCAGACGCTGATAGAACGAAGTCACAAGACTGCTATATACTAGACATGTGCATGACAAAAAAATGTGTTTTGTTTCGATTCGTTAAACTAATTATTTAATTTAGTTAAATTTGGTTGATTTGTTAAATTTGTATTCAGAATTCATATTCATAATTCGTATTCAGAATTTTCTTTGAATTCACTGTTTTTCCGATTCGAAATGTTCAAATTGATACATTTTCGAATCAGTCAAAATGAAAATGTTATATTGTTTTCCATTTGAATGCAGCAAAGTAAACAAACAAAAGAAAAATCTTCATCAAATGATTGCAATGGCGGTTATTTACGAAAGGCAAATCCACTTTGCACTGCACTTGGAAGTGAAGTCGCTGTAGATCCGAGGGGGACATGCAAGGAAAATAAAAAAACAGCATTTTAGTTTGCACATGATTGGATGATAAAATCAGCAGAGCTTCTCCTCATTTCAGATCTCCACCTTAGATTTAGAGCAACTGCACTTCTCAATGCAAAGTGGATTTGCCTTTTGTAAAAAAAAAACAATACATCTTTAAATCACCTTTGGCCTAACTAAAACAGCGATACGTATTTTGAAATGGTACTCCAATAACCCACACAGTCTTTATTTTCAGCCTTATGGGGGTTATTTACGAAAGGCAAATCCACTTTGCACTGAAAGTGCACTTGGAAGTGCAGTCGCTTTATATCTGAAAGGAAGATCTGAAATTAGGGGAAGCTCTGCTGATTTTATTATCCAATCATGTGCAGGCTAAAATGCTGTATTTTATTTTCCTTGCATGTCCCCCTCAGACTTACAGTGACTGCACTTCCAAGTGCACTTTCAGTGCAATTTCAAGAGCACTTTGCACTTGTAGTGCAAAGTAGACATGTGCAATTCGTTTAGTTACGAATTCGTTTTCCGTTAAAATTCGTTATATTCGTTCATTCGTTATCGTACAAATGAACGAATGGTTTACTAAAAATTCTAACGAATAACGAACTATCAAAAAAGAACGAATATGAAAAACAACGAGAATACAAAATAATTAAATTAGAAACTACGAAAGAATGAAAATCCGAAAAACGAAAACAGAAACAACGAAAATACCGAACAAAGATTCAAAAGTAATGAAAATCAAAATGAACGTAAAAAAAATCGAAATTACGAATATTCGGAAAAAGGAAATCAAAACAACGAAAATACGAAATAACGAAAATTCTGCTGATCGAGAATTCGAAAGAACGAATGTTAGTTCTGATTCTGAAATATTCCATCCAGAGTCCAGATAGGGTGTGGTTGGGTCGGAGGCACTGTTTTGGTGGATTTTTGAGTTAAGTTCTGACTTGTGAGAGAGAAATTCTTTGTTTCTTAAACATGTAAATAGCATACACATTACATAAAATTATGAATTATGCTCCGATTACGAATCTACGAAAACAATGTTACAAAAGTACGAATAAATCAATCTTACGAAAGTACAAATGTAACTAAATCTACGAAAATACGAATTTCGAATCAACTAAAATTAGATTAACGGAAATACGAATCTTTTTAAATCAACGAAAAAATAGCTCTTCCGAAAATACGAATGCGTCCGAATACGAAATATGACGAAAACACGAAAATACGAATTTCGAATAAACGAAAATTAGACTAACGGAAAAACGAATCAACGAAAAAATAACTCTTATTCGAGTCCGAATACGAACACCGACGACTTATGAAGTTACGAATCGTTACGAATCAACGGAAACTAACAGAAACGAAACTAAACAAATTTTTCTATTGTGCACATGTCTAGTGCAAAGTGGATTTGCCTTTCATAAAAAAAAACCCCACTGTGTAGTTAGAATTCGACTGGAGTTCAATGTAAAATTCGATTCGAATTTCAGTCCGAATTTCCGATGAATTTCATTACGTTATTAGGAGCATTCGGTAAAATGTGTTTATATTGCAATTCAGGTATTTGGATACATCCGAATCTCCGAATAAAGAAACATTTGTCTGAATATTAATTTGGAACGAAACAAACAGCTGATGAGAAAAGGTATTTTGTATTTACTGAAATAATTGCATTTCCATGTTCTGTGTACTGTGGGAGATCAGATATCGTGACTGCAGGGTCCTGGGTTTAGTAACACGTTAAGGTATGTATTAAAAATAGAAAAATAGAAATAAAACATTTCATTAGCATGTTGATGAGGGGGGGAAGGAGGAACCAGGGAAGCCAAAATATAAGCAGAATGAATGTTAAATACTCAATGAAACTGAAATACTCACTTGCCGGGATAGTCATAGTTTGCTGGAATGATGATGTCAGATTTATCACCTTCATCCGGAAACAAATGAAGCCGAGGCCAAGTAGTAATATGGAGATTCGGACTAAAAACTTCATTGTACGTGTGCAGCTGAAAGTCTACAACATCAGGCTGGCTTCTTCTCCGGTGCCTGATATGGGGGTAAAGTTCTGTTTGTTTCTCTGCAGTGTAACCAACTCACCTCTGGACTCCCTGCCCAGGCCAAGCTCTCCAATGTGATGAAATGTAACAATCCTACACTTCACCTAGCTGGATGTATATTCAATGTTACTAAATAATGTACAGTAATCCTGGAGCATTTCCTGAAAAATGACAAGCATTGCTGTAAAGAAGTACTTTTTATTGTGATACTCAGTTCATCAACAACAAATTGAAAAAAAAAAATATTTAATAGCAATTTTACTAATACATTTTGAAAAAAGTGACAGAGGAGTATCAGGGTTGCTGTTAGAAACCACGGTGCTCCATACAGCCAACCTGACAGCCCCCCCCCCTTCTCCCCAAATATCAAAGCAATATTTTTTCTAAAAAATACAGTAAAATCAATATTAGCGGACACAAACACCACATAACTTACAAAATTCCAGCTAAATCATAAAGATAAAACTGTATTGAGTTAATAAAGTATGCACAGCGTTGCACTTCTAGTTCCACAATGGAACTCAGTTTAACATTCTCTTGGCATGGGAATCCCTGTACAGATACATAGGTATTGATTACCAAAAGCCAAAGCCTCAGTAACTCAAGGCCATTCATAGGCGTGTGCACAGAGTGTGCTAGATGTGCCTGGGCACACCCTAATAACCCTGCATGGTGGCACTCCCTGTCTCCCTCTAGCAGTGCTGCCAGCCTCCCTCCTCTCCTCTCCTGCCGTCTACTGCGGGGGATATTTCAGGATGGAGAGCGGGGGAAGGGGCATGTAAATATTTAAATTTCCTTTTCTGAATGAACACAGTGATCTGTACAAATCACTCCTGTGTTCATTCTTAACTTCCCATAATGTTCACTGTTCAAAATTGAGACATCAGGGGTCAGTTTATACCCTTGATATTTCACCAAAACTTTATAACTTTAAAACTTTATAACTTTAAAAATGTATCTTGTAAAAATATTTTTTTTTTTTTAAATTTAAAAAAACAAAACAAAAAAAAAATTATAATAAAAATAAAAACAAATGACACCAATCTCTGCTCTACTGACACTGTCCACTGCTCTGCTGATATACACGTATGTGCTCTGGGGTGCACACCCTAATACAATAGGCTGTGTACACCAATGAGGCCATTATTAATTAAATAATATGTAGCCCAAGAAACTGTCTACCTAACACCATGGATGACTTCCCCCTTAATAAAATAAAAGCTGTGATTTAAAAATGGTAAGGTGGTTTCTATGGGGAAGACTTTAGGTATTCAGCAACTGTGTGTAGCTTTCTCCTTAGTGGTCAAATGTTATGGGAAATAGATGCGACACCCTACTCCAGGGTTCCTCAACCAGGGTTCCATGGATCCTTAGGGTTCCTCCAGAGGTTGCTAGGGGTTCCTTGAGCAATGAGCAAATTCTGCCTCTCAGATAGGTTCCCACTGACACCATTGCCCTTTTTAGCTATCTGTAAGGGGGCAATTCTTCCCAGTGACCACAAGTGTAAGGAGCATTCTCCCCATTCACCATCACACTAAAACATCATGAGTTGTAGATATAGTCATTTTTAGTAGGGGTTCCCTGAGACTGGAAATTTATTTTGAAGGGTTCCTCTGTGTTAAAAGGTTGCGAAAGGCTGCCCTACTCACTGACTCCCAGTGATCCTAATGCAGCCTGGCCATAGACAAAAAAATGCAAATGTTGTTTGGTTTAGGAGATCACCTAATCTTTATATTAGCCGCCCCTCCCGGCTTTAGAAAAGGAGATAAATTATTGACAGGTTACAGATAATACATTAAACATGTCTTCCATGATAAACACTAGAAATGTTTTTATTTAGATCAGCAACAGATTTTTTTTATTACATATTTACTGCCTGTATGATTATTAAGTAGTTAAGTGTGGACAGGATTGACAGCCGTTATAAGTAAAAAAAAAAAAGACATAATCAGCAGCAGTGGATCCTGTATTTCTTACCTGTCAGGTTCACTTTAAAATACAATGTACAGTAAATAGTTTAAACCCATTTTTGTAAGCTTGCTGGTGATTCACATATATTTGTATATACACTTAATAATTTATTCTGATCGTAATAGTGTTTAAAAATATAGGGGGTTATTTACTAAAGGAAACTCCACTTTGCACTGAAAGTGCACTTGGAAGTAAAGTCGCTGTAGATCCAAAGGGGACATGCAAGGAAAATTAAAAACAGCATTTTAGCTTGCACATGAATGGATGATAAAATTAGCAAAGCTTCCACTCATTTCAGATCTACCCCTTAGATTTAGAGCGACTGCACTTCCCAGTGCACTTTCAAGTGCACTTGCAGTGCAAAGTGGATTTGCCTTTCGTAAATAACCCCCATAGTGTACCAAACAAATGTATTGTACTAACAACTCTGTCCACTAGATGGCACAAGCGATCAACTCTCACCACTGTCTGCTGCTTCCAAGCCACTTTATGCGCACCGTAATGCAACTATTTTCAAAAATATTAATTTCCAATGCTAAAACAGTTCATTTTGTAATAATAATTTCAAAGAACTGCACTTATAGTAAATCCACACTCATCAACCGCAATCACCATTCAGTGTCTTATAATGTTCTACATGTCTTCCAATCTTGGTGTACAATTATTCCCGTACATATCATATGTTTACAGGAGATGCTTTGCGGAAGTAATCTTAACCACTTCAGCTTTCACACCTTTGTGCCCATTATTGACCATAGCCATTCCTCCCAACTTTCTGAAATGATAAACAGGGACGCCTTTTAACAGTTTATAATTTACTTGTTTATAGGCAAAGGACAAGTTCCTGCCATGGTCCCGGGTACAAAACCCCAAAGATCTAATATGTAGAAAGTGATTGGTTAAACCACACAAGTGCTTTTTTGACCTCTATTTACATATCATACTGGCTTTACAAAATAACAAATGCAGCAACATAGAAGTTGGATACAAAGCGTAGTACAGAAACATTACTTTAGATTTTTCAGGCCTTCCCCACACAGTCCATGCCGAGCGGAGTGGAGCTGTCAGTCGAAGCAATGCCTATGCTGTCCCTGAATTTGATGGACTGTCCCTGATTTACAAAAAAGTCTCTCTGTCCCTTTTTCCTCCTCATGTGTCCCTCATTTTGGTCTGATCTATATAGTTGTATATAAAATGCACTTTTTATCTTTCAAAAAGTGTTTCCCAAGGCTAAACCTTTCATCTAATTTCTAAATTGCTTTCAAAAGTCAATATAAAGGAATAGTAGTGGTAACTAATACATTTTTTTGATATAATTCCTCTTAACACCTTGGCGCATGCAAATTTATGGCCTGACGAAGGCCAAACAGTGACTGGTGGCTCATGGAAAGCTCCCAATCAGCACTTTCAATCGGGAATTTTCCGATCATGTGACCGCCGAGACAGCCACATGGTCACAAGCCCAGCCCCATCCCCTGGCATTCCAATACACTTAATGAGCCTGCGGGAGCCGGCGCCAAGGGCTTAAGGAGGCGTGACAGGGGGTGTGCCCTATGCCTACATACTTTCGCTCATAGGTGTCCCTTGTTCCCATCTCAAAAAGTTGGAAGGTAGGCACAAATGCCTGCAGGGTGGATCAGCTCGACTCAGCTATGCATGGCCTGGATGGGGAAGGCCAGAAAAAGATGAAGCAATGTCACCAGAGCATGGGATTCCTATCAGCTTAGTCCAGCACCTGACCTGCACCATGCTGACCATGCTTTAGCCCTGGAAGATTTTACCCCCTTCCTGACCAGAGAACTTTTTACAATTTGGCACTGTGTCGCTTTTAAGGTTCGCGCTGTACCCAAACTAAATTTGCATCCATTTTTCCCACAAATATAGCTTTCTTAAATTGGTGGTGTTTGATCAATTTTTATTTTTTGCGCTATAAACAAAAAAAGAGCAACAATTTTGAAATAAAAACAATATTTTTTACTTTTTGCTATAATAAATATCCCCCAATTTTTTTGAAAAAAAAACACATTCCAAGTATTTCCGAACAGCTCCGAACCGTTCCGAGTGTCCCCGGCACCCCCACACCTCTGGCCAAATGAGGTACTGCACATCCCATTAGCTTGAATTCTGCTTGTTTTGCGAGACAACACTCGCAAACAGAGTCAGAACTTAAATAAAAAAGTTGCTTGTCTTTCAAAACGCTTGATAACCGCGTTACTTGTAAACCAAGGTTCCACTGTATAAAGGGCACAGAGACAGTTTAAAAAATTATTAGGAAGGATTTTGCCACATTGGAATCGAAAAAAAAATCTAAAGTTTTCGATCCGACTGATTCAAAACTTATCGATTCGAATGTTTTGAATCAAAAAAAAAAAAAAGAAAATTTGATATATTCCGAATACAAATTCTAAATAAGAAATCCGAATACGAATCCTGAGAAAACGAATTGAATGAATCAACCAAATTAAAAAAACCAAAATAACTCGATTAACGAATCGAAACGAAACCAAATAATTTTTCGTCATGCACGTCTACCATTAGGCATATGCTGATTGGGTCCACTTGATCCGATTATCCTCTTCAATTCTCGTTGGTGGTAACACCTTTCACAGTGGTGACGCCTGCTTATGATTTTTGGATCAATTTACCATCTTATCTTTGGATTATCTTGGTGACATGCTTATCACACCATCTTAGACTTTTTTCACTTTTTTTTTTTTATATTACACATTCAATCTATTATTGTTCTGCCTCTCCAATCTAAGCATTGAAAGTGTGATCTCCATAACTTACAGCTAGTTGTGTTGAGATGTCTATAACCCCAATCTTATTTGGATAAACAGACAGTGACTCCATGCAGACGACACCTTGTTGATCTTGTGAAGTTTAATCCATAAACTGTGAGGATCTTACAACAATAAATATCGGATAGGTCAAAAGATCATAATGTGATCCAGTCCACATGTGTGCAGAAATGCATTACTGGGAGAAGGGTGGGGCTAACTATACAGACTAAGCTGAGATACAGGAAGGGGAGGAACCAAGGGCAGAATAATACATATAACATTTAAAGGCATATCACATGGCATGTGAAACATGACAATTATGGATATGGGACATTTCTACATGTACTGAGGGCACTTATGTAATAGACACTATGTTTCAATCATATCGCTGTATTAGTGTCACTTTGTTTATTTTATTTGGAATTTTCTTTTATTTGAAGAAAAATTGTGGTACAAAAAATAGACAATATACAGTATAAAGAGAAATGTATACATCATATCCAAATGTAAAATGATAAAATATATGTCGTACATGTGTTATTTCAATACTTCTGGCGCAAAAGGGAAAAAGTTAATATATCAAAGAACTACAATAATGTAATCAAAAATAGTTTTGGTACAAATAGTTGATATTACGATAGAATAATCTGTGAACAACTTAATGGTCCATTAAATTAAATAACATATCACCATGAATGAACCAAGGATCCCATTTGTTGTTAGAAAATTGCATAGTATTATACAGTGTATGGAATATCTTTTCCATAAGATTGATAGTGTTTATCTGGGTTTTTCAAATGATCTATAGGCACTCATGTAGATTTCCAATGGAAGGCTATGAGCCAGTGTATAGTGACACATATAGTATCAATCCCATGTGGGGATGAACATACCATTTATTTTTGTAATTTTCATTATATTTATAAGTATTTATTTTGATACTCATATATGACTATTGTGAGCATTCACTATACAAACATTCATTTATATACTAGGTGCATATAGTGTATATGGCATAAGTTTGCATCGAGTTAACACTGAGCACCGTTTATAATTTTTTCAGGTCATGTCTGCTATTCATTATATGAGTTATGGAGGTTTCCTTTAGATAGGGCCCCCATGTACCTTACCTATTAGCGCATATACTGTTATTAAGTTTAAAGGGGCGTTCCGATGTGTTTTTTTTTTTAAAAGTCAGCAGCTACAAACACTGTAGCTGCTGACTTTTAATAAGGACACTTACCTGTCCAGCGAGCCCACAATGTCGCCCCCCCCAGGCCGATCCATCCATAGGATCGGCTGCCATCTTAACGAAGGGAAACAGTCGGTGGAGCCTTGCGGCTTCACTGCCAGTTTCCAACTGCGCATGCGCGAGTCGCGCAGCACTTTGTGAATGGCCCCGTTGTGTTCTGGGACACACCCATGTCCCAGAAGACAATGGTGCCGCTCGCCAAGGAGGAGGAAGCGCAGCAGAAGAGGAAGAGGCAGATTAGGAAGACTGCCTAGCAACAGAGGTTTCAGGTAAGTAAAAAACAATTTTTTTTCAATTTTTTTTTTATTTTAAGGTTATTAATGCAATTTTTTTTTTTTTTTGGGTGGCCCTCCGCTTTAGAAACATAGATTTGGCCTTTATGGTGCTGGCTGCTTTTTAATTTTCATTTGCATTTGGGACACTAGTGCGGTTCAATTTTTTGATTTCTTAAATATGTTTTAAAAAGGGTTATCAAACAGAAAGCAGGGGGAATTCCAGGTTTTAGAATTTACAGTGCAAAGTTATTTCTGAAATACACACAGGTGTTATTATATATAGACCAGATAAGACACATAAATAGGTGGAATGCACTACATGACCGTCATCAACCACAAAGCCTGATCAGATCACCATATCTTCTAATCTTGGTGTAAAAATGTTCCCATACATATCATGAATTTATAGCAAATGTTTTGCAGAAGTAATCTCAAAACCACGTCCTGTTAGATCTGATTAAATATTAGGGCCATCCCCTGCAACAGATGGACACGGTCACCATATACAGCTACAGTATCATTTACAGACAGGCCCCAGGCGTTTTTTTTTTTTTTTTAATGAAATAAAACACATCCTTGAGCTTCAGTGCAGTGACTTTAAGTCGGGATGATGTCATCAGTCTTTTGCAAACAGGAGGAGACATTTCTTCAGTCTCCTCTTCCCCAGTGATCAGACTGCAACATTGTAGCAAGTTACAAGGTGGGAGGCTGCAGCGGGGGCTGATCTGTGTCTGGCATTTGAAAATCACTTACAGGTAATAAATATCTCAAAGTGTAAAGCCCTGTACACACGATCGGACATTCCAACAACAAAATCCATGGATTTTTTCCGACGGATGTTGGCTCAAACTTGTCTTGCATACACACAGTCACACAAATTTTGTTGGTAATAGAATAGAAAAGAATATAATAGAAAAGAATAAAGTAGAAAAGAATACAATATAATAGAGTAAAACAGAACAGAATAGAGAATAAAAGAATAGAAAAAAAAGGGATAGAATAGAAAATAAAAGAATAGCGTAAAACAGAACAATATAGAATGCAAAATAAAGGGAATGGAAAAGAATACAATAAAATAGAAAGAATATAACCCTCTTTTGAAATTCGAATTTCAAATAGAATAAATTTGAATTGAATAGAATAAAATAGAAAAGAATAGATTGGAATATAATAGAAATAAAATAATAGAATTGACTAGAAATAAGAGAATAGCATAGAATAGAAAAAAACAATAGAATAGAAAGAATATAAATATCTTCCGAAATCCTTAATAATAATAAATTAAAATAGAAAAGAAAAAAATAGAATAGAATAGAAAATAAAAGAAAAGAATTGACTAGAAAATAATAGAATATAATATAAGAGAATAGAACAAACACTAGAAAAGAATAGAAAGCATATAACAATATAACCATTTTCCAAAATTCAAATAGAATAAATTTGAATAGAATAAAAAAGAATATAATAGAAAATAAAAGAATAGAAAATAAAATAAAAGAATAGAATAGAGAAAACAATAGAATAGAATGGAATCAAAAGAATATAACCATCTTTCAAAATTAGAATTTTGAATAGAATAAATTCAATTTTGAATCAAATTCGATTAGAATGCAATTCAAATGAGATTAGAAACATTTGAAACGGATTCCAAAAACAAATTAAACTAAGTAAACTAAACAAATTTATGTAAATAACGAATCGAAACAAAACAAAACACATTTTTTCATTCTGCACATATATGTCTATTGCCAGCCTTCAATCTGCAGTATTCATGGAATCGATTCAGCTGCCTTAGCTGGCGAGAGAGGGATTACATGGGTAGGCAGCCTCTTAGAAATTTTGACATTGGCGATTTTGTCGCTGGTGGCACAATCGGCCATCTGACGTCAGCCTTATACTTACCCATTATTTAGCATGCCCCGACTAATATGCAAAAAAAGCTGATGTTTGGTGAAAATTAAGCTTTTTCTCTACTCGATTAAATCACAATAATTTTTTTTATATTATCTTTGTTCCTGCATTCTTCAGGCCAGTCTATTAACATCAAGAGTCCTTCTTCCTTGGCAATTGAGCTGGGCGATTTACGAGTACTCTGACCCTGGCTGAGTGATTACACCACCCAGCCTGGTATTACAGGAAGTTGGTTGAAAGATGCTTGCTGTCATTTAAAAATAAATCTTTAATGCCCTTTGTTCTGATAATCTCCTGAAACTACAAAATTTGTGATAATTTTGCATATATTTTTTTACTGTGTCTGGATACAGAACATTGTAAGAAATATTTTTTTTTATTTGTTCAGGTAAATGTTCATATCACATGTGAATATTTTGTATTCTTATATCCACTCAGCAGGTGGAGCTCTTGGCTCCTTTTTACATGCTTTACAGTTTCTTCTCACCCAAAAGGTAGTGGAGATCACTATGGCAGGGGTGCCTACTACAATGATTTCCAGCTTCCACTGGAATCCCACAGGAGTGGGACATACATATTTAAAGCAGAACTCTACCCAAAAGGGGAAGTTCCTCCTTAAGGCCTCCTCCGCTGCTTTGACATTTTTTCATTTTGTTTGGGTGGGGGGAGTGGGTACCTGGTTTGACAGGTGCCCACTCCCACTTCTGCTCGGATCGCCTAGGCAATCTGAGCATAAGTTCTGTTTACCCCCTCCCTCCCTGCAGTCTTCTGGGACACACAGGGCCGCTGATTTCCTGTGCCTTTGTAGCTCACACATCCCCAAAACATCAGCGATCCACCTCTGTGTTTCAAAGTAGGAATGGTGTACCTTTCATTATAGGCCTTGTTGACTCCTCTCCAAATGAAGCGTTTATGGTTGTGGCCAAAAAGCTCAATTTTGGTTTCATCACTCCAAATGAGTTTGTGCCAGAAGGTTTGAGGCTTGTCTCTGTGATGTTTGACGTATTGTAAGCAGATACTTTGTAGCTTTTGCGTAGTAATGGCTTTCTTCTGGCGACTTGACCATGCAGCCCATCTTTCTTCAAGTGCCTCCTTATTGTGCATCTTGAAACTGACACACCACATGTTTTCAGAGAGTCCTGTATTTCACATTTAAGTTATTTGTGGGTTTTTCTTTGCATCCCGAACAATTTTCCTGGCAGTTGTGGCTGAAATTTTAGTTGGTCTACCTGACCGTGGTTTGGTTTCAACAGAACCCATCATTTTCCACTTCTTAAATAGAGTTTGAACGCTGCCGATTGGCATTCTCAATTCCTTGGATATCTTTTTATATCCCTTTCCTGTTTTATACAGTTCAACTACCTTTTCCCACAGATCCTTTGACAATTATTTTGCTTTCCCCATGACTCAGAATCCAGAAACCTTAGTGCAGCACTGGATGAAAGATGCAAGGGTCTGTCAGGAGTCCAGAAACTCATTGACCTTTTATATACACACACTAATTATAAGCAAACAGATCACAGGTGAGGATGGTTACTTTTAATAGACATTCAAACCCCTTTGTGTCAACTTGTGTGCATGTTATCAGGCCAAAATCACCAGGGTATGTAAACATTTGAACAGGGTAATTTGGGTAGTTTCTGTTGTGATTATGATTTAAAAAGAGTAAACACAGGTGATTTATAATAAATGGCTTCAGCCAAACACTAACCATGAGTGAAAGAAACGTTTTTGTGTTATTCATATTCTCTGAAAAATGGCCAAGAAATCATAAATTCTGCCAGGGTATGTAAACTTATGAGCACAACTGTATCTGTCCCATTGCACATTTAGTCCATCCATACAAGTCAAATTCACTCATAACAAAGAGCAATATCATGAAAAGAACAGAAACATTTTGAGTAATATAGAGCAGGTAAGTAAATGAATAGAAATTTAAAAAGATGAATTAATTAGTCCAAAAACACCTGAAGAGTTAACTCCTTGTTTAACCCTTTAGGCATCAAGGCCAACCCCTGAAAAACAACCCCACACCATAATCCCCCTCCACCAAATGATTTGGAGGGTGGCCCAATTCTCTTGACATTATAGTGTGGATGAGCGAGTTTGGGGTGGAGGAACTTGACTGGCCTGCACAGTCCTGACCTCAACCCGATGGAACACCTTTGGAATGAATTTGAGCGAGGACTGCAAACCAGGTCTTCTCGTCCAACATCAGTGTCTGACCTCACAAATGCGCTTCTGGAAGAATGGTCAAACATTCCCATAGACACACTCCTAAACCTTGTGGACAGCCTTCCCAGAAGAGCTGAAGCTGTTATAGCTGCAAAGGGTGGGCCAACTCAATATTGAACCCTACGGACTAAGACTGGGATGCCATTAAAGTTCATGTGCGTGTAAAGGCAGGCATCCTAATACTATTGGCAATATATTGTATATGATCATAGAAATAAATACCTGGATTAGCCTTGTTTATGAGTGAAATCCATGATAGATTTAGAGACAGAGATCTGTTTTTACTATCACGATCCTATTGTAATAGACCACTAATGCTGAATTTAAATGTTGCACCTTTCTTTGGATTGCAGCTTATTTACCGGAGACAAGCTCAAGAGCTGAACTGTGACACGTGACTTGAAGATGGAGTTGGATGGGGCTTGGAGCTGTATTGTTTTGTCTTTATTAAAGGCATCACTTTACCTGAAACTCTTCTACCGGCCAACAAAGCCTAGACCTTGCTGGGAGCTATGGACACTGACGGGATGACATCCCATCTCGCTGATATTCAGAAGCATTGTCATCCCTCCACAGTACTGAGACTAACCAGAGCTTGGTGGTCACATGACCACAAAGAAAATCTTAAAACAAGTAATCAGAAAGTGATTTATAATTATTGTTTTCCATTAATGGTGCCTTTTCTTCTACTTCTGGTCTATTCAATGTTTTTTTTTTTTTTTTTTTAAAGATTATATAATCCCTTTAAGTTTTATTAATTGTGAAATTGTTATTTTGCATACAGCTACTCCCACAACAACAGATATAAATCTACTGAGAAATGTGAGATTCAGGCCGCCATGTAGGAGTATGGAGGATGTTGTCGGGAAGCACTGGAGTGACTCCCATGTCCTCCAGCTTTTTAATTTTTTCATAGCCATTAGGACTAGACATCCTGGAGTTATTTTAATTTTTAATTGGAGATCTTAATTTAAGACTTTTGTTTAAAAATACTTCTCTGGTAAAATTGGTGTAAATGTGACCTATAAAAATCATCATTATCAATTGATCAAGAACCATTCTCCTTCACTCTAATTAAAGAGGAAGTACACCCCGCCGATTTTTCTTATTTTTCAAATTTTAACATACAATAGCTCATTACAAGGTATAATAGATAGAAAGTGGCCTAAAACGAGGTCTGCAAATACCTTTTTTAGGGTCTTTAGATTATCTTCATTTCCAGTTATTGGCCGTGCCATTGTATGTGCTGTTTGCTGAATGCTTTCTGGACGTCAGTTCCGCCCTTACTCTGTATCCCTTAGGAAATCTTGCATATACGCTGTAAGCGCCGTATCAGGAAGGAGATAAACACTGCAGCATCGCGAGACTTCTCCTCTGTGCCGTTCAGAGGGGAAGCTCGTCCACAGACATTTCCCGGCATGCAGCTAATACAGAAACGGCACACTTTAGGTGCCGTTAATGAACGGTCCTACTGCGCAATCGCGCATTACGCCATATAAGATTAACCACTTCAGCACCGGCCTATAGTCAAATGATGCCCGCAGATGGGATCTCCCATCCTGGGCGGGCGTCATATGATGTCCTCTCATTCCCGGCCGTCTAGGGGGCGCGCGCGCGCGCGCGCGCCCGCGGCATCGCTCAGGACCCAGTTGCACGTGCCCGTCGGACAATTCGATCGTGTGTGGGCTCCATCGGACCTTTGCTGTCCAAATCAGACAGACTTTAGAAATAGAACATGTTTCAAATGCTAGTCCGATGGATGAAAAGCGACGCTAGGGCAGCTATTGGCTACTGGCTATGAACTTCCTTATTCTAGTCTGGTCGTACGTCATCACGTTCGATTCCGTCGGACTTTGGTGAGATTGTGTGTGTCCAAGTCCGTTCGTTCGGAAAGTCTGTTGAAAGTCCGCCGAAAGTCTGTCGGAAAAACCGTCGGACCTAGTCTGCCGGAAAGTCCGGTCGTGTGTACACGGCATTAGTGCAAATTTTTTTGTTCTTGAGAATGGCAGCTTACTTTTTCCAACTTCAGTGTTGGTGCTTACTCAGCCTCTGCAATTCACATTTCTATATGATACTTGAGACACAGTGTATTTCAGTGTTGGGGGGTTCAAAGCTCTAATTTCAGAGCAGGAAGCCACCACATGCATTTGAGAATAGAGAATACTCGTGCAGTGTAATAAAGGTATGCTGTAAACTATGGCCAGTTTTCTATCTGTGCATCTTTTTCTTACTTTGTAACCTCCAGAACAGAGCGGCCATCTCCAGTGTGGGCATCTGAAGCCGCAGTGTCCTTCTTCCTGGATTCCGTGTATGCTGGCTACCCAGCATGCACCTGCCGATCTCGTGCATGCGCAGTGCTGTGCAAGCGAGTACAATAGCTTGTAAGAACCGGCGATGCCCATTGCCTCCTGGGATTGATGACACGCAGGAGACAATCCCTGACAACTGGCAATGCATGAATCTATCTATTGGTGATAGAGGGGGTGGCAAGAGAGAGGGGGCTGCACCCGTGTGCCCTTATGGACGCACCGCCACTGCTCCGCTCAAACCCCCCGTGGATGGATCACTCACAGCACAACCCCCCCCGCGGATGGATCGCAGGACACTACGCTCACATCCCCCCACAGATGGATCGCGGGACGCCCCACTTACAGCACCCCCCCACGGATGGATCACTGGACACTCCGCTCACACCACCCCCCCCAGTAGATGGATCGCGGGACACTCCGCTCACACCACCCCCCTAGCGGATGGATCGCTGGGGGGATGAGCGGAGTGTCCTGCGATCCATCCGCAGGGGGAGTTGTGCTGTGAGTGGGGTGTCCCTCAAAACCCACCTGCAGGCGGGGGTGAGCGGAGTGTCCCGTGATCCATCTGCGGGGGGAGTTGAGCGGGACTACCCGCTCAAAGCACCCCTCTGTGGATGGATCACGGGACACTCCGCACACACAGCCCCCCCGCTCTCAGGCGTCTCCTCTCCAGTCACCTTCCTCCACTCTGTCCCACTTCTGCCAAAGCGATGAGCATCCAATAGGGACGCCTGGTGCGTTGGTCAATCAGGAAAAAGGTCTTACTGACCTGCCTCCAGATTGGCAGGGAGGCAATGCGGTGTGAAAATAGCGAATATTCATTCAGGTGCTTCAAAAAAATTCACCCCCTCCTGCTCCATGCATCCGGCGTCCTGAAAGGGGCTGGGCGCATGGATAGGGAGGCGGCAGCAGGGATGGGGGGTGGCGCCCATGCACCCACAGTGCACGGGCCGCCACTGGTATAGGCTATAGTGCGACCCCCCCCCAACGAAGCAGGGTCAAACAGCGCCTGTGAGCCACCCTAGGACTCAATGAGATATCCAACACAGCTGGCTCCTCAACTTCTCCCGTAGCCTCCTCCTCAGTATAACAGCAACAGAGTATATGCAGAGAGAAAGACTCCAATAGTGCTTGAAGTGTTTGTAAAACTTTATTTCAAAATATGCAGGGTACTCACATGGTGTAGGTGCAAACAGCGAACCACACTATAAAAACTTTAGGCTTAACTGTGTAACACAGAGCCACACATCCAAATATCTCGATCAGCTCCTAAATCTCTGTAGAGCCCGAGTGCCTTCACCTAGGGGAGGGGCCAGGACGGTGAAGGCACTTGTGCTCTACACAGATTTAGGAGCTGATCGAGATGTTTGGATGCATTAAGGTGAAAACTTCTGTCACTGACCGGCCCCCCAGCCCCCCGTTTTACTCACCTGAGCCCCATAATTCCCACGCCGGAGACGGGCTCTTCCCCTCTGACCGTTGTCTCTGCTCTTGATTGGATAGAGTGATAGCAGCGCGGCAATTGGCTCCCGGTGCTGTCAATCAAATCCAATGACGCAGGGGCCGGGGGGTGGGGCCGAGTCCGGCATTCTGTGTCTATTGATTGCAAATGCTGGACTCGGGAGCATGCCCGCAAGGTAACTCTCAGGGTGAGCGCTTCTCCTAAAGGGTGTTGTAGAATGCGGGCAGGAGCAACCAGCACCACCGGGGAACTCAGAAGTTGAGTATCGGGGCCCCTCTGTGCAAAACAAACTGCAAAGTGGAGGTAAGTATGATATGTTTGTTATTTAAAGAAAAAAACTAAGCTTTACAATCACTTTAAAGAGGAATTAAACCCTGATGGGTGTTACTTCCTCTTTATTTCCCTGCAAAGGTAAAGCATAATGGGCTACTATGCATCGCATAGTAGCCCATTATGTGACACTTACCTGCAGGAGAAGCCCGCAATGTCCCCGTCTTCCTCGCTAGTAGCGAGCGTCCATTCTTCACCCCTCTTCCTTCCAGGGCCTTGAACTCCGGCTCTGGCCAGAGTCGCGTGACGTTACTCCCGCGCATGCGCGTGGGAGTCGCCTCTAACGGCATGACCGAGCTGCGTGGGAGTCGCCTCTAATGGCATGACCGAGCTAGAAACAGCACAGCGTGCCCTTTCTAACTCCAGCGCATGCGCAGAAGAAATCGCCCTACGGCGATTTGCAAATATCTCCTAGACCGTGCAGCCTGGGAGATATTTCAAGCACCTTAATCTAGGCTTACCTGTAGGTTAAAGTGGTTGTAAAGGGTTTACAACCGCTTTAAGCCTAATGTTTTTATAGTGTGGTGCGCTGGAAGCACCTACACCATGTGAGTACACTGTATGTTTTACAAGCAATTCAAGCACTATTGGAGTCTTTCTCTCTGCATATATTCTGTTGCAGTTATACTTGGACGATATAGATTTATTTTTCACAATTAAGATCAAGTTGTTCATCAATCAAATATTCAATGAATCTCTTTAAAGAGCAGGATTTTTTGAGCAATATTATTGACAGATATAGAGATATGCGAAACCTGTGGGAGGTCAAGCACACTTTGTATTATAACAAGCAAGTAAGGAAGGCAACACTGGGGACACTTCTGGAGTTTGTCAAGACTCGAGTCCCCCAGGAAAACATTACGTTTGTGGAAAATAAAATTGGGATCTTGCGAAATATGTACAGGCGGGAGCACAATAAGATACAGAATTCCCTCAGATCGGGAGCAGCAGCAGATGATGTTTATATCCCCAAGTTGTGGTACTTCCACAAACTCCATTTTCTGGATGTCCAGACTGAAGCTAGGGAATTGCTTTCGACCCTTCCCTGCAGCCTTCCCTCCACCCCAGCAGAGGCTTCCCAGGAACAACTGGGCCCTTCCATCCTTGAGGAAGTGGATGCACCCAGCTGGAGCCAGGAATATAATTTTTTTGAAATATTAATTGTCCTAATATTAATGATGTTAACTAAAATGTTAGAATTGCTTACAAATCAATGATTTTATCCCAAAAATGATGTATACATATCACTAGACAGTAGTGGCCAAAAATGTGGTAAAATGTTGGTGACCAGCTAGAAAAATGCTGGGGTCAGAATGATAGCCTTTTCTATTTCTTAACATTCAATTTGCAAGTCATGAGCTGACAATTGTGTGTGATTGATGAAGCAAAAACTACAACTATGTCCCTTTTTTTATACAAAGGATGAGTTCAGCCAGGAGGAGGCCATGCCAAGTGGCAGACAGGAGGAGGCCATGACCAGTGGCAGGCAGGAGGAGGCTGTGCCCAGTGGCAGTCAGGAGGTGTCTGGGCCCAGTAGGACCCTCACAGAATCCCAGGTGCCTTCGACTTCCCACCAAAAGGCCCAGGAAGGTGACAAGAACAGAGGAGGCATCACCAGGTTGGTGGAATTGGAGAAGGGCCAACACCTTCTCTGTGACGGGATTTTTGCTGAGGCCCTTCAGAAGGGGTTGAGGGGCCAGCTCACTGAAACCAGCCATATCTATGATCAAGCCCCTACTCCTTCTCCTCCTGCCACAAGTCCACCACCAGAGGCACAGCATCCAAGGAAGGCTGCAGAGAAGCGTGGAGGGAAGGCTGCAGGGCAGAGTGGAGGGAAGGCTGCAGCGAAGAGAAGAAAGTGATGGCATGGCTTCAGTCTGGTCTGACAGAAGACGCAGGCTGTTGTAGTACCACAGCCTGGGGACATAGATGTCATCTGCTGCTGTTCCTGATCTCTGGGAGTCCTGGACCAGATTGTCCTCCCTATTAAATGGACTCCTTAAGATCCCAATTTTGTTTTCCACTGACTTGATGTGTGCCCTGGGGGCCAAAAGGCTTCACAAATTCCAAAAGTGTCTCCAGTGTTGCCTTCCTCTTTATTTTGTTAACCAGAATAAATGGATATTTTATTTTCACTAAATACTTTCCTATGTGTTTTTATTCAAAAGGGACAATTTGTTTGTGAGTAGGCAGGTGCATTTCAAAAAGACTATGGGGGTTATTTACGAAAGAAGGCAAATTCATTTTCACTACAAGTGCAAAGTGCACTTGAAATTGCACTGCAAGTGCACTTGGAAGTGCAGTCGCTGTAAATCTGAGGGGTACATCTGAAATTAGGGGAAGCACTGCTGATTTTATCATCTAATCATGTGCAAGCTAAAATGCTGTATTTTTATTTCCCTTGCACGTCCCCCTCGGATCCACAGCGACTGCACTTCCAAGTGCACTTTCAGTGAAATTTCAAGTGCACTTTGCACTTGTAGTGCAAAATTAATTTGCCTTTCGTAAATAACCCCTCTATGTCAAATTAACATGGGACACCAACCTCCTTAAGGTTCAGAAAAAATACAAGATAATAATATTATTGTGGTAACTTGAAACGCCAAAAAAAAAAATTATATGGAGATCACTAGAATTTTTATTTTTAAGTAATTGTAAAATAAATATTGATGAAATCTAAAATTATAAAAGATGAGTATAACAAATAATTGGAAGCATTATTAATGGAGATCTGGCTTTTAAAAACTAGAATATTAGTCATGAGATGAGGATAAATAATGAAGAAAGAAGTTTGTGAGAAATCTGTGTGAATATGAGCAGCAAAACAACTTCATTCTTCTAGCATTCTAAAGAAGAAAAGAATGTGTTGTATTAAAAGATCACAGATTTAGCAGTGTGAGGAATGTACTAGCTTCAATACGAATGCTAGTTTTACCACACCGAGCGCTTCCGTCTTGTACTTGCTTCAGAGCATGCGTAGTTTTTGGTCCGTCAGACTAGCACACAGACGAACGGTTTTCCAGAAATTTGAGACTGTCGGACAGATTTGAAACATGTTTTATTTCTAGGTCCGTCTGATTTTTTGGAAAAAAAGTCCGCTGGAGCCCATACACGATCGTAATATCCGACGGATTGATTCCGTCGGACCTAGTCTGCCGGAAAATCCAGTCGTGTGTACGCAGTGCCGATCCTGACCTCCCTGGGGCCCTAAGCAAAATTCTGATAAGGGGCCCTCTACTTGACCCGTGATGCCGTGAGCTATGTAAACTATTTGCCATTGCCACACAGTCACACCTGACACTTCAGTGCTCCCAAAACAATCCTCCCTCCTTTAAACAAAACAGTCAAAGAATAAGCACAACAATATACAACAGAATGAGGTCCCCAGAGAGCCCCCCTTACATCAGGGTCCTCAGAGAGCCCCCCTTACATCAGGGTCCTCAGAGAGCCCCTCCTTACACCTAGGTTCCCAGAGAGCCCCCCTTACACAAGGGTCCCTAGACAGCCCGCCTTAAATCAGTGTCCTCAGAGAGTCTCCCCCTACATCAGGGTCCCCAGAGAGCCTCCCCCTACATTAGGGTCCCCAGAGAGCCTCTCCTTACATCAGGGTCCCTAGAGAGCCTCCCCCTACATTAGGGTCCCCAGAGACCCCCCCCCCTTACATCAGGGTCCCCAGAGAGCCTCCCCCTACATTAGGGTCCCCAGAGAGCCCCCCCTTACATCAGGGTCCCCAGAGAGCCTCCCCCTACATTAGGGTCCCCAGGGAGCCTCCCCCTACATTAGGGTCCCCAGAGAGCCTCCCCTTACATCAGGGTCCCCAGAGAGCCCCCCCTTACATCAGGGTCCCCAGAGAGCCTCCCCCTACATTAGGGTCCCCAGAGAGCCCCCCCTTACATCAGGGTCCCCAGAGAGCCTCCCCCTACATTAGGGTCCCCAGAGAGCCCCCCCTTACATCAGGGTCCCCAGAGAGCCTCCCCCTACATTAGGTTTCCAAGAGAGCCTCCCCTTACATCAGAGTCCCCAGAGAGCCTCCCCTTACATCAGGGTCCCCAGAAAGCCTCTCCTTACATCAGGGTCCCCAGAGAGCCCCCCTTACATCAGTGTCCTCAGAGAGCCCCTCCTTACATCAGGGTCCCCAGTGAGCCTCCCTACTTACATCAGGGTCCCCAGAGGGTATCCCCTTACATCAGGGTCCCCCGAGAGCCTCCCCTTACACCAGGCTCCCCAGAGAGCCCCTCCTTACATCAGGGTCCTCAGAGAGCCCCTTCTTACATCAGGGTCCCCAGAGAGCCCCCCTTACACCAGGGTTCCCAGAGAGCCCCCCCCCTTACACCAGGGTCCCCAGAGAGCCCCCCTTACACCAGGGTCCCAAGAGAGCCTCCCCTTACATTAGTGTCCCAAGAGAGCCTTCCCTCCTAAATTAGTGTCCCCAGAGAGCCCCTCCTTACACAGGGTCCCCAGAGAGCCCCTCCTTACACAGGGTCCCCAAAGAGCCCCCCCTCTGACATTAGTGTCCCCAGGGGCCCCCTCTTACATCAGTGTCCCCAGAGGGCCCCGTCTTTACATCAGTGTCCCCAGAGGGCCCCGTCCTTACATCAGTGTCCCCAGAGGCCCCCGTCTTTACATTGGTGTCCCCAGAAAGCCCCCCTCTTACATTTGGGCCCCTAAACAGCTGACTCCCCCCCTTGCAGAGGTTCCCCTGTACCTGGCTGGTGGAGGTGGGAGGCGGCGATCGGCAGCTATATGGTGTCCACAGACAGGGGGGTCTCCCTGGGGCTAGTAGTTCTATCTCCGAATGTATACAGCAGAGAGGGGAGGGGCCTCTGACCCGGGCATCAGCAACAGTGTTCAAGCAGAGTGAAAGTGAAACTGATACCTGCCTGGGTCAGAGGCCCCTCCCTTCTCCTCTCCACTGTATACACTGAGAGTACTACAAACCCCAGGGAGATCCCGCCGCCCACTCAGGCACCATAGAGCTGCCGATCGCCGCCTTCCACCTCCTCCCACCTCTCCTCACTGCACTCTAAACGACCAGCCAGAGATGCAGGGGGGGATGCTGGGTCTTGGGGGCCCCCCCACAGCGGTGGGGCCCTAAGCAGCTTGCATAGTGTGCCTATAGGGCCGATCGGCTCTGTGTGTACGCGTCATTAGAGTCTGCAAAAGACTTGAGACTGGGGTAGAGGTTCACCTTCCAGCAGGATAACGGCCCTAAACATACAGCCAAAGCTAACCTGGAATGGTTTAGATCAAAGCATATTCATGTGTTCTAATGGCCCAGTCAAAGTCCAGACCTAAATCCAATTGAGAATCTGTGGCAAGTCTTGAAAATTGCTGTTTACAGATGCTCTCCATCCAATCTGACAGAGCTTGAGCTATTTTGCAAAGAAGAATGGGCAAAAAAAGAACTCTCTAGATATGCAAAGCTGGTAGAGACATATCCAATTATGTGTCACTTTGTGTTGGTCTATCACATAAAATCACAATAAAATAAATTTTTGGTTGTAACATGACAAAATGTGGCAAAATGTCAAGGGGTGTGAACACTTTTTCAAGGCACTGTATATCTGATGTTAGGTCTATTTAAAACACCTACAAACAGCAACCAATAGTCTGTTGAAGACCTACAAATCTCAGCGTACTCTGCCAGCCTTCAGTTTCTAATCCATTCTGGAATTTGTAGTTCCTTGTGTGATGCTAGAGCACTTGTTTCCAATTTTGTTCTAAAATTCCATCAGTTGGTGTTAGACTTTTTGCCCTACAGTTCACAAAGAGATGTTGGCACAAACCTTGATCTTGGAACAGTTGAATAATTAGATAAGTTTAGAGTGAATAAAGACTCTTTTTCTAGAACACCCCGATCCCCTTTATCCTGTTTTCTGTCCAAACAGGAGCCATGATTAAGTCGTTTATTATTGAATCTCTCATCCTGGCAGGAAAATAATATTAAGTTTTACAAGGGCATCAGGATGTGCAACTCTAATACACAAAGAAAACGGGCCAAGTCCTTAAATATATACTTGAACTAAAAATAGGCCTTCATTGTTCAGTCCTTGTGTAATCCTATTCTAACGGAGTAAAGCCTTAGATGTCACTCATGGGGGATGCAAGCTCAAGAATTTTATCTTCTTGTATGAGTTTTAACACGGCTTTAGACATAGGACATTTTTTTTTTGTATAAAAACTTTTCTGAGATTGTTTGGAAAAGATTCAATGCTCCAACTGTAAACTGAAATTCTAACATGTAAAAATTAGATTTCTCAAAAAAAACGATTTGACTGATAACCAGGACATCGCTTTGCCCATACGGGCCACCCATCCAACTTTTTTCAGGGGGAGGCATCATTTTAGGGTCACCCATGCACCGCCCCTTTTCGAAAATGTCATTATCACATTATCATGGTCAGAGACTGCAGACGTAGTACAGTCCCTAGGATAAGTAATGGATAATGGCCAACAGGCCCTCTTACCAGACCCAGGGAAACTACAGCAGTGATCCCTCCAGCTGGATGATCGCTCACTCTGGGTTCCCCCGGGGGCAACTCTTGTCAGTAGTGTAGCATGTCTGTACCCTGGTAGTGGCTCAGTCTTTCTCTCTCTGGTGGTGCTGAGCAGCGTGGCTCTCTGGTGGCACTGGGCAGCGTGGCTCTCTCTCTGGTGGCGCTGGGCAGCATGGTTCTCTCTTTGGCTTCTGCCCAGCACACTCCTCGTTCTTTGTCCCGTAGCACTCTCTCCCTCAGCTTTTTTCCAGGCTGCAGTCTCTCAATCTCTCTTGATCGAGCTGTAGCCTCCTCCCTGTGGAAAATGGGGCCGCCAATCTTTGGGACTACATGTCCCATGATGCTCTCCTCCCCTAGTCTCCTTTGATTGGCCCTCAGTTATGGCCAATAGGGAAGGAACGGAGTGGGCAGGAAGCTGGGCGGGGGACCTGGTGAGAGCCACCGTCTCTTCTCCCTGACAGGAGAAAGGGAGGGCGAGCAGGGGAAACCTCTGACAGCCTGCAGCTCGCCTTTCTCCTGTTACAGCATCGACAAGTTTTCTGCTGGACTGAGCAGGGAAAAGAGCCGAAGTCACACTACACTGATGGGGGGGCTTGACAGAACCTTGATGGTGTCACCCCACTGGCGGGTGGCACCCGGGTGTGGGCTTGCTGGTACCCCGATAGGGACGCAACTGTGCTGAATTTAAGATCCGATCCCTGATTCCAGGGGGGGGCACTTGACTCCCCTTGCCCCTACCTGCGGACGCCCATGCGCCCATCCACAGTAGTTGATCGGCAAGTAGATAATCAAGCAGGCGGTCCGCAAGTAGATGATGTGGTTGCACAAATAAAAACACCCTTAAACTAATATTTTGTTGAAGCACCATTTGATTTTATCAAAGCATTCATTCTTTTAGCGTAGGAGTCTATCAGCATGGCACATCTTGCCTTGGGAATCTTTGCCCACTCTTCCTTTCAAAAGTGCTCCAAATCTGTCAGATTGTGAGGGCATCTTCTGTGCACAGCCCTCTTCAAGTCATCGCAAAGATTTTCAATTCAATTCCAGTCTGGGCTTTGGCTGGGCCCTTCCAAAATGTTGATTATCTTCTGGTGAAGCCATTCTTTTGTTGATTTGGAGGCATGCTTTCAGTCATTGTTGTACTGAAAGGTGAAATTCCTCTTCATCTTCAGCTTTTTAGCAGAGACCTGAAGGTGACCAATTACTACTAGCTATATCATGACATTCTAAATGAGACCCTTCACATACATATACATTTTTAAATCGTACCCCTTGGTATGCACATGTGGTCTACTCATGTCATTTCTTTGTTGTACACTTTTTTTGCATAGTTTAGAGTTTTAACGAAAGACCATTGATATCTGATATTTTTAAGAATATAGGAGTGATTGTTTCAGTAACATTTATTTGTTACAGTGATTCAAGCATTGTAAACATGCTGTTTGACATTTTAAAGCCTCGTACACACGATCAGATTTTTTGATGGGAAATGTGTGATGACAGGCTGTTGGCGGAAAATCCAATCGTTTGTCAGCTCCATCTGACAATTGTCGGATTTTCTGCGGACAAATGTTGGATGGCAGGTTTAAAATTTTTCCTCGGACAATTGTCTGTTGTCAGATTTTCCGAGTCCATCGGACAAAAGTCCAAGGTACAAACACGCATGCTCGGAAGCAAGGACAAGCCAGAAGCGATTGGTCTTGTAAACTAGCGTTCGTAATGAACGATTAACATTCGTGACGTGGCAAATTATGAAATCTTGAAACGCAGCGCACATTCTCTTCTTCTATAATGGGATAATAATGAAGCTGCTTTGCTGGTGATACTGATGTTATTGCAAACTAATTTTCAAAGGCTTTTTTTTTTTCTAGTGATATCAAGAATAATATTTTTATGCTTTTTTTTTGTTCCCACCACACCATTATCCAGTAGTTTTTAAGATCAAAGATACAACTATGTTGGTGTCCCTTGTTAATTTTACATTGTATTTTTTTTAAATGTAACTGCCTACTCCCAAACTGTCATCTGAAGTAAAACACATAGCCAAGTATTGTTCTACACAATTTTTTTATTGTGCATTAAAAAAAGAAAACAAATAAAATTAGACATGCTATCTGCCAATAGAATTTAACCATAAAGTGCATTCTATGCATCCAAAAATATAGAAAATATAACAAATCAAATTATCATTCACCCCAAAAATTTAAATAAAAGCCTCATGCATGTGTCCAGCTTCTTAATATAGGGGGTCAACAATGCCAAGAGTTGGTGAAAGCAGGAGTCCATCATCCGGAGATAATTCCGAAAATCATCTGGATTATTCTCCTAGAGCTCCCGCAGCAAAGGCATATGACATAATTGGTCACGATTAATAAAGCAACCAATTTTTGGTCCTTCTCCTTCTGTTCCTGGACTGGACTTGGGTCAAAGCAACAAATCCAAGGGCAATAAGAAATAACACGTTATGTCCTCCGATTCCGCAAAATGTCTGGTTGACAAATAGCTGTTCAGAAACGAACTGAAAAGCGCTAAATGAAAAGCACGAATCAACAATCACCAAACTTCTACTAACATGAAATTAGCAGAAGGAGCCCAAAGGGTGGTGCTAAAGAGCTGAAAAAACACGTAGTACGTCATTACGTTTGTGTATGTTGGTCAACAATTCCTTGCCGTTTGTATGCAGGACAAAATCAAGGCACACGCCTTTGGACAAAAGGTTTTTTGTTAAATGTGGGTCATCAGTTTCCCATTCATTTTCATGGAGTAGTATAGATGAAAGTTCGAAAGCTGCTTTTTTTCTGGATGCAGCAGGTCCTATTAAGGTACAGTATGTTTGTATTATAGACAAAGCAGATAAACATAACCCTTTCTTGCCAAGCACTGGATTTTGCATTTGAACACATGCGTTTGAGAAGCTGTACCTAAGCCCTAAAGAGAACCTGTCCCTTGCATTTGCAGGTTTGCTTTATTTTGCCTTCCCCCAACATCTCTCTTATGCTCTCCTGTCATTCCGTTCAACGGATGGAAGTGGTGGATAATGACTGACTTGGTTAACATTTCTCTATCTCATCTAGATACCTTTCCTTCTGGCAAAGGCATTTTGGCAGAAAAAACGCATTTAGCTGCGTCAAGCGTTTGGGTGTTAAATAATTTCTTTGGCCAGCATATTAATTTATTCTGGCAATTGAAATTAATTAATGCTCAAGTGCTTCATGCACGTTTAAACCTGTTAACCCCTTCCTGCCTACCGTACGCATATATGTGGCCTCATGGAAGTGGGTTGCATATATGCGTATCTCTCTTTGAGATGGGAGTGTGCCTCTTAGTGCACTCCCAGCACATAAACCGGGATCTCACTGAGAGCCCTGTGCCTCGTACTAACGATCAGGACTGGGGACTCCTGGTTTCAGGTCATCTGATCGATAGGATAGCCTCTGATTGGCTATCACAGTGTGTCCCTGTGTTTACTTCCTCTTCTGAATTAAGAGAAAGATACCTTGTATCTTTCTCTTATTGCAGGAGAGAAAGATATAAACAAACAAAAGTGTGAAAAAAAATGAAATCAAAGGAGAAGTATAGCCAAAGATATGGCTATACTAAAAAGGAGAGCACAAAAATAACTAGATCAAGCTTTGCCAGGGTTAATGTTAGGGTCAAAGGTCAAGGTTGGGATCAAAGGTCACATTTTGGGTAGCATTTTTGTAAAAATATATATTTTTTTAATTAGTATGTGTCAGTTAGTGTCAGTGTGTTAAAGGCGGGATAAAAAAAAAACACAAAATGCACTCCATTGTTTCTGGGCCCTACCACAGGTGCAAACTAACATACACATATGTGGTATTGTTGCGGTTGTCAGGAGCAGGAACATTTATTTTGGGTTGTTCTTAGGTGGTAAATTATGGTAATAGCAAGAAATATACAGCTAAATTTTAAAAAAGGTTTTTTTTTTTTACTAACTTCAGCACCAAACTTTCGAGCCAGTTTTCCTTTGATAAAAAAAATCATGAGATATCCGTTATCATTTGCAACCAAAAGAAAACCCAATTGATCCTGAAAAAAACAAGGTAAATTCCACATGGAAACACAAGGTAGTTGCGATTATATGTACAGTTGCACTAATGCATGTCAAAGTTGCAAAATTGTGCTTAGGCATTAACATTTGTTTTACTCTCAGTCACTAAGGGGTTAACACACAATTACAGGCGTTTTTTTTATGCTATCTCATTAAAAGAACTATCTTTTTAATACTCGCTTTATATTTCATGAGCTATCTACCCTATTCAAAAGTTCCGCATAGAGGAAATTTGCTTTCAATCATCCAATTACAGGTGTCAACCGTTTTTTCTGCCAAAAGGCTGCTGCTCCTGGACATGCTGCAAGTTTTTTTTTCCTGCCTCTAAACTGCTCTAAAAACCTGTGTTTTCATGGACACGCAGGCTAACACGCAGGGGCGTTTAAAGGCAGGAAGGGAAAAAAAATGCCAGACGCCCCAAGGAGCATCTGAAAAAACTTACAGTGTGCACGAGGCCTAAATCGTAAGGTCAGTATGTGCAACCGTTTATATACTGTATATCCCAGAGTTGTCAGTCCTGGAGAAAACTACAAAACCCACCTTCTCCACTCAAAACAGACATCCCAGAGCCCCTCAACCTGCATAGTGAGAACTACACCACACTTTTCCGACACTGTGACAAGGCGCAAAAACAGTCACTATACAGTACCGTATATAATTTTCTCTTATATAGTGGCCCTACCATTTATAAACCATATAGCTGCCAACTGTAGCCCTAATATTTAGACCATAGGTCTGGGTCCTTTTTTCAATATGGCTATACTGACACTGAACTCTAGACACACAGAGATACCATCTGTATTCAGAAAATGCTTTATCGGCTTTGAGAACTTTCCATTAAAATATGTAACTTTTTGCCCACACAGCTGGATTTTCCGTGACTTTTTATTTCAATAACTTGTTTGTATCACTTCAAGGTTAGTAAAAATGTCTGCCATTATGCTGAGTAAAATGTGCGAGAAGTCATTGTTTTGGAACAATAAATATATTTGTGCGTATTTACCAAGTTATCGCAGAGGGCAAAGGGAAAAAAGCAGAAGAGCCAGTCAGAAATGAATTCAGATTACTTTTGTCATAAGAGCTGAACTTCAGACAGAAAAAAACCACCGTTGACCACAGTTTTGTATGCATTAGTGAGAAAAAGACACTGCGCTTTAGCACTGAGTGCGGTGTCTTTTTTTTCTCACTATTGATTTGTATTGCTGCAAGCGTACATTATCACTGGAGCTAGTGACAACAATTCATTTTCACAAAATAGCGTTATTCAGGTTTTTTTTGCCGCAAAGTTTATTTATTTAAATTTTTGTATGCATAAGGCTTCATTCACAATAGAAAGCTAAAAACTGCTTTAAAAACGCTGGACAAAAAACGTTAATGTTTTAGCATTTTATGCAGGCATTTAGCAGTTTTTAGCACAGCGTGCAAGCTACATTTAGTAGCGTTAGCGTTAAGAAGCGGTGCCGTCACCATCCTTAACAACCATGGGCTTTGTCAAAAACGGTGTGTGCATTTTTATTCACCTTTTGCAACTTTTTTGGTAAATGAGTAGGGGTACAATGTACCCCTACTCATTTGCATAGGGAAGGGGACGGTATCTGGGGGCCCCCTTGTTAAAGGGGGCTTCCAGATTCCGGTAAGTCACCCTCCCCACAACCACCGGGCCAGGGTTGTGGGGAACAGGCCCTTGCCCTCATCAATATGAGGACTTAGTGCTTTGGGGGGCACCCCCATGTTGCCCCCCCGTTGAGGGCTTGTGGCCTGGTATGGTTCTGCCCCTCCCCCTTTTCTAGCCTGCCGGGCTGCTTGCTGATATAAGGGTCTGATATTGATTTAGGTGGGGTCCTCACGTCAAATTTTGGCGTAAGGTTCCCCTTAAAATCCATACCAGACCTGAAGGGCCTGGTATGGATTGGAGGAGACCCTACACTGTTTTTTTCACAAGTTTTTTATTGGCGTCAACTTTTTTTTTTTTTTACATTCAGCTGGAACCCTACTGACAGCTGATGACTCATCCGTTGTTAAGGATGCGGCGGCCGGATTCCCAGCCCTTCCCTGGTTGTTAAGGACGCCAGTAGCCCCGCTTCTTATCGTTAACTAAACTTAGCTTACACACTGTGCTAAACAATACTAAACGCCAGCGTTTTTTTGAAAGAAAAAAAAAAATTAATTGCTTGTTTAGGTGTAGGTAGTAATTAAAGAAGATTTACTTACCTCCACTCCTTCCAAGCCTTTCCCCCACTTCGATCCTGATGCCATTAAGACCAAAGTAGGGTCCATAGACCTGCATTTGATGTGTTGACGCTAAGTGTCAGTCCACCGCAGAAGCTTGGGGGAGCAGAGTATCAGGCAAGTGTTTCTCCTCTCCCCTGGACAAAACAGCAATCAACCCTTGCAGTGCAGATGCAACCCCACTGCAAAGGATAGATTTGATATTTCCAGGAGTTGGGCTTTAACTTTTTGTCTGAAGGTGGCCATTAAAGGATTTTGAAATGCCATTTGCTCAGCCCTAACAAACAAGGCTGGACTTAGATTTATAAATGTTATGATCTAAACTTTGCTGCCATAGCAGCTTGCTTATCGATGTTTTTTCGACTCGGTATGTTGCCCTGGTTTCCTATCTTGCTTCTCCTCAAGATAGCACAGCCTTTCTTAGACACTCCCAACCTCACTATGCTGCTGAGTTGGTTTAGTTTTATACATTTACAGAGTCAGACTTAGGATGTCATTGTAATTGTAATGTGCTAAACTGAAGTAAAACAACACTGGATTCCCTTTTGTGTCTTCTTAAACAGTTGCACTGCCTGTAGATGTAGTGAAGTCAAAAGTTGCCATACTGAGTTATGTATTTTGCATATAGTGACATTAAAACAGAAAATAAATTATTGTAGTGATTATTTTGGTGAACCAAACCATACTGTATATTATTTTATCCAAATTTAATTAGATAATTAGGAAATGGATTGGCTGTAAAAGTTGAATGTGCTGAAATTTGCAGGTTTGACACTGATTTAAAAAAGAACTTCACTCTCTCAACCAGCATTGACTATTTTTAATCCTCTTGCTTCTAGCAAGCACACCCCCCTGCTTGCATGCCCGACTAAGGCCAGATGGACTCAAGGATGTAAATGCTACAAAAATCATCTGCCCTTACTCAAGATAACTATGGCCAGAAATTATAGGAGGGTATATTTGAAGTGATTTCACAGCAAAATAAAACATGGAGACGTGTCTGGATGGGTGAATTTGTTTTGAATAATAACAATGGATCAAAGGGGCATTTTTGGTTTGACCTCCTGGTGGTGAGGTTATGCCTCCAAGGGCTCTGCTTGAGGAGTGTATACTCTTGGTAGGGTTTTGAATTTGGATGGTCAGGGGTCAGATAAAGGACCTTATACAAGAGCAGAGGAAAGAAAGGGGGGGGAGTCTTGCTTATTAGGTGTAGGAAAGACAACCTTCACGAACAACCTCTTTAGATCAGACAACCCTAATGAACTATTAGGCAGGACAGATTCCCTGCTGATCAAAATGGAAGGCACCTATATGTCTTATGCATTAAGGTAAAAAAAGTCCCAAAAACTGTTTCCTCCACCATCCCTAAACACTCACCTGATTCCTGTCACTGCTACAGCGCTGTCTACAGCTCCAGTACCGCTGCCCTCATTTTCTGCTTTCAGGGGAGAAACTGTTTTGCTTTGGTATATTAAGGTTACTTTGCGTTATAAGCAAGGAAGCTCAGGCCTCTGCAGTGTATTAATATGTTTTTATAAAACAAAAATGCTTTACACACAAATCTATTACAATTATTGGAATACAATACAAGACTGATAGATATACCTATAACAAGCAAACTGCTACCTACTTCCTAGCAAATAAGCTTAAAAGTTACTTAACTCAGTATACAGTGGGTTCACGATCTCCGTAGGCAATGAGGACCCAGGTTTACGCTACAAGCTGTTGCAGGAGGTCGGGTGAAAGTGTCTTAGGTGAAGTCTCCTCTTCTTCTGTCAGAGTTCTTCCTTGGTGTTAAGGCATTATGGAGTCCTTGTTGTCAGTTTTTGCCTGACAACCTTTTACTTGGAAAATGTACCATACCAACATGGGTGTGGCCCCTTTCCCAATACAGTGGTACCTTGGATTACGAGCATAATTTGTTCCTTAAGAATGCTTGTAATCCAAAGCACTCGTATATCAAAGCGAGTTTCCCCATAGGAGTCAATGGAAACTCAAAACTCTAATTGTATGCAGTACCGCATGTGGCCCGAGGTGGGGGGGGGGGCGCTGGAGACACTTGGAGAGTGGCTCCTAGTGTCACTGGCACCCCGCACCTCTGGCTAAATGTGGTACTGCACACCCCAGAGGCGTCAATCCTGCTTGTCTTGCAAAACAACGTTTGCAAACCAAGTCAGGAAAAAAAATAATAGATTGTATTGCGAAACACTCGTAGACCGTGTTACTCACAATTCGAGGTATTACTTGTTTCAATTAAAGAAACCTTCTCCAATTCGACCTCCAGATGGCACTATGGTATCATACATGCCATAGGTTATACATGTCAAAAAAGCCAACCTATTGTTTTCCCAAGTTGCAAACTTGTTTACCATAGTTACAGAACAATAGACTAATCCAACTGTCAACTGAAATGCAACAATGCAATGCAATGAATGCATTAAGGTGAAAAACCTTGAGGGTTTACAACCCCTTTAATACCTTAATTTCTGCCTCTTCCTTCTCCCTCTTTGTGATTCAGTATAGCGAGCACGAAGAAAGTACCGACCCACTGTGGACACTGTCCTCTTCTCTGCTTTACTTAAATCCAACCCCTTAAGGCTAAAATCCACAAAATGATCTGACACTTTATCACCCCAAGTCTTATTCAATGGAGAAGCATACTTTGAAAATTCTTTAGCAAGAGGCTCCCACTCATTGTCTCTGGCCCAGATAGACAGGCTGCACACCTCCTTCTGTACACCAGAAACCTCTGCAGCCTTGCTTTTCCTAAACAGTTTATGCAGCATTTTTACCTAGCACAAGCTACAACACACAACAGAAAACAGGTCTGCTTCACTTGAACTTTAGCGCAAATCCCAGACGAGCCCCGAAATGTTTTGCTGTGGTCTATTAAGGTAACTTTTGCTTTATAAGCAATGAAGCTCAAACCTCTGCAATGTATTAATGTTCTTTCCATACAAAATTAATACGATTATAGGAATACAATACAAGACTGACAGATATACCTATAACAAGCAAAATGCTAAGCTTAAAAGTTACTTATCTCAGGTTACAGTGGGTTCACGATCTCCGTAGGCAACGAGGACCCAAGCTTACTCTATAAGCTGTTGTGGGAGGTCAGGCAAAAGCATCTTAGGTGAAGTCTCCTCTCCTTCTGTCAGAGATCTTCCTTGGTGTTATGGTATTATGGAATCCTCATTGTCAGCTTATGCCTGACAAGCTTTTATTAGGAATATTTATCATTCCCACATGGGTGTGGCCCCTTTCCCAATACTTGTTTCAATTAGAGCAACCTTCTCCAATTCGACCTCAAGATGGCACTATGATATTATACATGCCATAGGTTATATTTGTCAAAAAAGTTATTGTTTTCTCAATTTACAAACTTGTTTACCGTAGTTAACCACATCAATACTGGGCACTTTCGCCCCCTTCCTTCCCAGACCATTTTTCAGCTTTCAGCGCTCTCACATTTTCAATGACAATTGCGCAGTCATGCTACGCTGTACCCAAATTAAATTTTTATCATTTTGTTCGCACAAATAGAGCTTTCTTTTGGTGGTATTTATTCCGTTTTAAAAAATTTTGCGATATAAGCGGAAAAACAGCGGAAATTTGGAAAAAAAAACAATATTTTCTTCTTTCTATTTTAAAAGAAATCCAATAAAATCGAATTTTGTCATAAATCTAAGCCAAAATGTATTCTGCTACTTGTTTTTGGTAAAAAAAATTCCGTCAAGTGTATAATAATTGGTTTGTGTGATCATGGACATATGTACGCAAATGATCATGTACAGATGTGCGCAGGTGATCGCGGACATATGTGTGCAGATAATCATTGGGACATGTGATTTTAGTGGGACATATGTGGGGGACATATGTTTTTATTATTTGGGGAGGTGTTTTGGGGACATGTGTTTTGGGGACATTGTGTGGGGACATGTGTGTTTATACTGTGTGGTGTGTTGTGTGTTTACACTACACTGGTGATCAGTGAGTAAAAAGCTGTAAAAAACAGCACATACTCACTGATCACCAGCCGGCTGCAGCGATCCGCTCTTATCTCCTCACCGACAACTTCCGTGTGAGGAGAGGAGAACCGATTGCCTAGCAACCAGCTCTGTGTTTACATCACATGACAACTGTGACTGGACACGGCCGTCATGTGATCAGGAGGGCCAATCACAGAGCCCTCCTGCCGATCAGAGATGCGCCGTGTACGGGTGACACGAGCACATCGGGATCGCGCCGCTGTGTGGGCACACGCGCGCGCTATCAACCTCCTTCTGAGGGACGTTACTGAATGTCCACTCAGAAGGAGAGAGCGCCCACCCAGCTGTTTATATGCATTGGCCGGGTGTGAAGTGGTTAAAGAACAATAGACTGATCCAACTATCAAGTGAAATGCAACAATGGTATCTAAGTTCCCATTGTTTGAGGACAGCTTGTGTAATTGTTACCAAGACATTTGTTTGAGAAGTATCCCCTCAAACAAACTTGATGTCTGTTTCTAAGTCTACACAGACATCACGTTTGTTTGAGGGGATACTTCTCAAACAAATAGATATAAATACATATCTATTTATATCAAACCCAACACAGAAACCATAGGTTCCTGCTGTCGTCAGTCAAACTCCTGTGAGTAGGGAGCAGGGGCGTGGCTTACCATCGCTGTGTGTGGCTATAGATGCACACAGTCTGGGCTGGGATTGTGCAAGCCCAGGTGCCATCTTAGTACCTGACTTGCTACAGGAGGCACTTGGAGAAGGAAGAAACTTACAGCACCAGAGGGGGACAGGGGGACTACCAGAGAAGGATGTACGCAACCTTCTGTGCAATATCTTTGCACAGAATAGGTAAGTATTTAAATAAAAATAGTCTTTAGTATCATTTTAATGCTACCTTACATTTTAAAAAAAAATGTATGTCTCTTCTGCAGAAGTATATAATGCTTTCTGGAGCGTTTTCAAGATGAACGCCACACTGAACTAATAAATGTAGTTTTGGGTGAATACCAGCATGTTCAATCATACCCATCATCTGAAATTTCTTCCCTGTGAAATCTCCCTAAATAGTTTGTGTCTTGGACCCTCCAACAAGGAAATTATAAGGTTGTCACTCTGAACTGAATCACCCAAATATGTATTTTTTCCACTTTATGGAGAACCCATTGGGGAAGGTGGCACTATCATTTGCCTTTGCAATGGCTGAACTGGGAATTCAGGTGAGGCTAACGCAACACAAGATTTACCCTGCCAGCAACTGTGTGAAATATCTGTTTTGGGTGGAAATGGGCTTTTCATCTTTCTTCCTCATACATGAATTAATGTATATATGGCAAAGGGCAAAAGGAAAGGGAAGACACTCCATCCTATGTAAGTACACGTGTCTGCCATACAAATGGTGCCTGCATCTTATTTCTGGAATTCAGATAAATCTATTTTCCAGGCAAAATAAACCTCAGGCTTGTCTAAAAATATACTCAGAAAAAAATGTGTTTAGATTTGCTGGTTTGCATAAAAAAAAAAAAATCCTGGAAGGAGGATTTGCCCCAAAATAAAGAACCGTCATCAATCAGCAGAAGTCAGTTTGGGATGGAGGTGTAGAAACCATAACAGGAATCGGAGCCCCGCTCCACAGGAAATTTGTATTTATACAGAAGAATTCCGTGACAAAATACACAGCATTCTTTCTAAAATTAAACGGACGCTATGTGAGTTTAGATCTAGAGGGTCTGGCAAGTGAATATTCCTAGGCTGTAGAAAAGAAACAATGTACACCAGACCACCACACTGCCACCCACACCATCAGTGGACCACAAGTACTGAGAGCAAGGGTGGCGCTGCCATGGCCTCCTGTGTGAACTGATATATACTTTATATTAACAAATCTGAATGATTTCTCTAGAACAAGTTAGAACAAATGTTAAGTGAAAATACATTATACTATATAGTGTCCCCGGTCTGCTGTAATACTCCAGTATAATAGTGTGAAACATTAAAGTGAACCTAGCATCATGCATACATTTTTATGTTAAAGTGGTATTAAACCCAAAAGCAAACATTTATTATATTGCAGCTTACCAATCCTTAGATGTGATGCCTGTATTCAGGGCCGGGACAAGGGGTGAGCAAGAGGGGAGGCTGCTCTGGGCGCAGTGGTTTATTGCAGGGATGGGGGCTCCCTGTGCCATTTGCTTCTGTTAAAAAGCTGACAGGAGTAGTGACAGCACCATCACTGTTACCGCTAACTCTAGGGGGGGGGGGGGCGCAGTATGCCATCTTTACCCTGGGCGCTGGATGACCTTGTCCTGGCACTGCCTGTATTTTATCTTGTAGGCTTTCTTTCCTTTGTTTTCACCTGGTGACCCAGCAAGCAAGTTTTTTTTTTTAACAGAACACGCCCCCCTGCAAATGTAGCAGTTAGAATATTGAGACATACAATTTACCACTGACAGTGGTGCTTACAGTAATCAGCTTTTATTTATTTATGTAAACTCTTTATACCAAAAAAAAAAAAAAAAAAACTAAATAAAAATGTTGCTGTAACTGCTTGTGTAACTACAGTGTGGGCTGGAGTTTGGCTTAGATTTGTTAGTGTATCTAAACCTACTAGTACATCTAACACTCCCCTCCCCCCAGATTAACAATACTGCTGTCCAAATATGCCCCCTGTGCTCATTCATCCAGAGTGGGGGCACTCTAATACATGAGGTGTGTTAGTGGCCAGATCACCAGGTGAAAAAGGAGGGAAAAGGCCTAAAAGAAGAAAACGAATGCAGCCACTCCATCTAATGATTGGTAAACCGCAATATATTACATTTTTGGTTTTGGGTTTACTATTGCTTTAAGCACAGCCATGCTAAACACTTCCAGGTAAGTATTAGCTCTCAAAGAGATCACAGTATTCCCCCTGGTAATGCCTTCTTATGCTTTTCTCTCTATAAGGGCAGTACCAGCTTTGTTCAGCCATCATCCAGGGTCACCAACTATTTCCCAGACTGCAATGCTGTCTCAAAGATAATGACACAATCATGTGTCCGTACAGTTCATAGCTGTGTTCACAAAAGTCTGACTCAGATCAGCCCCTGCTAGAGCCTCTCACCTGCTGTCTGCAGCAGACAGCAAAAGCAAAATAACTGGGCTGGAGTTCGCTGACTTGCTACAAAGTTTCAATGTTGCAGTTCTATCACTGGGGAGAGGAGACTGAGAAAATATTTCTTTCACTTTAAAGTGCAACTGTGCCCACACTATAGACCAATGGTCTCCAAACTGTGACCGGTGGGCCAGATGCGGCCCTCTGATTGCCTTTATCCAGCCCTGTAGGCACTATTCCTCCCACTGACACGAGACACTATTCCTCCTACCGACATCGATGGGGAGGCACCATTCCTTCCCACTGACACCACTGATGGGGCACCATTCCTTCTTCTGAGACCAATGTTGGGGCACCATTTCTTGCACTGATACCAATGATGGGTGATTATTTATCCTACTGACACCAATAATGGGGCATAATTCTTTCCACTGACACCAATGATGGGGCACTATTTCTTCCACTGATACCAATGATGTGGCACTATTCTTACCATTGACACCAACGATGGAACACTATCCCTTCCACTGACACCAATGATGGGTCCTCCTACTGATCCTCCTACTCATATCAGTGATGTGGGACAATTCCTTCTGTTACTGACCACAGGCACTTTTTTACATTTTTTACTCCCAACAACACCAAGACATTTTCCACTCCCAATGGCCATAGTTTGTCCCCCCTAAATTTGAAAGACAGTAAACTGGCCCTTTGTTTATATAGTTTGGAAACCCCTGCTATAGACATGTAGCACAGGCCCCAGACTGGGCTGGCTGATTTATCCCAGGGTCCATTCCTTGTGAGGCACATGGCAGTTCACAATCTCTCAAATATTTTTGTAGTTTTTTTTTGCAGGTATTGTGCGGGTGATACTCCAAACTAGCAGAAAGATCATGGAGGACACTTCTAACTGAGCTGCCTCTTCTGGGTGCAGCCACCCACTTGTATTTAGTGAATTACAACTCAGGGGACCCCATTGCGAAGGTAAGGCCTGAGTGAGCAAACTGGAGTGAGCTCTACCACAAGGTGGTGAGGACAGTCCCTGGGATCTTTTAGGCTTGTACTCATTGTGCCCCACATACTTCCATGCTTTCTTCTTTCTTGAAGTACCAGCTAGTCTCTGTACTGGATGTCTCAGGTTAGATCCTCTGTGGACTTCCTGCACTGCTCTTCAGGAATTCAGGATATGGGTCCCCTAGCTCTTAGCTGAAGCTGGGACCCAGATGGTCTGTTGTAAGCTTCAACTATCAGTCCAGAAGGCATCAGCCCTCAGGCTGGGTGTTCTGCCTTAGGAACAATGACCCTGCTGTTCCAGGCCCCTGCCTATTTCTACCCTAAGCCCCCTACTGGCCACTATACCTGCCATGGATTGGCTGAGATGGTATGAATATGCAAGTGTGGGTCCACCTCTTCCACCCACTAAACTCTGGAGCCTTCAAGAAATCAGGGGAAAGCAGTTGAGCCGGCACCAGCAGAACCCAGAACAGCTAAAAGCAACTGAACATTGCTCTCTGCTCTGCTCCTCCAATGCTCACTGGAGCACAGAGCTGTGGAGGGGGGGGGGGGGGGCAGCTGGTTAAGTCTCCTGGTGGCTCACCGAGAGGCTGATCCAGCTGCCGATCCAGGCATTTGGGTGGATCCCAACTGTAATGTCAGTATATTTCCTGAGTCTGAACCAGGTAAAGGGGCATGCTTAAAGTCCTGCCTACAACTGTGGTCATTAAGCCTAACATCAGCCTGTTCTGCAAAGGTAAGATAATTGGAGGTGGAAACATTTTTCAAAATAACATGGTGTCACAGCACTGTCAATTTTGGTGCATGTGAATATGCACATCTCAGCAGATGTGTGAGGGTGTCATTAACAATTAATGGCACTGCTGTGTATCTGCTAAAGGGCAGCATGTTTCTGTGGTGTCAGGAAAGCGATTTTGTACACACAAATGTGTCAGTTACATTGGTGGTCAGTGTAAATCTTCCATTATGCCTCATGTAGTAATGTTAGTTTAGGGGAGCACTGTGATCATCTGGCCCCCTACTTTCCACACTACATCTAGATCGGGCGTGCCATATATATATATATATATATAATTGCCTTTTTGTTTACACCAGTTCATCAATATTGATGGCTGCTAGCCCATTGTTCCTTGCCAGATATGCTGCCCCCTGTATTCGACATCAATCAATTGCTTCATCCATGTGGGTCTTACTACCATCCTCAAGTGGGCATTACTTTTTGGCCGTGGGCCACTCACAGAAGTGGGCGGTGTCTCTGGGCACCTCTGGGAGGTTCCTGTTTGAATGCATATTGGTGCATCTGTGTGTATATATATATATATATGGGTAGCTGAAGGAGATAACACCGCTGGGCTCTGAGGAAGAAGGTAATCCTTTGAAACGCGTCAGCCGGCAGTGGCCCCTGAAACCTCCTCTCTTACCATCTGGAGTCTGTCGTTTTTAGACCAATTGCTGTCATCTAGAGACTATTTGTATTGTGAGCTTTCTCCCATTTGTTTGTGAGTATTTTTATGATTTACTTTTAAATAAAATATATCCAAGGATAATGCACATGGTTGGTGCGCCCCTTTTTTGTTTTTCCCTCTAAATCTTCCATTACATTGGTGCTTGGTGTACAATCCTTTCATTCATACTAGTGGCCAGTGTGAAGGTCCCCCTTACATTGGTGGTCAGTGTAAATCCCTCCTTACATTGGTGGTTGCTGTTAATGCTCATATTACATTAGTGGTCAGTGCAAATCCCCATTACATTAGTGGTCAGTGTAAATGCCCATTACATTGGTGGCCAGTGTAGAAACTCCTCTTTATATTGGTAATCTGTAAAAAATCCAAACTTGCATTTGTGGTTGAATCCTCCCTTGCATTAGTTGTCCATGTAGAAGCCACCTTAAAATTGGTGGTGAGTGTAAATTCTCCCTCACATTGTACATTTCCCTTTACATTGTTGGTAAGTGCAAAATTGCCCTTTACATTGGTGGTCAGTGTAAATCCCCCCTAACATTGGTGGTTGATGTAGAAGTACCACCTTACATTGGTGGTCAGTACATATCTCCTCAACAATGGTTGTAAGTGTAAATTCCCCCTTACATGGAGGTCATTGTATATTCCCCCCTACACTGATGGTTGGTGTAAATGCTCATATTACATTGGTGTCACTGTAGAAATCCCTCTTTATATTGGTGGGCAAATTCATCCTCACATTGATGGTCAGTGTAACTCCCCCCTCACATTGGTGGAAATTGTAAATTCCCCCTCACTTTGCACATTGGTGGTCATTGTAAATTCCCAATTACATTGGTGGTCAGTGTAGAATACCCCACTATATATTTGCCAAAGGTTTGCAGCTTTCCTCTACCTGATTCAGAAATGTCCACAATGTACTGCCTCCTAACTAATCCCATCCCCCATCACTGCCACTGATCCCATCAACCCCCCATAATTGTCACTGATCAAACACACCTTCTCTCAGCATTGCCACGTATCCCAGGAGTCCAATTATCCCTAGGAGTTTTCTGTCTATTGATGAGTCCCCTCACCTCCCCAGTCCATGGTGTGCAGACAGTGAGGAGATGATGTGCTGTAACCTTTAGCAACCAATCAGTGAGCAGTAATGATGTGCACTAACCTCTTGCAATCAATCATTGAGTAGTAAGGCTATACAGTAACCTCTAGCAACCAATCAGTGAGCAGTAATAATGTACAGTAACCTATAGCAACCAATCAGTAAGCAATATTGATGTACAGTAATCTCTAGCAACCAATCAACAAGCAGAAGTGACGTCATGTGCTGTAACCGCTATCAAATTATCAGCAAGCCATAATGTGTGCTGGAGGGGGGGGACCCAAGAAAATGTTTGCCCAGGGTCCAATCAATAATAAAGACAGGGTGTACGATGGAAATATCTTTATAAGATTTGATCATTTGTCGCAGGTGTGTCAGGCAGTGGTCTCAGCTCCCAGATACATAGTACATTTACAGAAATAACAGGAAGTGCTTATCAACTGCTCAGGAAGTCCTACTGCTAAGTGGAAGTGTTAGTTAGTGTTCCTGCTGCTGTCACTAGTTGCTCAGGAATAATTTATGGCATTTGGCGGGCGTCAGGCTCCGGGCTCGGGCCTGGGAGGGGAGCGCAGCACGGGAAAAAACAAGCGCAGGCTCAGTCTCTGCTATCTCACAAGTGTCTGTCCCTGCGATAAGAATGTCATTGTACAATATTGAGAATTATTCTCGTTTTCCTCTTTTGATGAATGACGTTTTTTTTTTTTCTGCCTAAAAAAAGAATGTTTGGCTTATTTTTAAACTCAACATTTTCCAGAGCCATAGAAGGCTTTCTTCTTCATTGCTAAATCCCAGCATTTTTCTTTAACCACTTTCAGACCGGACCAATTTGCAGCCAAAGGACCAGGCCCCTTTTTGCGATTCGGCACTGCGTCGCTTTAACTGACAATTGCGCGGTCGTGCGACGTGGCTCCCAAACAAAATTGACGTCCTTTTTTTCCCACAAATAGAGCTTTCTTTTGGTGGTATTTGATCGCCCCTGCGGTTTTTATTTTTTGCGCTATAAACAAAAATAGAGCGACAATTTTGAAAAAAATGCATTATTTTTAATTTTTTGCTATAATAAATATCCCCAAAAAATATATAAAAAAACGTATTTTTTCCTCAGTTTAGGCCGATACGTATGCTTCTACATATTTTTGGTAAAAAAAATCGCAATATGCGATTATTGATCGGTTTGCGCAGAAGTTATAGCGTTTACAAGATAGGGGATCGTTTTATAGCATTTTTATTAATATATTTTTTTTTATTAGTAATGGCGGAGATCTGCGATTTTTTTTGTGACTGCGACATTATGGCGGACACATCGGACATTTTTGACACATTTTTGGGACCATTGTCATTTTTTACAGCAATTAATGCATTTAAATGCATTGATTTCTGTATAAATGACACTGGCAATGAAGGGGTTAACCACAAGGGGGCAGTGTAAGAGTTAAGTATGCCTAGGGGTGTGTTTTTTTTACTGTGGGGGGGGCGTGGCTGTCAGCTAGTGAATGCTGATCTCTGCTCCAATCACAGGGAGCAGAGATCGGCGTCACTAGTTGCTAGGCAGAACGGGGAGATGCCGTTTATCTCGGCATCTCCCCGTTCAGCTGCCCCGTGAGACGATCGCGGGGGTCCCCGCGGCGATCGAGTCCGCAGGGACCGCGATCGGACTTACGGGGGTCCCGACCGGCGCGGGAGCGCGCCGCTCCCGGCGCGCTCCCGATGGCACGGACAGGCTAAAGGAGGGATTTATATATACGCCCTCCTGCCTGTACGTGCCATTCTGTCGACGTATATCGTCGTGCGCCGGTCGGCAAGTGGTTAAAATAGTTTTTGGCTTCAAATGTCAGAATCAATTCTAGGTAAGAATAGATGAAGATAAAGATACACTGTGTGCACAATTATTAAGCATTTTGAATTTGTGAGGATTAATTTCATTATTGAACAACTACAGTGCTCTCGGTCAATTCAAAATGTTAAAGAGGTTGTAAACTCAAAAACAAAAAAGAAAAACAAACAAACCCATAAGACACAGTCATAATGAGCTAGTATGCATTATGAAATACTTACCTTAGAACGAAGCCCTGCAGCGGTGCCTGCACACCGCTGAGATGGCTCCATGTTCCCCGGTGTTTCTTCCAGGTTTGCGGGCTCCGGCGCTGTGATTGGCCGGAGCCGCAATGATGTCACATGTGCGTGGGAACCACCGGTCACGGCACGTCATCAGCGGTGTATATAGTAAATATTTCCTAAACTGTGAAAGTTTAGGAGATATTTACAGTACCTTCAGGTAAGCCTTATTATAGGCTTACCTGTAGATACAATTACACAAGAAGACTTTACTTCCTCTTTATTGTGTGCACAATTATTGGGCAACTATTAGTGTGCAGATATTTATGCACTAAATCAAAATTGAAAATTTTCCCATCTCATTGTTTATATTGTTGTGTTAAAGTGAAAATAGTAAACAAAAAAACACAAAATTCACAAATAAACATTTCTGGCATTTAAAAAAATAAATAAATCAGTGGCCAATATAGCCACTCTTCGTTCCAATACCAGTCATAAGCCTTCCATTTATGGAGTCTGTGAGTTTCTTGATCAGTTGACAATCAACTTTTTGTGCAGCAGCAACCACAGCCTCCCAGACACTGTTCAGAGAGGTGTACTATTTTCCTTCACCGTAAATTTTCTATTTAGGAAGGGCCCACAAGTTCTTAATAGGGTTTAGGTCAGGTGAGGAAGGGGGCCATGTCATTATTCTTTAATCTTTAAGGCCTTTACTGGCTAGCCATGCAATGGAGTACTTTGATGCATGTGATAGAACACAGTCCTGCATAAATAACATGGTCTTCTGGAAAGATGTAGACTTTTTCCTGTACCACTGCTTGAATACAGTGTCTTCTAAAAACTGTCAGTAGGTTTGGGGGTTTAATTTGAATCCATCTTCAACCCGAAAAATGTCCAACTAGCTCATCTTTAATAATACCAGCCCATACCTGTACCCCACCTCCACCTTGCTGGCGTCTGAGTTGAAGTGGAGCTCTGTGCCCATTACTGATCAAGCCACAGGCCCATCCATCTGGTCCGTCAAGAGTCACTCTCATCTCATCAGTCCATAAAACTTTTAGATATTTCTTGACCCAGTCTTAACGCTTCAACTTACCGTATTTATCGGCGTATAACACTCACTTTTCCCCCTAAAAATCAGGGGAAAATCGTGGATGCGTGTTATACGCCAATCCCCCACCGATTCTGAGCCTTTAGGGCATTCTCGCGGCTTTCGACCGCTCTCAGAGGCTTTTGGCCGCTTTCGGGCATTCTCGGAGGCTTTCGGCTGCTTTCAGCCGTTCTAGGAAGCTTTCGGGCGCTTTCGCCCATTCTCGGCGGCTCTCGCAGTCCTGAGTGAGCCGGCGAGAACGGCCGAAAGCCAACGAGAGGAATTTATTCTGTGTAGCCTTAAGGTACACCTTTTTGTTTTAACCTTTTGCTTTATTTGTTTCGTTGTATCAATACTTTTGTGTTCACTTTTCATTCAGGATTATTCTCTTAAAACTCACACTTAACATATTCTATATGTTCAGCATCTCCCTGGATTGTCCCCTGATACCTTCTAATATTTATTTACTCCAGCGGCTCTTCTCACATCCTCGCTGTGTCCGGCACGCAGCCAAGGACGTAGCCCTCCCTGGTATATATAAATAATGGTATAAGACGTCACTGGATCACCAGGTGACACAGAGCGGAGTGCAGAGGGCATGCAGTGTACAGTACGGAGCTTTTTCAGGTCATTGCTCCTGACACAGGAACACCAAACCCTCGGATAGGCCGAGATGTGTATATAGAAGTCACAGCGGGAGACAGGATGTCAGATAACAGGGACAAGATAGGATAACACTGGGCGGATCTATTCTGAGTGCAGGCCAGATAATAAATTATAAATATGTGTTGCATTAAAGCTGAGCTCCAGGCAATTAGCTAAATACACAAATTTAATACATATATGGGGGTTGTTTTACCAGCCAAAGAATTTGTTATTCTGTCCATCCAGCCCTGACATTTACACAGCTCTTACACACAGCACAGCCTTGCCTGGTGGGGCAGCAGGCCTGATTTGGCAATTGGACAGTAAAAGGAGAAGCAGCAGACTGATTGATTAATCTTTCTGGCACACTGCTCTTCCCCCTATCAGCATATATTATGATTTGCTGGAGTTTGGATAGTCAAAGGCATCCCTATATATACATATGATAGGAAAGGAGAAATGGGACTTAAAAGATGACACAAAAAAATGCAAATAGATATATAAAATTCTCAAATTTATTAATACAAAAATTTATAAAACCAACAGGATGTCATCATACAATAGCCATATATTGAGTAAACAAGAGCAGTAACTTCTTTGCTCTACATGTTTCACCAAATAATGGCTTCCTCAGGACACTTCAGATAAACACTGCATGTATGGTCACTATAGAGTAAAAACAATATATTAGAAAATGCAAAGATGATAATCAACATCAATTCATAAACACAAATGTATACAAAAATTAATTTTCTCAGATGTGCATTGAATGTGGAACTAAACCCCAAATCCTCCCCACCTAAACTGTAATGTGCGTCCCATATAAACATCATGTGGCTCAGACATATGAAGGATATTGATATTAGGGAGATATCTGGTGTGCCACAGAGAAGGACACAAGAACTCCAAGAAAGGGGCTTTCCGTCTGGAAAAAGGGATATATTCTTTTATATCTCAATTCCAAATACAAGGAAAAAACATGAATTTAAATAACCAGAAAAGAGATCTAACCTACCAATTGATCCAACATTTGGGGTTTGCTAATCAGTGGCAAGAGAAAATCCAGTCCTACCAGCATGTTTCTTTTTAGCACATGAGCACTTTAGCAAAACTGATTGGCTCCTGCTGCTGTTTCTTCCTCTCCCACTCTGAGCTCTGCTGTGGAGGGATTGCAAGAGGCTCATACTGAGGCACATTTGGGTACTTGCACTGCTTGCGGTAGCTGCTTTAATTTGTTTCTTTTATATCTGCCTGGAGTTTAGCTTGAAAACCCAACTCAGGGCTACTGTTAAATTACCCATGCAGTGCCCCCCCCCTGCACTGCATGGGTTAAATTCTCCCCCCCAGAGCTGGTACTTTCCTCTGCTGTCCAATGCTCTGGATTGTGGGTGGACTTCCATCGTCACCTGTACAATGCAGGACTGAATGTATCAGTACAACACTGACCTGCAACCAGCTGGTGAAGCAGCCCAACATGGCTACAGGCTAAACTGTACATTTAGTACTTCCCCCCCCCCCCCCCCCGAGTGGTGGTGGGGGGGATGGGATCTAAACAAACAGAGCCAAAAAAGAGGACCATACAGTATATAGTGTAGTAATTTATTTGAAAACTCAGCTATTCACCACATAAAAGTAAAAACATATAGGTACCAATTAAAATTAAATAGAACAAAAATGCACTATCCAGCATTACAGCACTGATTACAATAGGAGTGCACTCACAAAGATGACTGCCAGCCCTGAAACTAGAAGCAGTTTCTTTCATCCTTCAGTGCATAGCTCCGCCCCTATGTGTTTTGTGCAACAGCACGTCTACAGGAGGGTAAAGTGTGTTGGGAAAACCTTTGTTTATTTGTGCTGTGCAAAGTCTTTCTATGTGCACCTTACTTCAAAAGCTAATTATATATTGGGGTGGCTGGCATTTTTGCATAGTTTGCTTGCTGAAATCAGAGTAGAGATTCACTGGATGCCTGCAGCTGCCATTGTGCTCTTGCTAGTCTTCTAATTTGTCCCTGTGCACTTAAGGAGGAATGGGTTGCCTTCAGGCATACCTGCCTTTAACCGCTTACTGACCGTATACTTTCAGCACATCTGCAGCAGATTGCACTGTTGCTATATGCAAACTGTGTCTCAGGCACATCAGACGTGGCAAAAACACCAGCCACTTGGGTACCACATGCTTAACAAGGCATTTATAAGTCCAACCACTCAGCCCGTTGGCAAGAGCACCTAAAAGACACACAAAAGGGGCACAAATCTGTCCCTCCTCCTTCTCCTCCTTACCCACTTCAGTCTGCCCCTGCTATACTAAGTCATTACCTCTCAGCAGCTTCCACTGACAGGGATGATGGTATAGCACAGGGTGTCCCAGGTCCTAGCAGCACATCTGCCAGCAGCACATCACCAGCTGTAGACTGTAGCCGGCAAATTTCTCTGCCCTAACTGCTGCAGTGGGAAAAAAATACAGTCGCTGCCACCCACATGCCCAGCATCTAAATGCAAGATTGTCAAAGCTGTTGGCTCTCCAACTTCTGCCTTTAAGCCTGGTGGATCCTGCACCCTTCCGTGAATTCGCACAATGTGCTGTACCACAATGGCAGGTTCCCAGTCGCTACTACTTTTCAGGTAAAGCCGCTCCATCTCTCTACCATGACGTGGAAGGGAATGTTCTGGCATAGTTAGGCAAGGCAGTCAGCCATAAAATCCACCTTACTGCTCACATGTGGTCCAGCAAGCATGGGCAGGGACGATATATTTTGTTCACAGCACGCTGCTTGCAACTCGAAAGGATGCAGAACGGGGCTCAGTGCTGCAGCTTGTTGTGCCTCCACGTCTCCATACAGCTGGTGGTGATGATGCCAGACCTGTGAGCTCTATCCCCTCCCCCTCCTCCGCCACCTCCATGCCCTCCTCTGCAGAATTGTCCTATGGACCTCAGGTAACCCCTAAGTGTTCAAAGGGCTATCCCATGTCAGGCTAAAAGGTGACATGCAGTGCTTCAGCTGGTGTGTTTAGGGGACAGGAACCACACCGGAGCAGAGATTCTTGCAGCTCTGCAGGGACAGGCTCAGAGGTGGGTCACACCACGCCAGCTGGAGCCAAGAATGGTGGTGGGCGATAATGGCTCAAACATCCTGTCCGCCCTTAGACAGGGAAAGTTGACACATGTGCCATGCCTGGCACATGTCCTCAATTTGGTGGTGCAGCATTTCCTAAATATGTACCCAGGGTTGCAAGATGTGCTAAAGCTGGCCAGAAGAGTCTGTAGCCATTTTAGGCGGGCATACACAGCCAGTGCTCGGTTCAGCCGGAATTCCACCTGCCTGTAAAGTGCCTGATTTGTGACATGACCACAAGGTGGAATTCGACTTTGGCAATGCTGCAGCGGCTATACGTGCAGCAGAGGGCCGTCAACGAGTACCTGTGCGAGTACAGCACGATGGCAGGCACAGGCCGCCCCAACTTTTTTCCCCCAAACCAATGGCTGATCATTAAGGATGCATGCACTGTATTGTCACCATTTGAGGAGGCCACAAGGATGGTGAGCCGTGACAGTGCATGCATCAGTGACACAATCCCTGTTGTGTTCCTGCTGGAGCAGACTCTGCGTGGCATTATGGACAGGGCACTGGAGGCAGAGCAGCATTAGGTAAAGGAGGACTTCCTTTCCTCTCAAGGCCCACTTTATCTAGACACCATCATTCCTATGTCACAGAACACACAGGAGGAAAAAGGGGAGGAGGATAAGACCAATTCTTGCCTTCATCAATAGTATCTCTATAGGGTTTCGGTGGGAAGGTGCCACCGACACACAAAGACCGATTTTTCTGCACCTGTTTGCATATTATTGCAACTATTTACAGCAAGGCCAATTCTTGCTTTCATCAAGAGTACCTCTATAGGATTACGGTGGGAAGGCTCCACCAACACCCAAAGACCAATTTTTTTTGCTTACTTGTAGCAAAAATTGGTTGTACAGGGTTTACAACCACTTTAATGTTCGTTTTGTCCGCCGCAATGTCACAGTCCCGCTACAAGTCACTGATTGCTGCTATTACTAGTAAAAATAAATTCCATAAATCTATCCCATAGTTTGTAAACTCTATAACTTTTGCGCAAACCAATCAATATAGGCTTATTGGGATTTTTTTTTTTTTAACAAAAACATGTAGCAGAATGCATGTTGGCTTAAACTGATAAAGGAATTAGATTTTTTTTCCCCATTATTTTATTGGATATGTTTTATAGGAGAAAGTAAGAAATATATATTTTTATTTTTTTATTTATTGTCGGTCTTTTTTTGTTTATTGTGCAAAAAAAAAAAAAAAAACGCAGAGGTGATCAAATACAACAGAAAAGAAAGCTCTATTTGTGGTAAAAAAGGACATACATTTTATTTGGGTACAGTGTCGCATGACTGCGCAATTGTCAGTTAAATTAATGGCCAAAATGGCCTGGTCATGAAGTGGGGTAAACCTTCCGGAGGGCAAGTGGTTAATGTACCCATTGCTATATATGCGCCAATATGGAAACTCTCAAACACAAGCACTGGAATGGCGGTACGGCTTCACATTTCTAGATATTGCCATTTTGGGTTTTTGCAGGCTAGCTGGTAAGTGTGCAGGGAAATCGTCTGTTTGTTTATATTGTGCAAACCTTACTTCAAAAGCTAGTTATACATCTTGCACACTGCAATTTGTAAAACGGAGGTGCAACAGACTTCTAAAGACTGTCTACAACATTCTTTAAAAATTCCAGAACTTTCAGCTCCCGAGTGTGAATTAGTTTATCGATGCCTAAACCATTCACACAGACGCCACGAATAATCACTCTATGTGTGTAAGATGTTTATTTCCTAAGATCATCAGCTCCATCTAGTAGCCATAATGCAGTATTTTCTTAATTATGTTTGTTCCTGAAATTTTTTCTAATAAACAGACCACTAAATTTGTTCTATAAATCTGAATTCCAGGAATGGATATTTTTGCATTGTTATGTTGGTCCATCTTGGACCACTGTCAGGGCAGGACTTAGGGTGGTGGGGGCCCCTGGGCTTGAGTCACTTTCGTGCCCTTCCTTCTATACATTACCATATTTTTTGGTGTATAACACGTGCCCACGTATAACAAGCACCCCAAGTTTAGGAGGGAATTTTCAGGAAAAAAAAACTTTTAGGAGGGAAGTTTAAGGAAAAAACTTACATTTAAATGCCCATCAATGCAGCCTTGTCATCTGCAAGTGTCCATCTGCAGCCATACCCATCCATCTGAAGCCTTGTCAGCTTCATTTGCAGCCTTGTTAATGTAGCCTTGTCATTTGCAGTCTTGCCCCAGTGTCATTTGCAGCCTTGTCTTTGCAGTCTTGAAGTTTAAAAATGGCGCCGCCGAGATACAGAGTCCTCTGTATCTCGCCGGCTTTCGGGTCCTCTCGGCGGTTCTCGGGTCCTCTCGCCGGCTCTCGGGTCCTCTCGCAGTCCCGAGTGGAGCCAAGAGTAGCCGAGTGTACTCCGCTCGGCTCACAGTCACGCCCAGTCCCTGCGTTATGTCCATTATAGGGCAGGACTGGGCGTGACTGTGAGCCGAGTACACTCGGCTATGCATCTTGGCGGGGCCAGCTGGGGCCCACTATTGGATGGGGCCCATGGGCTTGAGCCCAGTCAAGCCCAATGGTAAGTCCAGCCCTGACCACTGTAAATATACATTTTCCATACCTGGCCAATCCCTCTGGAAGCCCGAAATCACTATAGTAAATTCTGCTCCAGTGATTGCTGCTTGCTTCCAGGTCTCGTGCCGAACAGCTGCCCTGATGCTTAGGTAACACAGGGGATCATTCCCTTAGCATGGGTGCCATTTTAGAGAACACTTTCTCAATGAATGCAAAGCATTATCTGATTAGAAGAGGTGGAGATTGCGATGTCACCTGCATTGAGAAATTGAAAGTGTCCTCTGAATGGTGCCCATGGCATGTGAGCAACCTCCTGTGTTCAGTAAGCAACGGGGCAAATAGAAAATGCATACTTACAAGCGGGATCAATGTCCCTATGCAAAAATATCTATACCTGCAATTCAGTTTTAAAGCAAACAGTGTAATTGACTGTATTGTACCCAGTGTCAGCCCCATGCACTCTGTATAGCAGGCAGCATTGGCCATCTTACTTTAAAAAAGTAATTAGTTAAGTTACAAATTACTTCTCCCAAAAAGTAATTGCGTTAGTAACTCAGTTACTACATTGGAAAAGTAATTAGTTACGCAGCAAATTAACTGTGACTTTTTTTTTAATATTCTATATGTGGGACGGGTCTAGTACTACTGTAAGCAAGGGGCACATTTATTATTATTGTTATATATCGTGTAACCAAGGGGCTGCTCTATTATTACTCTAACCAAGGGGCAGATCTGTTATAGCGTATAAGCAAGGGGCGGGTCTATTATTATTATATCGTGTAAGGGGCGGATGGCTACAGAAGAGGGCGAATGTTAAATTAATGGGCAGAGTTCGATATATAACAATAATAATAAATGCGCCCCTTGGTTACAGTAATACTAGACCCGCCCCTTAGTTACACGATAGATGCCCCTTGCAGAGTAGCACGAGCATCGGGAGCATGTGGCATTGCCTCATACAATTACATGTTAACTGCGCCTGCGCGGTGTAGAGTTTACTCAGAGCTGTTTAGGTTCGGCAATTTTCGTAAGCTCCGTAGTCCTTCGTACTGCGCAAGCGCTGCGTCTGTGCAGTACAGGGGGTCCTTATACGGCGGGGGAACTTTTTAGGCAGGACACCGGAATTACACTACTGCCATCTAGTGGCGTTAGATGTAATTGTGGTAACTCCGCCCAAGTAATGGGAACTGCGTTACCATGAGGGGAAAAGTAATCAGTTAGATTACGCGTTACCCTCTAAAGTAACTGCGTTAAAGCGGTTCTGCACCCATTTCATTTAGTAAATCTCTTTGCCTTCCAAATCAGGCAAAGAGTACTAAATGAACTACCTTGTAATTACCTTGTAATTGAAGACTTCCGGTCTTCTCCCTCTGCGGCGGCGGGCGGGGTCTCTGCGTCGATCGTCGTCACGCCGCACTGTCTCCTGGGATCTGGTGTCATTGATCCCAGGAGTCAGTGCGGGCATCTTCCGAAATCTCGCGAGATTTCGGCCACATCTTCCGAAATCTCCCGAGATTTCGGCCACATCTTCCGAAATCTCCCGAGATTTCGGCCGCATCTGCCGAAATCTCGTGAGATGTTGGCAGATGTGCCGTTACTGCGCACGCGCGAGTAACGGCGGTGCATGCTGGGCCATCAACAGTGCCTGTGGGGTTTCACATGCCCACAGGCAAGATGGCCCCCAGCACTAAAGAAGAAGACGAGGAACTTCATCGGACGAAAACCGGCGGCGATCGAGATGGAAGATGGAACAGGTGAGTCCCCTAATAAAGGTAAGCATACTTTATATTACGTCCTAAAAAAAAAATTTTTTTTACAGAGTGCAGAACCGCTTTAAGTAACTCCGTTTATTTTAACTAAGTTACTTACATCACTGATAGCAGGGCTGAAGTGTAAGAGGAAGAAGTAGAAGGAGCATGCAAATAGGAGGAAAGAGCAGAGTGACAGAGAGTTGAGCTCATCACAGTGCTGCTTCTCCTTTCACTGTCAGGTAACAGGCTGGGGTGGGTCCAGGATGACCTGGGATGAGAGGAAGTGGGTTGAATGATGCTGGCCATCAGACTGAGGACATCTAATGGTAGAAAAAAAAATACTGCAGAGGAAATCACTGCATTGAAGCTGAATACTTCAGTAAAAACAGGTTTTGTTATTTTAACCTTTATTAGGCTATTAATTTTTATCTTGTTCTGTCTTCGCCACATGTTACCCTGTGAGCAGCTCAACATGCAGCTAAACCTTCCTATGCACCGAAAAAACAGACTGTATGAAACATTTCTGAAGCTTTATTGAAATTAACAGGGTGATGTGAAACTGGGAACAAATAGAAAGAAGCGTACAGTAAGGATACATTAAATATAACAATAGTGTCTTTATTACTAAAGTTTGTGGTAAGATACTAGATACAAGTAGATCCAGTTCTTACCAGCGATGCTGCCACTTAGACAAGACACGTGTGTAGCTCTCCGCTGTAGACTAAGGTGATGACTAGGCGTTGCAGCTCTTTCTTCTTTACATGCTCTTGCAAAATGAAACATAAGATCTCCAGGATGCTTTTCATTGAAGTGAGGGATGATGGGAGGATGGAAACCTTACAGGTTTGTTCAAACACTAATAAAAAAAGTTCTGTTAACCCAGGGGTTAATTGTGGGTGCACGGGCGCCACCCCCCCTATCCATGCCTCGCCACCCTCCCTATCCATGCGCCTGGCCCCTTTCAGGACGCTGGGCGCCTGCATTCCAATGGCGGGGATGGGTGGCGAGTGTATTTTTTGAAGCACTAATTAGAGCAAGAGGCAGAGCATTGCGTCCGAATCCCACCCAGGTGTGTTGCAACAGTGAATTCATATTTGCTGTTGCAACACTGATCCTCCTCCTGGCCAATCGGGAGGCAGGGCTGATATCTGTCACACGATTTTCTGAAAGGACAAGCGATCCTATTGGACACCTAGGAGGAGGGGAGGAGATGCACAGCGGGAGCGAGGAGGAGAAGAGCCACGGGCTGATGCCTGAATGCTCGCCAATGTCCGATCCCCGCCGATGCCTGTTGCCCCAATCCCCGCCGCTCCTCGGGTGCCCCGATCCCCGCCGCTCCTCGGATGCCTGTCGATGCCCGCCACCTAGATGGGGTAACGGCCGGTTGACCGAACGGCATACAGCGGGGGGGGGGGGGGGGTTTGATTGTTTGCCAACCCCCCCAAACAAAAAACCACTAGCTGCCACTGTGATAACCACTTCAGCCCCAGGCCAATTTCATTTCAGTGCTGTCGCACTTTGAATGACAATTGGGCAGTCATGCAACACTGTACCTAAATGAAATTTTTGTTATTTTTTATTTTCACACAAATAGAGCTTTCTTTTGGTGGTATTTAATCGCCATTTTTTTTGTTCTTTTGCTAAATAAATTAATAAAGATCGAAAATTTTGATAAAAACATAACTTTTCCATAGTTTGTTATAAAATTTTGGAAACAGGTAAATTTTCTCCTTCACTGATGTGCACTGATGAGCATGCAATGATGGGCACTGATGAGGTGGCACTGATGGACATTGATGGACACTGATAAGGCTGCACTGATGGACATTGATGAGGTGGCACTGGTGAGCACTGATGGGCACTAGTAGGCGGCACTGATAGGGGGCACTGATTTGCAGCACTGGTGGGCACTGTTGGAATGCACTCATAATCAGTGTACATGTGCTTTTTAGAGAAGCCGGTTATCGGCTCTCTTCTTTGATCCTCATGCTGTCAGCATGAGGAAAGGAGTGCCGATTACCGGCTTCTATTTACTTCCGTGATTAGTTGTGATTTGACATTTGATCATGTGGTAAAGAGCCACTGAATGGCTCTTTACCTCAATCTGTGATCAGAGGTGTCCTCCGGACACTCTGATCACAGAGCGCGCCGCCTGCGCCCCCCCATCCCCCCCCCAGCAGGTGCACAGCGGGCATGCTCTAGGGAAGCCTTTATATGACTGCCTCATAGAACTAGTCATCCAAGCTGTACCCGTCATTCGGTTATAGCGCGGTTGGAAAGTAGTTAACAATTGCACAGTCATGCAACCCTGTACTAAAACTACATTTATATAATTTTTTTCACACAAATAGAGCTTTCTTTCGGGGGTGTTTAATCACTACTGTTTTTTGTTTTTTTTTTTTTGCACTATAAATGAAAAAAGACTGAATATTTTGAAAAAATACCAATATTTTTTACTTTCTGCTGTAAAACATATCCAATAAAAAATGTAAAAAAATCTAATTTCTTCATAAATTTTGGCCAAAATGTATTCAGCTACATGTCTTTGGTAAAAGAAAAATCGCAATAAGTCTATATTGATTGCTTTGTGTAAAAGTTATAACGTCTACAAACTATGGTATATATATATATCAGAGATGTAAAATGGGATTGCGATCGTGTGGCGGACAATCTGACACAAACTGATGCTGGGGGAACTAACTAACTGCCACTGACACTAATACAGTAATACAGTGAACAATGCTAATAATATGCACTTTCACTGTACTAATGTCACTGGCTGGGAAGGGGTTAAAATCTAGGGCGATCAAATGGTTAAATGTGTGCCTAACAATCTTTAGTGTGTGTACTGTGTGCTGTTTTTACTAAGCAATGTGCTGGTTTTTATCCCTGCTTTTCAGGGACCGAATAAAAGGGCACATCGCTGCTGTCAGTAGGGAGCCCTGTGTTCCTTACAAACACAGGGCTGCCTTCTGTCATTTGCTCAGCCAATAAGTGGGTTCTGGCCATAAATCATTGGCTAGGCCCCGCTGATCGGCTTGTGCTGTAGCGAATGGCAGCGGGGCCGGGGCAGTGGGCACACGCTTGCACACTACCTACCCAGGAATACAATATCACATACATGTACGTGCTCCAGTGCAGCAGGGCCGCCCTAATGTAGGATTGCACACTTTAACCACTAGGTGGAGCTCAAGACAAATTTAACATGTAAACAACGATCATTATAAACTGTTTTCTGGAGGCATGACAGATGGAGTTCTACTTTAACTTTTAATTTTCAGTTGAGTTGATTGTCAATATCTTCCAATGGAGTTAAAAAAGCCCCTTTATAAAGTGTACCTATAGTGTGGATGAATATTGAGTGAGATCAATGACCTTACTGTACTAGGAGAATCCTAGCTGCATTTATATAGTGTCCATACAATGCTGGCTGTGGCTCGCTCATATGTGGAAAAAGTGAACTCTGCGTGTTTTGGGAATGAACTCACCTTGAACTCGCTGCCTTGTCCAGGACACTTGCTCCGTGGGCCGCGCTGCAGCAAGGAAAGGGCTGGAGCAGCTGCGGGAAGGAAAAGACTTAAAATAACTTCATGTTTTCTGCAGTGACAGATTGATTGGAGAATGCGGCTTGCAATAAGGTGAAAGGGACCCTGATTTAGAAAAATATGTTGGCACAGCTAACTCGTTCAGAAGTCTGATGCTTATCTGTGCAAGCAAATACACACAGGATGCATGGCACATAAAGATAAACATATCAACTACGGTAACTTTTCACCAACAATTCAGACGTTTGACAAAAGCATGTATCCTAACACAAGAGTAATATAATATCTATTTATCTATCTCTGCCTATTAGAAATTAGAAGTTTTAATTTTTTTTTTTTTTTTTTTTTTTTAAAGGTAATATCGATATTTTGGTGAAATGTGTCATTTTAGCAAAAAGCGTTGGAGAAAGGGGAAATTAAATGTTTTTTGTTGGTTTTTGTAAGGGTGCAATGGGCCATAAATGGCTTCTGAACGATTATGAAAGCTCCTTTGGTTTTTATTCTGATATTCAAATAGACAAAATACAGCATAAAGTCAACTATTACAAAACAAAGAAAATGTAAAGTCAGCAAAATGAATTACAAACTTTGAATATTGGCATTAAACACCTGCAAAGAGCAATCCAACAGAAGAAACAAGGATTGCACAAGAAAAGATTTAGAATATTTTGTGCAATAAAAGTACGAATTATAACAAAACGTAAAGGGAAACAAAAAAGAAAAGAAGGCACCAACCATACAGTAGCAGTGGTATATTTAGGTTTTGTGCTGCCCTAGGCCTGACTAAATTCATGTACCCCCCTAATTTAAATAGGACGCACCCCTTCCTGTCAAAGCCACACCCTTCCTGTTTAAGACACGCCCTAGCATCTGTAAACCACACTCCTACCTCTTTAGGCTCCACCTTTTCCTCTTAGAGCTCTGCCTCTTCCTCTCTGTACATTAGCACACACAATCACGCACTATTTAGTTGATACTTACCTCAATCAATCAATCATGAAACTGACATGATAATGTTTTTAATAGCTTAGATAACTTTAATTAAACTTATCAGTGCTCATCAGTACAGTCCCATCAGTGCAGACTCATCAGTGCTGCCTCTATCAGTGCCCATCAGTGCCACCTACCAGTGCCCATCAATGCAGCCTACCAGTGCCCATCAATGCAGCCTACCAGTGCTCATCAGTGCAGTCTACTAGTGCCGCCTATGAGTGCCCATCAGTGCCCCCTATCAGTGCCGCCTATCAGACCGCCTACCAGTGGAGCCTACCAGTGCCTATCAGTGCAGCATATCAGTGCTCATCAGTGCAGCCTATCAGTGCCGCCTATCAGTGCCGCCTATCAGCGCTCATCAGTGCAGTCTACCAGTGCCTATCAGTGCAGCATACCAGTGCTCATCAGTGCAGCCTACTAGTGCTAATCAGTGCAGCCTATCAGTGCTGCCTATCAGTGCCCATCAGTGCCGCCTATGAGCGCTCATCAGTGCAGCCTACCAGTGCTCATCAAGGATAAAACAAATGGACATAGGCGCTCAGTATGCAAGTGCGGGTCATAAATAAAATGGCTGGGGGGGTTTTATAATAAAACACAGTAAAATGTCCAAGTCCACTTTAAGGAAAAAAATCAATAAAATTTAAAGTGCAGGATCCAAATAATAAGTCCAATCTATTTTGCTGGGTGAATGATCAGGTAGAGGATACACTTTGTGCTGAAGGCTGATTTTCTCAGGAGCGAAGCCGACTCAGTAGTGGAAGAAAAGGAAACAAAGTAGAATAGCGCCAATCAGCAAAAAAGCTCTTTAATAACAAGTTAGTATGACATAATATCACTTACATATGGGATCAGGAAGATGTGCATACAGAGTAACAGTAGTCACATGTGTGCCGCCGGGTCGCTGTGTATCCCTGTGTTGTTCGTTGCAAAATGCCGGGGGAGAGCTCAGCTGTATCCTGCGTTCTAGGAATGTACGATGCGGCTCGTGGAAGCAGCATGTGACGTAGGACAAGCGGGGACACAATGCGTTTCTGAGCATGCGCGAGGTCCGTACAGCACCTGCACGCTCCTTTGTCAAGTGAAAAGATCTTTTCACTTGACAAAGGAGCGCGCAGGTGCCGTACGGACCTCGCGCATGCTCAGAAACGCGTTGTGTCCCCGCTTGTCCTACGTCACACGCTGCTTCCACGAGCCGCATCGTACATTCCTAGAACGCAGGATACAGCTGAGCTCTCCCCGGCATCTTGCAACGAACAACACAGGGATACACAGCGACCCGGCGGCGCACATGTGACTACTGTTACTCTGTATGCACATCTTCCTGATCCCATATGTAAGTGATATTATGTCATACTAACTTGGTATTAAAGAGCTTATTTGCTGATTGGCGCTATTCTACTTTGTTTACTTTTCTACCAGTGCTCATCAGTGCAGCCTACCAGTGCTCATCAGTGCAGCCTACCAGTGCTCATCAGTGCAGCCTATCAGTGCCGCCTATCAGTGCCCATCAGTGCCGCCTATCAGTGCTCATCAGTGCAGCCTACCAGTGCTCATCAGTGCAGCCTACCAGTGCTCATCAGTGCATCCTATCAGTGCCGCCTACCAGTGCTCACCAGTGCCGCCTACCAGTGCTCATCAGTGCAGCCTACCAGTGCTCATCAGTACAGCCTACCAGTGCTCATCAGTGCAGCCTATCAGCGCCGCCTACCAGTGCCCATCAGTGCAGCCTACCAGTGCTCACCAGTGCAGTCTATCAGTGCAGCTTAAGAGTACCGCCTCATCAGTTGCAATCAGTGTAGCCTCGTCAGTTTCAAAATATCACAGCTTACTGATGTAAATAAACTAATTGTGATTTGATTATAGCATGGAGCACATTGCAGTGCATGCATTTTCACTGAATGTGGATTGTTTAATGGGTTTGCATTGATTCTGGCCAGCTACTGGGCATTTAATGGGGGCGTCAGTCAGGGGCTATATTTGTGCGGGAGCTGGAGAGTGGCCGCGGGAGATGGAACTCAGAAGGACGGGTCAGGGGTTTTTTTTTGTGCTTTTTTTTCCAGCTTTGGTGCTGCCCCCCATTGTCGGCCTAGGCCAAGATACAGCACTGCATAGTAGTATCGGTATTCATTACTAGAATCAGTACTCAGTGCTAACTTTGAAGGAGCTTGCCTACCACTAACCAGGGGGCATTTCTAGAAATGCTAAACTCCATAATTTCCACTTTACTAAAACTGAAAAGTGCAAAATGTGGTGTAGCTCTGCATAAAAACCAATCAGCTTCCAAATTTATTGCTAAAGCTTAATTGAACAAGCTAAAGTTAGAAGCTGATTGGCTACCATGCACAGCTGCACCAGAGTCTGAGTGCTCTAGCTTTAGTATATCCCCCCCTTTGTCTGGAAGCTAGCACAGGTTTGGGAGGTATATGCAAAGAACCTTTCATATTTACATTGTGTGCGTACTTTAAGGATGCCATGCCAGGGTGAAAGGTGTGGGGCTGTAGCTTTTTTCCAATTAAAAGTAATGGTGAGATGGGCAGCAATCAATATATGTTAAAAATAGGAAAATACAGAGAGGGGAGGATTATTGCGGTGCCAGCACAACTCAGTCAAGAAGTTGGTAAAAAGGTACATTTTATTACAAAATATCAAGTACAGGTAATACAAACACCTGAATTGCTAAAAAAAGTTAAACATTAAGAAGGGAGCACATAAAATGTACTAATGACCAGGATGATCTAGGCCTATATATAAGTGCAGGTCAGGTCTTCCCTACATGTTTCGCCAAGACATTGGCTTCCTCAGGGGAATGAGACGTGACCAGTATGAGGAAAAAGCTCCCAGTGTACCCAGCTGGCAATGCCGACACGGGGTCCGCCGAAAGGGTGGCGTACTACCACCTACGTAATGTGGCTGCAGGGGGTAAAGCCCCATACACACGGTCGGACAATCCGCGGACCAGGTCCGTCGGATCATGTCCGTCGTACTTTGTCCGATGTTGGTTTTGCGTACACACGGTCGGACAAAGTTGTCGAAAAATCCGATCATTCTGAACGTGGTGACGTTTGTTGCCTACGACGGAACTACGTAGAGGCTAGTAGCCAATAGCTTTGGTCTTGTAATGTGATCTGAGCATGCGCAGCACTTTGTCCGGTCGGACAACCGTACACACGATCGAATTTGGTGTGATCGGACCGGGTTGTCGGCAAATCTATCCAGCAGGAGATAAGACTTTGTCCGACGGACAATTCGACGTACACTGTCCGATGGTGCATACACACGGTCGGATTTTTCGACAACATGGTCCGATCGGACAGAATCCATGAAAAAGTCCGACCGTGTGTATGGGGCTTAAGAGGTGACCAATAAAAACACAATTAAGTCTGGAAAGCATTTAAACAGGGGCGCTGAGAAGGCCAGTGATGGTCCAATTAATCAAGGACAAACCGGAATTAGTTGGTGTGACTGAGGTAGAGTGACTATCAAAAATAATAAACGTATCTAGGCTATCAGGAACTAGCTCAAATGGACCGTAGGCGATAGGCAAGGAGAAGTGCCTGGGCAGAAAGCCAAAACACTCCAAGGATATCCAGCCAAAAAATCCTTTTATAAAAGGAACAAATGTAACAGCGCCCCTAGGAACCAGCAATCAATATATGGGTAATTATGGCTCGCATTTGCACTGGGAATTTATTGATTGTAAGGTTAAGTATAGCTAACCCTGGGAAAGGGCAATTATATTTTTCTGTAATTGAGGATATAGATGTAAATATGGAGTTCCAGAAACTATGGAGACATTTGCATTCCCATAGTATATGTAGCAAATGGCCCTTTTTGTCATATCCTCTCCAAGGAAGCTTTCAACGGTCCTGAATCTCTTCCTGTGCCAAAAAACAACATTTCAATATCCTCATTATTTTATTTATTTATTATTATTATTTTTTTAATACATCTGCTTTTTATCCCATACACTATAATATTTACGGAGCTGAAGGTTTCCCGTAGTATACAGTATAAAGGAGTAGATTCCAACCTATCCCATTCCAACCCAATACCTGTATAGACTAATGTCTCTTTATCCGGGAGGGCACCTTTGACTCACCTCCTTACATATTGTCATTTTTAGATTTATCTCAGTGGTGGTTCTCCCATAGATTAGATCACAGAACACATTTGCATAAACAGTTTGATATTGCCTTTCGCATACAGTATAATATCTGCATATGCAGGGTGATCTTAAAACCAGGCTTTATGGGATATTTCTCAGCCAGGCCATGGGAAGGGAACATTGTTTTTGCAATTTTTTGCTTATTGGAAATTTAAAAGTATTCGGATGCATTGTCTTTTGGTTAAACATATACATGCAGCAGATATTCCAAGTAAAAGCTTGCAGTTTTTTATTCCTTTACAATAGGTTTCATTAAAAGAGAGGTAGGGTGTCTTTTGGCCATACTTCTCCGGTTGGTCACCAGAGGGCACCTAGTTCTGCATAGCAGGCTGAAGTCATACCATTGTGTGGCTATTTTATTTTATAACCCGTGTTCCTGGTATTTGTTACTAATCGACAAACGATACGAATGTGTAAGAATTTTACCTCTTACCGTGAGGGTAGTTTGTAAATCTTTTCGATTTAGGAATCGGAGCGGGGGCTCAAAGTTTCTGATAGCATAAATTTATATGAAAAGTAGAGTGCATGCCGCACTGTACCCTCTGACAATCTTGCTCAAAATGGCTCATGTGCCATTGGAAAAGATGAGAGTTGGGCAGTGATTTGAGGTAATATGAAAGTTGTAGGATCTTCAGTGGTCCCAATGACATGAAATCAGGGAGGTATAGCATGAAATCAGACTGTTAACTTGACTTTGTTGGTTCCGTAATGTTTCGCCTGTGTTTTGTTTTCTGATGAAGTGGTTAAAGCCCAACTCTGGGCAAAAAAAGTTTTCCCATGCAGTGGGGCTTTTCCTGCACTGCATTGGTCAACTGCATGTTTTTGTCTAGGGCAGTGATGGCGAACCTTGGCACCCCAGATGTTTTGGAACTACATTTCCCATGATGCTCCACTACACTGCAGAGTGCATGAGCATCATGGGAAATGTAGTTCCAAAACAACTGGGGTGCCAAGGTTCGCCATCACTGGTCTAGGGGATTGGAAAAAGCTTATATTCACCTGATCCTCCTCTCGGCCTGCAAACAGTGCTCCCCCCATGATCCGGCAATGGACTGTTCCTGATGTCCTCATGTCCAGAGCAGGTCTATGGGTGTGATGACCTCGGGAACAGTCCACCGCACAAGACTGCTAGACCGCGGGGTGGGGGTGCAGGAGTAATGAGGATGAGTCTTGTGCGGTGAAGATTGGAGGATTAGGTAAGTATATCTCCGCTCTCCCCTGGACAAAAACTGGATGGGGAAACTTTTTTCGGCTGGTGTTTGGATTTAAAGGCAATATCTTGTAGGCCAGATTCAAATTGTGGGTTTTCCGGGACGGCAAATAGAGATGAGGGAGATATTGAAATATGCTGGAAATGCCTGATTACATACACTTTTAGGTACACCTTGCTAGTATCGGGTTGCCCCTTTTGCCTTCAGAACTGCCTTACTTCTTTGTGGCATAGATTCAGCAAGGTGTAGGAAACATTCAGAGATTTTGGTCCATATTGACATGATAGCATCATTTGTCAGCTGCACATCAATGTGAATGTGAGTTCCATTCCACCACATCCCAAAGGTGCTCTATTGGATCTAGATCTGGTGACTTTGGAGGCCATTGGAGTACAGTGAACTCATTGCCAGTCTGCCCATTCTCCTCTGACATCAACAAGACATTTTCGTTCACACAACTGCCGCTCACTGGATATTTTCTCTTTTCCTGACCATTCTCTGTGAACCCTAGAGATGATTATGCATGCAAATCCCAGTAGATCAGCAGTTTTTTAAATGCTCAGACCAGCTCATCTGGCACCAACAACCATGCCACGTTAAGACACTTAAATCCCCTTCCTTCCCCATTCTGATGCTCGGTTTGAACTTCAGTAAGTTGTCTTCACCTTTTCTAGATGCCTATTAGCAATAAAGTAGCAGGGTGAGTGTATATGCCAGGTCGGTGAAATAGTGGGATGTTTCCGGAGTTCCGCTGTTGGAAACTTGGTGCATCACAGTAAGGTGCTTAAGGGTGTAGGGTAGGCCGATTGTTCCATACCAACTCGCTGTTTTGTGTTGTAGTGTCTGTGCCTAAGGCTCTCATGAAGTGTACAGCAATCTGGTATACAGTAGTTTAACATCTGGGAGTGACATATTGTGAGCAGGTTTTGAGGCCCCTGATTACGATTTTGAGAGATCTTTTTTTATTATTCTTCAGAACAAGGGGCACTGAATGTTCTCATTGTAAAAGGAAACCTTACCCTCCTCCTACCCCGATCTTCAGTTATGATTTATTGTATGTATCCCGTGCATGAGCAAGATCCTGCTTGTTTAATATTATATAAATGTTTCTAGATGTGTCTCCTCAAGAAAGACATTTCTCGGAATTGAATCTAAATCAAAAGCTATAAAAAATATTTACCTGGATTGTTCTTTGAACCATAGCAGTAAAATGTTGCGCAAAATGGGAAATCCTACATGCTGTATCATGCCATGCAGGGGAAAAATGCAGATATGTGTATGAACTTTGTACCAATTTTCACCTAATATTACTTTTGTTTTTTTTGTTTACAAACGTTTTTTATTGTAGAAAAGGTCATGGTACAAAATATATACAAGGAAGGAAAAGTACAGGTGAAGGGGTAATCTTTGATTACATATAAGTATATGGTATATCATGATGGAAATAGCAGGATTTTTAACAGTAGATGCATAATACAATTGTAAGTATGGTTTCGATAGGTATCAAGAGGTAGTGGTTTAGTAATCTTTATGAATAACATAACAGTATTAAATCTTAAACCAGTACTGTTTCCCATGGTGTCCATTTCTTTATATACATATATATATGCATGGTATCGTACAGCGTATGGTGTATCCTTTCTGATAGTTTGATATTTACCATACGGTTTAGAACCTGGGTCCATGGGACGTTAGATGAGCCCCAGTTGAATGCTATAGTCCAGTGGATAGAACTAAATAAGGTATGAATTAATCTAGAACTGGCTGTTGGGGTATCTTGTATGGGGTTCAATAATAGGCATAATTGAGGTGTTAAAGGAATTTTTCTGCCTGTAATTCGTTCTATCATGGTACTAGCATTGTGCCCAGTGTCAATTTTGGCAGCAAATTTCAATTCAGTTTTAGTCTTGTACACACGAGCGGAATTTCAGACAGAAAAAGTCAGATGGGAGCTTTTCACTGTATATTCTGATCGTGTGTGGGCCCCATTGGACTTTTTACGTTGAAAATTCTGACGGACATAGAAAGAGAGAACATGTTGTAAATTTTTCCGATGGAACCAATTCCTATCGGGAAAACCGCTCGTCTGTATGCTGTTCCGACGTACCAAAAACGGTGCATGCTCTGAAGCAAGTACGAGACGGAAGCTATTGGCTACTGGCTATTGCACTTCCTTTTTCTAGTCACGTCGTACCTGTTGTACGTCACCGCATTCTTGACGGTCGGACTTTGGTGTGACCGTGTGTAGGCAAGACTGCTTGAGCGGAATTCCATCGGAGAAACCTTCAGAGTTTATTCCGACGGCAAAACCGCTCATGTATACGTGGCATTAGTCTTAGCACTAAAATGGCATTTTAGTTTTAGTCCCATTTTAGTCTTCTGCAATTGTTTTAGTTGTATTTAGTCGACTAAATTGACTAAATCTCCAGGACATTTTAGTCGACTAAAACTAATATTAGTCGTCTAAAATCTAATGGGTGTAATTAAATTGTAATGCATTAGTGAACATTTCTCTACAATTTCCAAACTCATTTTATACTGCTGGAGTGAAAAATCTAATAAAAAAAATAAAATAATGTTATTATTTATGGTATTGAGGTATGAACATGCACTACAGACCAGTGTTAATTTCTAAGTCAAATTTCTATTTAGTTTTAGTCTTAGTCTTTTGACTAAAATTGCATTTTAGTTTTTTAACAAGAAAAAAAATTGCATTTTAGTTTTAGTCCCATTTTAGTTTGAGTCGTATTTTAGTCATCTCAATTGTTTTAGTTTTAGTCGTATTTTAGTCAACTAAAATAGTATTAATTTAGTTGACTAAAATGTTTTAGTTGTTTTAGTCGACAAAATTAACACTGATTGTGCCAAATATTTTTTAGATGAACACAGTCCTAAAACGTATGTAATAGTGTTCCTTGTGTGGGGCAGCCCCTGAAACAGAGGGGTGATGTTGATGGGTAGAATGAGTTAATTTTGTCAGGGGTAAGATACCATCTATAGAGTAGTTTTGTAGCTGATTCTCTGATAGAAGTTATTTTGGTGCACTTATGTAGATTTTCAGATATAGTATCCCATTGTTCAGGTGAGAATGATAAGTCTAGATAAGATTCCCATTGGAGCATGGGGTGTGATTTTTCTGGCATGTTGAGTTCATTTAGACTTTTATAAATTCTGGATATAAAACCTCTATCACAGTGATGGTGAACTTTGGAACCCCAGATGTTTTGGAACTACATTTCCCATGATGCTCATGTACTCTGCAATGTAGTTGAGCATCATGGGAAATGTAGTTCCAAAACATCTGGGGTGCCAAGGTTCGCCATCATTGCTCTATCACGAAAAGTGAAAAGGGGGAATGGAGAGTGAGAAATATTTTTGGCAGAAATGTCTGATCTTTAAGTAAATAATATTGTGAGAATAGTCTTTGATAATAGAAATAACTTAGTTAACGCGTACCATCATCCATGTCTAGTATTATAGGAACAAGGGGTTATTGAACTGCAAACGCAGGTGCTGATTCTGCGTCAATGCAGTTTTTACCCACAAGAATTTTGGAAAAAAGGGGAAAAATTTGGACTATCTCGGTACTTATAATAAATCAATAAATACATAAAGTTGAAAAAAATAACAAAAAATATTTAATAGAAAAACACATACATGAATAAAAAGTGTACAATGTACAGATCAATTCAATTATTTATAAAATCAGCTTATAACCACTCCTAAACATATATAGAACAAAACAGATGAATGCTGGGCTTGCCCGCAAACTTCGCGTTTGTCTAAATGTAGGGGGGTGGTTCCTCGACCGGTTTTGCGGTCTAGCCGCTTCTTCAGGAGTAATGTCTGGAATAGATCGTATATTTAAATAGACAGCATAAACACAGCCGAATATATTTTAGATACAAACATTAGATACATAATTACACGATAAAGTGGACCAGCTCACCAATGCAAGTGGAAACACCATGGTGGAAGCGGAAGCGGCTAGACCGCGAAACCGGTCGAGGAACCACCACCCTATATTTAGACAAACGCAAAGTTTGCGGGCAAGCCCAGCATTCATCTGTTTTGTTCTATATATGTTTAGGAGTGGTTATAAGCTGATTTTATAAATAATTGAATTGATCTGTACATTGTACACTTTTTATTCATGTATGTGTTTTTCTATTAAATATTTTTTGTTATTTTTTTCAACTTTATGTATTTATTGATTTATTATAAGTACCAAGATCCAAATTGTTCCCCTTTTTTCCAAAAGTCTTGTGGGTAAAAACTGCATTGACGCAGTATCAGCACCTGCGTTTGCAGTTCAATAACTGATCTTTAAGTAGTTCTCATATTACTAGCCTTTTGTTTTAAAGGAGCTAACATCAGATGTATTTATTATAACGTTTATGTGTCATTGTAACACTTCCAGGCTTTTTATTACCTCTCACTGAGAACACAGTACTCCCCCTGACAATGCCTTGATTTGCTTTACCCTCTTTTAAAGGAAGGGTGATGTTAGTGTTTCTGCTGGTAAAAGTAATCCAAGCTGCTAAAGAGTTGTGGATTACTTTTACAGGACCAGGAATTTGGAACCTCCCAGTCTCTGGGAATGCGTAGCACAGACCTTTCTGCAAGGCCACCGAAGATGTTTCATCCTCTGCTCCCTCTGCGACGGCAAGATAAGGTCGGCAACCTTTCCCTTGTAACGTGGATCAAGGAGGATTGCCAGCCAGTAATGATCCCCCTCCTTGATCCGACGAATATGAGGATCCTTCCGCAGGCTTTGCAGGATCAGGGAGGCCATGCAGCGTAGGTTAGCTGAGGCATTTGGTCCGGACTCCTCTAGGTCACTAAGGTTGACATAATCCGCAGCCACCTCCTCCCAGCCACGTACCAGTCCACAGGTTTCTAGGGACTGTGAATGATCCCTAAAAGACTGCTGCTGATGCTGAGTGCCAGGCTCCACCTCCATGCTGACACAATCCTCCTCCTTGTCCTCTTCCTGTGTGATCGGCGGGCCAGCAGGAACACTGTCTGGATAAAGGGGCCTTGAGAGGTAAGGAAGTCCTCCTCTTCCTGCCTCTGTTCTGCCTCAAGTGCCCTGTCCATTATCCCACGCAGCGTGTGCTCCAACAGGTGGACAAGAGGGACAGTGTCATTGATGCATGCACTGTCACTGCTCACCATCCTCGTGGCCTCCTCAAATGGTGACAGGACAGTGCATGCATCCCTAATCATGGCCCACTGGCGTGGGGAAAAAAAAACAGCTCCCCTGACCCTTTCCTGGTGCCGTAGTCGCACAGGTACTCATTGATGGCCCTCTGCTGTGTGTGAAGCCACTGCAGCATGGCCGACATTGAGTTCCACCTGGTGGGGATGTCACAGATTAGGCGGTTCTTGGGCAGGTTATTTTCCTTTTGGAGGTCAGCCAGCCGAGCACTGGCATTATATGACCAGCGGAAATGCACACAGACTTTCCTGGCCTGCCTCAGGACATACTGTAAGCCCGGGTACCTGCCCAAGAACCGCTGCACCACCAAGTTAAGGTCGTGAGCCACACAGGGCAAATGGGTCAGTTGTCCCTGTCCGAGGGCGGAGAGGAGGTTGGTGCCATTGTCGCAAACCACCATTCCTGGCTTAAGCCGTCGTGGCGTCAATTACCTCTCAGCCTGCCCCTGCAGAGCGGACAGAACCTCTGCCCCAGTGTGGCTCCTGTCCCCCAAGCAAACCAGCGCAAGCACGCATGGCATCTTTTTGCCTGCATACTTGCATAGCTCCTTGAACGCCTACGGAGCACCGCTGGTTTCCGAGAACAAAGCACAGGAAGAGGCCATGGAGAAAGAAAAAGAGGAGAGGTGGAGGAGAGAGGTGTGTCATAATAACCAGTAGTAGCATTTTGGAGGCGTGGTGGCGGAACAACCTCCAACACTACTGCACCTTGGCCTGCATCTTTCCCAGCTGCCAGAAGAGTCACCCAATGAGCCGTGAAAGATAGGTAACGTCCCTGTCCATGCCTGCTGGGACATGAGTCAGCGGTAATATGCACCTTACCGCTGATGGCCCTGTCCAGCGAGGCCAAGACATTGCCTTCCACATGCCGGTAGAGAGCCGAAATCGCCTTCCGTGAGAAAAAGTGGCGTTTGGGAACCTGCCACCGAGGAACCGCACATTCCACAAACTCACGGAAGGGGACAAAGTCTACCAACTGAAAAGGCAGCAGTTGAAGTGCTAGCAATTTAGCCAAGCTAGCATTCAACCGCTGGGCATGTGGATGGCTAATGCTCCGTACACACGGTCGGATTTTCCGACGGAAAATGTCCTATCGGACAATGTTGTTGGATATTCCGACCGTGTGTAGGCTCCATCGGACTTTTTCCGTCGTATTTTCCGACGGACAAAGTTTTATCTCCTGCTCTCAAATTTTCTGACAATAAAGTCCTATCGGACTTTTTCCGATCGTGTGTAGCGAATTCCGACGGACAAAGTGCCACGCATGCTCAGATCACATTACAAGACCAAAGCTATTGGCTACTAGCCTCTACGTAGTCCCGTCGTAGGCAACAAACGTCACCACGTTCAGAATTATCGGATTTTCCAACAACTTTGTCCGACCGTGTGTATGCAACACCAGTGTCGGACAAAATCTGTTGGAAAAAATCCGATGGATTTTGTGGTCGGATTTTCCGACCGTGTGTACGGGGCATAAGAGTGAACTTCTTTCGACGGTGCAGCAGCTGGGGCAGGGAAATTTGCCTGGTACAATCGGACGTCGGTGTACCGATAGCAGATTGCCCGCAAGTACTTGGAACACCTAATTCTACACCTTCATTCCTCTCAGTGCAGGTTTCAGAGAGGACTGAAGGTATAGTGGGGTTGGAGATCCCAGCTGATGAGGAGCAAGGAGAGGTCCGCTTTGTTCTTTGGATTGGGTCTTTTAGGTAGGCTTGCCAACGAACTGCAAGGCAGGTCGACATATGTCTGGTCAAGCATGTGGTGCCCAAGCGGCTGATGTTTGGGCCTCGCGAGATACGCTTGAGACATATGTTGCAAATAGCAGCGGTGCAATCTGATGCACCCATCTCAAAAAAGGCCCACACCAAAGAACTTTTGGAATAACGCGCAGAGGCAGCGCCCTGCACATGCGCAGCTGTGCGGTGTGATGCAGTCGGTGTGCTGGAGGGCATCCTTGGAGATGTGCCTCCTCCTCCTCCTCTCTCCTATCAGGCACACACATGGAGTCAGTGACCTCATCATCCCCTCCCTCCTCATCACTGGAGCAAACCTGGGAGTATGCTGCAGCTGGGGGAACATGACTGCCAGATTGCTGTCCTTCTTGGGCATCCCCTCTCTCTGGGCTCACGTTACTGCCTTCCTCTAGCTGGGTATCATCATTATCATGGAGCATGTACCCAACACTGTGCTCAAACAGTTCGGGGGACTCCTCAGGAGGACATGGTGGGGCTAGGGAAGGAGTGACTGATGCCATTGAGCCTAGGGAAGAGGCCACATTGGCAGCTGCTTTGCCAGTACCCTGAGCCTGGGTGAGAGAGGATGAGGAGGATAGCTTGGTCATCCACTCTACCAAGTCTTCGGCATGTTGCGGTTCAACACGTCCAGCTGCTGAAAAAAAGGACGAGCGTGACCCATGGGCACGTGCGGATGAGGATGCACCATGTCCATGACCAGCACTGTTGCCTCTAGACACAGAGCCTGCTTGCCCTCTTTTATTGCCTCGTGACTGTCTGCCTCTCCTTGTTGGCCTTCCAGACATACTAATGGCCTGCAGGGAGATGTAGCTGCACAAATCTGGGACGTATATACTGATATACTGCAGCTAGCAGAATTAACTGCCTGTCTGTAGTATTATTATTATCAGAACACCAGCAATTGGGGTAGCTTCAGGCATGTAAACTGTGCAGATGGCACAATACACCCACTGTATTTGCAACAGCTGCCATACGGATAGGATGCGCAGAACAACAGCAATTGGGGTAGCTTAAAGCGTGTACACTATGCAGATGGCACAATACGCCGACTGTAATTGCTACAGCTGCCTATGGATAGGATGCGCAGAACAGCAATTGGGGTAGCTTCAGGTGTGTAAACTGCGCAGATGGCACAATACACCCACTGTATTTGCAACAGCTGCCTACGGATAGGATGCGCAGAACAACAGCTATTGGTCTAGCTTCAGGCGTGTACACTGTGCAGATGGCACAATACGCCGACTGTAATTGCTACAGCTGCCTACGGATAGGATGCGCAGAACAACAGCAATTGGGGTAGCTTCAGGCGTGTAAACTGTGCAGATGGCACAATACACCCACTGAATTTGCAACAGCTGCCTACGGATAGGATGCGCAGAACAGCAATTGGGGTAGCTTAAAGCGTGTACACTATGCAGATGGCACAATACGCCGACTGTAATTGCTACAGCTGCCTATGGATAGGATGTGCAGAACAGCAATTGGGGTAGCTTCAGGTGTGTAAACTGCGCAGATGGCACAATACACCCACTCTATTCGCAACAGCTGCCTATGTATAGGATGCGCAGAACAACAGCAATTGGGGTAGCTTCAGGTGTACACTGTGCAGATGGCACAATACACCCACTATATTTGCAACAGCTGCCTACAGATAGGATGCGCAGAACAACAGCAATTGGGGTAGCTTCAGGTGTACACTGTGCAGATGGCACAATACACCCACTGTATTTGCAACAGCTGACCACGGATAGGATGTGCAGAACAACAGCAATTGGGGTAGCTTCAGGTGTAAACTGTGCAGATGGCACAATACACCCACTGTATTTGCAACAGCTTCAAAATTAAATGAAATCACACTGTCTCTCTGTGTATATCTCTTAAATGAAATCACACTTTCTCTCTGTGTATATCTCTTAAATGAAATCACACTGTCTCTCTGTCTATCTCTCTGGCCGCCGCAACACACTACACAAGGCTGCCACGCTGCCAGAGTTTACAAAATGCTGGGCATCCTCATGGAGCATGTACCCAACACTGTGCTCAAACAGTTTGGGGGACTCCTCAGGAGGACATGGTGGGGCTAGGGAAGGAGTTACTGATGCCATTGAGCCTAGGGAAGAGGCCGCATTGGCAGCTGCTTTGCCAGTACCCTGAGCCTGGGTGAGAGAGGATGAGGAGGATAGCTTGGTCATCCACTCTACCAAGTCTTCGGCATGTTGCGGCTCAACACGTCCAGCTGCTGAAAAAAAGGACGAGCGTGACCCATGGCCACGTGCTGATGAGGATGCACCATGTCCACGACCAGCACTGTTGCCTCTAGACACAGAGCCTGCTTGCCCTCTTTTATTGCCTCGTGACTGTCTGCCTCTCCTTGTTGGCCTTCCAGACATACTAATGGCCTGCAGGGAGATGTAGCTGCACAAATCGGGAACGTATATACTGATATACTGCAGCTAGCAGAATTAACTGCCTGCCTGTAGTATTATTATTATCAGAACACCAGCAATTGGGGTAGCTTCAGGTGTACACTGTGCAGATGGCACAATACACCCACTGTATTTGCAACAGCTGCCTATGGATCGGATGCACAGAACAGCAATTGGGGTAGCTTCAGGCGTGTAAACTGTGCAGATGGCACAATACACACACTGTATTTGCAACAGCTGCCTATGGATAGGATGCGCAGAACAACAGCTATTGGGGTAGCTTCAGGTGTACACTGTGCAGATGGCACAATACACCCACTGTATTTGCAACAGCTGACTATGGATAGGATGTGCAGAACAACAGCAATTGGGGTAGCTTCAGGTGTACACTGTGCAGATGGCATAATACACCCACTGTATTTGCAACAGCTTAAAAATTTAATGAAATCACACTGTCTCTCTGTGTATATCTCTTAAATGAAATCACACTGTCTCTCTGTGTATATCTCTTAAATGAAATCACACTGTCTCTCTGTGTATATCTCTTAAATGAAATCACACTGTCTCTCTGTCTATCTCTCTGGCCGCCGTAACACACTACACAAGGCTGCCACGCTGGCGGCCTTATATAGTGTTGGGCGTGTACTAAACCCCCTGAGCCATAATTGGCCAAAGCCACCCTGGCTTTGGCCAATTACGGCTCTCTGTACGGACGGCGCTGTGATTGGTCAAGCATGCAGGTCATAGTGCATGCTTGGCCAATCATAAATCAGCAATACATGCAATGCCGCAGTGAATTATGGGCAGTGACGCGCCATTCGAATTTGGCGCGAACAGACCATAACGTTTTGGATTCGCCGAACGAGCGAACAGACGATGTTCGAGTCAAACATGGGTTCGACTCGAACACGAAGCTCATACCTATCCATAACTGACATACCATGCCTTATTCTAAACTGTGTCTCTGTGTAGAGACAATGCTTTGCTTATTTATGTTAGAGCAGTGGTGGTCAATTTGAAAATGATAGAGGGCCTCAAGTGCAAACCCAATACTTCCAGAGGGCCACACAATCGCTGTGCATTTTCATGCTTTGGGGTGCATTGTTTCAAGTTAGGCAGCGCATCTAAAATGAATGGACGGAAATGCACCTCATCCTCAATGCCCAGAAATTTCAGTCATGCTGCAATTTTTTAAGGAAATCGCAATGCACACTAAATAAGTTGGAATACAACAACCCCAGCATTGTTGTCAGTGACAGTTATAATAAACCACAGCGCCAATCTGCTATATAACCGGAGCCTAATAGCCTAATAGCCCTCAGGCCACAGCAGAGGCGGCATTTTGGGCACTGGGATACTAGAACCTCTACTAAGGATTTCGTGAGTGGCAGCCCGTCTATAAGGGGCACAGTCTATAAGAAGGCTTGTCTTCTATAAAGCCCCATACACACAGTCGGAAAATCCGACCACCAAATCCATCGGATTTGGTCCGACGGATTTAGTCCGACACTGGTGTTGCATACACACGGTCGGACAAAGTTGTCGGAAAATCCGATCATTCTGAACGTGGTGACGTTTGTTGCCTACGACGGGACTACGTAGAGGCTAGTAGCCAATAGCTTTGGTCTTGTAATGTGATCTGAGCATGCGTGGCACTTTGTCCGTCGGAATTCGCTACACACGTTTGGAATTGGTGTGATCGAACTTTCTTGTCGGAAAATTTTTAGAGCAGGAGATACAACTTTGCCCGTCGGGCAATCCGATGGAAAATGTCCGATGGTGCCTACACACGGTCGGAATTTCCGACAACATTGTCCGATAGGACAGAATCCATCGGAAAATCCAACCGTGTGTATGGGGCTTTAGAAGGCTTTAACCTCCCTGGCGGTATGATTATTTCAGATTTTTGATGCTGAAAGCGGTACAATTATTTTGCATGAAAATTTGGCGTTTATATTGTAGGCCTGTAATTCTTAGGAATAACTCACTTAAATCTGTCCAAACAAGAGTCTAGAAGACACCCCGGGTATGAGAAAGTTTGAAAGACAAAATCATAAATTATAATAAATAACTTTAAATAATTATACCAAATGATAATATAATAATAATAAAAATTATTCAATAATGTAATCAAATCAAAAACACTGAAATTTGCTCAGTTGCAGAATTGTCACTGTCATTACTTTCAGTGTTTGATGACGGATTTCCCCACAAATCACTATCGCTCAATTCTGCGAGTGATTCTAATTTATTATCGCTGTTTTCTAGCTGGTCTAAAACCACTTTTGATGTAAAGGGACAGTTTTGGTTGCTATGGACAATCTCCAGTTTCCAGACAGAAAGAACAGTATTTATAATATAAAACTGCATGCAGGGCACTGGACAGACCACTAGGGACAAAAGGGATGTGAAATAAATTGATACAGTAATGTAATCTGTAAGATTACAGTGTACTGTATATGTATTGTGTTTTTTACTTTTTGAATTTGGCGCAGTTCTCCATTCCTGTGGGTCGCAACGCTCGCAGCGAACGGAGCTCGGCTCTGTGATAGATCCGGCGGAGGACGGCTCGCACACAGTGCGGGGAGGACATCGCAGGATCCTGGCGACAAGGTAAGTTTGCTGTACCTGGATCCTGAGATGCGATCCCGAGTGTGGCTCGGGGTTACCGCTTTTGGTGCTGAAAATCCACCCCAAGCCACACTCGGGAATACCGCCAGGGAGGTTAAAGCTGAACCCCAGGCAGATATAGAAGGCACAGAATAATGTCGCTCTGTCATTAAAGTGGAACTAAACTGTATCTGAGCACCACAAACTGCAAACATGCTTTAATTCATTTTTAATATTCAAAGCACACTCACCCATCTTTTTGAGCAATCACTTTGAAAAAAAAACCCCTAGCATTTCTGGCCATGGCCATCTTGAGTAAGGATAGATGATTTGTGTATCATTTACTTCCTGGAATCAATCTGCTCTTAGCTCAGGCATGCAGGCAGGAGGATGTACTTAGCTGAGAAAACCGCTCCTCCAGATGAAAGAAAAAAAAAAATGCCCATGAAGACTCCTGGGTTGTATGAGCAGTAAACGAGGAAACAAGTAACGTGGATTTAGAGAGTTTAGTTTCACTTTAATACATTAAGGGCCAGTTCACACCAGATGCCGTTCCGTGCGCCTTTTTCTGCACTAAAAATGCATGCACAGTGTTTTCCATGAATTCCAATGGCTCTAGTTCACACCATGCATTCAGTTTCCGGTGCAGAAACTGACCGTACACGGACTGCATGGTGTGAACTAGAGCAATTGGAATACATGAAAACACTGTGCATGCATTTTGTGCAGAAAAAAGCGCACGGAACTGACCAGAACTGCGTCTGGTGCGAACTAGCGCTTTTAAATGCAAGCAGTGTGTGCTTGAATTTGATCTGGTATCAGCTTATTGCAATCTTATGTACTGCAGAACTCAGTTAAAAAAAAACAATACAAAGGATTGGAATGTAAATATGTTTATTTTATTAATCATTATATGTTACATTTTATTCATAAAACCATCAGTAAGAAGTACGCCCCATCAGGGTGTGCAGGTTAAGTCATCAATAGCCATGGTGATCACAGCCACCTCATTACCTGCTTCAATTAACCTTGGTTATATCTGTATTATACAGTGTATACATAGCTACACTATCAATACAATCACTATCTGCTTGTAGAAACCGATACTTCATTGAGTGGCCCAACCAACTGAAGACATGGCACGGGATGCATTTTATACAAATATATTTCTGGGTGCACAAGGGTTAGACAATTGTTACCTGGGTTTGGGGTGATTACAGTTACTTAGCACTAATACTACAGTGGAGTTCTTACATAAAATGTAAGTATAGAAGCAACCCAGCTGCAAACCTTACAGTGATGGGACCTTTAGACTGGGTTCACACTGAGAAACGGAGTGGCTCACAGCAGGGGTCCGATGCATCCCCATTCACTGTTTCAGGTCCAATTTCAGTCCGATTTTTGGGCTAAATTTGGACCTGAAACGGACCAGAAGACGTACAGGACTCCTATGCAATTCGCACCGGAGCCGCTCTGGAGATGTGTGAACCAACATCTCCAGTAAAATATTCAGCATTTACTAGATGAAGTCAAAATAAGCAATCGATTGGTTCATCGAATGCTTGAAACGATATACGGTACGTATGACCGAAACCTAAGGACTGCCATTGCTTAGCTGACCTGAACAAGAATGCAGATCAAAGTCAAACTTTTATATATATTTGTTCCAACTTAGAGCCTCCAAAAATATTGAAGCATAACATTTTTTACTATGTCAGCCATATCGTAATTTCATTGTTTTATAAAAAGGATACTCCATTTCATTCAGCAGCCAAATTCAATTTTCTAACACTGATAAAAAAAAATCACATATCTCTTTTGGGCAACTTGGGAAAAACCAGGAGTGCCAGAGGCGGGCCCCAGAAGAGGAGGATTGGGGCTGCTCTGTGCAAAACAATTGCGCAGAGCAGGTATGTATAACATCTTTGTTATAAAAAAAAGTAGAAAAAAAGATCTTTTACAATCCTTTAATGCAGAGCTGGAGAAGTACCTGCATTATATGTTAAGCTGACCATACACAACTCAATATTTGTTTTGTTCAGGGTGGATGGAGAACCTGCAGCTGCCTAAATACAATGGCATTGACTGCATCTGATAGGATGTAGTCATTGTTCGGCTGATAATTTTCCACCTGGATCAGTTGATTTTGAAATATACTTGTAGGGCCACCCGTGGCTCGAATTAAGGCCAATTCAGCAAGCACTGGCTGGAGTTCAAGCTGTCTATGGCCAACTTTAGATATCAGTAGTTTGTAGGAGAATGGTAGGGCCTCTCCACTCTCATACTACGAAAAATTATAAAATACTACAGACATAAAACAACAGATGGTAAGAGTCTGTGGATATGATACAGAAGATGATCAAAGGCTGTGGACATGGTAGGTGTGTGGTTGGAGACTGAACTCCAACAGTCACAGTAAAATTGCTAGACATCACTGCCAATACAGCCCCTACCACATCAATGTTCCCACCATTAACTGAAAGTTAAAAAGAGACACAGGTTGATATTGGGGCCTAATTATATCCTGAGGAATCAAACATCGAGCCTGAAATGCTTCTAAATCCAGAGAAAACACTGTATCCTATATGAACTTGTCTTGACAAGGAATCCTAATTCTTCCTCTGTCACCTCCTGCAGCATTCGTTTTACGCTATCAAAACTTCTTTAGATAACCTGCTGGACCATCTATACTCCTCATCTTAATCCATGTAAGTCCTCATGTCTCCACCACCCTGTAATCACAATATTCTAGAAGAACATGAACGAAGCTCGGCTACAAAGAAGAAAGTGCAATGTGCAGAAACTTTTAGCAATTACCATTTTCCAGACTGTAATCTATAAAGCACAATGCAATGAAAACTCCTACTACTGTTGGATGTGGTGTCACTGGTGGCCGGTGTTCAGCTTTCGCCTGATCCTACTTCATGAGGTCATCAGCTGCTGGTGTCGGAAAAAACTGCTTTGGCTCAGTAGTAAAATCTCTGGCTAACACTAGGGTGGAGCCCAGCATGTACTGTAGGTGCCAATGGAAAAGGTGGATATATTCTGAACAGTAAGGAAACAGTTTTGACTAGTGTGTGTTGGAGCAGAGTGATTGGAACACCGCCGTAAAAAAAAGAAAAATTAAAGTAGGAACCATTGAAAGACATATGTAAAACAGAGGAGTAAAGTACAGGTGAGAAGCTGTACAAAGCAAGTATATAGAGCAGCCTTTCTCAACCTTTTCAACACAGAGGAACCCTTAAAAAGAACCCCTGCTAAAAACTACTATATCTACAACGCATTAGTGTGATGGTCAGTATGCTCCTAATGCCCCGTACACACGGTCGGAAAATCCGACCACAAAATCTATCGGATTTTTTCAGACGGATTTTGTCCGACACTTGTGTTGCATACACACGGTCGGACAAAGTTGTCGGAAAATCCGATCATTCTGAACGTGGTGACGTTTGTTGCCTACGACGGGACTACCTAGAGGCTAGTAGCCAATAGCTTTGGTCTTGTAATGTGATCTGAGCATGCGTGGCACTTTGTCCGTCGGAATTCGCTACACACGATCGGAAAAAGTCCGATAGGACTTTGTTGACGGAAAATTTGAGAGCAGGAGATAAAACTTTGTCCGTCGGAAAATCCGATGGAAAAAGAGCCTACACACGGTCGGAATTTCCGACAACATTGTCCAATAGGACATTTTCCGTCGGAAAGTCCGACCGTGTGTACGGGGCATTACACTTGTGCTCCAATGGAAGAATTTGAGATAGCTAAAAAGATCAATGGTGTCAGTGGGAACTTATCTGAGAGAAATTGCTTATTGCTCAAGGAACCCCTAGCAACCTCTGGAGGAACCCTGATGGAGAAACCTTGATATAGAGCATGGTACTACAGCAAAAACAGCAACAAGTCAGAGCGAGGAGTAAGGAAAGAGACCACAACCAATAGAAATATCATCCATAAAAAGGCCTTGTCACTGCCCTCTAAGCGTCTCTTGTAAGATGAACCCCCAGATAATTTTTTTTTAAAAGGCTGGAGGCAAATTTTAGGCATACAAAGTCCACCAATTCCTGATTTGGTATCTGAAAGTAACCCCTGCTACATGTGGGTTTTACAGGTTCATTCATACTACAATGCAGTACACTGCATCGAGGCACATTTGTGTTGGGAAGCATGGGGGAAAAAAAAAAAAAGTCCTGCACATTTTTTTCAAAATGGAACCTACCACAAGGCACAGAAATTTGCATCTGGGTGTTATGGTGTGCTTTATTGCAGGTGTGTTCTAGTGCACTGCATACAGTCATGTAAATAAGCGCACCCCATAGAAGTTGCAGATTTTTAACATAAATTGAACAGGCAGATTCAAATATGGTCTACAAATAAATATGATATACTTGAACAAATGACACATAAAATTGACACGATCTAGTCATTTTTTTAAAAATATCTGTAGGCACTAATTGAATACAGATCTATAATGCTTGTCTGTTCAAATATGTTGATAAAGTAAATGGTTCCCATGGGGTGTACTTACTTTTTCACATCTCTGTATTTGCTTTGGGGTTTAATTGAAGGTGAATAGCAATTCAACTCAACACACATATACAGTGCACTGCCTTACATTGTAATAACACATCTAAACTGCACTCACAAGGATAGATCCGATTGGCTCCTGCTGTATACCTTGCAGCACTTCACCCATTACTACTGCTATGCACAGTGCCCAATGAAATAATCCTATTTGTGTGTCCACCTGTGTACTTCCTACAATTACGACTTCCCGATCCTCAGTGTACAGGGTGTAAATCAGGACGATGAATCATACGGACACATCACACTATCAGATCCAACATCACAGCCAGACAAAGCAAGGAAATTAGCAAGAGCCGGGAGTGGAAGAGCTTAGTAAATATATAAATACCGTAAAATATAGAATTACAGTAAAACACACCAAGCAAGACTTTGAAGTATATATTTATAAAATAAGTTACATAATATAGACAAAAAGATAAAAATACTATTTGTTTTTCACACTGTTTCGCAGTTATTTCTCATCCTGGAAGGAGATTTACAGTAAACGTTCTTCAGCAATTGTAATGATTACTAAAAAAACACTATGGGGTTGCTTTACTAAAACTGGAGAGTGTAAAATCTGGTGCAGCTCAGCGTAGAAACCAATCAGCTTCCAGGTTTTTGTTTGTCAAAGCTTAAAGCATAACTCCACTTTTGTTGAGAAAAGCAAACAAATCCCCCCCCCCCCCCCGGGTGATCTATGTACATTACAAGGATCATAACAAACTTTGTTGCAGATTCCTAACTTTTCTTATTCTGAAGAAATCCATGTGTGTTTGTCTGTGTCTCTGTGCCAAGTGGGTCTAATGGGAGAGGTTTCATAATTATCAGTCAGCTGTGGCAGCTGCAGGGCACTAATGAGGAAAGCTGCTGGGCCTGCATCCCTTTAGACGTGTTCCTATTGGGAGTATCTCACCAAAAATTATATTTTTGTTTCAGGGGATGCCTGAAATCTGACCTGTATCTTAGGCAGACTTCTGGGAAAATTGGTGAGCCAATCACACAAGCAGGAAATTATGTTTCTGGGGAGTGGTCGGTACACATGCTGCGTACAGAACAACTCCATGTAGCCATATTGCATTGCATTTATAGAAAATGACAGCAGCTGCAGATTGAAAAGGAAAGGTAATTTTTAATAACATTCAATTACAATATGACTTGTGTCACACTTGTATAAGCTATATTATTTTTTCTTTATTTGCTATTTTTTTCTCCAGGAAAAGGGAGAGTTACCCTTTAATTGAACAAGCTGAAGTTAAAAGCTGATTGGCTACCATGCACAGCTGTACCAGATTTTGCACTCTCCAGTTTTAGGCCCCATGTACACGGGACGCTGCTAAACGTACGTTCAGAGGCAGTTGGACGCTTTTTTCAACTACCCCTGAACTCATTCAATGTTATCCTATGAGACCATGTACACAGTCTCGTTTATTGCCATTTTTAGGCAGTTGCGTTTAACAGCAAAAAAAAATGGGTTCAGACGCTGAAGTTTCCGACGTTTCAGACGCCAAACGTTTCGTTTTCGCAGCAAAACTGACGTTTTAAACATGGATCACTATAGAAAAAAACTTAGAGAATCAGATAAGGATATGGCAACATTCTTTTTTTTTTTTTTTTTTTTTTCCTTTTTGTGTTGGTTTGCACGGATGTGGTATGAAAGAGGGAATGTTGAATGAATATAGATAGAGGCAAATAGGGAAAGGAACAAAAGCATAAAAGCATATATCCAAAAGACAGCAGAGGAATAAATAAGGTTCTATAAATGTATAGAGTGATATGGATATAAAGGTTGGAATAATTGGAATGTATATATTAAGAGAATGATGATGTAACTAAATGTGAATTTATGTATAAAATGAAAAATAAAGATTTATAAAAAAAAAAAAAAAAAAAGAAGTTTTAAACATGGGTTACTATCTGTCAAGTTAAATCGTTCAGGAGAGGTTGTAAAAACGTCCTGTGTACATGGGCCTTACTAAATCAACCCCACAGTATTCTTAGGCCAATGGCAAACTAGCAATCTGAGAACTTGCCAGCGACAGAATCGCTAAACTGTGAGCTCACCTGTCTATGTGTGGCTCCTTCATTGGCTGGAGGAGTAAAGCCCCATACACACGGTCGGATTTTCCGATGGATTCTGTCCTATCGGACAATGTTGTCGTAAATTCCGACCGTGTGTAGGCACCATCGGACAGTTTACCTCGGATTGTCCAACGGACAAAGTCCAATCTCCTGCTGGATAGATTTTTCGACAACAAAGTCCGATCACACCAAATCCGATCGTGTGTAGCGTAGTCCGACGGACAAAGTGCTACGCATGCTCAGATCACATTACAAGACCAAAGCTATTGGCTACTAGCCTCTACGTAGTCCCGTCGTAGGCAACAAACGTCACCACGTTCAGAATGATCAGATTTTCCGACAACTTTGTCCGACCGTGTGTACGCAACACCAACATCGGACAAAGTACGACGGACATGATCCGACGGAACTGGTCCTCGGAAAATCCGACCGTGTGTATGGGGCATAAGACGTCACTCACTCGCTGACAAAAACACTGCAGGATGATTCCATCCTAATGACAGCTGACTCTACTGTCTGTGTGATATGAGGGGCTTATTTGATTGAGCAGCATTTAAAATGATGGCATTCACAGCAAAAAAGAGGCTGGGAACAGTGAACATGAGATATTATCATGCCTTCTAATTACTTATCTCAATGGATTTCCCTCCAAGCAAGAAACAAAGATGTATTCCTTTAAAGGGGGGCTGTGGCAAGCAGAATACATCATTTTAAAGCTAAAGTTGAATCTGCTTATATTTTACCTTCCCTGGTTCATCCCTCTCCCTCATCCCCATGCTTAGGACATTTTTAAAGAAAACCTTTGCATTTTCATTACATACCTTATTTTGTCATCACTGGGTCTCTTTGCTTCTGTATACAACACAAGTAGATTGTGTCTGGTGGGGTTTGGGGCCATCCGGGTGCTGTACAAATGTAATGAAACACATCACAGCCACCTGTGTCAGTATTCCATTTCAGAGCGGTGGGCTGGCGGTGGGCTGGCTTTTGGGATTGGTTATGCAATTATCAACATGCCTCGATAAGTGAATGTCAGTCTGGAGGAGTGGGCCTTAGGCAGGCTGTATTTACATGCAGACCACCCCCAGGTAATGTAAGGTTGATGATTGGAACTAGCTAGAGACAGTCAGGCTACATGTAACTTGCTGTAGTTTCTAAGGCTTCATGTACATGGGACGTTTTTACAACCTCTCCTGAACGATTTCAATTGACAGATAGTAACCCACGTTTAAAACGTCTGTTTTGCCGCGTTTGTGTTTAGAAGCATTTTTTTTTTAAAAAGTAAAAAAAAAAGTAGCCAAAAATGAAAAACGCCTGTAAACGAAACGTGGCTAAACGAAAGTTACTGAGTTTAGAAGCGTTTGGAGCTTGAAGTGCCTCTAAACTCAGCTTCTGAACCCATTTTTTTGCGTTACAAAAAAAAGCCTCTAAACTCAACTGCCTAGAAACGATTATTAACGATCCTGTGTACATGTACTGATATGATAACATACAGGAGAGTTCAGGAGCAGTTGAAAAAAAATGCCCAACTGTTCCTAAAAGTCCGTTTACCAGCAGCAGGGTACACGAGGCCTAATGCACATTGTGAAAGGCTCACAGTGTGCAGTGAAATCGGTGCAGGAGAGGAGTCTTCACAACTGTGCAAGACTGAATGCAAGGTAGGAATTTAGTGTTAATTGCAATTAACAAAAGTCACACAATTTTACTTTCCTTTGTGTTGTCTTATCTAAACTTGTATAAAGTCCATGCCAAGTCATTTAAATGACAACTTGAGCTTTTTAGCTCTTATGGAATATTCGCTCTGTAATATTTTGTTAATGTTCATATTCATCCAAAATCACACTTACATTGCCATCTTGTCAACCTCTGGCCAAATCTCTCACAGTGCTTAGTTTAAAAAAAACTCGGTTTCCACTAGTGCGACCTGTCATGCGGCTTGGGACTGCAAAGTCACACGACAAGTCGTACCCCATGATTTCCAATGAGTACCATTCATATATGTGCGACTTCAAGTCGCAGCAACTTCAAAGTAGTCCCTGCACTACTTTGGTCCCACTTTGATGCGACTTGAGGTCCATAGACCTCAAGAATACACAGGCATTGCTTCAAGACACATCAAAATCGCACGATTTTCAGGTCACAATAGTGGAAACCTAGCCTAAAGGACCAAGCATGACATCATACAACCTGCTTCGCATGACACCATACTATCTGCTTCGCATGATACCATACAACCTGCATTGCATGACACCATAATACTTGCATTGCATGACACCATACTACCTGCATTGCATGACATCATACAACCTGCTTCGCATTACACCATACTACCTGCATTGCATGACACATTTCCGACTTAAGTACAGGCGGGCAGTCCCTAACGAGTTCGTAACTCGGGGACCCCCTGTATTGTTATTAGATTAATTTATTAATGTTTCCTTCGGGTGTAGTAAAGAATAATTTCGCATTTGAAATTTTACGCAATTAGATTTTGGGTCTCCACAACCATCTGTTTGTTTTAGAGCCCTGAAGAAGCGGGGGATCTTTGTACTCACAGAACATGGAAATGCAATTATTTTAGTAAATCTAAACTTATAAATAGATTTTCTCATCAGCAGTATATAGCAGTCTTATGACTTCTATGAGTGACTGGTTAAAGCTTGTAGGAGGAGTTTTCATTCTGCTCTGACTGTCCGATGAGGCTGCAGGACCGCTGACCCTCTGGACAGTGCTGATTGGCACCCTCCCAAGAAAAAAAAAAAAATCAGTAGCAATACACACAAAACTGAGCATGTGCTGTTGTGGATTTATTAATGCTTTAATAAAATGACTATTTCTATTATGCTGAATCTCCTTACTCAAAGTGCCTCACCTAAGAGACCCCCTCCCATCGAGTGAGTTCAGGAGTCCAATACAAGGCATCAGCAGAAAACCTGGATGAAACTGGCCAGACGAGACCCTTAGATAAGAGTCTTCCAATCCACAGATGACAACACAACTAGACTTTGAATATGTTTTTGCAAATAATGAGTCATCTCTTACTATAAAGGGGGCTATACGCCCAGAGCAATAAAGGAAGCTTTTCACTGAACAGTGTGTGTCAGCGTACTCCTTCTAAACATGCATGCATGAACATTTGAATTGGACCAGGTGCAGATAACTCGGCTAGACATTTAGTCTGGAATCCAAAACAGTGCAGCGTGCCCCCAAGGCTCTGTTCTATCAGGAGATGGATTGGGGACAGTGGAAGAAGGGGAGGATCAGAGAAGACAGGTTTAAACAGCCTATTAACACAATGCGGACGAATAACCCCTTAGGTTCCACAGTGAGTATAATAAGAATGCTTTACTGCATATACACACCGATTTTACTGCTGTGGGTTTAGTAAAACTTTGGGGTTGATTTACTAAAGGCAGATAGACTTTGCACTTTACAAAGTGCACTTGTCCTCTGCAAGTGCAGTTGCTCCAGAGATTAGTAAATGAGCAGAGGCTCTGATGACTTCCATCATCCAATCGCGTGCAAGCAAAAATTAGTTTTTTTCATTTTCCTTGTACGTGATTGGGTATCCTTTGCAAAGTGGAGCCTTACCTCATTTACTTAGTGCTGGAGCAACTGCACCTGCAGAGGGCAACTCTGGGCAAGTCTATTTGCCTTTAGTAAATCAACCCCTGTAAGTGACATAAATACAAATTCTTTGGTGGGTAAAACAGCTCCCATAGATGTACAGTTTTTCATCTGTGTATTTAGCTCCTTGCCTGGAGGTTATTACACCAGAGCAGAAGAAAAGGGGGGATCAGAGGTAGAGCTTCCCCTCTTTTTGGAAAGATTTACTCTGTCACATCTCAAGGACAGGAAGTGAAAGGAAATCTTTCCGCTGGAAGAAATAAGAACCCGACAGACGTTGTAACCCTTTCCCATTTTAATCGGTTTTGGCTGGATTAGACCTTCTCAGACCCGCATCTATCAACCATTCTCACTAAATCTCAATATCACTTGACATTCCTCATACATAAACACTATCCTGTGAAAGATAAAACAACAAATGTGCTAAACTGGCATCATTAAGATCTAGCTACAAGGATGTATTACAGAAATTTCGATATCACGGATGACAAGATGGCTACATACAAAGAACAACATTAAACAACAAACCGATAGGACACCGATGAGGTATTTAGATAGCAAAGAAAAGGAATTGTAAGCCCAATACAGCGCAACACAGACTGGGAAGTACGGCATGTCTTATCAAAGTCCCTTTTTTTTTCCCCTTCTTCAGAAATGTTTATTTTAGTAGTTGTCAGCCCAAAAACAAAAAAAAAAAAAACTCCATTAGCTTTAGGTTATTCTGTTAATAAAAGCTCTGCGTCCTTTTTTTTTCTCTTTAGCATAGCATCCTGATATAGATAGAGAATTATCAACCAAAATGCTCACAGTAGGTTCACTTCACATTACACATTTGAACTTCTTGTGTCTCCTCCGTCTTTATCTGGTTAAAATTACCCGACCATTTTTCTTTTGGATGGTGGGATGAGATGGCAGGGGAGATCGTTGGGAAGCTCATGGCCTTCTAGTTTAACCTTGATGAGGTGATTGGCTAAGGCAAACTCTTCGTCGTCCAGCAAGCCGTCCTTGTCTATGTCGGCCAGTTTCCAGATCTTGCCTAGCACCGTGTTAGGCAGTTTGGACTTTACCATTTCCCTCTTGGCATTGGCCCCAGTGACCTTGCCATTGACCGGAGACAGCGTGTAGAAGATTTCATCGTACATGGGCTTGTCTCTGGATACCACCCAGTCTGCATCATCGATGCCTTCTCCTGCCCCCTCGCCATAACCGTGTCCAAATGGGCCATTCTGGGTGCCCTCAAATGCACCTCCCTTGACTATCTGAACTGGTTTCTGAGTTTCCTCCTGTCTAACTAGGACCATCAAGTGAGCGATGTCATGTGCTAACATCTCGTCCACGGTTTCTAGAAGCTTGTTCTTTATGGGTTGGAATTTTGTGAAGTCTTGGGATTGTAGAAGGTCCTAAGCAAAAACAAAAAGAAGAAATTTAGAAGCTCACACAACAGGTATTTAATCTATACTTGAGTAAAACTCAGAGCACAAAAAATTCCTAATTAAATATGTTCTTCAATAGCCACAGAGGAATTAAATACACTCTGTGTTCACTAAATGGAACAAAAGAATGCTTGTAGCAATGGATTTTTTGGGACATATAGTAAATTGCATCACAGAATGAATTCATAAAACCATAATGTTTATTATACAGCTATTAAAATTGTATATAGCACCATATAGCAGTATGTCCAATATTTGCAAAGTAAAGTCCACAGTTTTTATTTTTTTCATTTCAACATCCACATGTCATCTCAACGCGTTTCTTATGCTTTAAACATCTTCATCAGGAGCACATGTGATCATCCGTATCCATGTAGGGGAACCCAGTTGTGTAGAATCAAACGTTTCTGTAAAGATTTCTGGAGTAGGACTTCTCAATTCCAACAGTGAACATCTGAGGGACAGTGAATTTGTAATCCAGAAAATATTTATTAGTCCTTTTCTAATTTCTCACATCAAGTCTGGGGGACTTAAAAAACAAGCAACAATATTCATAAAAAAAATTCAAAGCTTTTCTGGTCTGGAGATGAATCCAACTATTCAAAGAAATGATGCATCAACAAGCTCAGATGTATAACCCACATAGCAATGTATGCAATGCAATCCAGTTGGACTCAGTAACTGAGTAACTGAGTTAAAATAAATGGAGTTACCTAACGCAGTTACTTTAGAGGGTAACGAGTAATCTAACTGATTACTTTTCCCCTCATGGTAACGCAGTTCCCATTACTTGGGCGGCATTACCCCAATTACATCTACCGCCACTAGATAGCAGTAGTGTAATTCCGCTGTCCTGCCGAAAAATTTCCCCCACCGGATAAGGACCCCCTGTACTGCGCAGGCGCAGCGCTTGCACAGTATGAAGGACTACGGAGCTTACGAAAATTGCCGAACCTAAACAGCTCTAAATGAACTCTATACCGCGCAGGCACAGTTAACATGTAATTGTACAAGGCGATGCCGCACGCTCCCGATGCTCGTGCTACTCTGCAAGGGGCGTATCGTGTAACTAAGGGGCGGGTCTAGTATTACTGTAACCAAGGGGCACATTTATTATTATTGTTATATATCGAGCGCTGCCCATTAATTTAACATTCGCCCTCTTCTGTAGCCATCCGCCCCTTACACAATATAATAATAATAGACCCGCCCCTTGCTTACAAGCTATAACAGATCTGCCCCTTGGTTAGAGTAATAATAGAGCAGCCCCTTGGTTACACGATATATAACAATAATAATAATTGCACCCCTTGCTTACAGTAATACTAGACCCGCCCCTTAGTTACAAGTATAGAATATTAAAAAAAAAAGTCACAGTTACTTTGCTGCGTAACTAATTACTTTTCCAATGTAGTAACTGAGTTACTAACGCAATTACTTTTTGGAAGAAGTAATTTGTAACTTAAAAAAATAAAGCAAACACTGCGCTAATCCCTAACCAATGAAATGAAAATGTGATAAACACTTAAATGAGTTCGGTGTGATGAGAAAAAAATATTAAAATAATTGGGAAAAGCAGCAGCTAAAAAATGTGAGATATACACAATAAACAAGACTAAGGTGTCCTTTTATGAAACTGAGATCAGCTGCGATCCCAAGTCTCACAGCTGATCTCAGGTCTTTACCAGTGTATGAAACTGAGGTAATCAGATGAGAACATGTTCTCCACTGATTATCTCAGCACAGTGAGAATCTGTAACTGACTGTCACAGAAACGGGCAGTGTATGAAGGTGCGATCTCAGCACCTCACTGGCGATCTGTGACAGGATTCTCACTTTCTGATTCACCATCTCAGAGGTGGAGTATCAGAGAGAGAAGCGGGAAGCTGCCTCAGTATTCTGGAGAAAGCAGGAAGTCTTTTGACTTCCTTCTTTCACTCAGGAGTAGCCATACAGTGAGAGAACATCATCCCCACCATTACACACCCCAAAACGAGCAGGTTAGCAATCTAAAGTGTATATATATATATATATATATATATATATATATATATATATATATATATATATATAGATATTTCTATATCTATATCTATCTATCTATCTATCTATCTATCTATCTATATAATAGATAGATAGATATACACATACACATTGAAATAAACACACACACACATACACATATATATATATGCTGTATGCTATGATATATATATATATATATAGATAGATATAAATATATATATATATATATATATATATATATATATATATATATGTATATTTATTATTCTACCTGCATTTAAATGCTATTATTAATGTAATTTTTATATCATTTTTAATTTATTAGTAAATAACATTTTGTAAACCCTGAAATATGGTTTTACCCATGGCATGTTCCATTAGGCTACTTTCACACTGAGGCTCTGGGCGTGCTGGCGGTAAAGCGGCGCTATATTTAGCGGCACTTTACCGTCGTTATAGCGGCGCTTTTCGAACGCTAGCGGGGCAGTTTTACCCCTGCTAATGACTGAAATAGGGTTAAAACCGCCCGCAAAGCGCCACTGCAGCGGCGCTTTGCAGGGGGGTTTGGAGCGCTGCCCCATTGTTTTCAATGGGAAGAGGCGCTTTAGGAGCGGTAAATACACAGCTCCTACAGCGCTCCAAAGATGCGGCTTGCACATTTTTGGAAATTTTTCAGCATCCTGCAAGCGCTCCAGTGTGAAAGCCCGCGGCTGTTTGAAGGCGCTTTGCAGGTGCTATTTTTAGAACTTTAGGCCCCTTTCACACTGGGGCGGTTTTCAGGCGGTACAGCGCTAAAAATAGCGCCTGTACACCGCCTGAAAAAACCGGCCCCATTCACTCCAGTGTGAAAGCTGGCGGGCTTTCACACTGGAGCGGTGCGCTAGCAGGACGGCAAAAAAAGTCCTGCTAGCAGCATCTTTGGAGCGGGATAGGATCGGTGTATTCACCGCTCCTATACCGCTCCTTTACATTGATTTGAATGGGACACCGCGGTAATACCGCGGCAATACCGCCGCTACGGCGTCGCTCTGCGGGGGATTTTAACCCTTTTTTGGCCGTTTGTGGGGGGTAAAACCGCACCACAAGCGGCTGAATCTCGCGGGCAAAACGACGGTAAATATAGCGCTGCTTTACCGTCACGGCGGCTCCCGCCCCAGTGTGAAAGGGGCCTTTCACACTGGGCCTTTTCCAGGCGCTACAGCGCTAAAAATAGCGCCTGAAAAAATCCGGCCCCTTTCACTCTGCTTTCACACTGGAGCGGTGCGCTAGCAGGACGGTCAAAAAAGTCCTGCTAGCAGCATCTTTGGAGCGGTGAAGGAGCAGTGTATTCATAATTCAAATTGAAATCAATGGGACAGCGCGGCAATACCGCCGGCAAAGCGCCGCTGCAGCAGCGCTTTGCGGGCGGTTTTACCCCTTTTTCTGCCGTTAGCGGGGGTTAAAACTGCACTGCTAGCGGCTGAAAACCGCCGCTAAAACGACAGTAAAGCAGCGCTAAATAAAGCGCTGCTTTACCGCCAACGCCGACGCCACTCCCGCCCCAGTGTGAAAGGGGTCTTATACAGGGATTTATCAATTATGAAATATATTTTATTTTAATTTATTAATAAATATTTATACTTGTATACTTTATTAAAATTATTTTTTAATGATTATAAATGTATTTTACATTTATATGAATGGTGTATAGCTGCATTACATATGTGGATTACATTCATTTACTATACACCATACACATTTAAATAGGCACATGTGTGACATTTAAATATTGATAAAAAACAATGTTTTATAATAATTAGGTTAATGTATATTGTGTAGGGGGAATTTAACTTTATTATTTTATTAATATGTAGGGGAATAATGTGTTAATTAGTGTTTAACTTTTGTATTTTAAATCGCCTCAGACTGTAATCCCGCTACATCTCGCGAGATTACAGTGTGAGGAGAAATTCTGAGGAGTTCCCGGCGTTTGTAGATCGCTTCTCAACTCAACATGAGAAGCGATCTACAGACAATCATAAACAGGCACTCCGGGGAGAGCGATCTCCCCTGAGAATGCCTGAGAAATGAATAGCGGTATTTTACCGCACTTTAATAAAAGGACACCTAAATGACGTCTTCCCCAGAAGACGTCATTGGACGAAACGGACGTAGGGAGGCTGACGCACTGACGTCATCACGTTCCGCATTGAGAGCGGGTGGATTGCTAGCCGGCCGGCGTATTATACTTTCATTTATCTTCTGCTAGTGCACATTTTCCTTTGTGTAAGTAGGATGTTATTTTTGCTTTAATAAATTTGTTACATGGTATCACACTATGGGAGCATCCCTTGTTTTCATATATTTACATGCTGCTTGCTGAGCGATTCCTGGCTTCATATCCCTGGAGAGTTCGCATGCTAAGGTTGATCTGAAGGGGTATTACTACAGAAATTCTGGTTCCTGGTCAATCATGAAAGGGGTGATTCGGATTGGTGCCGAGTTTTGATGGTCCAGGCATGTCCCGATATCATATCACAGGCTTATCTAAGCTTGCCCTCTGGTAAGCACATTTTTAGAGTGGTGGTGCATCACGGTACATTTGGTGGATTCCTCACAGTCACTTATTTTGGATTTCATATCATCACATCTAAGACTTAATATTTAGTCACTTAAGACTTCATTGGACTTTTATTTGGTGGTTTCACATATATGATTTTGCACATATATTGAATGGTCAATTATTTTTGGCATTTTAATCATATTATTTAGCGCGGCTTTTTGTATTATTTAATTTGTAACTTAACTAATTACTTTTTTAAAGTAAGATGACCAACACTGCTCGGGGGATGGTCTCTGAAGTACCTCTCATCTGCTGATTAGTAGGGTTGAATACATTGCTGTGTAGGTTAAAGATCTAAGCTTGTTGATGCACCACTTCTATGGTTAGATTCAGCTCTAGACCATAAAATAGTAGAACTTTTGTATGAATATATTGTCTCTTGTTTTTGAAGTCCCCCACTCTTGATGTGAGAAACTATAGGACTATTTTTGAGAATTATAATTTTCTGGATTGCCAATTCGCTGTCCCTTGGATGTTTCCTTCTGGAATTGTGAATTCCTATTCCAGCAAACTGTACAGAAACTTTTGATTTTATACTACTGGGTTTCCCTATAAGGATACTGTGCTCCTGATGAAAAGGTTTAAAGCAGTCGAAATACGTTAAGCTGACATGTGGATGTCGAAATGAAATAGAATCTGTGGACTTTACTTTGCAAATATTGGGCATATATTGGGCATGGTACTATATTCAATTTTATTATCTGTATAATAAACTTTATGGTTTTATGAATTCATTATGCGGTGCCATTTATTATATGTCCAGAAAAAAATCCATTGCTACAAGAATTCATTTATTTCACACATAATTCAAGATAAGGGCATATAGGACAGAGAACCTTTAACTTTTTTTGTTTGTGTGCACCAAATACTTTGCAAACCCAGATATTATTATAGCAGTGGTATTATTACTGTGCTGAAATTAACTTGTGCAGAGTGCAGATCTGTGGGAGGGACCCAGCAGACCCCACAAACTACAGGCTTCCTGTAGAAAACAGAAGGGGGCAGGTACAAGACCAGTCACACTGTGTAAAGAGAGGGAGCAGCAGTGACCGGTCTTTATTACAGGAAGCTCCTGCACAGAAAAACGTTGACACTGGATTACTGCAAAGATCTGGAAAAAATCCGCCAAAATTCAAAATAGAATACACATTTTGCTTGTATTTAGAAAATATTAGCTTATCCCTGAGTTCAGCTTTAAAAATTCCCTTTAGAATGTAAGCTCTATGAGCAGGGCCCTCCTGTACCTTTTGTATTGAACTGTACTGTAATTGTGTTGTCCCCCCTATACATTGTAAAGCGCTGCGTAAACTGTTGGCGCTATATAAATCGTGTATAATATAATAATAATAATAATAATAATAAATAGGCAAAACACAGGGAAATGTATTCCAGGGATGTACCAAATATTTTTTTTTTTTTTTTTGCCCATGCCAGCATTTTAACCCTCCACATAATATTTCAGCATCGAGCTTTCATGCCACAGCATAGACCAACATCTGAGCATGCAGACCCAGGAGGATCCACATTACTAACATATTATAAATGAGGTCTGTACAAACATAATACAGAGAGGAATCAATCACAGATATCCCGTTACTTGTGCCAGAGCCCTCTTCTTTTGAAAAAATAAAATACAAAATGTTTTCTGCTTGGATCTTCTTCCCTCAGGACAGAGCCAAGTTTACACCAGCGGGATCTGGAACTTATCACTGCTCCTTGCCATGGCTTATTTTAATCTAGTAAATGACAGTGTTGCCTTGGAAAAGTTTGACATTTTCCTAAATAAACAAGAGAGCTCACTTAAATTTAGCCTTTTTTTATCTTTAGAAAAACTGCTATAGAATTTTTCTAAAACCATCTGATGTCTGAACAATATATTTTAAAATTTCACTTCACTTACAATGGATATTTCATGACGACTTCATATATTTCAGTTTTTGGTACATGCTGATAAGTTAAACCACCTAACTTTTTTCTTATATCTCTCAGTGACTCCGTAGGTGAGGTTAAACTTAACAACTAGAGTAACACAGATCTCGCCCCTTTAAAAAATACTTCTTTGTTCCAGCACCTCCAGGCTCCCTTGGGTGCTGACAGATGAAGGAATTATGGAACTACTGACATGTAAGTCAGTAATGGCTAATGGTTAATGGCTGGACCACTAGCTATTATTTTAAGTAAATCTGCAAATTTAAAAACATTAAAAACAACTTTTGAAATTAGAGCTGAACTCCCGGCTGGAGACACAGTTACCCGTGCGCCCCAACTCCAAACTGTCTCGAGCAACCTTACTCAACTGTTTTATCCCAGAGGAACCATTGACCTAATTTTCAGGTCTCAGGGAACTCCTGCTAAAACCACTTTATCAGAGGCCTCCTACATTTGTGGTTAGTAGAGAGAATCTCACTTTAACAGTGGTGGTCATAATGCCATCCTTACAGATAGCGTTGACCCTGGAAGTATGCAAGCACATTCAGAAGGGAGGTCAATCTGCCACAGCTCAAGGAACCCCTACCAACCTCTGGAGAAACCCTAGGGTTCCACAAAACCCAGATTGAGGATGGCTGGTCTAGACGATGATAAATAGAGTTACTTTATTACTCCCTGGGGAGATGGTGCTCTTCTCTGGCACTCCCATGATGTTGGCAGATCCTTGAAGACTTTGTGTACAATGCAGGACCACTAGTCTTGCACAGAACATAATAATGTCAGGGAGCTAAGACTGGTTGGGCAGCGATGACAAGCAGCCTTCGGGTACTGGTTGTGTAGTGTGGAGAAATTCTGGCAGAGCGAGAAATAAGGTACGTTTCCCCTTATTCCCAATTCCCCTAGACAAAATGATAAGGCGGATCTTGCAGTACAGGCAGGGGCTCACTCTAAGGGTACCTTTTCTTCAAGGAATAGATATATGAATGAATGAGCTTGTCAAGCCCAGACAAACTACAGCGCTCAGGAGTGGTCTAATAAACCAGGCATACTGTGGGTGGTAATTGTAATGAATCTACCAAATGGATGGATCATAAAAAAAAAATAAAAAAGTATCAAAAAAGAAATAAGGGATGAAAATGATTGGTAAATGACAATACTAATCACTAATGATATGTACCAACAGTATTGAAAGATGTGCGTGGGATAGCCCAGAGTGCTAAACCTAGATAAAAGTAGGAGCTGCAGCTAGAAGACCAGAGAGGGTGCTCACTTTCCAACCACTGGAAGAAAATAAAAGAAACAAACAGCACAACTCCATATAGCATTAAAAACTAAAAAGTAGAAATGTACTCACTAAAGTACGCATGTTTAGGGCATGACATAAAGGTGACTTGGGAGTCAGAAATGTTCGAAGTGCAGCCAGAGGACCACAATCCTTGGTTACTGGATGGGGATGAAGCATGCTGAAGATGGAGGAAGCCAATGTCACTGCAAATGCAATCAGCGTTCAACCCAGGACTGTAATCCCCAACGTCACTGTAGACACATGCGTTATAGATATGCCTCAGCCTGATGAATAAGCCAACCGGCCTCGAAACGCGCCCCGTGTCTACAACGCATGTGTCTACCGTAATGTCGGGGATTCCAGTCCTGGGTTGAACACTGACTGCAGTTGCAGTGACAGCAGCTTCCTCCATCTTCAGCACGCTTCATCCCCAGCCGGCGGCCAAGGCTGGTGGTTCTCTGGCTGCCATCTTGGACAATTCTGGCTCCCAAGTCACCTTTATGCAATGTCCTACACATGCCTACATTTGTGAGTGCTTTATTTTATATATTTGTCAATAAATTGTCTTTTTTTTTTTTTAATGCTACACTGTAGAGTTGAGCTGTTTCCTTTGTTATCTTCTTCTCCAGCCAGGATTTCAGCTGTAACATGGTAAAGTTTATATGACATTTTAGTTATTAGATTTAGATCTTCTGGGATCCAGGACACTGAACAGGATGGAGAAGCAATTGAGCAGGCACCTGGAGGGGGCAGCTATGTGACACCAGTGGAAATACTGCATGGCTTCAGGTTTGCTTTCACCTAAACAGAGCCCCTAACATTAAAGGGGTTGTAAACCCTTGAGGTTTTTCACCTTAATGAATTATATGCATTAAAGGTGAAAAACCTTTCGTAGTGCAGCAGCCCCCCAGAGCCCCAGAATCGTTCCAGTGACAGGGACGAGCAGAGCAGCTCCAGCTGCTGTCTTGGGTTCTCATTGGCTGGATTGATAGCAGCAGGAGCATTGGCTCCCGCTGCTGTCAATCAAAGCCAATGACACAGGAGCTGGGGGCGGGGCCGAGTTCTGCTGTCTGTATCAATGGATGCAGCCAGGAGCGCCGCTGGGGGCCCCTCTATGCAAAACCCTTGCACAGAGGAGGTAAGTATAACATGTTTGTTATTTAAAAAAATAAAAAATAAAACACCTTTACAATCCCTTTAGAGACAGTTCACACTTAAGCGACCTGAAAGTCGGCACAACTTTGTCAGGCAACTTCAGGGAATTCTTTGGTAATCTTTCTGTAATGTCGGATCCAAATCACATAAATTAAGATAAGGATCCCACTTGGAGGCAATTCCATTGAAATCTATGGGTAGAAGTCGGCTAGAAGTTGCCTTGAAGTAGTACAGGAACCTTTTCTGAAGTCGGAGTGACTTCAGTAGTGTACATTAAGATGGCTTTCATTCACTTCAATGAAATGTATTATGTCCAGCAAATTGGGGCAACTTGAGGTCTGACAAGTCGGCTCTCAAGGCGCTGTAGTGTGAACCGGCACTTAACCTAAAACCTCAGGTGAAATGGATGCTATCTCAGCGATAAGTGCTACAACAAGAAATACTGTTAAACCATGAAAATGCTATCGCAATGAAGGTATAATTCAGGGAAATGTTTGGAGCCTATGAATGTGTAAGAAATTTGCGCAACAGTCCAAAGACAGTGTATAGTTACAAATTTAAGAATATAAAGTGCTGTGAGTGTCACATCTTTTTATCGTTTTTTTAATTGTGGACTTATTACTTTTAACCACTTCCCGCCTGGTCAATAGCAATATTGACGTCCGAGAAGTGGTTCTGTTATCCTGACTGGGGGTCATATGACGTCCTTCAGGATAACATGCCGCCGCGCGCCCGTGGGGGCGCGCATCGCGGCGATCGGTGGAGTGGTGTGTCAGTCTGACACACCGCTACACTGATCTTGGTAAAGAGCCTCTGGCGGAGGCTCTTTACCATGTGATAAGCTGTGTCCAATCACGGTTGATCACGATGTCAACCAGAAAAAGCCGTTGATCGGCTTTTCCTCACTCTCGTTTGACAGACGCGAGTAGAGGAGAGCCGATCGGTGGCTCTCCTGACAGGGGGGGTCTGCGCTGATTGTTTATCAGCGCAGCCCCCCCCCCTCAGATGCCCACACTGGACCACCAGGGACTCCACTAGGACAACCAGGGAAGTGGGCAACATGTGGATGGCCAGGTATGTACCCCCGGCCATCCACATGTGCAAATGATGCCCACAAATGGGCACTGACTTGCACCATTATGTACCAATCTGTGTCACCAGTGCCACCCATCACCCAGCAATGCCACCCATCAGTGTCATCAGTGCCACCCATCAGTGCCCATCCGTGCCCACCTATCAGTGCCCATCCATGCCACCTATCCGTGCCATCCATAAGTACCCATCAGTGCCACCCATAAGTGCCCAGTGCCGCTTATGAGTTCCCATCAGTGCCGCCTATAAGTGCCCATCAGTGCTGCATACCAGTACCACCTATCAGGGCCCATCATCAGTGAACGTCAGTGCCACCTCATCAGTATTAACTCATTTGTGCCACCTCATCGGTTCCCATCAGTGCCGCCTTATCAGTGCCCGTCAGTGCAGCCATATCATTGCCCGTCATTAAAGAAGAAAGCGTACTTATTTAAAAATAAGAAAAACTTTTTCTTTTTTCAAAATTTTCGGCCTTTTTTTATTTGTTGCGCAAAAAATAAAAATCGCAGAGGTGATCAAATACCACCAAAAGAAAGCTCTATTTGTGGGAACAAAATAATAAAAATTCTGTTTGGGTACAGTGTTGTATGACCGCCCAATTGTCATTCAAAGTGTGACAGCGCTGAAAGCTGAAAATTGGTCTGGGCAGGAAGGTGTCTAAGTGCCTGGTATTGAAGTGGTTAAGCTTAGCAGTTTTGTTCAAAATATATAGGAGCATAATTACAAGACTCACTATTACTTATCACCATGTTTGCTTTTTGTTTTTTTGCATATAATCATCTCCTTGCAATCATTATAGATTTATTCATTAATTTTTAGTTTAGAGCAACACTTTATATTCTGATAAAGCTTTGGAGCCTATGTACAAGGTGCTGCATCACTGCAGTAGAAAAAACTGCCAAGAAATCTGCATAAAACCGGGCTGAGTGGAGCACGCACAGGTGCAGCATTGTATTCATAAAACTTTGGAAAGGGTTTGTATACTCAACAGTACCTGAAGTCTCCTTTCGGTCCCGCACCCCAATCACTGTCCAAATCTTGCCGCCTTAACCCCCTGCAACATCTCCAAAATACGCCCCTTTCTAACCAATGACACCACAAAGCTCCTTGTTCACTCCCTGGTCATCTCTCACCTCGATTACTGCAACTCCCTCCTCATTGGCCTACCTCACTTCCATAACTTTTCCCGAGCCTCTCCCATCCTATGGAACTCCCTACCCTAATATGTGGGATTATCTCCTACTCTGTTTGCTTTTAGACGATCCCTGAAAACCATCCTCTTTAGAGAAGCCTATTCTGCCCCCCCAACAACTGTATTTTTATTTTCAGAATCAGCTCAACCCCCACAGTTATTACCTTTTGTATCACCTGACCCTCCCTCCTAGATTGTAAGATCTAATGAGCAGGGCTCTCTGATTCCTTCTGTATTGAATTGTATTGTAACTGTAATGTCTGCCCTCATATTGTAAAGCGCTGCACAAACTGTTGGTGCTATATAAATCCTGTATAATAATAATACCTGCATCTTCTTAAGGTTGGGAAAGTCTCCTGGTGAGATCTGGTGTTCTTTCTCAATTCGACTGTAGATATCACCCAGACTGGCAACCAGCTCCTTTTTCTTGTTGTCCTTGCCAAACACCGATGGCATCTCCTTCTTCAGGGAACTGATAATATATGCGTGAACCTACGACAACAAAGAAGAGTCATGAGATTATTTCTGAAATTCAACTCCAGCCAAAACTTTTTTGTTAATGTGTGACAGAGAAGGGGCAGAGGAATCTATGCCTCCCATTGGATAGATGTTCTCCCATTTCATTTTGGAATTGGACGTTTTGGAAAATGTCTCCATTGGGGATACAGACTGGAAAAAAAGTACTTCTTTTTCAGTAAAGTGTGGATAGGTTCTAATTACTATGCACGTTTCCCTGTCCTGGTAACCTCCCCTCCTTTCCTGGTCTGCTTTCACCAGGATAGGAAGAAAGGTTAAATCTCCCTAACAGGGTCAAGCATAGAAAATGTTTTTTTCTCTTCTCAAGTTCATCCAAAAATTAAAAAACAAAAGCCTTAGGGCTTATACACAATCTAATCCCAGCTCTGTGCTAGGACGCTGTGATGTGAACTCTGGAGCCCAGGATGGCAAGCCACTACCCTGCTCCTCCATACACCAAGCTAGTAGATGGGACACCTGCTGGCACCTCTGCTGCCCCTTATGACCTGATACTCAGTGTGCGCTCTGCAACAGGAAGGCTGCAATGAAGGACCCGGTGCCAGTGGTGGTGAATACTACATAATGGTGAAGGGGTAAATGAGGAAAGGAAAGGGGATTTTTGCGGTACCAAGTAATAGAGGAGGACTCGTGGTTTTTCAATAAAAATAGTAAAATTAATTTAGAAAAAACATAATAAAGACAATACAGTATAAAAAAATGTATAAACCAGCCAGCGTGAAGCACAACAGAGAGGGGGGATTTGCTTCACAAATGGCTGGTAAAACACATACAGCCTGTGAGACTTTAGGATAACAAATTAAAGGCCTATACATCAATATAGTTCAGGGTACAGATACAATTTCAGATGTAAGCGACCGACATGTTTCGCCAAACATATGTATGTGTTTTACCAACCATTTGTGAAGGAAATCCCCCCTCTCTGTTGTGCTTCACGCTGGCTGGTTTATACATTTTTTATACTGTATTGTCTTTATTATGTTTTTTCTAAATACATTTTTCTATTTTTATTGAAAAACCACGAGTGCTCCTCTATTACTTGGTACCGCAACAATCCCCTTTCCTTTCCTCATTTACCCATTCACCATTTAAATTTGGGATGAGGTACCTCCATTAGTGAGAATTCTATGCCAGCCCCTTTAATACTACATAATGTGTTTGCGCTCACTTATACATAAAAATTTGAAGAGAAATTTTTACAAATTTTCTTAGAAAGCATTACTTAAAAAATGGGAACATGCAATACTACTTTAAATATATAAACATATACTGACACTAAAATAGGCTTCTATGTTCAGTCCTTGTGTAATTCTATTCCTATAGATCACAGGTGTCAAACACAAGGCCGTGGGGGCCATTTCATGTGGCCATCGCACCTCTTCTGCAGCTGCAGGAGCCCTCCTCTGGTCCTCCTTCAGACCCCTACTTTCTGCTTTCAAGCAATGCATCCAGCTTCTTCCCAGCAGCAGCATAAGGAAAGGGGGGGGTGCAACTTCTGATGGTGGGGTGGCTCTTGACATCTAATGTAAGGGGAGGGGATGCGCTGGACATCTAATCTTACAGATACAACCGGCCCTTTTGAGAGAAATCATAATGCTGATGCGACCCATGATGAAATCTGTTATAGAGTAAAGCCTGCTTTGTTTACCCACATGCCGACCAGCCGCTGCAGTTGTACTGCGGCAGAATGGCACGGCTGGGCAAAACAACGTTATGTAACGTTGCTTCGCCCTGTGGCGGCGCACGCGCGCCCCCCGAGCCAAAGCCCCCCGAGCCACCGCCGGACTCCCGCGATCGCTCGGGGCACACGGAGAACCAGGAACTGTGTGTGTAAACACACAGTTTCCGGTTCTCTGAGGGGAGAACTGACAGATCGTCTGTTCATACAGAGTATGTTAACACGATCTGTTATCTTCCCTGCACTGTCCCCTCCCTCTTCAGTTAAAACACAAACTAGGACTCACTTAACCCCTCCACTGCCAGTGACATTATTACAGTAATCAGTGCATTTTTAATCACACTAATCGCTGTATTAATGCCAACGGTCCCAAAAATGTGTCAAAATTGTCCGATTTGTCTGCCAAAATGTCGCAGTCATGATAATAATCGCTGATCGCCGCCATTACCAAAACAATTATTAATAAAAATGCCATAAAACTATCACCTATTTTGTAGATGCTATAACTTTTGCGCAAACCAATCAATATATGCTTATTGCAATTTTTTTTTACCAAAAATATGTAGAATACGTATCGGCCTAAACTGAGGAAAAAAAAGTATTTTTGGGGGATATGTATTATAGCAAAAAGTAAATAATAATGCGTTTTTTCAAAATTGACGCTCTTTTTTTGTTTATAGCACAAAAAATAAAAACCGCAGAGGTGATCAAATACCACCAAAAGATTGTGGGTAAAAAAGGAAGTTGATTTTGTTTGGGAGCCACGTCGCACGACCGCGCAGTTGTCAGTTAAAGCGACGCAGTGCCGAATTGCAAAAAGTGCTCTGGTCTTTGGCCAGCCAAATTTTCAGGTAATATGCAATAAACAGGGATATGCACTGTATAAAGTACAGGCCACAGGCTGAGATTCAAAACAAATCAGGTGTCCCTCTGGGTGTGAATGCAGCTTCCAGAGTTGGAATCACATGTAATAAGGGGATGGCGGTACTTGAATATCCTGAAGCAGCTTGTGATCTGTTCCACCTGTGATTACATGAGTGCAGCACATAAAGCATCATCTGTGGCTCCTGGAACTTGCAATACTGAATCAAACAGGGAGTTGCCCACTATAAAGTTAAACAGTGCAGGCTGTAGACAGACTAAAAAGTAAAGAAAGTGAAAATTATACTGGTCTGGATCTGTGATGACAGCCCTCAAAAGCACTCGAAGAAAATATTTGTAAAGCTACTTGGTGCTGGATATACAGTACAAAAAGAGTTAAAACATTTTAAAAGTGCAACTTATATTAATAGTAAATATTGTAATAATTAATCAAAATATGTGCTCAATATAAATAAACAATTGTTTCCCTTAAAATAGCTAATTCAAAACATTCTTGTGTCCCTGACTTCCAAATATTTAAAATGTAACCATTTAAACATTCACTAAAGGCAGACATCGACTGAGCATTCAACCACTAAATAATGATGCTCTCCTGCTAGAGGGTTATGGTGTACACTATGTTCCAGATACAGGAAAAAACAAAACAATAAACAAAAAAGAGTGTGCAAAACCATAAAAAAAATCAAAACAAACAGTAAAGTGATACAAATAATATCAACATTAATAAATAAAGCCACCAATATAGTGGAAAAAAAACAAAAACATTCTGTTTTAATAAAACAATGGTATAATAGAAATGAAAGTCCTCTCTCAAAGGATTATTCAGGGCTCCAGTAGAGGCCAATATAAACAACCGTGTGTGAAAAAGAAGCTCCAGTCCCGAAATAATATTTCAGAGCTCCACTAGGGGGCCAGTGTAAAGTCTTGTGTGAAAATGAAATGCCACAGTTCCACGTGTTTTTGTCCCAAACCACCTCAGACATATATTATATGAATCTTCTTACCGGATAACCAGGATCGCCAGATTATAAGAGATCAATAACGCAGGATACACCAAATGCGAATCACACCTGGGTATAGTAACAATCTCCATGCCCACCAAGTCCTCCAGTGCCCTATTCCAATAAACTTAACTGTTATTAATGAAGCAGTTAATGTGCCCTGGTTCAATAATAACAGTTAAGTGTATTGTGAGCGTCACATGATTGGGAGCCCATTCCACTGGCTCCTGAATGCAAACAATGACCGGGAGCATAAAGTGAAAAGTCTGGATGGCCGCAGTCCCATAAAATCACCTTTATTGATCCATGATAGAAAAACGACAATCCATACAGCAATGGGGGTACAAATACAGCACAGTAAATGCATTACACACCTTCCCTGGTGCTTAGTGATAGCTATGACTATACACACCTTCCCTGGTGCTTAGTGATAGCTATGACTATACACACCTTCCCTGGTGCTTAGAGATAGCTATGACTAAGCACCAGGGAAGGTGTGTAACGCGTTAACTGTGCTGTACTTGTACCCCCATTGCTGTATGGATTGTCGTTTTTCTATATGGATCAATAAAGGTGATTTTATGGGAGTGCGGCCATCCAGACTTTTCACTTTATGCTTCCTGGTGCATGCAGGGCCAGCACCCTTTCCATGTGCAGAGGTAGTGGAGTAGAGGGATTTTGTTACCTGGATCGGTGTATTTTTCTTCAATGACCGGGAGCAGTCGGAAAAAATGTGTTCAGTTTGCTGGAAGCATGCAGTGGGCACGCTTTTAGTACAGAGCCTTGGAGCAACATGGGCGTATATGTAAGGCAGCTGGCTGTTAAAGTGGTAGTAAACCTTGTAAAATAAAAATTCACCCTGCAACGCAATATCATAAACGTGCTAGTATGCATCGCATACTAGCACATTATGAGAGACTTACCTTAAAATGAAACTCTTCAATGGCGCACTGTCACCGATACAGAGGCTTCCATCTTCACCCGCTTATCATTTTGGACGTCACTCCCACGCATGCGTATGGGAGTCACTGTTTACAGCACAGACCTCTGAAGGAATGTTACGGTATGCTGTTCCTTCGGAGAGCATGTGCCGGTGACGTCACCAGCTGCTGCTCCGTGGAATATCTCCGAAACAGTCCACGTTTATGAGATATTCATTTTACCCACAGGTAGGCTTTATTATAAGCTTACCTGTAGTTAAAAATGTCACAGATGAGTTTACTACCACTGTAATGCCCACCGCATATATAAGAGGTAAGGGAACATATAAAGCTTTTACTTGGTACACTGTTTTATACATGTGTTTTGTTATCATAAGCTGACAAATGGGCAACAATTAGAAACGTGCGTTATTCATGTTTTTTACTGAAGATTCACTAAATATTTTTTAAACATTTTATTGTCCTTTGACAGCTGCAGCCTGTCGGCATCAGCTGTCAATGCGTCTCTCTCTGTGTCGGGGACAGTGACAGCTGAAGCCAACAATTTTGTTTGTAAACAAACATCATGTGATCTCTATGATAATGAACGTTAACCAATGGCTGTCAGTGATAACCCAGACTTGGAACTAGCAGAGTTCACAGCTTTGTTCTTTTAGTTCTAAAATAGGACCTGTAAATTTATATTTGCTTAATATAATACAACATAGATTAATATTTTCTTAGTATCAGGTGTTAAAGCATCAGCCACGTGACTCACTTTTGCCAGCCGCGCCCTTTTGATCAAGTCATTGAGTTTTCTCAGGGCTGCATTTCGTGGAAGACTCTGAATATCTCTGAAGAGGTCTTGCTCCTCGGCTTCAAACAGTTTGCGGTTATCAGGGATGAGAAGCGGGTGGGACCAGAATGAACCAATGTAGACTCTGATCACCTCTGGGGTGTTGACAATTTTCCCTAGGGACCACATGAGAGCACCATAGACCCTCATCAGCTGCTGGGTCTCTATCTGGTCAGCCTTGTTGAGGACTACACGCATTTTGTCTTCATGGTTCTTCAGAGCTTTGATGACTTCTGAGAACTCATCAGAAATGTCCAGCTTGTGAGCATCAAACAGCAGAATGATGCGGTCTACCCTCTCCGCGAACCACTCCAACACGGCTGCAAAGTCATATCCTGCAACGACACAGTACATGATAGAGTCATTACAGGCCATTAGTATAAAGAGAAACATGGAACATAATAAGGTCTGTTGGGAAGAAAATCCTGCATGTTATTATATTAGAAAAAAAAAGTTAATTAACAGAAATACAGGTGAAGTTAATCTTGTGATATTAATAAAACTAAAGGTTTTGTATGCTATTAGAGATTAGGGTTGCACCGATACTAGTAATCGGTATCGGGCCGATACCAAGTATTTTTCACAAGTATCGGTAATCGAGCAAATGCACCGATACCTAAAACCGATACTTTCAGGTTTGGTTCTATGAGATGTCAGTGAGGATGAACAAATGTTCCTCTGTTTAACCCCTTATTAACCCTTCATTTACTCTAATCAGCCCTAATTAACTCCCTATTCTCCATTTAATTATTATTTTTCTGTTTTGTTTGTTCACGTCTATTTTATAAACGATAAACAATTAAAACTTTTTTTGGTTTGCTTTGTTAGGCCCCTTTCACACGGACGCAGTCAGTTTAGGCATGTCAAAAACGTATCAGTTCTTATCCGTTGTCTCATCCGTTTTCATCCGTCATCCGTTCCGTTAATGTCCGTTTTCATCTGTTTTTTGTCCGCTTACATCCGTAAATGCACACGTTTACGTCCGTTTTTTCATCCGTTTTTTCATCCGTTTTGTTCCGTTTATATGTGTGCCTGTGCCTTTAAGAGGTTGAGTTCACAGATAAATACAAAACGGATGTTAACGGATCTTAACGGATCGGACGTTGACGGACGATGTCCGTCAACGTCAGTTAATATCCGTTTTGACGGATCTGAACGTATCCTTGTACGTTTAAAAAAAAACGGATAAAAACGGAAGCGGATGTTAACTGATGGTGACGGATGTTCATCCGTCTGCCCATAGGAATGCATTGTCGTCCGTCGACGGATGGAAGAAAAACGGATAGACGGTCCGTCCGTGTGAAAGGGGCCTTAGTGAATATTTTTACACATTTATATTAACATATATTTACACATTTCACATTGAAAAAGCACAAAATTAAAAAACAAAATAAATGTATTTATTTTGTAAATAACATTTCAATGCTTTGTACCATTGCTGACAGCTGAAGTGAAAACAAAACAGTTGCGGTAGGTATCGGTAATTGGTTTTGGCGAGTACTAAAAAAAAGTATCGGTACTCGTACTCGTAAAAGAAAAAATTGTATCAGTGCATCCCTATAAGGCTACTTTCACACTGGAGCGGTGGGGGCGCTGGCGGTAAAGCGGCGCTATAATTACCGGCGTTTTAGCAGCGCATTTCGGCCGCTAGCGGGGTGGTTTTACCCCCCGCGAGCGGCCGAAAAAGGGTCAATACTGTAAACATACCGCTCCTATAGCGAGCCAAAGATGCGGCTTGCAGGACATTTTCCAGCGTCCTGCAAGCGCACCGCTTCAGTGTGAAAGCCCTCGGGCTTTCACACTGAAGACACAGCAACAGCTGTTTCGGGTCGGTTTGCAGGCGCTATTTTTAGCGCAATAGTGCCTGCAAACCGCCCCAGTGTGAAAGGGGCCTTAGAGATCTATAGTCAAACAAGGTAAGTTCCATTCTCTATTTCTTTACAGTCTTCAGCTTCTGCAAATAGACAGTTGATAGTGGTGGAACAAGTATACCTACAACTCAATTTGTTGTGCACGTAAATCTGAGCTTTAGCTACTGAACTCTGTAAGCAGTGCAATATTTGTTTCAATAAGGCAGCTCAAAATAGACAGGTAAACACGTGAAAGCTACAGCTCCACCTATTGGCTTGAGATGATAACAAAGGAAGTTCATTTAAACATATGTGGAATAAATACAGGTCTATTTTCAGATAAAAATGTTACCAAAAAAAAGGCAAAACTCAATGAACCACTTGGTCTTTTATGTTTTTAACTATTCTAGTGCAACATTACAAATTATTCCAGTAAAAAATAAACACATTGTAAAATAATTTTTAATCTATACCATAATAAATAAATAAAATAAAAAAGATTCTGTACATCTCTGCAATACACGCACATTTTCACATATTTTGTCCCTACAAAAATGCTTCAAGTACAGAAAGCTATCCGTTTATCTTGCCAGGAATCCATTGAGCTCCTAACTTCCTGTAGTGAGCTGACAACACAGCTTCTACTGCACTGAAATTTCAATAAGTGTTGTCAGCCCTGACTAAGTTCTTTCCAACTTGACTACAGAATCTCTCCCCATGTTATGGAAGAGAGGAGAGAAAGAGGTGATATGATGTCAAAATCAGGATAAATGCCTAAGGTGGCAATGTGGCTGCTCCATAGATACAGTGCAGTCAGTCAGCACTAGGAGTGTGGAGAATAGGGCGCTCTGGATAACAAGGAAATTTTAACAAACAGTACATGACTGTCTCTTGAAATGTGAATAATGCACCACAGCAGCACTTTGGAGGAGGGAAGCACACTCTATAGGAAAAACAAAACAGAGAAGAAGGCGCTTCTAAGTGCAGTAATACCACACTTTAATGACAAGGAATGGTTAAAAACACTTACAAGATGGAAGTGAAAAGCAGGCATATCAATGAATTCATAACATCCAGAGGGATGCCTCCTGGGAATACAGACAGCTGCAGGTGGAAGTTCCAGCTGAAACATTGTGTCTCTGATCCAAGATGGAGGGCCGTGCTGTCAGGACCAGCATGGAATCCAGGCAATCGGAAGTGACGTCAGAGTGGGCGGGACATGTTTCGGAGCATGCCCAGTCACAAGTTGGAAGAAGGAGCAACTGGGCATGCTCCAAAACATGTCCCTCCCACTCTGACCTCACTTCTGATTGCCTGGATTCCATGCTGGTACTGACAGCATGAATAAGGAAAGGGATGGTCACAGCACCCAGGATGACATCCAAAATAGTATGTCTTTATTAAATACATGTACAAAGCTGTTTTACACGTCATGGATTCATTGATATGCCTAATTTTCACTTTCATCTTGTAAGTGTTTTTAACCCTTCCTTGTCATTAAAGCAGAGTTCCACCCAAAAGTGGAACTTCCGCTCGTTGTACTCCTCCCCCTCCTCCGGTGCCACATTTGGCACCTTTGGGGGGGGGGGGCAGGATACCTATCTTTCACAGGTATCCTGTTCCCACTTCCAGGAGCCGTGGGTATTGACGTTGCCTTCCAGGCTCCTCCCTCCTCCTTCCGCTGGCCGCCGGGCTGGTAGGAGAGTGGAGCGGAGCCTTGCACATGAGCAGTAGGGTTCCCGGCGTGAAGCCGTAAGGCTACACTACCGGATTCCCTTACTCACAATGGAGACGGCATGCACCCGACAGCCGATGAAAACATCAGCTTCGGTGCCGACATGCGTACAGGTAAGTGTCCGATTATTAAAAGTCAGAAGCTGCAGTATGTGCAGCTGCTGGCTTTTCATTTTTGCAGCGGTGGGGAGACCTCTGCTTTAAAGTGTTTTATTACTGCACTTAAAATCGCCTTCTTCTCTGCTTTGTTTTTCTTATACAGTCAGCACTGTCCCCTGAGGACAGGAGATGTGTTACAGGCAAGATCACTAGATGAAAATAAAGGAAAAAATAGCCTCACAAAATTAAAACTAATGCAACCAACACATCTAAGGACAGGTAAGCTGCAATATTTTACATTTTTGTTCATGGGTTTAGAAACACTTTAGGTTTATGAGTCTAACAGTACCTTTAGCTGGAGATATTAGATCTTAACAGTCCTTAGCAGGGACATTTCCTGACATATATTTGACCATTACAAAAACCATGCAAAATGTAACATCAAAAATGTTAATTTCAGAATATGACCGTACTTAAAATGCATTAGGGTTTCCCTTTAAATCATTGTCCTACTAACTTTAAAAGTGCTGGATCTGGGCCAAGCTGGAACTGATCTGCTTATTCCCAAGGTATAAGAAGAGTCATCGTCTACAGAAATATGATGTCTTTCTGGTGAATGATGATCTCTTTAGCAGTGCTGGGCAATGATGTTCTCATTTATCTGCATTAAATGTCACTTTTAGGCTTTCATATTTTCCAAGGAAGGTTGGTCGCTTGCTGCCGATACAGGAAACTGTATTGTTCTCACAAGGTTTATTTGTGTCTGTTATTACCGCCTTGGTGTGTGTAATTACTGGCTAGGGGGTTTCAGAGCAAGATACTATCACAGTGTGTTAGCACATCCAGTCAACACATAGATTCTTCTCCCCTCTCCTTGCCCAATCCAGCTCTCCAATTGGCCAAATTAAGTTCTGTTGTGCATATTTGTGACATGAGTCAGGTAATTCCCAGTCTGAATACAATTTCAGGAATAACTAAAGCATCGTTAAAATATTATGTTTACTTAACCACTTCAATACCAGGCACTTAGACACCTTCCCGCCCAAGCCAATTTTCAGCTTTCAGCGATGTCGCAATTTGAATGACAATTGCGCGGTCATGCTACACTGTACCCAAACAAATTTTTTATCATTTTGTTCCAACAAATAGAGCTTTCTTTTGGTGGTATTTGATCACCTCTGCGATTTGCACAACAAACAAAAAAAGACCGAAAATTTTGCAAAAAAACAAGTTTTTCTTTGTCACTGTTAATTTTTTTTGTAAATAAGTGCGTTTTCTTCTTCAATGACGGGCACTGATAAGGCGGCACTGATAAGGCGGCACTGATGGGCACCGATGAGGTGGCACCAATGAGGTGGCACCAATGATGGACACTGATAGGCGGCACTGATGGGCATTGATAGGTGGCACTGGTATGCGGCACTGATGGGCACTCAGGTGGCACTGATGGGCACTCATAGGTGGCACTGATGGGCACTCATAGGCGGCACTGACGGGTACTTATGGGTGGCACTGATGCACACATATAGGTGGCACTGATAGGTGGCATGGATGGGCACTGATGGGCACTGATAGGTGGCATGGATGGGCACTGATAGGTGGGCATGGATGGGCACGGATGGGCACTGATAGGTGGCACTGATGGACGCTGATGAGTGGCACTGATGACACTGATGGGTGGCATTGCTGGGCATCCCTGTTTTAAAACATTTTTTTTAAATAAATATGATGTGCCAATCAGTGCCCATCTGTGGGCACTGATTGGCATATTTTTTGCATTTTTTTTAACATGTGGATGGCCATGGGGGATGTACCTGGCCATCCACATGCTGGGGGCTTCCCTGGTGGTCCTGGGGGCTTCCCTGGTGGTCTAGTGTGGGCATCTGAGGGGGGGGGGGCTGCGCTGATAAACAATCAGCGCATACCCCCCCTGTCAGGAGAGCCGCCGATCGGCTCTCCTCTACTCGCGTCTGTCAGACGCGAGTGAGGAAAAGCCGATCAACGGCTCTTCCTGTGTACATCGTGATCAACCGTGATTGGACACGGCTGATCACGTGGTAAAGAGCCTCCGCCGGAGGCTCTTTACCGAGATCAGTGTAGCTGATCATATCATATGATCATATGATGCCCAGTCAGGATAACGAAACCACTTCCCGGACGTCAATCTGCTATTGACCGGGTGGGAAGTGGTTAAAGAGGAGTTGCCCTGAAAAAAATAAAAATGTCAGCAGCTACAAATACTGCAGCTGCTGACTTTTAATAATCGGACACTTACCTGTCCCAGGGTCCAGCGATGCGGGGGAACGAAGCCCCGCTCGTTCCCCGCTCCGCGGTGCCGGCATTCTTACTGTGGGCAAATTCTTCAATATCAGCTCTTCTAGCACAAACCCCAAAAATCTGCACTCCTAGCACAAATCCGCTTTCCCTATCTCAACATAAATTCCCCCGAATCACCACTCCTAGCACACCACCCCCACATTTCCCCTCCTAGAACAATTCCTACCCCCTGCTGCCCTTCAGGATTCCCCTTCCCAACACAAATATCCTCCCCCAACCTCCTTGTGGCACTCCCCACGTCACATGAATCCACAGTGCCCAGGGCAGCCATCCCTCCTGCCCACCCCTTGTCCTGGCCCTGCAGCACAATAGTGATTGCATGATGTACCTCTCCCCCAGGGACAATCAGGTATAAAATCAGTGTGTCTAAGTGTGTGCTCATTGAAATACAGTTTCCTTGTAGGGGAAATGCCATTATTCGAGGAGACAGTGGGCTCAGGGCCCCTATCATAACAGAATTTCACCAGTACTGCCAAGAACACAGCTACATAAACCAACAATTCTTGATCTTTTTTAAACCAGGTCAGAGGTAATGGAATCCCGCTGTTAGTAAAACAAAGAGCCAAGCGCGGTCCCTGGATTTACCGGACTTACACAGCGGGATTATCACCCTTTACACATCCTGAGCTTAAAATGTTTACGCAGCACTAACCAGCTGCTTACATACATTGTGCGGTGTCACTGAACAGCGCTTCCTCCCCCATCGCCCTGAGAAGGGTGAACGCAGGGCTTAGCAGGCCGCTGTCCATTCCAATTAACCTCATGATGAGGAGGGATATATAAATCAAATCTAATGCGACATCGATCACAGAAGAAAGTGTCTGGATCGACTGATGTCAAATATGAAGTGTCATTCTCCTACAGGAATTACAAACAATATGACGAAGAATGGCTCACGGCTCTGACTCCTGTGAGAGACTAGAAAATACCTGTAAAAAACAGCTTAGGCTAGGCTGGAGAAATCCATGGCAAGAACCAAAAGCCCAAGGATGCCCTGAATGCCAAAGGGCACAATGCCGCTAAATAGGTTGATGCCCTGCCTTATGTATCAAAGAAGGCATTGTTTGTATTGTATTTATAACCAATACACTGGGACATGTATAAAAGTTTTCAAATGACGAAGAACCTTTGTTGTCCAAAATACTTGTACCAAATTAGCAAAAATGGAAGGCGAAATTTCATTGGCTAAAAAAGTTAGTTTGCTCATTTGCACAGAGCCCGATCTTTCTTTCTACAATGGGAAAATCTGCCATTTTGATAAATCTATTTCAGTTTATCATAGTTGAAGCCTAACTCTGGGAAGAAATACAATCATTAAACAGGTCCTCCCAAAGCCTACCTCTCACGGAGCTTCCCAAATTCAACAAGGTGTGGGATCTGTGGATAAAGGGAAGCCGGCAGCGCGATCTTCTATGGTTATGACTAAGGCTACATGCCGAAACGCGTAAGCCCTGTAATATTTTGTACCACACCTGGATTAATAAATGTATTCATTGCGGTAGATCGAGCTGCCGACTTTCATTTATCTACATGTTTCCTCGGGTGCTAGGAGGACACTACAAGCCAGTACTTCGACCGCTCACCACCTTTGGAAATTACTACAGGTGTTTTCTACTATATTCAATGTGTGGAATCTATGGGATAACTCTACAGCTGGGACGTATGCAATTTAAGTGTTCCTCTAGGCACCCCCATATTGGTTGCTTGAAACTTTCTAGTGGATGGTGCTCCGAACAGTATTTTATACTTGCCTTGTGCATTCTTTGCCAGGGGAAGGTATCCATCTTTCTTGATTGGGAAAAAAATTCCGACATATCTCTATCTCTACGTCGTAAGAAGAGTTCTAAATAAGGTTCTGTCTCCTTTCGACACTTCTTTATACCTTGTGGACCTGAGCAATTGTTTGGTTGCTTTCTGTATTCATGTTTAGCCAGGAACTGCAACCTGTTGTCAGGAGTGTCTAAACACTCCTGTTCTTTGACAGCTGCTGGTCTCATTCTAGCATCCTGATTTTGGCTATGATGCATCCCTCTCTATCTGTCCACCTGCAAGTTGAATGATGTGGCCTGTCTCTGGGTGGAGACTAAACCTGATTTAAGCCAGCCAAGCCTGCAGTCTCATGCTTGTGATATTGCATTTATTACACACTCACTGTTTGTCTGCCCCGCTCTGCTAGATTTGATTTCTCCCCGGTCTTACTGTTTATTTCCTGAACCTCTGTCTGGACAGTGCTGAATGGCCCTGTGCCGATCACATGTACCCTCCCATAAAAAAAAAAAAAAATTCTCTAGCAATACACACCAAATTGAGCATGTGCAGAGTGCCCAGAGGCTCTGTACTATCAGGAGATGAATTAGGGACAGTGGAAGAAGGGAAGGCTCAAACAGCGTTTTTACACAATGCCGAGAATTAACCCCTTAGGTTCCACAGTGAGTATAACAAGCATGCTTTACTGCATCTACAGACTGATCTTACTGTTTAGTAACACTTTAACTTTCAACTGACATGCAAATATTACACTCAAAGTGCACAAAACTAGCCCACGCAAGGACTAAACAATTCCATCAATGCTCTTTCTTATGAATTTTATTTCACTAGTCTGCTAATCACATTATGGGGGATGCAATTAGTTGGAAAAACTATACAAACTGAAAAATCTTCCCTTATATAAAGAAGTAGTAAATACCGCTTGCTCCCTTGAACCTATAGGTAAGCAGTGTTGGTCATCTTACTTTAAAAAAGTAATTAGTTACGTTACAAATTACTTCTCCCAAAAAGTAATTGAGTTAGTAACTCAGTTACTACATTGGAAAAGTAATTAGTTACTCAGCAAAGTAACTGTGACTTTTTTTTTAAAATATTCTATACGTGTAACTAAGGGGCGGGTCTAGTATTACTGTAACCAAGGGGTGCATTTATTATTATTGTTATATGTCGTGTAACCAAGGGGCTGCTCTATTATTACTCTAACCAAGGGGCAGATCTGTTATAGCGTGTAAGCAAGGGGCGGGTCTATTATTATTATATCGTGTAAGGGGCGGATGGCTACAGAAGAGGGAGAATGTTAAATTAATGGGCAGAGCTCGATATATAACAATAATAATAAATGCGCCCCTTGGTTACAGTAATACTAGACCCGCCCCTTAGTTACACGATAGACGCCCCTTGCAGAGTAGCACGAGCATCGGGAGCATGCGGCATCGCCTCGTACAATTACATGTTAACTGCGCCTGCGCGGTGTAGAGTTCACTCAGAGCTGTTTAGGTTCGGCAATTTTCGGGAAGCTCCGTAGTCCTTCGTACTGCGCAAGCCCTGCGCCTGCACAGTACAGGGGGTCCTTATACAGCGGGGGAACTTTTTCGGCAGGACACCGGAATTACACTACTACCATCTAGTGACGGTAGATGTAATTGGGGTAACTAAGCCAAAGTAATGGTAACTGAGTTACCATGAGGGGAAAAGTAATTAGTTAGATTACTAGTTACCCTCTAAAGTAACTGAGTTACGTAACTCAGTTTATTTTAACTCAGTTACTTACATCACTGTAGGTAAGCTTATAATAAAGCTTACTTATAGGTACAAGGTATATCTCCTAAACGTGCATGCGCAGTGTGCTCTGCAGGGATGGCACGCCATTCAAATGACCAGAGCCCATGAATGAAGAAAGTCCAGGTAAAGATGGAAGCCCTGTGAGACAGGGGAAGTGCGTCGCTGGAGGGCTTTAAGGTAAGTCTCTCATAATGTGCTAGCATGTGATGCATATCAGAACATCATGCCTTTACCTTGCAGGGGGAAAGTTTATTTTCTTTTTTAACTTTACTACGTAATATGTGGCCTCTCTGCGCCAAGAGGCCGCATATTTGCATGCGGACAGCGCAAGGCATTAAAGGCCATTTGGATGAATGTGTTCTTATTAAAAATTTAAGATACTTCTCCTCCGCTACAAATTAGCATTAAGCGTGCTCTAGAAAGTATGACCCTGATTGGTGGCTGTAGGTAAAATACTTAATTTCCTACTAAGAACACATTAATACATCGGACCTTAAAATGGTGGTAAACCCTTACATATACCCATTGAAGTGACTATCCTCAGGTGATACACAGAGGTGAAAAAAAATCCTCCTAGATAAGTTGTACCGGTTTATCTGCAGCCCTCTTTTGTCTACATCCTTTCAAAGTGCAGAATTTATACCGTTTGTCTGAGCTTTCAGAAAGCAAGGGGCGGGAAGCTGAAGTTAGACTCTGCAGAGCTCTGCGAGATGAGCTCTGAAAGCTGACTGGAGGGTAAAGGAAAGCCCCCCCCCCTCCCTTTCACACAGCACATGCGGAACAGAGATGAGGCTGTCAATTACATGCTGTGTGCTGGAGCTCCCTTCCATGTCACCTTTTTTACCTCTTGATGTCAGAAAAAGCTGTCAGAAGTCACTCATGCAGATAGCAGAGGAACAAGGCTGCAGACAGAAATGGCACCTAGTGCTCTGGTTTGAGACAAGTACACAATATACAGTACAGGGATGTGCTTTGTTCATATCTTATGTCTGAGATTTACAACCACTTTTAGAGTCAGAAGATTGTACCAATATCCCCCTATACACTGACACTTAAGGTCCCATAACAATTACACTCTGGCACTGGGGGGGGGGGGGGGGTGTATTACAATGACACACTGGCACTTGGATCCCCAAACAATTACACACTAAAACCTGGGGGCCCCAAAACAACAACACACCCACACTTGGAATGCCAGAATAATGACACACTGACACTTGGGGGGGGGGGGGGGGGGGCTGCGAAACAATGATGCACCCACGCTTTGAATCACAGAACGAAGACACACTGTCACTTTGTTGTCCCTGAACAATGACACTCTGATAGCTCGGGGGACCCAAAACAATGATATACTGACACTTGGGGGGGTTTTGAAACAATTACACTTCGACACTTAGGATCCCATAACAAATACACATTGACACTCGGGGGTCTCAGAATCATGACACACTGACACTCCAGGGCCCAGAACACTTGGGGTTCATGAACAATGAGACCTGAGATCCCTGTATAAAAAGTCATTGGCTTTTTCTAAAATGTATGCACATTGCTGTTCATTTACCAACTGCGATCTATTAGAGGAATTTACGACTACAACTGAATGTTTTTACTCATATGTGCACAATTTAGAACAATTGTAAAAAAACTGCCAGGACATTTTTTTCTTAATCCCATAGAAGTCTTTCCTCCAGAGTCCATGAACGGAGGTCTATTTTTATCCTGCACATTACAGATGTATCCTCTTTCTTTCTCCATGGTATACACTTCTTATTGGATTGTTATGAATCTTGATATCTTAGTCATGGTTCTGTTCTAAAGGGCGCACAAGGACACCAAAGGGTCAAATTATATAGAGGACAACAAAAACAAAGGGGGCACTTATTTTTCACAAAACAATTGACTAATTTGGATGAATTGGCATCCCCTTCCTGCAAGTCTCTACCAAGCGACCGTGATTTCCTCTGCAACGGGGGAGCTGCTTTCTTTCATCTTTAGCAGGGTGGTGTCATGGGGATTATTTCTTTGAAAACTTAAAACTTTAAAACTTTGAAACTAGAATGAATAACCTTTTTTCAGCAGGGAAAGTGTCTGGCTGTTGAGGCAGCACCCTCTGGGGACTGAAAATTAAGGAGAGCGGATCTGGAGCACAACAATGGAGCATATTCATAGAGAAAGTAGGAAACCTTTACAGCTGCCTTCCACAGCTGACCTGCACCATGGCCCACTCTTAAATCTGGCAAGCAGTTTTACCAGTCCTGCTCTGAGAGGCTTGAGTTGTTCCAGCTTTCCTTGAAAATGTGTATATTATGAGATTTTCAAGACTAGATAGAGCCACAGAGAACAACCCGAATTTAAACACCAATTTGTTTTATAGGTGGGTTCTGAGAAAGTCAAGTGGCATTGCCAAACATTAGTAATTGTATGGGATCTGATAAGGACACTACTGCTGATCACCACTTAGATTTATCTGTTCACCTCGTGATGACTATCTGACAGTCCATAAGTCTGCTTGGTCATCTAACACAGTGGTCGCAACCAGTGGTCCATAGACCATTGATGGTCCACAAAAAAATGTTGGTGGTCCCCAGGGTTCCTACCGCACATCAACATTGTGGCAGATGTATACCACCCAATGTTTTGAGTGTTCTCAATGCGCTCTGACAGTTAATACTGGGGGCAGAGAGAACTGTGTGTATAAGGCATGTAAAATTCATGTTAGTGGTATGCAGGATTCATAATTGTGAGTTTAGTGGTCCCCAAGGTCCGAAAGGTTGGCGACCACTGATCTAACAGAAGGTGATTAAACAACTTCAAGGCCCATGCAGAGCAAAGTCAAAGGTTAACTTTAGAAAGAGGAAGAGAGGAGAAATAACCTAGACGTCTGCATAGGAAGTAGCCTGTGACTCCTATCTCATGCCACAGCACTGGTGCCAGCTGATAGGCTTCTCAGGCATCTAGCACTGTCACATAGGGTTGGGAAGAGAGTCCAAGGCTAGGTAAAATCCAAGTAAAGAGCTTGAGCAGGGCTTCTTCTCTTTCCTGACAGCCAAACAGAGTAACAGGGTAGCGAAGAGAAGGTAAGTATAAGCTGCTGGTGGGGCCATTGCTAAAGGGAGCATAACACTTTGCCATTCATGGGTAGAGCACAAGTTAACTTTGAGGTTATACCTCCATAGGCCTTCAGTTTGCTCTGCCATACCTGAAGCTTGGCACTGTGATTAACCATATTACAGCATATGACATGGCAACCCAGATCTTCAACAGTAAGCCTTATCCATTATTATACTAGTAGCCAGGTGTGAGAGGCAATAACTGTAGCCTACTGAGAGTTGGAATCTACAGAAAAAAGCCAGATAAGTCCCGATTATCTACCACCAGGAAAAATAAAGTTACCATGGCTAGCAATCCCATTGCTCATCCTATCGATATTTATGTTCCTTCTCCAAAATCTGGACCTAAACAAGCTGAAGATCCATTCTACTGGTCTAAAGCCAAGTTCTATGTGGCCTGTCCAAAACCTAAAACTGGGCAGTCTCAAACTTGGCTTTCAAGCCTAGGCCTGACCAAAATTGGGCCTAAACAAACCCAAGCATCTTACATCAGATCACCAAGGCCTACTGTATATGGTCTCGCAAAAAACTGGGCCTGCTAAGCTTTCGGTCTTTCCATGACACCACTCTATAATCTATCAGTCTGGTAACCCTTATTCTAATTTACAATGTTCTCCACATTTTTTGCATATTCCTTGGCTTTTCTTGTTCCGAGTTCCTTAAAATTACCAATAAGATTGTCTTTCACAGCTATTCGTTTTACAAGAGAGAGAGCCCTGTATTGGGTGATGTTTCTTAATCTAGTTCCTTGGAAAACTGGACAAAACAGGTGATTTAGGTTTTGTGTCATACTGTATATACTATGTATAGGAATTACATTCATTTTTATTTATTTTTTACCAATAAACATAAAGTGAAAGAAAAATTGGGCCTACAGAAACCCTGAAACTGTCGTAGTAGTCTACTCAGCCTAGGTAAAACCACGTTCTGCTGGTCTCTGACCCATGGCCTGTGCCCAATCTATCCACAATCTGAGCCTTTAGCCTGGACAAACCTAATTTCTGCCTAATCCATTTCTTCTTTTGCAAGCTAGCAGCAGGCAGCTTGTAGTTTATTATTTCCTTTGCTATTACACTTGGAGAATTTTATACTGTAAGCACTAGATGATTTGCCAACATTATTAAATATATGATAGCAGTTATAATAATACTAGTCAAATAAAAATAAACTTGTAAGTAACTGAATCAATGCAAAATGGGGTTTTTTGCATTGCAGCCGATGCTCGTTAGCGGTTACTGTGTTGCGGTTACATTGTCAGAGCTGTTAACAAAACAGAAGTTCATGCAAGTCAAAGCCTTAGAGAAAGTTGCAAAAAGCTCTTGTGCTTTTGTTTCCAATACCTCCGTAAACGCATCGGTGTAGACCACTATATCCATTCTCCTCTCGTGCTGAACAGGAAAATAAAAAAACAACAACAGAGAAAGACATCAAGCATGCGGATAAATGTCAGCCAAAAACACGTGTTCTGTTCCCCAATAAGACTGCTAAAGAGATAAGTAATATTGTTATACGGTTCCCGGTTTCCTGGGCAGTGTTAGGTCGCCTCTCCGCAGCTGTACAGAAGATACTGAGGAGGAAATCTGTTACATATTTCAATGTTAAATTCCAAAATTCAAGGACAGAGTTACTGTCAAATTGTGAAGATAAAATACATTTTTGCCAAAAATCATCTAAGGTTTATAGGACACAAGGTTAACATATTCAACAAGCTTCTTACTGTAGTTTAGAGAAGCATTGTTATTGCCCCCCTTCTTAAAGGGCCTGTTCACCCAAAAATGATATTTTCGTCAAAGGTGCAGTTTACTAGACTGTCTCATCCCTGTTTTTAAGTCTTTTTTCTGCCTTTTTTTAAATGGGTAGTAGGCTCCAGGCTCATCGGAAAACCGATCCACTGTGGATTCCTTTTTAGAGGTGGCTTAGAGATAATTTACAGGCATTCAGAAGGTGACACTGCCACCTTCTGAATGCCTGTTTTCTTTTTAAAATCCTGTGCCATAACCACATGCCAAACACTCAGCACGTGGTATAACTACTATTTTTTACATTAATGCAGGGAATGCATTTAGGTAAATTTGTTCTGCCTTTAGAACCATTTTAAAAGTCCCAGATGGACAGGATAGCTTTGCGGTGCAGAAATGTTGACTTGGCACAAATAGTTTGGAAAGTGGTATCCTTTGCCAAACTCCATCAGATTAAATAATGGAAGTGACGTTCCTTCAGCTGTGTGTGCATGCCCCCCCCCCCTATATACTTACCCGAGTACTATTTCCAGAGCCGATCGGCCCTATAGGCACACTATGCAAGCTGCTTAGGGCCCCGCCGCTGTGGGGGGGCCCCCCAAGACCCAGCATTCCCCCTGCACCTCTGGCTGGCCGTTTAGAGTGCAGTGAGGAGAGGTGGGAGGAGGTGGAAGGCGGTGATCGGCAGCTCTATGGTGCCTGAGTGGGCGGCGGGATCTCCCTGGGGTTTGTAGTACTCAGTGTATACAGTGGAGAGGAGAAGGGAGGGGCCTCTGACCCAGGCAGGTATCAGTTTCACTTTCACTTTGCTTGAACACAGGTCATAGGCCCCTCCCCTCTCCGCTGTATACATTCGGAGATAGAACTACTATGCCCAGGGAGATCCCCCTGCCTGTGGACACCATATAGCTGCCGATTGCCGCCTCCCACCTCCACCAGCCAGGTACAGGGGAACCTCTGCAGGGGGGGGGGGGAGTCAGCTGTTTGGGGCCCAAATGTAAGAGGGGGCTTTCTGGGGACACTAATGTAAGGAATGGGGCCTCTGGGGACACTAATGTAAGGATGGGGCACTCTGGGGACACTGATGTAAGGACGGGGCCCTCTGGGGACACTGATGTAAGGACGGGGCCCTCTGGGGACACTGATGTAAACACGGGGCCCTCTGGGGACACTGATGTAAAGACGGGCCCTCTGGGGACACTGATGTAAGAGGGGGCCCCCTGGGGACACTAATGTCAGAGGAGGGGTTCTCTGGGGACCCTGTGTAAGGAGGGGCTCTCTGGGGACCCTGTGTAAGGAGGGGCTCTCTGGGGATACTAATTTAAGAGGGAAGGCTCTCTTGGGACACTAATGTAAGGGGAGGCTCTCTTGGGACCCTGGTGTAGGGGGAGACTCTCTGGGGACACTGATTTAAGGGGGGCTGTCTGGGGACCCTTGTGTAAGGGGGGCTCTGAGGACCCTGATGTAAGGGGGGCTCTCTGAGGACCCTGATGTAAGGGGGGCTCTCTGAGGACCCTGATGTAAGGGGGGCTCTCTGAGAACCCTGATGTAAGGGGGGCTCTCTGAGAACCCTGATGTAAGGGGGGCTCTCTGGGGACCTCATTCTGTTCTATATTGTTGTACTTATTCTTTGACTGTTTTGTTTAAAGGAGGGAGGATTGTTTTGGGAGCACTGAAGTGTCAGGTGTGACTGTGTGGCAATGGCAAATAGTTTACATAGCTCACGGCATCATGGGTCAAGTAGAGGGCCCCTTAGCAGAATTTTGCTTAGGGCCCCAGGGAGGTCAGGATCGGCACTGACTATTTCGATCCAGCGCTGTGCCCGTTTGGAGCTGTGCTGGTCTGTGTTCCTCTCCTAATAAGACACAAAGGCAGCAGTGGGAATCATTGGCTCCCGCTTCTATCAATCAAATCATGTGAGGAGGGAGCTGGGGTGTGGCCGAGCTGCACTGTGTGTGTCTATGGATGCAGCAGTGAGCCTGCAGGTGTGCCACAATAGCAAGCGGGTTTCTATGGTGGCACACACAGAAGAGGTGAAGCCAAGAGTACCAGTGTGAGACCCAAAAGTTTAGGACCACTCTGTGCAATACCATTACACACAGCAGGTAAGTACAACATGTTTTTTATTTGAGAAAAAAAAAATAAGCCTGTATAACCGTGTTAAGGGTTCCCTCCACCTCCCTCCTGGAGTGGGGCTTTAATAATAACTCTATAACTAATTTGTCCACCTAAATACCTTTTACATTGTTTTTAAAACGTAACTGCACTTTTTCTTTTGAGAAAATGTATCTATGCACATTGCAAGGATTATAACAACCTTTGTTGCAGATTCCTACCTTTTGTTATTCTGAAGAAATCCCTGTGTGATTGTCTGTGCCTCTGCTAAGTGGATCTAATGGGAGTGGTTTCATAACTAACTGTCAGGTGTGCAGCTGCAGGGCACTAATGAGGAAAGCTGCATATATACATTCTGCAAGTGTGCTGCAAGTTAAATAGTCATCCCGCCACAGGGGTCACTGTGATTTGCAGAGCTCCTGCTGTAGACTCACCACTGCAACTATTGCTCTTGCTAGAGACTTGCCACGCAAATTTAAAGCAGAACTTCAGTCATTTTTTCATCTTTCCATCTATTAAATCTTCTGCCCTTGTTGTTTTAACTTTGGATAGTAAAACATTTTTTTCCGCCAGTAATTACCTTATACAGCCCACTTCCTGTTTCTTGTCTGGAAAAAAGCAGAGGCTTATGACATCATGCACAGCTCTCTCTCACTCTTGGGAGAGTTTGCCGGGAAGGGAGGGGGGATGAGTCATAAGAGGGCCAAAGAGAGCTTCAGAGCTGGAGGTGTGCCTCTGTGTGTCTGTGCACATCCAGGAAGTGAACAGGCAGCAGCTTCAGCTGCCCACAGTTAAAATGGCTGCAGCCAGACTCAGTGGAGGGAGATTTCTGCAGCATATTTGGCAAGTGCAGAATCACAGTATATATAAAATAATACGCAAAGTGGTTGGAGGGAAGCTTCAGAATGGGAAAGATGTGTTTATTACAAATTATGTGAGCTGACTGGAGTTCCTCTTTAAGTTAACAAACTTACAATTCAACACTGGTCCGTCACAAATGTGTGGCACATTATTCTTGCTATCTGGAATACACACACACACACACACACACACACACACACACACTCACACACACGTACTTTGCTAGGATTCCCATTTCCTACTGACCCTTAACTATCTTATGACTTTTCCCAGAATTCTGCAGAAAGCAGGAGGTCAAGTTACGGGCATGTCCATTAATATGCTGCATTAGCCTTTTTATCTTCTGCTTAAAGCACACTAAACTCTCTCATTCAACATGAACTATTTCTAATATTTATACTGCTAGCATTAGTAAATAGATAGGAAAGAATATCATATTTACCTGTTTTAAAACATTTTCTTTAACATTTCTTCAGTTACTTCCTGCTTTTCAGGCCTAGGCCAAAATGATGTCATACATCCCAGGAGTCTTCAGGAGGGGAGGAGGGGTTTTCTCTGCTAAGCACACCCTCCTGCTTGCATGCCTGAGCTAAGGGCAGATGGATTCTATGAAATAAATGCTACATGAATCATCTGCCCTTACTCAAGTTGGCCACAGCCAGAAATGCTAGAGGGTGCCTTTGAAAAGGGTTTTCTCAACAAAATAAAGCATGGAGACATGGATCGATGGGGGCGTTTGCCCTGAATATTAAAAATGAATTAAATAGCTTTTTCAGTTTGTGCTGCTCAGATACAGTTTAGTTCGCTTTTCGGCCCCCTTGACACGGATGTTCCGATTGGATCCACCTGTCAGTTTTTTAGGTGGACCCGATCGGAACCTCCATTCTTCTCTATATAGCAGCGGATGTCAGCAGACATGTGTTCACTGACACCAGCTGGCAACTGATCTGATCCACTAAAAACAGACGGATGGGGATCTGGTGGATCGGAGGACAGTCGAATGGAAACGGAGAGGTGGTCTGTTTTTATCAGACTGCCCCATAGAGAACAGTGGGCTGTGTCCGTGTCCACTCTGCTGATGCAGACCTGTCATCCGCCTGCTCAGCAGGGATCAGCAGAGAGAGCGGGCGGGCGGAACCTGCTGAGCGGGCGGATGCGCTGCCGACGTCCGCCCGTTAAGGGGGCATTAAAGCTGAACTCCAGACACAAATACTTTTATTTAAATATATTCCTCAATAGCCACAAAGGGGATTATATATATATATATATATATATATATATATATATATATATATATATATATATATATATATATATTTACACATACATACATACAGTATCTCACAAAAATGAGTACACCCCTCACATTTTTGAAAATATCTTATTATAGCTTTTTATGTGACAACATTGAAGAAATTACACTTTGCTACAATGTAAAGTAGTGAGTGTACAGCTTGTATAACAGTGTAAATTTGCTGTCCCCTCAAAATAACTCAACACACAGCCATTAATGTCTAAACCGCTGGCAAGAAAAGTGAGTACACCCCTAAGTGAAAATGTCCAAATCGGGCCCAATTAGCCATTTTCCCTCCCCGTGTCATGTGACTCATTAGTGTTACAAGGTCTCAGGTGTGAATGGGGAGCAGGTGTGTTAAATTTGGTGTTATCGCTCTCACTCTCTCATACTGGTCACTGGAAGTTCAACATGGCACCTCATATCAAAGATCTCTGAGGATCTGAAAAAAAGAATTGTTGCTCTACATAAAGATGGCCTAGGCTATAAGAAGATTGCCAAGACCCTGAAACTAAGCTGCAGCACGGTGGCCAAGACCATACAGCAGTTTAACAGGACAGATTCCACTCAGAACAGGCCTCGCCATGGTCGACTATAGAAGTTGAGTGCACATGCTCAGCGTCATATCCAGAGGTTGTCTTTGGGAAATAGATGTATGAGTGCTGCCAGCATTGCTGCAGAGGTTGAAGGGGTGGGGCTCAGCCTGTCAGTGCTCAGACCATACGCCGCACACATCAAATTGGTCTGCATGGCTGTCATCCCAGAAGGAAGCCTCTTCTAAAGATGATGCACAGGAAAGCTCGCAAACAGTTTGCTGAAGACAAGCAGACTAATGACATGGATTACTGGAACCATGTCCTGTGGTCTGATGAGTCCAAGATAAACTTATTTGGTTCAGATGGTGTCAAGCGTGTGTGGTGGCAACCAGGTGAGGAGTACAAAGACAAGTGTGTCTTGCCTACAGTCAAGCATGGTGGTGGGAGTATCATGGTCTGGGGCTGCATGAGTGCTGCCGGCACTGGGGAGCTACAGTTCATTGAGGGAACCATGAATGCCAACATGTACTGTGACATACTGAAGCAGAGCATGATCCCCCTCCCTTCAGAGACTGGGCCGCAGGGCAGTATTCCAACATGATAACGGCCCCAAACACACCTCCAAGACGACCGCTGCCTTACTAAAGAAGCTGAGGTTACGGACTGGCCAAGCATGTCTCCAGACCAAACCCTATTGAGCAGCTGTGGAGCATCCTCAAATGGAAGGTGGAGGAGCGCAAGGTCTCCAACATCCACCAGCTCTGTGATGTTGTCATGGAGGAGTGGAAGAGGACTCCAGTGGCAACTTGTGAAGCTCTGGTGAACTCCATGCCCAAGAGGCAGTGCTGGAAAATAATGGTGGCCACACAAAATATTGGACACTTTTTGCCCAATTCTAACATTTTCACTTAGGGGTGTACTCACTTTTGTTCAAAATGAAACATCCAAACAGCATCACAGATGTCAATATACTATATTTCTTTATATACGCTCACTTTATTACTAAAATTTCTGTGAAACTCAAGACGTAGCTGGGTGCAGTAAGATGTCCGCTGCCTTTTTCTGACTGCAGGTGTCAGATTAGCAAACCTGGTAGCAGTGGAACGCATGCACAGGTGATGGAACGGCACTTCCGTTACCTAATCTGATGGGTCGCTGATTCTGACGAAAAACACGTGCATGTTTAAGCTCAGGGCAGATGGATTCCAGGAAGTAAATGCTACATGAATTATCTGCCCTTTCTCATAATGGGCATGGCCAGAAATGCTGGGAGATGTTTTTCAAAATGATTTCCCAGCAAAAAAAAGCTTAGCGACATGGATGGATGGGGGCGTTTGCTTTGAATTTTAAAAATGAATTAAACAGTGTTTTTGGTTTGTAGCCCTCAGATTTCAGCTGCACGATTAATCGTTAAGAATCGTAATCGCAATTTTTTTCCCCGTTGCGATCTTGACAAAGTATTTCCCGACTCTTTCTATGCAGAGAATTCTCTCTACTCTGCTAAAGCCGACAGCCTCAAAAGAAAGGAAAAAAAAAACAGGGCAGTCTACCAGGAATCACAACATTCTTTAGCAGTGGAACTTAAGTATAAACATTGTAACGATTTGTCCTTTAGATCAAAGGAATACAGAGAATAGAGAATAAAATGGTGGTTGTTGCAATATTTTATGTCACACTGTATTTGCGCAGCAGTTGTTCAAATGCCATTTTTTAGGGAAAAAATTACACTATAATTAATTTAAAAAAAATAACTAACCAGTAAAGTTAGCCCAATTTTTTTTGTATAATGTGAAATATTTTACGTCGCGAGAATCGTGATCTTTTTATTCCAAGCAAAAAAATTGTGATTATCATTTTGGCCAGAATCGTGCAGCTCTCTACCTCAGATGCAACGAATTTCCGCTTTAATCCTGTGTAAAAACAGTTATGAACAAACCCCCAGGTCTTCTGACGTGATTACAACAAGCTACCCACAAGGGCACTGCCGTGGCCTCAATATCTACAGGACAAAAGCAGCTAAAAATCTGAGATATAATTGTTTAAGATTCTTTAGTATAAAGATGACCTGGCCCACACAGAAATGGGGTGCCATTAGTTCATAATGGCACCCCCATGCATCAGCACCCAAGCACATTTTTGCATGTGTGGCACCAGCGCATTTTAAAAAAAGGGTCTTCCTGCCTTTCTCGCGGGTACAGCAGCCCATTCAAATGAATGAAGGTTCACCTTCCAGCAGGACAACGACCCTAAACATACAGCCAGAGCTACAATGGAATGGTTTACATCAAAGCATATTCATGTGTTAGAATGGCCCAGTCAAAGTCCAGACCTAAATCCGATTGAGAATCTGTGGCAAGACTTGGAAATTGCTGTTCACAGATGCTCTCCATCCAATCTGACAGAGCTTGAGAAATTTTGCAAAGAAGAATGGGCAAAAATGTCACTCTCTAGATGTGCAAAGCTGGTAGAGACATCCCCAAAAAGACTTGCAGCTGTAATTGCAGCGGAAGGTGGTTCTACAAAGTATTGACTCAGGGGGGCTGAATACAAATTCACGCCACACTTTTCATATATTTATTTGTAAAAAATGTTGAAAACCATTTATCATTTTCCTTCCACTTCACAATTATGTGCCACTTTGTGTTGGTCTATCACATAAAATCCCAATAAAATACATTTATGTTTTGGGTTGAAACATGACAAAATGTGGAAAATTTCAAGGGGTATGAATACTTTTTATTGGCACTGTACTTTAGAAGTATGCCCTTGACTAAAACAAGAGGAATGAAGTACAGGAACAATGTTTTATTAGCTTTACAAATATATTTAGCAGACAAAGAAGGTCAAAGAAAAAAGAAAAGGATGATTGACCTCAACAAGCCGCTGTTCTTTATACGCAGCAGGAAGACCCGGCGTGGAGCAGAACCACAGAATAGAGCGGTGCGGTCTCTGTGCTGTGCAGCTGGAGAGGGTAAACACAGCTGAGCATAGAGGGACACTTATCCATAATTCATTACGTTCTATTCAGGACACTTAACAGCAAAGGGCCTGACGTAGCTTGTGAATGTTGGGCACAAGTGGAAAATTACACTTTTAGCTTCTGTGCCAAGTTCACCATCCTAGTACAGCCCCAGGAGGCTAGTCCAGCAAATTCATAGCAGAAATTCAGTTTCCTTTTCAGGGATTCTGTCAAGACTAGAATCAAAATGTCGTTTTCTCCAGAACACTTAAAGCGGTAGTAATCTGCCTTTTCTTTTTTGTTTTTTCTTAAACCTGCAAGGCAAAGTTATGATGTGCTAGTATGCATTAAATACTAGCACATTATGTGAAACTTATCTTAAAACTTATCTTTAAACAAAGCCCTCCAGTCACTGCTAACAGGGCTTCCATCTTTACCCGGTCTTCCTATTGGGTTGGCGGGCTCCGGTCCTTTGATTGGACAAGCTGCGATGAGGTCGTGGCACAGCACTGGTGACGCCTCGGGCAGCTTCACAAGTAACTATCTCCTAAACAGTGCATGTTTAGGAGATACTGTATTTATTGGTGTAGAACACGCACTTTTTCACCCTGAAAATCGGGTGCAAACAGCGTGTAAATGTTATATGCCAATACTTCAATTTTAGCTGCCTCGGAGGGGACAGGGAGGGGGGCAGGACGAGCGCCGTCAGATTACATGCAGTGAGAATCTCCTGTTTACTTGGTGGTCTCTGTAATAGGAAGTCCCGTCTTCTGGGCCGCCATTGGACCAATGTTCTGTCTAGGTGAGGCTGCTGCATTGAAGGCAATGGTGAGGCTCCTGCATTGATGGCAATGGTAAGGCTTCTGCATTGATGGCAATGGTAAGGCTTCTGCATTGATGGCAATGGTGAGGCTTCTGCATTGATGGCAATGGTGAGGCTCCTGCATTGATGGCAATGGTGAGGCTTCTGCATTGATGGCAATGGTGAGGCTTCTGCATTGATGGCAATGGTGAGGCTCCTGCATTGATGGCAATGGTGAGGCTTCTGCATTGATGGCAATGGTGAGGCTCCTGCATTGATGGCAATGGTGAGGCTCCTGCATTGATGGCAATGGTGAGGCTCCTGCAATGATGGCAATGGTGAGGCTCCTGCATTGATGGCAATGGTGAGGGTGCTACATTGGTGGCAATGGTGAGGCTGCTGCATTGGTGGCACTTGTGAGGCTGCATTGATGTGGACTGATGAGGCTGCATTAATTACACTTGTGAGGCTGCAGATGAGCACTGACCCTTATTTTGCTTTAAAGTTTTTTTCCTGAAACTTCCCTCTTAAAATAAATGTGCATGTTATACGCCAAAAAATATGGTATTTACTATACCTATTGGTATTGGTAGGCTTACCTATAGGTAAAAATAATCCATGGGAGTTTGCTCCCACTTCAAAGGATCAGTTTGCTCAAAGCTGGCAGACCAGTTTTTTTTTTTTAATTCTTTATTTAAAGATGTGACACAGATACAAACAATAAGAGAACTTCGCATTGCATATAGACTGTGACGAGCGCATCAGGCATACAAACTATACAAAACAAATGCATGTGAGTGAAGGGAGCCTCTCAGTCTGGCCCACTCCACTAGTTGAAGTCTAATATAGGGTAAATATAAGCTTCTGTGCCTATCACTTTTTTGTTTTTTTAATTGAAAAGGAGACATGGAAACGAGAGAGAAAGAAAAAAAAAAGAGGAGACAAGTGAGGGAAAGAGAGAGGGGTGAGAGAGAGGGGGAAAAAAAATAAAAAATAAAAAGGGAGTGGGGGTCACCCCCAGGAAGCTGTGATCGATAGAACTGAACAGGCGGTGGGGATCCTAGACGGTGGATCCTAACGTGTATTGGTGGAACTCGTCAGAGAAGCGAAAGAGATCCCAGCAGAACCTCTCCTTAACATAGGTGTGTGCACGGGGTATGCTGGATGTGCCTGGGCACACCCTAATCACTCCATGCACATTAGTCATATCGCTCTGTGTGGCGGCAGGAAGAAGGGAAAGATCTCCCTCTTGCTGGCTATGCCATAAGTGTTTACGCTATCCTTTCACTGTGCCCCAAAAGGAGATCAATGTGTCGGGGTTATATATATGTAGTCACACACACACGTGTTTGAGCTTTAGGATGCACACCCTAATGCAATAGGCTGCGCACACCTATGGTTCCCCTGTATGCTCCCTGGTTCCCCATCTTCTCCTCTCTGCTGTGGGGGACTGTTTTAGGATAGAGAGCAGGGTATATTGACAGGGTATGAATTTTTATATAAATGATCTTGTGGTGTGCCTATAAAGTCTGCATTTAGGGGTCCTTTTGGGGATGTTTGTCCTCACTTGGACCTCCTCCTACTCTCTAGTCTTTGAGATTTGCATGTGGCACATGGAAAGTTCTCATATTCATTTAAAAATAAAAAATTAAAATAGAACAATGATACTATTTGAAGTGAAATGCTGCAGTGATTCAACCTATTTATCATGGTAAACAGTGGGGGTTATTTACTAAAGGAAAATCCACTTTGCACTGCAAGTGCACTTGAAAGTAAAGTCGCTGTAGATCCGAGGGGGACATGCAAGGAAAATAAAAAACAGCATTTTAGCTTACACATGATTGGATGATAAAATCAGCAGAGCTTCCCCTCATTTCAAATCTACCCCTTAGATTTAGAGCGACTGCACTTCCAAGTGCACTTTCAGTGCAAAATGGATTTGCCTTTCGTAAATAACCCCCATTGTGTCTGGTACAAAAACAGCGGGGAATTCTTCTGATGGGGAAACCTGGTGACAACTGTCCCTTCCCTTTGGAGAGATCTCTGCTTTCTTTCTGCTACTTCTCTGAAGGCCACATTTCTCCACTGAGACACAGACAATAAAAAAATAAAAATAAAAAACAGTCCATCTTGTAAAAAATAAATAAAAAAGTGGTTGAGCCTTTGCATAAACGTAATTCCTTCCAGAACAGCACATGCTTCCACTTCACCACTGACAGCATGCGGCCTGTCTACAGCAACGGGATCATAGAATAAGAAGTACAACTACGCAGCAAAGCTGGAGGTATCCTGTGAAAGATTTATAACTTTTAGATTATTTGCAGCCTGTGCACCTCGGAGAGAGAAGGATTCTGTTTCCAACAAAGACATCAATCTTTATTTCACAAGGTTTCCACAATTTCCACCCTGGCTGAATTATGAACTGTGAAGACCAACATCCTGACTACAAAAAGGAAGTGAGAGATAGAAAAAGGGAAAGCACGTTCCTATTATGGGAAAAGTGATGACTACAAAGGGTTTTTTCTACATGGAGGTTCCTAAAAAATAAAAAGGTGGCGTAAATAAATTGCCTTCTAGGGAAGTTCTTGTGATCGGTCACTATTCAGTAGCAGGAAGAATATGAACCTATTTAATCAAAAACACACTGCGCTAAAATGTATTCTTACAGAGACATTTTTGCCTGTCATTTTTTGGGATTATTTGGAAGAAAAATAGCTTGCAGCAAAAATGGGGGCTTTCTTCAGTGGCTTAGTGGTTAACACTTCTGCCTTGCAGAAATGGGGTCTTGGGTCAGGACACTAAATGCATGGAGTTTGCATGTTCTCTCAGTGCTCATGTGGGTTTCCTCCCACACTCCAAAAAGCATAGGTAGGTTAAATGGCTCCTGTCCAAAATTGGTGCTAGTATGAGGGAGCACAAGAAAGCTGCCTCATCATTTACTTCAACAGCAAATGAATTATTTACACTTTAGATCGTATGGTGCTTCATAAGCCCGACTCACAAAATATAATGCACCATCACGTCTTTTGGGCAATGCAGCGCACGTGTAATCACATCTGAGAGGTGTAGTGCGTTGAAGGGAAACTGTGTGCGTTTTTTTATTCTGTAGGCATACCCAAGCAGATCATCCATTGCCCTCTGTTGAATGGCGGATGTCAACAGACATGTGTCCATTGACACCCGCTGGCATCTGATCCTATCCGCTAAAAACAGATCCGTTCCCCATCCGCCCATTGAGGAAAGTGGGCTGTGCCCGTATCCACTGTGCATAAGTAGAGCGCACAAGGACCTGTCATCTGCCTGCTCAGCGGGGATCAACGGACAAATTTCCCTGTTGAGCAGGCGAATCCCCTGGCAGAGTCCATCCATCTGAAAGGGGCATTAATGTGGTGACCGCCATCTCACTCTCATGCTCTATGCTAGTGCAGATTAATACTGGAAACACCCCTAACAAGAATCACACTCTCACTACCTGTTGCTGAGAAAGAAGGGGTGCAATCCTTAGAATACGGTTATGGCACCCATTGGACTGTACAGTCTTATTTAATGCTGAAGTTTGGGTATGACTTTTCAGCACATTTTTTAGCAGAGACCCTAGAGCAAGGGTGCCCAACCAGTGGTCCGGGGGCAACATGTGGCCCGCAGAGCCCTCTGATGTGGCCCGCAACCTCTTGCCCTGGGATGGCAGGTTGGCAAGCTCAGATTGCAGGTTGCCGACCCGCCATCCCAGAGCATCAGTGTTGTGAATGAAGCCGGCGGTACAGAAAGCAAGTGCCTGCAGAGCAGAGCTGCATTAGCCAATGCTTCCTGTATAGTGCAGGCTCCTGTCATAGGCGGAGTCATACCAAATGAGCTCTGCCTGGGATAGCAACAGCTGGCGATAACTGAATGGAAAACTGTTATCAATGGTAAGTTTTTTACTAAAATCACAGTCTATGTAAGGGCATATCTGTTCTGCAGTGGTTACTGGGCTGCTTTCCAACTGATCCGCAGGTGCACCTGTGGGTTACCTGCACTGAGCCATAGACTTTTGGTTTTACCTGCGGGTTGGGGCACTTTCAGAAAGTGCACCAAACCTGCAGGATATAATAGAAGACTTGTGTCCGTTTACACCCACCTACCTCAGATCCGATCTGCTAAAAAAACGGAAGTGGATCCGTTCCCTTCCATCTGATCGGATCAGAGGGCCCGTAGAGTAGAGTGGGCTGTGTCTGTGTCCAGAGTGGAGTGGACACAGACCTGTCATCCGTCCACTCTGCTCATTGTGGCCCGCGACTGGTTACCAAGTCGCTCAAGTGACCCTTGCTCTTCAAAACATTGGGCACCCCTGCCCTAGAGAATATTGCAATATTTTATGCCACACTATACTTGCACAGTGGTTTTTCAAAAGCAATTTTTTGGGGGAAAAAATACACTTCAATGAAAAAATAAAAAAATAAAAATACACAGTAAAGTTAGCCCAATTTTTTTGTATAAAGTGAAAGTTAAGCCAAGAATCGTGATCTTTATTCTTAGCAAAAAAATCACGATTCTCATTTTATCCAGAATCATGCAGCTCTAATAGATTGCTTAAAAAATGAAATAATTTTTGGAAGAAATGTCACCAAAAAAAAACTACTTTATTACCTTAAGTAATCACAAAGTTATAGCTGACTATAGGTCCATAGCAGAGATGTAAAAACTGCTCTGGTCCATAAGGGGGGGTGCACAGATATGAGGCCTAAACTGGTTAAAATTTCCACTTTAGTGGTGTATTCTATTGCAGGTTAGTGAAAGTTCTCCATTTAGAGGGTAATATGAATCTGTGGCTAATCGGCCTTCTGATCTCAGTTTCCAGTTTCAGGTGACCGATCCCTGGAATGTGGACACCAGGCACTGTATGAGGCTTGCAGCACTTCTAGAAATTTTTACTAGGCTTCTAGAATGCTGAAGAATGTTTCACCCCTGTAAATATTTATACGTAATCCACAAGAATGGGAGAATGAGATAACGTAGTGCCGCCAAATCCACACAAGCATCTAACGCAGGCATGTCACTCATAAGATGTGTGAATTTTAATAAGGGCTTCACATGAAAGGGAATTTTTCAGAAACAAAATATGGAAGCTTTCTTTGCTAAAGTGAACCCGAAAAAGCATGTAACTAGTGAAGTTTCGGAACACACATTGGGATTGATTTACTAAAACTGGAGAGTGCAAAATCTGGTGCAGCTCTGCATAGAAACCAATCAGCTTCTAATTTCAGCTTGTTCAGTTAGGCCTGGTTCACACCTATGCATTTTGTTAGTGCATTTTAAATTTTGTAGAAACACACTACAGTCCATTTAACATGGTTTTCCATGGGTCACGTTCACATGTGTGCATTTTATGGAAAGGGCCAAGGACCAGCGGGTTGTGTTTTTGGCTCCATAGACTTTAATGGATCAAAAACGTGTATTGAAAAATACAAAATGCACCTGGAATATGCAAACTGCAACCTGCAAGGGTGTGACAAAACAAACCTGGAAGCTGATTGGTTCCTATGCAGAGCTGCACCCAATTTTGCATTCTCCAGTTTTATTAAATCAACCCCCACAATGTGCATAAACTAATGCTGGGCCTAACAATATAGAATCTTAATTTTTGCAGTTGAATAGATTACAAACAGGATGATACTTTTTTTTTTTTTTAAATGCAATTACTTTCAGCTGAGATATAAATTTACAATCAGATGGTTAAAATAAATATCTTCATCCTTGTATTAAAGCTTTGTGAGCTGAGCCTTAAGGAACGGTTTTCTACCTCTTAGGGACTCTACCACATGAGTTCTCAGGTCTGTGTCACATTCACCTCCTCCTAGATTCAGCGTGGGGTCCCCTCTCTGGCACACGGTTGCTTGCACTTTCCTGTTTCCCTTGTTGTGTTGGTGTTATGGACAAGTAGCAAAAAGGTGCCGCCTTAAATGGAAGTGCAATGTATTGCTATGCCCAAGACAAGCTGTTTGCCATGCTCCCAGAGACATACCTACATCCCGAGTTTTTGTCCCTCTATGTATTTCCGGTGTTCCAATGTTCTCTCCAGTCCAAGTGCCTCCCCTGTGTCTCCAACTGACCCCTAGTTCCTCCAGCATGCCTTCATGTCTCCAGAGCACTGCCTCTGTGTCTCCAATGCACCCCTGTGTCTTCAGCACATCTTGTATGTGTCAACCTGTGACTCCCGTGGCTCCATTGCATCTTGAAATAATTGGTGATCGCTGACTCTAGTGTACCTTGCATCCTGTGTCATTGAGTGGCCCCTGTGATCCAGTGCACCCTGAGCATCCTGTGACTCTTGTGCACCTTGCATCCTGTGCCATTACTAGACCCCTGAGACTGCAGTGTACCTAGCATCCCGTGTGCACCCTGTCACCTCTGTGACTGCAGTGCATCCTAAGACCCCTGTGTCTCCAGTGCCTCCCGAGACCCCTGTGACTCCAGTGCCTCCCGAGACCCCTGTGACTCCAGTGCCTCCCGAGACCCCTGTGACTCCAGTGCCTCCCGAGACCCCTGTGACTCCAGTGCCTCCCGAGACCCCTGTGACTCCAGTGCCTCCCGAGTCCCCTGTGACTCCAGTGCCTCCTGAGTCCCCTATGACTCCTGACACCCCTGTGACTCCAGTGCCTCCTGAGACTCCAGTGCCTCCTGAGACCCCTAGGTCTCCAGTGCCTCCTGAGACCCCTGTGGACTCCAGTGCCTCCCGAGACCCCTGTGGAGTCCAGTGCCTCCCGAGACCCCTGTGGAGTCCAGTGCCTCCCGAGACCCCTGTGGAGTCCAGTGCCTCCCGAGACCCCTGTGGAGTCCAGTGCCTCCCGAGACCCCCTGTGGAGTCCAGTGCCTCCAGAGACCCCTGTGGAGTCCAGTGCCTCCCGAGACCCCCTGTGACTCCAGTGCCTCCCGAGACCCCCTGTGACTCCAGTGCCTCCCGAGACCCCTGTGACTCCAGTGCCTCCCGAGACCCCTGTGACTCCAGTGCCTCCCGAGACCCCTGTGACTCCAGTGCCTCCCGAGACCCCTGTGACTCCAGTGCCTCCCGAGACCCCTGTGACTCCAGTGCCTCCCGAGACCCCTGTGACTCCAGTGCCTCCCGAGACCCATGTGACTCCACTGCCTCCCGAGACCCCTGTGCCTCCTGAGACCCCTTGTGACTCCAGTACCTCCTGAGACCCCTGTGACTCCAGTGCCTCCTGAGACCCCTGTGACTCCAGTGCCTCCTGAGACCCCTGTGACTCCAGTGCCTCCTGAGACCCCTGTGATCATTGTGACTGCAATGCATTCTAAGACCCCTGCGACTGCAGTGCATGCTGCATCCCCTGTGACTCCTGTGCACTATTGTCCTGTGTCATCCAGTGACTCCTTGTGCACGCTGTGTGCTTCTGCAATACCAGTATCTCTACGTAGTCTTAAGTACGTTCCAGCAATCACCTAGACTGTCCTTCTGTGTACATAGACCCCTGTCCGACAGTCTGCACACATACTGTGTCCATTATGAGGGATGGGGTGAGATTTTGTATGAGTATATATATATATATATATATATATATATATATATATATATATATATATAATTTATATTCCCCAGTTTTCCTTGCTGATAACTCATCTCCAGGACAGGTTTGTTAGTGTTGTGTCCCATGAGGCATTGCAAAACTGACAGTTACAAGCATGATTCCCAGAGGCAGAGGAGCGATGGGACTTGTAGTTCTGTAATAGCTGGAGGGTCGCAGTTGCCCCCCCCCTGTGGTAAAGTGACAAGCCCTTCTGCAAAGTAGAAGGTGAATGGAGGGGAAAACTTGCATTGGCCAAATCCACAATGAGATCATATACCCCAAACTAACTGAGGGATGCATACTGTCATTCTTTTAAAATGGGAAAAACTTCCATAAAAAATTTTTTTTGGTTGCTATTTTAAACAAGATCATTATAGTCTGGCTTTAAGGAAAAGAAAAAAAAAAAAAAAACACGCAAGAACAAAAAAAACAAAAAACAAAACAAAATCAAGATTGTGAGATCACAGTCTGACAGATGAGTCATTGAAACAAAATCTATCGGTCAAAATAAATAAAAAAAGTAACAAAATAAGAACATAATTGAATTTGAAGCAGAAGGAGAAAAAAAAAGATCAAGCTGAGACAAAAAAGTTTGCTGCTTATAGCAAAAGAACAGATGGAAACTCTTGAAAGAGCCAAAAAGTACAACAGCCAATACCAGTGAGACAGACTCTGCTTCTTCCTCTATCCAGCTCTCCTCTCCTGAAATACTCTGTACTGCTGGATGACTGCTGTTTCCTCTATATAACCCTCCTCTCCTGAAATACTCTGCACTGCTGGAGGACTTGGCTTCTTTCTCTATATAACCCTCCTCTCCTGAAATACTCTGCACTGATGTGGGACTCGGCTCCTTTCTCTATATAACCCTCCTCTCCTGAAATACTCTGCACTGCTGGAGGTCTCTGCTCTTTCCTCTATATAACCCTCCTCTCCTGAAATACTCTGCACTGCTGGAGGTCTCTGCTCTTTCCTCTATATAACCCTCCTCTCCTGAAATACTCTGCACTGCTGGAGGTCTCTGCTCTTTCCTCTATATAACCCTCCTCTCCTGAAATACTCTGCACTGATGTGGGACTCGGCTCCTTTCTCTATATAACCCTCCTCTCCTGAAATACTCTGCACTGCTGGAGGTCTCTGCTCTTTCCTCTATATAACCCTCCTCTCCTGAAATACTCTGCACTGCTGGAGGACTTGGCTTCTTTCTCTATATAACCCTCCTCTCCTGAAATACTCTGCACTGCTGGAGGTCTCTGCTCCTTCCTCTAAGCAGGGTATATACAGAGAGAAAACGGCCAGTTCAGCAGGCTGGTCTAATGACTGGCTTCTGTCGCACAGCCATGCTGGAAAACCAGCATTTAAACAGCACTGATCTGTGTATTCTGGCAGAGGAGCGCCCCCTGTCAGAATAGAATAGCATGGCGGGGGAGATCCCTGCATGCACATTGCTATGTTGATGTAGGGACCTTTCCGTTTTTTTTGTTCAACCTTCTAGATAAATGAAGAACTGTATGTATAACCAGCATAACTTTTCTCTCCTGAAATGGGCCTCCCTCCTGTCTTATGCAGCTTTTTGATCCTTTTTTTAGCTTTGTTTTCTGTCTTATACAGCCGTGGTCAAAAGTTTTGAGAATTACACAAATATTAATTTTCACAAAGTCTGCTGCTTCAGTGTTTTTAGATTTTTTTGTCAGAAGTATAATTACAAGCATTTCATAAGTGCCAAAGACTTTTATTGACAATTACATTAAGTTTACGTAAAAAGTCAATATTTGCAGTGTTGACCCTTCTCTTTTAAGACCTCTGCAATTCTCCCTGGCATGCTGTCCATCAACTTCTCTGCCACATCCTGACTGATGGCAGCCCATTCTTGCATAATCAATGCTTGAGTTTGTCAGAATTTGTGGGGTGTTTTTTGTTCACCCGCCTCATAAGATTGACCACAAGTTCTCAATGGGATTAAGGTCTGGGGAGTTTCCTGGCCATGGACCCAAAATATTGATGTTTTGTTCCCCCAGCCACTTAGTTTGACTTTTTCCTTATGGCAAGGCGATCCATCATGATGGAAAAGGCATTGTTCCTCACCAAACTGTTCTTGGATGGTTGGGAGAAGTCGCTCTCATGTTTTTGTACCATTCTTTATTCATGGCTGGGTTCTTAGGCAAAATTGTGAGTGAGCTCCACTGCCTTGGCTGAGAAGCAACCCCACACATGAATGGTCTCAGGGTGCTTTATTGTTGGCCTGACACAGGACTGATGGTAGGGCTCACCTCTTCTTTTCCGGACAACGTTTTTTTCTGGATGCCCCAAACAATCAGAAAGGGGATTCATCAGAGAAAATGACTTTACCCCAGTCCTCAGCAGTCCAATCCTTGTACCTTGTGCAGAATATCAGTCTGTCCCTAAAGTTTTACCTGGAGAGACGTGGCATCTTTGCTGCCCTTCTTGACATCAGGCCATCCTCCAAAAGTCTTCGCCTCACTGTGGGTGCAGATGTACTCCCACCTGCCTGCTGCCATTCCCGACAAGCTCTGCACTGGTGGTGCCACCGATCCCGCAGCTGAATCAGCTGTAGAAGCCTTCTTCACAAATGCAGTGCAAATGTTTTTTATGGGATTAAAGTGGTTGTAAAGGCAAAAGGTTTTTTTATCTTAATGCATTCTATGCATTAAGATAGCCTTCTGTGTGCAGCACCCCCTCCTAATACTTACCTGAGGTCCCTCTATATCCAGCGATGTTGCAGGAGTGTCTTGGCTGTCCGGGACTTCCCTCCTCATTGGCTGAGACAGCAGCGCTGCACCATTGGCTCCCGCTGCTGTCAATTAAAGTCAGTCAGCCAATAAGGAAAGGAAGGGCGGGGCCTGGTCATGGCTCGATGTCTGAATGGACACAGGGAGCTGCGGCTCAGCTCAGGTGACCCCATAGTAAGATGCTTGCTATGGGGGCACTCAACAGGAAGAAGGGGTCAGAAGAGGGACCTGAGAAGAGGAGGATCTGAGCTGCTCTGTGCAAATCCACAGCACAGAGGAGGCAAGCATAAACACGTTTGTTATTTTTACCTAAAAAAAAATAAGACTTTACAATCACTTTAAGTTCATCTTCATGGCAAATTACAATTCATCTGATCACTCTTATTAACATTCTGGAGTATATGCAAATTGCCATCATAAAAACTCAGGCAGCAGACTTTGTGAAAATGTATATTTGTGTCATTCTAAAAGCTTTTGGCTGTACACGGCACACACAAGACAATGAAATGACACGCAGTCTCTGTACTAAAGGAAATCAAATGGAATGTAACACTTGATAATATTTTGTATTGTGAACTTTGCTTTATTCTAATAGTCAGCCATCCTATCACATTTCCTTTAGATAACTTTATTTCCATATGACCTGACCTATTCCAAAACCCAAGTTTCTAATATCTCATGTCGAGGAAATTGACTGTGACAATGGCAATGACCCCTAGAGGGCAGCATGCAGCTTCCCCCTATCATCCCCAGCCAATGGCAAGGTCAGCTCAGAGGAAGGGAGGGAGAGATGAAATTCCAGATGATGATAAATGGAATGGTGGAAATTCCGATTTTACAGGAACAATTCAGTGACACATTGGGGTCCGCACGGAACTTTCCAACTGCAATATATAGGAGGGGATTTCTCTGAAGGAAATTACACCTTTATTGGAAATGATCCCACAAGCTTTAAAAGGGAAATTACAATGTATTTTAAAATCATGCAGTCCAAATCACTGCTATTGTGTGTAGCTGAAAGTTATTTTTATGATTTTTACATTTTTATTGTTGTTGCTTGATTTATAATTAAAGCCTTCCCTTCAGTCCTGCACAGGCGCACAGGCTCTTCTCCTGTACTGAAATGGCTTATTCTGATTTCACTGCATACTGTGAGCTTTTCACTGTGTGCATCAAATGCTGCAGCAAGTCAGATAGCACCTGCCTCACCTTGCTGGAGGATGTCCAGCATCATCTAGCTCTTTTCTTCCCAGCCTTAGTTCCTGGTCTGCCCTTTTCATCCATAAGATTTTAGTTTTTTCAATCATGGGGACTCAATATTGCGGGTGCTACCCAAAGCCCTGTGCATGCAAATGTACTCTGCCTAGGAACATCCACTCTTCTGACATCCACCCATCAAGGCGTTTTGCTATTTGCATAACTCCTCCCAAGAGCCGTCCCACTGCCAACATCAGGGCTGAGGACTTTTGAGAGAAGAACTGATCAGGATGCTGGGATGTTTTTCAGGAAGTTCTGTACAGCACCCTGCCGCCTCCTGCCAACAGCCATGATCTGCCTACATTGCAAAGAGAAGCACAGAGACCCAGCGATGATGTCACTGGGTCTAAAATAAAGTACCTGATCGATTTGGATCGCGGGCAAAATCACTGTGATTCTGCCTACAAATCCAGAATCGCAACAAAATGTGGAACGCGTTGGCGCTGCCATAATTTCTTAATGGCACCTCAAACGTGGTGAGATTTTGCCGCAATTGTTGAGTGAAAAAATCGTGGCAAAAATCGCAACCGCAAACACTCTTGGCTCTGTGCCAAAGGATGGTACATGAGCTTCTTTGGAGTTTTTTGGAGTAGAGGAGCCCTATTCGAGTAAAAGGTGCCGCTCCATAAACAAAAAAGATTTAAAAAAATGCACTGCAGCACTAGAAATAGCGCCTGTAAAGCGCCTGAAAACTGCCTCTCATGCCGTCCCAATGTGAAACCCTGAGTGCTTTCACACTGGGGCAGTGCGCTTGCGGGACGTTAGAAAAAGTCCTTCAAGCTGCATCTTTTGGGTAGTTTGGGAGCGCTGTATAAATCCCCCGCCCATGCCTATTACAATGAATGGGCAGCACTTCGGAAGCACCTGAAGAAGGCTTCTGTCATCTGCCTGCTCAGTGGGGATCAGCGGAGCAATCCCCCGCTGAGCAAGCGTAATCCGCTACATGGAGGCGCCCATGTGAAAGGGCCCAAAGACTGATGAGATAAAATCGATTAGTCACACAGACAAATGAAATGGGTGGAAGGAAAGAAAAATCGCTCGATTCCCCTATCAATACAGTTAATGTTGATGGGGGAATCCCTCCTGCTGAGCTGTGGTATTCTGATAGCAGGAGATTTCCCAGCTCTCAGAATACAATGATTACTGCTGCCGGCTATAGCCACCAAAAGAAACCCAAAAGGCTGGCCTTACTAAAGTCAATCGATAGATCGACTTCATCAAAACCAGCCTGCCCATAGATGGTTTGACACTCGGCTGCGTCTGCTGAACCAGACAAATTTTGATCCGTCTATGGCCGGCTTAAAGTGTAAGTCCAGGCAAAACCTAACTAACGCTAAACCTGCTCTCTGTCACATTCTAAACCTAATATATCTAACCCTGTAAAGCAAAAATCAATGTACTTACCTATTCTGCATCCGATCCAGTCCGGTTTCCATCGGCGGAAGCTGTGTGCAGGAGAGAGCCAACAACGGCTGTAAAATGAATGGGAAGGAACGTTACCTATAGACTTACTATGGGGCTTTCGTTGTCGGCTGCCTCTCCCGCACACGGCTCCACAGTGAAGCCACCGCTGACAGCTGATGCTGGGACCGGACCGGATCGGAAGCAGAATAGGTAAGTCTAGTGATTTTTGCTTTACAGGGTTAGATAGATTTGGTTTAGAATGTGGCAGAGAGCAGGTTTAGCGTGATGCCGCGTACAAACGATCGGAAATATGGCCAGCAAAAGACAGATGAGAGCTTTTGGTCGGAAAATGCTACACTGTGTATGCTCCATTGGACTTTTGCTGGCCGAATTCCAACAAGCAAAAGACTGAGAGCAGGTTCTCAATTTTTCGGTCGGAAAAAGTTCAGATTGGAAATTCCGATCTCCTGTAGAAATTCTGATGTGCAAAATTCCTACGCATGCTGGAAAACAATTTGACGCATCCTCGGAAGCATTGAACTTAATTTTCTCGCCTCTTTGTAGTGTTGTACGTCACCGTGTTCTTGACGGTCAAAAGTTCAGAGAACTTTTGTGTGACCGTGTGTATGCAAGCCAAGCCTGAGCGGATTTTCCGTCAGAAAAAAACTTGGATTTTTTTCCGACGGAATTCCGCTCAGGTGTGTGTACGAGGCATTAGATAGATTTTGCCTGAACTTCCACTTTAAGGCACAAGCACCATCCAGCACTCTGCAGGAAGCCTAGTCTGTACATGTAATGGAAACATTTGCCTCTCCACATTTGATTATAATCTTTTTTATTGAGCAGTGATAACGGAATTCCTCTTCATGGTGAGTACAAGGCACTTGGGTATATATAACAATGGTGATACAGCATATCCTCACAATGGAACAGTTTGCTTAATTAGGATCCAAAAAGGACATAATATTATCCTTTAACAGACACACACATTTTTATATATACACATATATATATATATATATATATATATATATATATATATATATATATATATATATATATATATATATATATATATATATATATATATATATATATATGAGAGATATATAGATCCCTCTCCACATTTAAACCTAAAAACTATTGGGCGATATCTTCTTGAGATTAGTCTCTTTTATGTAACCAGAATTGTACTTGAGTCTGTTCTTTTGGATTCATCACTGTGTCTTCTATATGCTTATAAAGATTAAATAAAAAAAACATAAAAATAAGAAACTATATAAAAAAAAATCTTTAACACCTTGATAAGTTTAGGTATATTAAAAGGAAACTCCAACCAAACATTTTATTGGTTTTGGAAAGAGTCAGGTTTTTATTGCTGTCTGTGTCCCTATGGGGTAGATTTCTCTTTCCTTTCTGTGACATGGGAGACAAGGAGTGTAAATCTCCCAAGGAGAGGAGAATCCCCAACTCTGACCCCCCCTCTGTTCTCTTCCGGTGATAATTATCTATTGGCTACTAGCCTCTACGTAGTCCCGTCGAGTATTACACATGCAGACAATGTAAAAACCTGAATGTGAGTAGTAAGTATCCTCTTTTTGCGCTCTCTGTACAGCAGAGATGAAGTGTGTGAGAAGAGTATTTGTCGCTTTTTTAAGCCCCATACACACGGTCGGATTTTCCGACGGAAAATGTCCTATCGGACAATGTTGTCGGAAATTCCGACTGTGTGTAGGCTCCATCGGACATTTTCCATCGGATTTTCCGACGGACAAAGTTTTATCTCCTGCTCTCAAATTTTCCGACAACAAAGTCCTATCGGACTTTTTCCGATCGTGTGTAGCGAATTCCGACGGACAAAGTGCCACGCATGCTCAGATCACATTACAAGACCAAAGCTATTGGCTACTAGCCTCTACGTAGTCCCGTCGTAGGCAACAAACGTCACCACGTTCAGAATGATCGGTTTTTCCGACAACTTTGTCCGACCGTGTGTACGCAACATTAGTGTCGGACTAAATCCGTCGGAAAAAATCCGATGGATTTTGTGGTCGGATTTTCCGACCGTGTGTAAGGCTTCTTACATTTTACAAAATTTAAAAGGTTAGAGCAACACATTTGATTTGTAAAATAAATGATTCCTCAACAGCACTTTAACCCCTTCCTGCCCATCCCCAGCAGCCCTTTAACAGGGTCTTTACACTTAGTGTATGGGAAGGACTGCCCAATGATGTGACCACTGCGATTGGCTGTCCCGCCAATGACAGCTCGCTCACTGTGCTGGGAGTGTGTAATAAGCGCATTCTTATGCCACGTACACGTACGGATTTTCCGTCAGAAAAATCTTGGATGTTTTTTTTCGACGGAAATTCCGCTCAAGCTTGGCTTGCATACACACGGTCACCCAAGCGCTCTCTGAACTTTCGACCGTCAAGAACGCAGTGACGTAGAACACTACGACGAGCCGATAAAATTAAGTTCAATGCTTCTAAGCATGCAGAGAATTGTTTCCGAGCATGCGTAGGAATTTTGCGCGTCAGAATTGCTACAGATGATCGGAATTTCCGATCGGAACTTTTTCCGACCGAAAAATTGAGAACCTGCTCTCAATCTTTTGCTGGCTGGAATTCGGCCAGCAAAAGTCCGATAGAGCATACACACGGTCGCATTTACCGACCAAAAGCTCTCATCGGTCTTTTGCTGGCCGAATTTCCGATCGTCTGTATGCTGCATTAGAACAGAAACCTTGGACGCATATTTGTGACATGTGGGCTGTAAAGTCCATTCTCATTGGTTATTGGTTATGTGGGCAGCGACATGTTAAGATTAGGAATGATCAACTGCAGCAGAAAAGGCTGCTGAGCATCATGACGGGATGTGTGATCCAGGACTGCTGACACTATACTCCCGCCTGTTCACTGTGATGATGTATTCTTCCATTATGTACAGCATGTTTTGCTTAGGCTGCCCTTAGACAGATCGAAATTTGGGCGGTTCAGCTGGGATTGGCTGAATTTTTATCCATGTGTGGCCGTCTCTGCTTGACAGAAGTTGATCGTTTGACTGACAGAAGTTGAAGGGACACGCTGGAAAACATTTGCCGATCAGCTGCTGGTCGGTGTATTCTAAGTCCCACTGTGAAAATACATTGTCGCAGCACAGGAGGGGCTTCCGCCATACACCTCCTTTGTGTGGATGGAGGAATCTATGGCTATTTTTTTGTTCTGTTATGTTATCTAATTACAGGTTATTTTGTTGCCTTTACTGAGCAGAGGGGTAAAGTTTCAGATAAAATTTTCCCCAATTTTGTATAGTGAGGTGTCACATGTAATACAGATCTGAATTATTGAAGTTCTCTTTATCAGTAAAAAACAAAAGCCCTACAGAATATCAATACGTAACGACAATGAATCTGGACAAAATTTATGGTAAACTTTGTTTTGTTAGCAAAAAAAGAATGTCGGAGTCTGAGAAGTGCACTGACAGCAAAAAGAGAGAGTCTCACCTCGACTGATCCTCTGCTTCTCCCCAGACAGGATCCCCGGAGTGTCAATCACACTAATACTCTCCAGAACCGGATTCGGCAACTGAGCACAGACAAACCTGCACAATAGAAAAAGATATAAACCATAAACATTTCTAATATACAGATAGATGTATGAACACTACATAAGAACCAATGTGAAAGGAGCCTCCCAGCTAGGGTTGCCACCTGTCCGGGATTCACCCGGACAGTCCGGGTTTGGAATAATGTGTCCGGGTTTCAGTCTCTCTGAAACCCGGACACATTATTCAGACTGGGCTGTGGCTCCCCAAGTAACTGAGATAGTCGCACAAAAATCTGTTGCCATCCGGAATCTGCGGGCTGCTGTCTGGGGGCAGGTTTGGCACTGGGGGAGGGGGGGGGGGGATGATGTCAGCAAGAGCAGTTTGGCCACATCCAATGTTTGCCGCAGCATGCTGCATCACCACTATCCTTGGGGCACCCAAAGGTTTATCAGGTCTTCTATAATCCTATAGTGTATACTACGAAAAAAATGTGCCCTGTGCCACTAAAGTGTTTGAATTTGTCGTGAAGAAAAAGTGGCAACCCAACTCCCAGCACTACTCTGACCTCCTAGGGGGGCTCTACTCCTTCCTCCATTTCCCCTTTTCCAAAATACTCTGCACTGTAGGAGGAATCTGTCCCTTAATCTATCCAACTCTCTTCTCTTGAAATACTCTGCACTGCTGAAGGACTCTGCTCCTTTCTCTTTCTCTCCTTTTCCAAAATACTCTGCTATGCTGGAAGACTCAGTCCCTGCCTCTATCCAACTCTGGTCTCCTGAAATGCTCTGCACTGCTGAAAGACTCTGTCCTTTCCCCTATCCAACTCTCCTCTCCTGAAATACTCTGCATTGCTGAAGGACTCTACTCCTTCCACTATCTAACTCTGGTCTCCTGAAATGCTCTGCATTGCTGAAGGACTCTACTCCTTACGCTATCTAACTCTCCTCTCCTTAAATACTCTGCACTGCTGGAAGACTCTGTCTTTTCCGCTATCCAACTCTCCTCTCCTGCACTGCTGGGGGATTCTGCCTCTTCCCCTATCTAACTTTCCTCTTCTAAAATTCTCTGTACTGCTAGCATACTCTGCTCCTTTCCCTATCTACAGCTGGCCAGCGTGTTCAATGAAATAAACTGACTCAATACACACACTCAATGTGGATAGGGAAATCCTCCATGCTGGGTCATTGTATTCTGATGGTGAGTTGACTCTCCCACCGTCAGAATACACAGATCAACGCTGCAGTCTATAGCCTGCAGCGTTGATTGAGCAGACATTTTCCAACAGGGCGAATGAACAGAAGTCGATTGGTAGGTGTAGATACATGGATCAAAATTTGGTTGGTCTCTGGCCAGCCAGCTTAACTCTCCTTTCCTGAAATACTCTGCACCAGGCCCAGACTGGGACAAAAAAAATAGGCCCAGGCATTTTGAGACTGAGCAGCCAGGAAACTGGTCCCTTCCTCGCTATCCATCCTGACAGATCCCCCGCAGCAGCCGGCAGGAGAAAGAAGGGGGGGACCTGGCAGAGCTTTCGGGGGTGAGGGGGGCTGAGGAAAAGCACAGAGGTGGCAGAGAGCAGGAAAAAAATGAGCGATGTGATGTGGATACCTCTGGAGTAAAGGAGAATACATCACCCACTATGGGATACATCTCCTAATCAGCCAGCCCTCGCCATGTATATCTACCACATCCTACAGACTTTCTTTTACTTTCCAAGGCTCTGATGAAGAGGGGAATACCTCGAAAACGCGTTAGCCTACCTTGATCATTTGCCCTCGTATGGGCATAACAAATTTTTATAGAATATCTTGTAACCTAGGTTTTTATGAATACGTAGTCATTTCTTTGTACTCATCTATTTTTTTTTTTATGAATACATTATATCACTTTGATTCATGCATTAGATCACGCGCCTTCCATCCCCTCATTTCCACTCAGCCTCTTTCGGACCACCCCTGGTCAGTTTAGGCAGCGGGACACGCATTATCATCCTGTACCATTCGAAATTACTACCATTTTACATTAATACCACCTGCACGAGCGCAGGCGAAACACCTTTTCTGTTTATACGTTTATTTGGGGGGGGGGGGGGTGTGAGTGGGGGGGTGGTGGAGAGCCCTGGGGGGGGAGGGGGTGAGGGCTGGAGAGAAGCACTGGGGGAGCCAGAGAGCAGGGGGGAAGGAGCTGGAGAGCAGTGGGGGGGGGGGGGGGGGCAAGGGGAGGGGGACCTGCATATAGAGGAATCGATCTCTCCATTTTCCTCCTGCACCCGCTGAATGCATGCTTCTCCTCCTCTCCCGCCTGCAGGCATTCAGTAGCTACAGGGGGAATATGGAATATGGAAAGATCAATTCCTCTATATGCAGCTGCCCTGCCGCTCCTCCTATCCAGCTGCACAAAGGGCTGTACGGACACTCACTTTCTCTCCAGTCTGGCAGGTACCAGGCAATAGGGTCTATAGCAGCTCCTTGCCCTTCATGCTCATGGGGCAGCTGGGTAGTTCCTACCCACCAGCCTTGACTGCTGAACTTAATAGGCGGCTGGCCGGGTGAGAGGCACAGGCTCAAGGAGCAGCCCAGCTACTGCAGCTGTCGGCTGGCCCACGGGGCAAATGCCAGGTGTGCCCTATGGCCAGTCCGGGCCTGCTCTGCACTCCTGGGGGACTCTACTCCTTCCTCTATCTAACTCTTCTCTCTTGGAAATACTCTGCACTGCTGGGGGACTCTGCTCCTTCCTTTATCCAAAACTCTTCTCCTGAAATACTCTGCTCCTTCCTCTATACAACTCTCCTCTCCTGAAATACTCTGCACTGATAGAGGTCTCTTGAACTATTACTTGTCACCAATAATTTGGAGAACAGTTTGAATCTAAAGCTCTACGGAGCTCCTATGTCCTGGTATAACACTAGCTGATTGCTGATCTTATCAAATTGAGTTTTGTTTCACATACTGTAAGTTGGACATAAACGGGCGAGTTTTAGCATAGAGGAACGTGTCGGAATAAACATACTCGGCAAACACGGCTTTGTTTTCACAGAGCCGCTGTGTTTGTGGAACATATTCGCCATGCAGTGTTTGTTCCAAGTATGAAATTATAAACTGACAGAAGATCTGGAACCAGATCAAGCTTGGCCTGTAACCCTCCGCAAGACGAGGCTTCGGCTTCACAATAATAAAAGATTTAACAGCAGCCTCCAACATGGTTCTCACTTAAAGGCATAGTCCACATTTCATCCTACAACACATATTTTAGGGTAGAACTCAAAGCATGGCCATACATCATCCACCTACACCCAAGCAGCATCCCCATTCGACATTGCGGGTCTCTTTTGCAATAAGGAGCTTTCCAGCTCACTGTGATAGCGGGATTTTAGATCTGTGTTAACAAACTATGTCAACGCACCCGAGACGCGGCTTCGAAATTGTGCCGTTTCAGATGAAGTTGCACGATTTCAAAGCCACAGTCTATGTGAAGGGGGGGGGGGGGGGTTAAAGTTGCCGCTACTTCAAAGTAGCTCATGCACTACTTGGTCTGACTTTCATGTAACTTGAGGACCATAGACTCCAATGTTAACCCTCAGAAGTTGCATGAAAGCCATACCTGAATGGTATACAATGTAACTTGTGTGCAACAGTTGTCCATTATCACTGGTCAAAGCCAAAGTCGTATCCATGTTGCACCCATACAAAGTTGCACCCGCCAAAGCCGGCGCAACTTCGGAGCCTTACACTTCAAAAAATGCACCTCTATGCACACACATGCATCTAAATGGGCTCCATTCACACTTGTACGAGTGCAACTTTGGATGGGTGCAACTGTGATACGACTTTGGTTTTGACCAGTGATAATGGACAACTGTTGCACACAAGTTGCATTGTATAACATTCGGGCAGGACTTTCATGCAACTTTTAAGGTTAACATTGAAGTCTATGGCACTCAAGTTGCATGAACGTCGAACCAAAGTAGTGCATGAACTACTTTGAAGTTGCTGCAACTTTAAGTCACGCATATATGAATGGTTATCATTGGAAAACATGGGGAACAACTTGTCATGCAACTTTGATGTCCAAAGTTGCATGACAAATCGCACAAGTGTGAATGGAGCCTAAGCAAATGTCTAATTCTGTCCCCGAGTACACCACACATTCAATTAGAGCTTACAGGACAAATATTCCTGCTATGTAAGATGGAGATTGACTGAGCATTAGCCATCTCTGAACCTGACCTCACACGTCCCTGCCCAATAATCAGAACATAGCTGTGAAAATTCACACCATGCCCACCGAGGAAGACCCAACCCGAGTCTTCTCTACAGTCCGTACAGCTCTGGTGACCTAAGGCTGGCCATAGATGGGTCCAAATTCCTTCCATCAGCAGCTGATCAGCATATTCTGGCAGTGGAGTCCCCGCTGTCAGAATACAATAACATTGCGGAGGATATCTCCATCAACTTCTTTGTGTGGATTAAAAAATATTATTTTTAATAGCCCACTGATTGAAAAAAAATGTATCCATCTATGGCCAGCCTTAATTGGATGTTCAACTGAAGTGTATGTAAACCCTAACAATAAACTTTTTTTATTGTTTCCCCTTTGGTCTGTTAAATTTACTAAAAAAAACTAAAAGCGTTTTGTGAGATCTGTTTGAGGAGTGCAAAAAATAATTGTTGATTCTGCCAGAAACCCAGTGAGCTGATAACTTCCTGTGCTCTCTGCCTGCGCTGACTGCTGTCAATTACATTGTTCCCAGCTATCTTTAAAAGAGATGTATGGGGTTTTCTTTTTTCAACTTACCTAGGTGGATGGTGCATCTGTCCCCAGGTGCCTCTAACAATGGGAACCAAGCGATCTAACATTGCAGATCGCTCGGTTCTCATAGCTCTCTGCTCTGCCCCCCTCACTGGAGTGCTGAGCTGTGAAGGTCCTTGATGATGCCATGTGGAAAGGCGAAACGCGTTGACGTAATTTCCGGTTATCGAGTCCCAACGACGTCACTTCCAGTTTTAGTGGAACACACGCTGGATGCAGCGTTTCCTGGTGTTTATTCTTGCAATTTCGATGCTTGATTAATGTTTTTAGCCTGCAAGTACCTATCCACATTTGCGCATTAAAGAACTGCCAAACTGTAGTTTACTATTAGTCCCTCTTTTTTCATTTTTGGTGCTAGTATACACACATATGACCATCACGATTGGAGGAGATATTCATTGGATCCTTTTGCCACTTATGGCCAGCCTGACCGACCCCTGGGGGGCACAGGAGGGGTGTGTGGTGCACCTTGAAGTTTGGAGCACAACTGCACTTTATGATCTGAGCACATTTGCACAATGTATATGGACGTTTTTTGTCATTGTTTTTTTTTTCTACACTCATTAAATTGTTTATATTATTGTGAGCACTGTAATTGTATATACTTTTTATAAATACCTATATTGGCCAGCAAGGTACTCTCACTGCATTGGGGTCAGAGGACAGCAGTGTTTTTTAACCTTTTTTGAGTCAAGGCACCCTTTAGAATTGTGAACAATTCCAGGGGAAAACCAGTTTGAGGGCTTGTTCACAGCAGGAGGTGTATCTGAGCACACACACACACACACACACACACACACTTTTTTGTGTGTTCCCATGCGTTACGTTTTTTTTGATGGGCTGCTCTATGTGTATGTAACGCGCAAAAAAGATGCCAGCATGAAATCGAGCCACACCAAAATGCATGGTACTGCAGTGCTATGTGTTTTAGCGGGTGCTAAATGCGCGAGGGTGCCATAAAGAATTAATGGCACCTGCATGCGTTTGCAAAAGGCAGTAAATTTTTGTGCAGTGTGGGATTTTGCATGTGTTATTGCACTGCACCTGGTGTGAACAAGCCCTGAAATGTAGTCTGTGAGGCAGAGTTCAGTGGTCTGTAGGTTGTAAACCCACTACAAAATCCCCCCATCTAGAACAAATCCCCCCATCCAAAATCTCCCTCCTAGCATAAATCCCCACCTCCAAAATTCCCCCCATCTAGCACAAATCCCCCCATCCAAAATCTCCCTCCATCCAAAATCTCCCTCCTAGCACAAATCGACACCTCCAAAATCCCTGCTTATACCACTCATCCTCCCTTCCAAAATCCCTCTCTTAGCACAAATTGCCCTCTTAAAAATCCCCCTTCTAGCACAAATACTTCCCTACAAAATCCCGCCACCTAGCACAAATCCCCCCCCCATCCAAAATCCCCCCTCCTAGCACAAATCCCCCCATACAAAATCCCCCCTCCTAGCACAAATCCCCCCATTCAAAATCCCCCCTCCTAGCACAAATCCCCCCCCCCCCCATCCAAAATCCCCCCTCCTAGCACAAATCCCCCCCATCCAAAATCCCTCCTTCTAGTACAAATCCCTCCTCCAAAATCCCCCTCCTAGCACAAATTGCCCTCTCAAAAATCCCTCCTCCAACCTATAAAGTTGTGCCAGCCACCCAATATGCCCTTAGCAACAGATGACGTCATTGGCTGGTAGGATGCGGGCAGGTGGCTGGCAAAGCTGCCTAGGTTTCTGACAGGAGTAGAGATAGGGGCAAAGAGGAGGAGAGTGCTAAGAGGAGGTGCGGGCTGTGCTCTCTCCCTCCTGCCTGTGTACCGCAGTTAAGACAGAACACACATTTAGATCGGACAGTACATGCAGATTTTTGTATTGTATTGTATTGTATTTTTGCTGTGGCACCCCTAAGGACCCTTTACCAGTGTGCTGCGGCACACAAACACGGAAGTAGAGGACACTTCATTTTAAAGTGAAAGAAATTTAAAAAAGCAAAGCTTGGGAAGAAAAATTTAAAAAGTACTACTGTTACACACGCCTTCATGTGTGCTTGTCTAAGCGAGGTGACGTCACTGGGCCTTCTCCCAGGGTGGTTTTAAATCATAAGAGGATGAGCTCTTGCACAGTGCTGGAGCCTCTTCTTAGGCCCTTTTCACACTGGGGCGTTTTTCAGGCGCTTTAGCGTTAAAAAAAGCGCCTGTAAAGCGCTTGAAAGAAGCCTCATCTGCAATCCCAATGTGAAAGCCTGAGTGCTTTCACACTGAGATCCCTTTCACACTGGGGTGTTTTAGGCTACTTTCACACTGGAGCGGTGGGGGCGCTGGCGGTAAAGCGGCGCTATATTTAGCGCCGCTTTACCGGCGTTTTAGCAGCCGCTCGCGGGGTGTTTTTACCCCCCCGCGAGCGGCCGAAAAAGGGTCAATACCGCCCGCAAACCGCCGCTGTAGCGGCGTTTTGCGGGCGGGTTCGGCGCGCTCCCCCATTGTTTTCAATGGGACCGGGCGCTATAGGAGCGGTAAATATACCGCTCCTATAGCGAGCCAAAGATGCGGCTTGCAGGACATTTTTGAGCGTCCTGCAAGCGCACCGCTTCAGTGTGAAAGCCCTCGGGCTTTCACACTGAAGGAACAGCAACAGCTGTTTCGGGTCGGTTTGCAGGCGCTATTCTTAGCGCAATAACGCCTGCAAACCGCCCCAGTGTGAAAGGGGCCTTAGCTTAAAAAATAGCGCCTGTAAAGCGCCTGAAAGAAGCCGCAACTGCAATCCCAATGTAAAAGCCCGAGTGCTTTCACACTGAGGCGCTGCGCTGGCAGGGCGTCAAAAAAAGTCCTGCAAGCAGCTTTCTTTGCAGCGCTTTTGGAGCTGTGAATACACCGCTCCTAAAGCGCCAATTCCCATTGAAATCAATGGGAATCGCCTGCAAAACGCTCGAAAAGCGCCTGAAAAACGCCCGGAAAGCGCCTTTGGCAGCAGCGCTTTGTGGGCTCTTTTAACCCTTTATTTGGCCACTAGCAGGGGTTAAAAGCGCCCCACTAGCGCTCGAAAAACGCTGGTAAAGCGCTGCTAGTTTAAGCGGCGCTTTACGAGCGTTTTTCGGGCGCTGGCAGTGTGAAAGGGCTCTTAAAGCACTCGGGCTTTCACATTGGGATTGCAGATGAAGCTTCTTTCAAGCGCTTTACAGGCGCTTTTTTTAACGCTAAAGCGCCTGAAAAACGCCCCAGTGTGAAAGGGGCCTAATGATATTTGGGATCCCCTGGTAATAATTGTAGAATATTTAATTTCTTTAATAATGGCGTTGGGCTTTAAGGTTGTCACTGAAAAAAACATTGTACTTTCCCCTTTAAACCAGATGGCCGATATCTAATGGCTTTTAGGCTCTCCAGTCTCTAGAGCTTTCCTCCTCTCTCCTGTAATCTTGGGTTGGTTATCTCAGTGTTAGTCCATGTGTGGAGTGCTCAGTACAAACAGTCCTCAGGGGAATGTAGATATTCCTCTCAAGCTTTCAGTGCTTCGCTCTGTATTGTCCAGACTTTGGCAGCACATTAGAGAAGGGCGTGTAGACAACCCTCAGTACAAAGAAAATTCCTAATGTTTGGTTGAACGCAACCCACACCAGGATCTACACATGCAGATCAGAGGTTCTTTTCTGTATCTTTAGCGCTATCCTCGCCCAGCCTGTTAGACCACATACATATTAATGCTGAGCCTTACAATAATAAATATCATAGGCTTCAGGAATCAAACACAGTGTTAGAGCTCATTCACACCAGCCCTGTTGGGCTGAGTTAGAAAGTGTTGCATAATGCAGTTCCAACACAGGCAATTGGCCTTTTGTGCCATAGCTTCATTTCCCACCAGTGCGCTGTGTTGGTGTGTGCTGAAAAGAAATGCATGTTTTATTTTTTTTTTACAGCGCAACATGTTCCAACATGCTATGAGGCTCCGTTCACATCTAGGCGCATGGTGGTGACAATCGTGGTAAAAATGCGCAAATAGAATCACGGGACGCCCATCGCTCAAAAGAAGCTCCTGTATTTCTTTTGGGCGACAGGCGTCCCACGATTCTGTTTGTGTGTTTTTACTGGGATTGTCACCCGACGAATTGCGGGAAAATTGCGACGCGTTTGGGTTGCTATTGAAATCGACGGGCAACGCACGAGTGTCCCGTGATTTGCCGCTAGTGCGGGCAGAATTGCGGTGATTATGCCCTCGATTTGGAACGCGGAGATGTGAACGGAGCCAACATGCTGCACTGAATAAAAATAACATAGATATAAAAAAAAGAAGAAGAAAATGAGAATGCACTGCAGCATACGTTCACATTGCACAGCAGCACACATGCATAATGTGCTTATTTTTTTATTGTCTGTATACCACTGGGGAAATTTCCCTTCACTGTCTTCAATGATAGCAAGAAAGAATGCCCTGATAAACATTTTTTTTCTGAATTTTGTATGTACAGTTGAACAACATTATATTGGTGTTTGGCCAGCTTTAAAGGGTAACACCACTTTTGTGGGGGGAAAAAAATAACAAATAAAAAAATAATAATATAGTATATACTATTGCGACTCAATTCATATTGTAATTGAATGTGATTAAAAAAGGCATTTCCATTTAAATCTGCAGCTCTGTAATTCTCTGTAAATGCAATATGACAACCTGGAGGTGTTCTGTACACAGAATGTGGAGTTACTCTAACCATTACCCCATCAGATCACTAGTCACCAAGGGGGCAGCTCTGGCATAATGAAGCAAAGAACAGAGGAGCTGCAGGGAGAGCACATGCAAATCTGCAGACTAGTGAGTTGGACTCTACTTGTCTTTAATAAGCACGTCTTTTACAGTACTGGTTCTTTTTAATCTGGCCATAGATTGATCGAACCGATTCAGCAGAGACTGACCGGGATTCGATCCCATCTATGGGCAGGCTGATTGTACTGAAAGACAGTGGCGGTCGCTCCATTAGGGGTGCCACCCCCTCTAATACTTGCGTCCGGCCCCTAAGCTACATGCAGGGCGCCGGACGCATGGATTTCAATGTTTGTTTTTTAGCATGTTTTTAGAGCCTGAGGCTCTAACTAGCTTCAAATAAAGGGTGAGCTCGGGGAGCAGAGCACTACACCCTGAGCCCACCCAGTTGTGTGACAATAGCAAATTATTATTCGCTATTGTCTTCCTGCTTCTCCTCCCGGCCAATCAGGAAGCGGGTCTTAAGACCCGATTGGCCGAGTGGAAAAGCGACCGTAGTGTTCCGGGTGCAAGCCGAGACATTCCTGTCTCATACCCAGAACATAATAGAGTTTATCTGAGTGGCGCTCAGCCATTCATAGAAAGCAACGTATTCTAGCAATGAATACAAAGCTGATTGGTTGTCAGAGGTTGTGACATCATCAGCTCACCTCTCTGACTCATTGATCAAATACATTGCTTTCTCACAACCTCTGACAACCAATCAGCTTTGTATTCATTGCTAGAGTATGTTGGTTTCTCTGAATGGCGGAGTGCCGCTCAGATAAACTCTATTGTGTTTTCCGGGTATGAGACAGGAAGATCTCGGCTTGCACCCGGAACACAGTGCTGTATGCTGCATGTAGCCTCAGCTACATACAGTTTATACCACACATCTAGCGGCCTCACATGTTAGTGAGGGACATACGGTAGTTTGTTTTGGCCAGCTTGGCCCAAACAAACTACGTAAAGTGTATCAAAAACTGGAGTCGATCCATCAACTGCATAATCTATGGGCTGCTTAAAGAGGAAGTAAACCCTCTTTTACAACTTTAGCTTACAGGTAGGCCTATATTAAGGAGGAGATATACCTGTATTTGCATGTGCCGACGTCATGCGGCACATGCGTACTTGCGACAACTGAAGCAACGGCGCTATATGCCGATGCTTCAGTTGTTACTATGCCGCTCTCGTGCACATGCGCGTGACGTCATTGCGGCTCCGGAGCCGCGATACCCGGAAGTCACTCCGGGAGAACATGACGGCGGTCAGAGGGGGAGTAGAGGACTGATGCCGGGGCTTCGATCTCAGGTAAGTGATACATAATTAGCTAGTATGCTATGCATACTAGCTAATTATGCCTTTGTCTTGCAGGTTTTTTTTTTTGCGGTTTTTCTTAAGAGGGTTTACTTCCTCTTTAAGAGGAACCTATCACAAGAGAAATATGGATTTGACCATTGCTGACCTCTCCTTTTGAAAATGCTAGCTAACCATCTGTAATGCTTACACTTCTTTCTTCAATGCCCTAAGTAACTAACTATATCAGAACAAGCACGAACAAGCATGAAGATAAGGACTTCTGACATTCCTTATCTGTATACCTGTTCCAGGTCCGTGATGCAGAAAGAACTGAAGCCAGTGGCTCAGCAAAATAGCCAGAGAAGTAGCACTTTCAGAAAATGGATAGCAATGGCAACCCCATATCTTTCAAGTCTGATTTAGGCCCCTTTCACACTTGTGCGACTTCAAAGTCGCACAATTTCACTGCGATTTTGCTGCGACTTTTGCCGCGATTTCAAGGAATGCCTGTGTAAGTGGCATCAAAATCGGACCAAAGTAGTGCAGGGACTACTTTGAAGTCGGAACGACTTGAAGTCTTACTAATATGAATGGCTGTCATTGGAAATCATGGGGAACGACTTGTCATGCTACTTTGCAGTCCCAAATCGTGGGACAAGTCGTATAAGTGTGAAAGGGGCCTTACGTGAAGGAAATACAATGGGGTTGATTTATTAAGACTGGAGAGTGCAAAATCTGGTGCAGCTGTGCATGAAAGCCAATCAGCTTCTAACTTCAGCTTGTTCAGTTAAAGGGTAACTCCACTGTTGAGAAAAAAAAAAAACATTCCCCTCCGGGTGATGTATGTACTTTGCAGGGATTTTAAAATATACATTTTTGCAGATTCCTTCCTTTTGTTATTTTGAAGAAATGGTTGTTTGTTTGTCTGTGTCCATGTGCTAAATGAATCTATATGGGAGTGGTTTTATAATTATCAGTCAGCTGCTGAAACTGCAAGGCTCTAATGATGAAAGCTGCAGGGTCTGCATTCCTTTAGACGTAATTTCCCTTTGGGAGTATCTCACCACCATCTGTGTACAGAATGCCCCCAGGTTGCCATATTGCAATGCATTTTACTGAAAATGACAGCACTTCAGATTGAAAGGGAAAGGTAAGTTTAACCACTTCAGCCCCGGACCAATTGGCAGCCAAAGGACCAGGCCCCTTTTTGCAATTCGGCACTGCGTCGCTTTAACTAACAATTGCGCGGTCATGCGACGTGGCTCCAAAACAAAATTGGCGTCCTTTTTTTCCCACAAATAGAGCTTTCTTTTGGTGGTATTTGATCGCCCCTGCGGTTTTTATTTTTTGCGCTATAAACAAAAATAGAGCGACAATTTTCAAAAAAATGCAATATTTTTTGCTTTTTGCTATAATAAATATCCCCAAAAAATATATAAAAAAACATTTTTTTTCCTCAGTTTAGGCCGATACGTATTCTTCTACATATTTTTGGTAAAAAAAAAAATCGCAATTAGCGATTATTGATTAGTTTGCGCAAAAGTTATAGCGTTTACAAAATAGGGGATAGTTTTATAGCATTTTTATTAATATTTTTTTTTTTTATTAGTAATGGCGGCGATCAGCGATTTTTATTGTGACTGCGACATTTTGGCGGACACATCGGACATTTTTGACACATTTGTCATTTATACAGCAATCACTGCTATTTAAATAGCACTGATTCCTATGTAAATGACAGTTGTAGTTAGGGGGTTAACCACTAGGGGGCGGGGAGGAGTCAGTGTGACGTGTTGTGTTTTTTTTTTACAGTAGGGGGGCGTGGCTGTACGTCTGACGTCATTGATCGGCGTTCCCGATGACAGGGAACCGCCGATCACTGACAGTCAGTGTAGGAAGCACGGGGAGAGGTTTGTTTACATAGACCTCTCCCCGTTCTTCAGCTCCGTAACCCGATCGCGGGACACCAGCGGCGATCGGGTCCGCTGGTCCCGCGGCCGGGGTCACGGAGCTCCCGTCCGGATCGCGAGCGCGCCGCTAGCGGCGCGCGCGCGACCCACGGGCAGGCACATGCACGATCACGTACAGGTACGTGATTCTGCCTGCCCGTGCCATTCTGCTGACGTATATATGCAGTGGCCGGTCGGGAAGCGGTTAATAACATTCAAATACAATAAAACTTATGTCGCAACTGAAAATACTATACTATTTTTTTTCGATCATTTTTTCCCCCACAAAAGTGGAGTTACCCTTTAAGCTTTCTTAACACCAGATTTTGCACTCTACAGTTTTAGTAAATCAACCCCAATGTGTTACTTGGGAATACTGACCATAAAGCTGACCATACACTATACCAGGGATATGCAATTAGCGGAACACCAGCTGTTGCAGAACTACAATTCCCATGAGGCATAGCAAGACTCTGACAGCCACAAGCATGACACCCAGAGGCAGAGGCATGATGGGACTTGTAGTTTTGTAACAGCTGGAGGTCCACTAATTGCATATCCCTGCACTATACAATACAACTGTAGAGCTCTACCAACTATGTTGTGCAATGCCCATATTACATACTTATGGTAAATCTAAAAGGAGAACGTTCAAAGGTTGTAACTTGCGCAGTGAGCTTAAAAGAGATAGTACAGTAAGGTTGTAACATATTCTTAGTTTTCCAACAAGTTCTTCACTGGTGAAAGTAACAAATCATCGAAACAAGCTCACCTGTTCAGGAAGGCGTTTCCAAAAGCATTCAGTTTTCTGAATGGTTTCTTGGGGTCCACCACTAGCGCATTGCCTGGAATGACCCCCTCAACGTCGCCTTGCATTACCGCTATGAATGAGTCAGTGGTGGGTTCCGGTCCTATCCTCATCCCCGGAAAGTCCTGTTCTAGAAGATACCTGTGAAGACAGAAAGGATACGTGCAAACGTCAATTTCCAGATCACTTATAGAGCCAAACTATTCAACATCCTGTGTGAAGGGATAAAGCATAGTAACCCAAAGACGATGAGTTGCGGTGGATACTTCTGAGTATTTGCTGCTGCTTATTTTGGAAAAATGTCTGATGGAGGGACCTTGAGGTTCAGAAACTTTATTTTTTTAAACAAATCAGTTATTTTTTTTTAAATTAGCCCACGCACATGAACTTTAATGGCATCCCAGTCTTAGCCCCTGTACACACGGTCGGAAATTCCGATGGAAAATGTCCGATCGGACCATGTTGTCGGAAAATTCACCCGTGTGTGGGCTCCATCGGACATTTGAGAAAATTTGAGATCCTGTTCTCAAATTTTCCGACAACAAAATCCGATCGGACATTTTCCGATCGTGTGTCGAGAATTCCGACGGACAAAGTGCCGCGCATGCTCAGATCAAATAAGGAGACCAAAGCCATTGGCTACTGGCCTCTACGTAGTTCCGTTGTACGCAAACGAACGTCACCACGTTCAGAATGATCGAATTTTCTGACATCTTTGTCCGACCGTGTGTATGCAACACCAGTGTCGGACAAAATCAGTCGGAAAAAGCTGACAGACTGTGTGGTCGGAATTTCCGCCCATGTGTACGGGGGCTTAGTACGTAGGGTTCAATATTGAGTTGGCCCACCCTTTACAGCTATAACAGCTTCAACTCTTCTGGGAAGGCTGTGCACAAGGTTTAGGACTGTGTCTATGGGAATGTTTGACCATTCTTCCATTTGTGAGGTCAGGCACTGATGTGGAGGAGAAGGCCTGGCTCGCAGTCTCCGCTCTAATTCATCCCAAAGGTGTTCTATCGGGTTGGGGTCAGGACTGTGCAGGCCAGTCAAGTTCCTCCACCCCAAACTCACTCATCCATGTCTTTACGGACCTTGCTTTGTGCACTGGTCCAAATCATTTGGTGGAGGGGGGGGATTATGGTGTGGGGTTGCTTTTCAGGGGTTGGGCTTGGCCCCTTAGTTCCAGTGAGGGTAACTCTTAAGGAGTCAGCATACCAAGACAATTTCATGCTTCCAACTTTGTTGGAACAGTTTAGGGATGGCCCCTTCCTGTTCCAACATGACTGCGCACCAGTGCACAAAGCAAGGTAAATAAAGACATGGATAAGCAGGTTTGAGTCCTGACCTCAACCTGATAGAACACCTTTGGGATGAATTAAGAGTGGAGACTGCGAGCCAGGCCTTCTCGTCCAACACCAGTGCCTGACCTCACAAATGCGCTTCTGGGAGAATGGTCAAACATTCCCATAGACAGACTCCTAAACCTTGTGAACAACCTTCCCAGAAGAGTTGAAGCTGTTGTAGATGCAAAGGATGGGTCAACTCAATAGTGAACCCTACGGACTAAGACTGGGATGCCATTAAAATTCATGTGCGTGTAAAGGCAGGTGTCCCAATACTTTTGGCAATATAGTGTATATGTATATGTATATATATATATATATATATATATATATATATATAAAATTTTTATCTTAATTTTTTTTATTTGCTGCAATACTCACCCTTTTTCCAGAGAGGTTTTCCTCCACATAAACTCTGTTAGGCCCCTTTCACACCTGCGGACCGTATGTCCGTATTTCATCCATCCGTTTTCGGATGAAAAACGGACATACATGCATCACTATGGGATAGCGGGTGTCAGCGGATGAACATCCGCTGACAACCGATATCGTCCGTCTCCGCTATGGTCCGATTCTGCAGACAGAGGAAAATCCTATTTTTCCATCCGTCTGCAGAGAGGATCGGATGAACACGGACAGACGGTCCGTGTTCATCCGATCCTCCGTAGAACAGAGTGGAAATCTGACAGGGCGGTCCTCTGCACAGTGTGCCCGCCCTGTCATCCGCCGGCTCAGCGGGGATTTCGGAAAGATCCCCGCTGAGCAAGCGGATGTTTACGGGACGGATCATTACGGATCCGTCCCGTGTGAAAGGGGCCTTAGGTCACAGCTGGTCCTCTTCCAGTTTGGATGACAGTTAGTATCATTTCTCACACTTCCTGTGTGCCCAGACTGTCATGGACACGCCCCCTGGGACATCACCATTCTGGGCTGTGCTCACAATACAATACTTTCATAATGCCAGTACTGTCTGCAGCATTAAAGATCACCCGCCGCTGCCGCAAGGAAATATTGAAGACAGAGCATCATGTGACCCCATAAGAAAAAAAGGGGGGGGGTGAAGAGAATATTCAAATAAAAGAAGAGGTATGGAGGCGCATGGGGCAAGTCATTAACTTTTGCATTACTTGCCCCTCCCCTTCAGAATGTAAGCGGGGCCCCCTTATCCAATTATATTGAATTACATTGTAACTGTAGTGTTTCCATTTATTTTGTAGAGTGCAGCACAAACTGTTGGCGCTATATAAAGCCTGAATAATAGAAATAATATTAATAATGTGAAGTGTTCATATTTGAGTGGGGTATACCTTGTGTTTTGCTTATCTCAGTTGCCAGGTTAGAGGGGTCACAGCAACAAATCGACTGACAGTGAACAGAGAAAATTCATCTATCTACATGTGGAAAATTCATAAGATAAAATTCCATCACAGGGTGCCCTGAAATACCAGGAAGGTGTCAAATATGTAAAGCATTTCGGGTGTATAGGTTATGCGATTTTTTTATGACGCACCTAAAAATGAGGAATGTGAGTGCATGGAAAATGAACATACTTAGAGCGGAACACACACACACATTTCAGTCTTGTTACATACATATTCATCAAAATAGAGCCAAAAGCTAAATCTTCCTCTCCATGTGATCACTCAGGCCAACCCTTTTCTCTTCAATGCTCTGCCAGCAGTTATCATGTAGAATGTAGGACCAGCACTCCAGCATTGTATGTGATAACTGCTGGCAGAGCATTGAAGAGAAAAGGGTTAGGATGTAAGTGATGATGCCAAGGGTCCGCTCACTAGCTGGAGACAAGAGGAGAATGCCAGGTGTCAGGGAGTGAGGAATAACGTAACTTAAAGTGCTTTTTAAAGCTCCTCAAGCCAAAAACAAGCATTTAACCCTTGTAGTTCTGTGGGGTGAGTCTTCCTGCAAGGATAGTTTTAAAAAAAGAATTGCAGGTATGGCATTTTTACACAGTTATTTGAATTAGCTTGAACCAATGTAACTATGCCGCCTTCCTTGATGATGCCCGTTTAGTGGAAACGCATTGGGCAGAGCTGTTTCTGTGACGTCATCACGCACACCGGCAGCTCCCACAGTGGTGCTTTTGGATTGTTTATTCCACATGTTATACTGCTTGCTATGCAAGTGTATTATCCTTCTAATCTGCTCAGCACAAGCACCATTCAGAGAATGCAAAACTTTCTCTGATTAGACAAAGTGAAGAGTGGGATGTCACAGCCCTGCCTCTCCACCTCATCCAATCCGAAAATACTTTGCATTCATTGAGAATATGCAAAGCATTCTCTGAGTGGCACCTGTGCCAACCTCCTGTGTTTAGAATGCAGCAGGGCGGTGTGGGACCCAGAAGCTAGTGAAGATGTTTGGAGTTACAATGGCTACTATAGTGATCTCCACATAAGCATGCGCACAGGGTGTGCCGGGGCACACCCTAATCACCCCATACGGTGCCAATTTCCCCTGCTTTCTGGGCCACACTGTCTCCCCCGCTGCAGTGCTGGGGGGAGAGTAGCTTTCCTACTCTCCTCTCTGTGTCTGGTGGGTGCTGTATTCCTGGCAACGGGGGTGCTGCACTGATGGAAATTGGGGTGCTGCATTCATGGCACTTGTGAGGTTGCAGATGGGCACTGACCCTTATTTTGCTTCACAGTTCTTTATTTCAAATGTAAGTTTTTTTCCTGAAACTTCCCTCTTAAAGTGAAGGTGCATGTTTTACGCCGATAAATATGGTATATCCAAATAACACGCCCAAGCTCATCTCTTTACTCACACCCAGCCACAAATGCAAGAGAATTCTTGTTGGGCAGTGTATTAGTGCTCGAACGAACACACTAAAGCCCCATACACACGGTCGGAAAATCCGACCACCAAATCCATCGGATTTGGTCTGACGGATTTAGTCCGACACTGGTGTTGCATACACACGGTCGGACAAAGTTGTCGGAAAATCCGATCATTCTGAACGTGGTGACGTTTGTTGCCTACGACGGGACTACGTAGAGGCTAGTAGCCAATAGCTTTGGTCTTGTAATGTGATCTGAGCATGCGTGGCACTTTGTCCGTCGGAATTCGCTACACACGATCGGAATTGGTGTGATCGGACTTTGTTGTCGGAAAATTTATAGAGCAGGAGATACAACTTTGTCCGTCGGACAATCCAATGGAAAAATGTCCGATGGTGCCTACACACGGTCGGAATTTCCGACAACATTGCCCGATAGGACAGAATCCATCGGAAAATCCGACCGTGTGTATGGGGCTTAAGACCGAATTTTAATAGTTCAAAGAATGTCAGGCAAAATGGTCGGCCCTCATGCATGTTCACTTCATCAAATCTGGCCCTCTGGTTTATACCATACATATGGGATCCCTCTAGAGCAGTGGTTGTTGTTTTATGAGCCATAGGAGGCCTCAACTGTAGCCCTTGACATCATCAAAGGGCTGCACATAATGTTCAATATATGTAATGCTTGAGAGGACTATTAGAAACATTCCCAATAAAGGAAATGAGGGTCGGAGAGTGTGGACATACTTCATTTTTGGCTGGGGATATGCTGCAGAAGAAAATGCAGAATTGGGAAAATGTTACATGAGTATAGTAGAGATCAATGCTATTACCTTAATCAATGTCCCCACTATAGGCTGCTCGAGTCTGAGGGCCGCACATACCAAAGGGCTCTAGAAGTTGGAGATCCATTGGTGTGCACAGCCTATTGCATTAGAGTATGCACCCCAGAGCACAAACACACATGCATGTATATCAACAGCAGTGGACGGTATTAGTAGAGCAAAGACTGCTGTCAGTAGGGCAGTGGATGGTGTCAGTAGTTTTTTCATTTTTATTATTTTTTTATTTTTGAAAATTTTTTTTTACAATATTAGACGGGACTTTCTATTACAGAGGCTACCGTGTAAACAGGAAATTCTCCTGTGTGTACGGCACTCGTCCCGCCCCCTCCAAGGCCAAGCCGGCATATATAACTTTTGTGGCCCTGGCGCTGGGAGATCGTTGGGGGCCACAAAAGCTATATATGTCCAAATAACCAGACGGGCCATTCAAAACCGGAGCATGCCTGGTATAAACAGTTACATTTGCAGACATCCCAATCTGCAGAAACTCATTTCAGGTGGTGCTTTGTGCCCGCAAAGCATCCCCCACAGCAAAATATTATTTAAATCACCTTTTCAATATTTTTTTTGCAGTGCTTCAGGGGAAGGGGGTGGATGGTATGTGGTGTCAGTAGTTCTTTTTTTATTTTTAAGAATAATTTTTTTTACAACTTAATTGGTTTTAAAAAAAAATAAATTCACAATGCTTTTTGGGGGGAGGGGTTGTGGCAGTGGACAGTATTGGTAGGGCAGGGCAGTGTGGTGTCAGTAGTTTTTGTATTTCATTTTTTTACACTTTTTCGTTTTTTTAGAATTTTTTTTTTTTTTATATTTTTTGGGGGGCTTTGGCGAGATGTCAGGGGTCTAAATAGACTAAATAGACCCTTGACATCTCACCTTTGAGACAGACAAAGGGACTGAGGACACACATTCCCCAGTCCCTTTCTCAGCACTAAAGATGAATGAACAGGAGACAGAGGCCCCTGTCCATTCATAAACACAGTTTACTCTGCTCAATTATCCCAGGACACAGGAGCAATTAACTAGTTCCCCCCGCAGCCGGCAGGAGAGGAGAGGAGGGGAGCTGGCTGTGGGGGACGAGGGTGGCCAGGGGAGAGCAGAGAAGGACATGGAGGGGGCCGGAGGAGAACAGGGGCAGAGAAGGACATGGAGGTGGCCGGAGGAAAACGGGGGCAGAGAAGGACATGGAGGTGGCCCGAGGAGAACGGGGGCAGAGAAGGACATGGAGGGAGCCGGAGGAGAACGGGGGCAGAGAAGGACATGGGGGGGCCGGAGGAGAACAGGGGCAGAGAAGGACATGGAGGTGGCCGGAGGAGAACGGGGGCAGAGAAGGACATGGAGGTGGCCGGAGGAGAACGGGGGCAGAGAAGGACATGGAGGGAGCCGGAGGAGAACGGGGGCAGAGAAGGACATGGAGGGGACCCGAGGAAAACGGGGGCAGAGAAGGACATGGAGGGGGCCCGAGGAGAACGGGGGCAGAGAAGGACATGGAGGGGGCCGGAGGACAACGGGGGCAGAGAAGGACATGGAGGGGGCCAGAGGAGAACGGGGGCAGAGAAGGACATGGAGGGGGCCAGAGGAGAACGGGGGCAGAGAAGGACATGGAGGGGGCCAGAGGAGAACGGGGCAGAGAAGGACATGGAGGGGGCCAGAGGAGAACGGGGGCAGAGAAGGACATGGAGGGGGCCAGAGGAGAACGGCGGCAGAGAAGGACATGGGAGGTGGCCCGGGAGGAGCACACAGAGCAGCTGGGTATGATCGGTGCGGCTGGAGGGACAGCTGTGATCACTGATTTCCCTGTATAGCTTTTTAGCTGACAGCCGCGGGAGGGAGAGAAGAAGAAGCAGCTGTCAGCTAAAAATCTATACAAAGGAGATTGATGATCACAGCTGATCCCCGCCGCACCGATCATTCCTTGGAGATCAGGAGGCGCTTGCAGGTGTGCGGGAGCCGCCGCAGAAATGCGGGAGTCTCCCGCACCTTCCAGGAGACTTGAGATGTCTGCATTTGTCCAAACTGAACCAATATAACTACTGTATGTAAAAAATGCCATATCTGGAATTCTTCTTCAAGGTTTCCCAGAGGTCAACTTTAAAACTATCATGATCTTCCTACAATCCCCTGCTTAGCAGGTCAACACTGTGAGCTATTTAGGTTCTGTTGTACTGTAAAATGCAGTCTAACAATCTAATGCCGCGTACACACGACTGGACTTTCCGGCAGACTAGGTCTGACGAAATTAGTCCGTCGGACAATCCGATCGTGTGTGGGCTAATCCGATCGTTTTTCGTTAAAAAAAAAAAAATCAGATGGACCTAGAAATAGAACATGTTTGAAATCTGTCCGACGGACTCAATTCCTATCAGGAAAACCATTCGTCTGTATGCTGGTCCGACGTACCAAATACGACGCAAAGGAAGCTATTGGCTACTGGCTATTGAACTTCCTCTTTTAGTCCCGTTTACGTCATCACGTTCAAAACGAACGGACTTTCGAGCGGACTTAGTCTGTTTGTGCGTGGCCAAGTCCGTTCATTCGGGAAGACCGTCGGACCTAGTCTGCCGGAAAGTCCAGTAGTGTGTACGCGGCATTACATGTTTCAGTCACTGGAGGTTGGAAGGAAGGGGAGGTGCTGAAGCAGCTTAAAAAAAAAAAAAAAAAGGGGGGAGCACACAGGGAGAACCGCAACAGTATGACCATCTCATCAGGATGAAAAGAGCTTCAGGGTGATGAAGGGAGGTAGAAGCAGCTCTACATTACATGCACATCGTGGGAAAAGGCTGGACGCCCCCACCGCCCTGTGCGTTCGCTCTACGCCAGCATATTGGCACACTGCAAGGCATGCACACTTAGCCCAGTAGGAAAAGAGAAAACAAGAATGAGTAAATGACCCAGACAAGCGTGAGTTAATGATTACACTGTTCCGGACAGCCATTCAGTACCATGAAGTCGCACTTTACACATTATTGTCAATGAATGTTTATGTCCCCAAGCTGTGGCACTACAACAGCCTGCCAGGCAATCACTTCCGACTCTTCGCACCACGCTTCCCTGCATTACACTGTTCCGGACAGCCATACCCCGAGGCAGAATTCTTTTGGCAAAAAAACAATGAGTGTTCTGTGTATTCAGAAACAAACTACAAAATTACTCCTCTATCTATTCTTCTGGAACGAGCATCTAAATTTTCCAAAAGATCCAAAAGGCTATCATTTGGACCCCTGCATTTTCAAAGCAGATCACCAATGTTGTCTAACGCTTTTTTGCCACTACTGGATGTATGTATACACTATATATGTATCGATATGTTGCACCAACACTTTTTAGAAGTGTGCATAATTTTTGTCAGTTTTTTTCACAATTCTGAGTTCACTACACACAGGCAGCAACACATCCACACAGGCAGCAACCCCTACACACAGGCAGCAACCCCTACACACAGGCAGCAACACATCCACACAGGCAGCAACCCCTACACACAGGCAGCAACACATCCACACAGGCAGCAACCCCTACACACAGGCAGCAACCCCTACACACAGGCAGCAACCCCTACACACAGGCAGCAACCCCTACACACAGGCAGCAACCCCTACACACAGGCAGCAACCCCTACACACAGGCAGCAACACATCCACACAGGCAGCAACCCCTACACACAGGCAGCAACCCCTACACACAGGCAGCAACCCCTACACACAGGCAGCACACACACATATCCTTAAAAAATGCTGGCCCAAAACCCAAAAAAAAACACAGTAATGCATCCTAGAAAACACTTACCTTCGTACAGAGCGCTCGCTACTTCCGTTCGGGAACACGTGGGCCCCTCAAACAGCCTTATATACACTGCGCACGCGTCGAAGTCCGCCTGCGTCCTCCGCGTCGCCCGCCCATGACGTTCCTCATGACGAGTATTCCCCGCCCCGCTTCCCCTCGTTGCATTGTTGGTGAATTAATTCATGAATATGGCGGACACATTCTCAGCCAGTAGCGCGGAGGAAAGCCAAGAAGCCAACACATCTACATCCAGCAGCAGATATAAGGCCACCAATATGGCCTTTGAAGAGATGGTGGAGATGGTGGACATCCTCCAAAGGGAAGATTACGACGGGGAAAATGGGCCGTACCCTCGTCCCAACTTGCGCAAGGACAAGATTCTCACTACAATCGTCAGCACCCTGGAGCAGAAATTCGGCGTACGAAGGGGCAAGGATCAACTGCGCAAACGATGGTCCGACATCAAATCCAGGGAGCACGATCAATACAGGAGAATTCGAAAAGCCATCAAAAAAAGTAAGTCAAGCACGTGCGCTACTATGGTTATACTTGATATGTCTAATCTTGCGCAGATGTAATTACCATTCGTCCGTGAAACGTGCGCAGATGTTATTACCATTCGTACCTGAAACTTGCGCAGATGTAATTACCATTCGTTCGTGAAACTTGCGCAGATGTAATTACCATTCGTTCGTGAAACTTGCGCAGATGTAATTACCATTCGTCCGTGAAACTTGCGCAGATGTTATTACCATTCGTACCTGAAACTTGCGCAGATGTAATTACCATTCGTCCGTGAAACTTGCGCAGATGTTATTACCATTCGTCCGTGAAACTTGCGCAGATGTTATTACCATTCGTACCTGAAACTTGCGCAGATGTAATTACCATTCGTACCTGAAACTTGCGCAGATGTTATTACCATTCGTTCGTGAAACTTGCGCATATTTGATGAAAGTTCCGTTTGTCTTCATAACGTTTATTGAGTTTACCTGGCTTTGGGTTGTTGGAGTTGTAAGGTTGTTTATTATTGTCACTATCTATACAATTACTGCTGTAGTAAGGGTTTTACGGGTAACTTACACAGGGACTCCAGAGGCTGTTTTGGGGGGGGGGGATAAATATGTAGGTGTATACTGTAGGTGGTGACTTTTCAAAGAAGTACACTCACCTGTCCCTTGGATGGTGCAGCTACAATCTCTGATCTTGCAATCATGAAATTAATGTTTGCGGCTTCACTTCCCGGGTCACTATTGGGCATGCGCCAGTTGCGCAATGCAATAGGACTGGTCCGCGCAAGCTCGGGGACCCCTGTGTGTCCCAGCAGACAGCACGGTGGGACGGGATGTGGCGTATACTTCTGTGGGAGTCTAGGGCCGGATGTGTGTGCAAATACCTGCCTTACACAGGTATCTGCAACCCATCCCCCCTAAAACGTTCAAAATAAGACACCACAGGGGTGCAGGGATCCAATGAGCGGAAGTTCAAATTTAGGGTTGAAGGGCGCTTTAAGTATTGGAGTTTCATTAGATAGACATTTCAATTCTGTCTTCAAGTAGGATCTTCTAACAAACTGCTAATAATTGGCAAGACTTTTAAACAATGTTTACTAATCCTATTTTGGCACTCAAATATCAGTGTGATTCAAAAGTGTACCTTTTTGTGTTCCATTACCATAGGGGGCAAAAGACTCAGACGTCAGTCCGAACCTACGAGGACCTCCCGGCCTCACCAGACTAATTGGGCAGTTAGCCCAAGCCCACGCGTGGATGTGGCGGAACAGGTCGTTGAAGTCGATCAAATCTGCACCCCACCAAGTGAGTGTCTCAGAACACAGATTGAGCTAATAAATTAAGGTCTGCATGTTTTTGACACTTTTTTTCTTGTGTTTTCTCTACCCAACTTTTAGGTGATGCTGATCTGTTTGTGGAACGACAAGCTGCGGAGCCATTTACCACTGACAGTGCCCACAGGCTTATTGGGCAGATCATGGCCTGGAATCTGCAGCTGGAAAACATGCAGAAGGAGATGGCCACCATGCAGCAGGGAATGAAGGACATGATTGATGTTTTGGGAGAATCTAAAGACCCCTTTTACATTTATTAACATCAATCATGTCCTTCATTCCCTTTTGAAGCGCTGTTTAACTAATTTTAGAGGCCAAATTTTAAATATGCACACGGTATGTCAACATGTGCTATGTGCCATCAGGGATCTCAATGGACGCATTTTGTGTTTGCAACCCCTAATGCTAGTAGGTGAGAGGGAAGGGGTTTCACACACAAAACACGTCCATTGATTCCCCATGATGGAACATAGCACATGTTGACATTACCCATTTTCCAGTTAAATTAGTGTGCATATTCAAAATTTGGCTTCTTCTGTTCATGGGTTACCTGTTGAACTTTGTAAGTTCTGGACTTTTACATTGTGTAAATAATTTCAAATGCTAAGACAAAATTTTTAAACAATTTTAAACATGTTTTTATGTTTGTTTTAAAAAATCAATCCCAAAAAATAAAACAATATGTTGTGAGAAAAACACCAAAAAAATGTCAAAAAGATAACATAAAAAAAAAAAAAAAAAAAAATCATGTTACAAAAAAAAAAAAAAAAAAAAAAAAAAAACCAAAAATAACCAAAACAACCAAAAAAAAAAAAAAAAAAACAAAAAATAATAAAAAGTTTTGGATGTGCACTATAATAAAAAAAATAATGTTTGCACAAATTCAAAAATGTGTGGCTTCTTCTTTTTAAATACTACCAGTTTGACAAAAACATGTTGTGGTTCATTGACAAAGGGGCTTATTTACTAAACGCTAAACAAGTTTCCCACTATTAAGATGTGCACTAGGACAACATATAAAACAGGCCAAATTAAAAGCAAAACAATACGAAACGACCAATATTTCAAACATAAATAACTGTATTTATTCATTTAAAATGAAAAAGATGGTTTAAGGGTCTGCTGCCATTTCAATGGCCCCCCTACCATTAAAATACTGTAAATAAAGGTCCCGCACTTGCTGGGCTGATTGTGGTGCGGAACCAAGAGGGCGATTATCCAGCCCTGTCATGTTGCCTTCCACTCCGGCCTCAGGGCCAATTGGTAAGGAGTATGTTCCTGAATGTTTCCGCAAATAATTGTGCATGACACAGCATGCTAGAATAATAGTATTGAGTTTGTACTCTGCCAGATGTAGCGATGTAAGGAGCAATCTGAAACGGTTGGCCATAATACCAAAGGCATTTTCCACCACCCTTCTTGCTCTGGCCAACCGATAGTTAAAAATCCTCCTCTCAGGGGTGAGGGATCGTTGGGGAAATGGCCTCATCAGATGGTCACCCAGACCGAACGCCTCGTCGGCAATGAAGACGAACGGGAGTCCCTCCACATTATCTTCATCTGGTGGCAGCTCCAGCCCACCAGTTTGGAGACGATGACCGAACTCCGTGTGGTTGAAGACTCCTCCGTCCGACATCCGGCCGTTTTTTCCCCACATCCACATACAGAAATTCATAGTGTGCCGACACCACCGCCATCAACACGATACTATGGAACCCCTTATAATTCCAATAGTATGACCCCGAATGGGGTGGGGGCACAATTCGCACGTGTTTGCCGTCAATCGCCCCTCCGCAGTTGGGAAAGTCCCAACGGGCAGCAAACTGGGAAGCCACAGTCTGCCATTCCTGTGGCGTGGAGGACACTGTGAAGTCAAACAGAAAGATACAATTTAAATTATAAACCAGGCAAAACACCAAACTAAATGGAACAAATTAAAAAACAATTTGGAAGAACATATGTATTTATTTTGTAAATCCTTGAAATAAAGCCAAAAGATTAAGGATAAAAGGCACAAATCTCTGATTGATGACCCCTCTGATGGACCAGAGAAGATAATAATGGGGATGTGGGTGGGGAGTATATAATGGTAAGGTCACACAATACACATGCAATTAATTAAAGGTGTGTGTGGGGGGGTGGGGATAATTACAAGCTGACCAAAACCACATGATATTAATTATCAGGGGGTGTGGGGGGGTGGTGGGGATAATTACAAGCTGACCAAAAACAAATGATATTAATTATCAGTGGGTGTGGGGGGGTGTGGGGATAATTACAAGCTGACCAAAAACACATGATATTAATTATCAGGGGGTGTGGGGGGGGTGGGGCTAATTACAAGCTGACCAAAAACACATGATATTAATTATCAGGGGGTGTGGGGGGGGGGGCTAGGGGGGGGTGTGGGGGGGGAGGGGCTAATTACAAGCTGACCAAAAACACATGATATTAATTATCAGGGGGTGTGGGGGGGGAGGGGCTAATTACAAGCTGACCAAAAACACATGATATTAATTATCAGGGGGTGTGGGGGGGGTGGGGATAATTACAAGCTGACCAAAAACACATGATATTAATTATCAGGGGGTGTGGGGGGGGGGGGGCTAATTACAAGCTGACCAAAAACACATGATATTAATTATCAGGGGGTGTGGGGGGGGAGGGGCTAATTACAAGCTGACCAAAAACACATGATATTAATTATCAGGGGGTGTGGGGGGGGAGGGGCTAATTACAAGCTGACCAAAAACACATGATATTAATTATCAGGGGGTGTGGGGGGGAGGGGCTAATTACAAGCTGACCAAAAACACATGATATTAATTATCAGGGGGTGTGGGGGGGGAGGGGCTAATTACAAGCTGACCAAAAACACATGATATTAATTATCAGGGGGGTGGGGGGGGAGGGGCTAATTACAAGCTGACCAAAAACACATGATATTAATTATCAGGGGGTGTGGGGGGGGAGGGGATAATTACAAGCTGACCAAAAACACATGATATTAATTATCAGGGGGTTGTGGGGGGGGGGGGATAATTACAAGCTGACCAAAAACACATGATATTAATTATCAGGGGGTGTGGGGGGGGTGGGGATAATTACAAGCTGACCAAAACCACATGATATTAATTATCAGGGGGTGTGGGGGGGGTGGGGATAATTACAAGCTGACCAAAAACACATGATATTAATTATCAGGGGGTGTGGGGGGGGAGGGGCTAATTACAAGCTGACCAAAAACACATGATATTAATTATCAGGGGGTGTGGGGGGGGAGGGGCTAATTACAAGCTGACCAAAAACACATGATATTAATTATCAGGGGGTGTGGGGGGGGAGGGGCTAATTACAAGCTGACCAAAAACACATGATATTAATTATCAGGGGTGTGGGGGGGGGGAGGGGCTAATTACAAGCTGACCAAAAACACATGATATTAATTATCAGGGGGTGTGGGGGGGGAGGGGCTAATTACAAGCTGACCAAAAACACATGATATTAATTATCAGGGGGTGTGTGGGGGGGGGCAGGGGCTAATTACAAGCTGACCAAAAACACATGATATTAATTATCAGGGGGTGTGGGGGGGGGAGGGGATAATTACAAGCTGACCAAAAACACATGATATTAATTATCAGGGGGTGTGGGGGGGTGGGGATAATTACAAGCTGACCAAAAACACATGATATTAATTATCAGGGGGTGTGGGGGGGGTGGGGATAATTACAAGCTGACCAAAAACACATGCAATCAATTTAAAAATGAGGGTCAAGGGGGGTGAAAGGGGGGGTGAGTAAAGCTGTACAATGGAGCTGGTAATATACATTTTTAACCAAAGAAAGTGACTAGGCTAGGGGTGTTTAGGGGGCCAAGCTTCCATGCTGGGGAGGTTGGTGCAAGCAAATATGCATGTGACCCACTAAATAATACATTCTTAAAAATATTTCGATAAGTCAAACATAAAATACTAGACAAAAAAAAAAAAAACCAAAAAAAAAGGAATAGGCGACAATCATAGAATAGTCCTATCATGGTAATTAGCTAATGATGACATTGATGCACTACATTAACAAACATACAAGACATAGGTAATTTTAAAAGAGAAGACTTACCTTAATGTATTCCTCCTGCAGGACGTGGATAATGGCAGAACAGGTCTCTGGAATAATGAGCCCCAGAGCCTGGGGGGAGATGCCTGTCGTGAACTTGAGGTCCTGCAAGCTTCTCCCCGTCGCCAAGTAACGCAACGTGGCGACTAGCCTCTGCTCCGCACTGATGGCTTGCCGCATGCAGGTATTCTGCCTGCTAATATAAGGGGACAGCGAAGCCAACAGACGGTGAAAAATGGGGTCCGTCATCCGGAGATAATTCCTGAAATCATCAGGATTATTCTCACGGATCTCACGGAGCAAAGGCATATGCGAGAATTGGTCACGCTGGCGCAACCAATTCTTGGTCCATGAACTCCTCCTCACCCTGTTCATGGACCGGCTCGTGCCAAGGTGTTAACCGCAACACCGAGCCCCTGCACAGCACGAACTCGTTCCCGAGTACGTCCACACTCCATGGCTTCAAAACGGTCGGCTGATCAAACAAACAACTTAACAGAACGCACTGAAGAACAGCAAGGCCTATGAAGAACGACCTGAAAAACAGGAACGAGCGGACCAGAACGGCCTGAGAACAGGTAGGAACTGATCCACACGCACTGAAAGCCAGATACAAACCTCACAAGCACAAACTGAACGGCAGAAGCGAACGAATTAAGCAGAAGTCTGAGAAGCGCGAATCGTCTCTACGCCAGCATATTGGCACACTGCAAGGCATGCACACTTAGCCCAGTAGGAAAAGAGAAAACAAGAATGAGTAAATGACCCAGACAAGCGTGAGTTAATGATTACACTGTTCCGGACAGCCATACCCCGAGGAGGAATTCTTTTGGCAAAAAAAGAGTGTTCTGTGTATTCAGAAACAAACTACAAAATTACTCCTCTATCTATTCTTCTGGGAAAACAAGAACAAAGTCAATGAATAAAATATCCCCAACAGTCATCATTGTGTGTACTTAAAGTGTAACTAAAGGCAAAACTTTTTTTTTTTTTTTTAGTTTTGCATAGAATGGAGAGGGATTAGAACGCGTGTCAGTTTTTATTGTTGTTTGTGTCCCCGTTAGGGAGATTCATCCTCTCTATTGATCCTGTATACCATTATCATTGAAAATGAAAGTAAAAGAAAGTCCCAAATTTTGGGTTGTCCCCAGAAAAGTAATAGAGGGGAAATCTTCCAATAAGGACACTAGTTCTGGTGACCCGGGGGTCCCCAAAGAATTCTCTTAATTTGCAGAGATTTATTTTCACTTCCTGTTTGGCTATGGGACAGGAAGTGAAGGGAAATATATGCAATGGGACACAGACTGCAGAAACAAAATCTGACAGAGGTTATTGTCTTGCTCTATCCATAATGGAAAAAAAGTTTTGCCTATAGTTCTACTTTAATACTTGGAGGTGAACAAAAGGATCTGTGACAGACTGGCAACTTAAAGGGGACCTGTATATGATCAAGCCTGCAAAAATACATTCCTGACACGTTACAATATACAGACACAGCATCATTCTTCTGAAAAGCTCCACCTTTTATTATTGAGCTCCCATCCAGTGACTTTGCCTAGACCAGGAGTCTCCAAACTTTTCAAGCAAAGGGCCAGTCTACTGTCCTTCAGACTTTAGGAGGGCCGGATTGTGGCCAACGGGGGGTAAAAAATGTCCCAAGCCCAACATCAGTGAGAATAAATATGGCCTCCTTGAGGGTAGGGACCAATGTGAGTGTGCAATGTGTAGGGACAATTGTAGACACTCACTCAGGTTGAACTGGATGGACTGATGTCTTTATTCAACCTTACTAACTATGAAACTATCTGTGTGTGGGCCTCAGGGTTGGTGGTCAGTAGGAAGAGTAGTGCCCCATTATTGGTATTAGTAGGAGGAATAGTATTCCATCATTGGTATCAGTGAAAGGCATAGTGCCCCATTGCTGGTGTCAGTGGGAGCAATAGTGCCCCAAGGGCCAGATAAAGGCTAGCAAAGTGCCACATCTGGACCTCAGGCCGCAGTTTGGAGACCCCTGGCCTAGACCAAGATGATGTCATCATTCTGCTGCAGACAGGATGAAGCCTTTCCACAGTCTCCTCTCCCTCAGTGATCAGATTGCAACATTGTAGTAAGTCATAAGGTGAGAGGCTGCAACAGGGGGCTGATTTGGCATCATTGGCATTTTCAGGTCATGTCTGGAGCTGAATGGCTGAAATCACCCTGAAAGAGGAACAGAGCTGGACATTGGAGAGGACTTTCTGCAGGGGAGGAGGTGAGCACTGCAGCAAGGGCAATCCTTATCTGCCTTGTTCATTTTTTATTAATTTTTTTAAACAATGTGGACAATATATATCATTTTAAATATAAGCTACATTTTAGCCTGCGGGGAACTTGATGCTTTGTTCTGCATTGGTAAAGCAAGGAGTCATGTTAAACAAAGGAGGGATCCTCTAACATCCCCTAGAAAACCAATATTCCTGTACATTCAGGCAAAACATTTTCTTTTAGTTTTGGATAGATTTAGGAGGGATTAGAACCCCTGTCAGTTTTTATTGCTGTATGTGCCCCAGTTAGGGAGATTAAGATTAATTGTATTATGAAAATGAGGGATGCTTCCTATTCCATGTGTATGTGGCCTTATTATTCTTGATCCTTGTATTCTTGCTATGCATTACCTACAGTTGCGAGCACCGATATGATCAAGCTCCTCTGACCCATTTGTATTTACTGACATGTTATTGCTTTTGTCGATTTGTTTTATTGGGACTGCAAAACGAATAAAAAAAATTATAACTATAATTCTCCTGCTTTACTGAGCATACTATTACCATAAAAACACAGCTGTTGTGACTTTTTATCTGTGAGCGTGTCTTGGTAGCAGACAAAGGCTTTGGCTCTATAAAGACATTGAGCAGTTCCCATACTGGCAGTTTGCAGATGCCTCCATGCACACTGATGCTCAAAAACTGCATTTTTTTGGCGTTTGGGCATTTTTTTTAACAGCCCATAAACCCCACTCTATGTTATCCTATGTGTCCATGCACACATGGACGTTTTTTAGCTTTTATCAGCAGTGGAGTTTATGGGCTGTTGTCTGAACGCCCTAAAATCACGTTCAAGAGCAGTCCTAAAAATGCCAGATGATGGTAAAAGCTGTTAAACGTGGTTTAACGCTGTAAACAGAGCATTAAGCCACGTCAGGCGTTTCTCTGCCTCTATTCAAAATCAAGGGAGTCGCACCAGAAGTCGGATCATGATGATGTTGATGTTGACTCAACGCGACCTGGTGTAATGCTGGGTCCCCCGTGTGCAATGACTTATATTGGCATGGGGCGGGCCACCTGCTGATGTCATCCGTAGACCCTGCCTCCTTATGACGTCATCATCCCCAGGGCCATCTTAAGAGCATTATAGGCCCCCGGGCAATAGAGTGCACTGTCTACACGATCACGCACAAGAATAAAAATGCAAATTATCAATAAGGCTATATTTATCGGTACTTCCTACAAAATCAGTGTTTAAACATTAACACAACGTTTGGACAATATAACACGAGTTTGATGGGCACAGCGGCAGCGTTTGGGCACAGTGGCAGCTTTTGATGGGCAAAGTGGCTGTTTGATGGGCACAGTGGCAGCTTTTGAGGGGCACAGACAATGGCTGTGTTTGAGGCGCAACTTGAACTTACTTAAGTAGACATTGTTAGACTTACTTGAGGCCACCGGCCTGGTGCAGTACAGTGTGTCACTCACAGCAGCAAGGCAGCGCCAGCTATCAAGGGCCGTCTTTCCGCTCCCTCTCCATGCTGTCTGAAGAACATGGCAGTGGTGGGTGGAGCCTGTTCACTAGCCACGGTGCGCTATGAATGCTGGGGCGGCTGCGGCCTCTGATTGATGTCACTGGTTGCTAGCTAGATGCCGGCCGGCGAAGTGAGCAACCAGTGCAGTCAGTCAATTTAAGCAGCAGATTGCAGCGCTGAGGATCAGCCCTGGATGGGGCCCTCTAGACAAGTGGGGCCCCTGGGCAACTGGGCAACTGTCCAGCATGCCCAGTGGAAAAAACGGCCCTGATCGTCCCATCATGCCCCGGGTGGTGACGTCATAAGGAGGTAGGGCCTCCGGATGACGTCAGCAGGTGGTCCTGCCCCATGCCAGTATAAGTCATTACACATGACGGATCCAGCATTACACCGGGAGATCGTGTTGAGTCAACATCGGAAGAAGAACAGAGGGAGAAGACCCAGCAAAAGAGCAGAAGATAGAGGAGAGAGGACAGCGCAGAGGGGAGAAGAACCGGAGAGGAGAGAACACGTCACCAGAAGAAGAAGAGCCGGAGCTGCTTTACTAAAATACTTTAGAAACCTGTGTAGTGTGTTTATTTTTGACACTTTTTTTTTAGGTGAATGGGTAGGGGTACACCCTGTTAAAGGGGGCTTCCAGATCACAATAAGTCCCTGCCTGCTGATCCCGACAACCATCTGCCAGGGTTGTCAGGAAGAGACCCTTGTCCTCATCAACATGGGGACAAGGTGCTTTGGGGTGTGGGCCCCCCCATGTTGAGGGCATGTGGTCTGGTATGGTCTAGGAGGGGGGGGGGCGCTCGCTCATCCCCCCACTTATCCTGACCTACTGAGCTCCCTGCTCGGATAAGGGTTTGGTATGGCTTTTGTGGGGGACCCCACGCCATTTTTTTTTCATTTTGGCGAGGGGTTCCCCTTTAACATCCTCAGCACACAAGTCGCACCGGAAGTCGGATCATCATGATCCGACTTCTGCTGCGACTTCTATTCAAATCAATGGGCTCCCATAGGGAACCATTGATTTTGAATAGAGGCAGAGAAACACGGCTAAAAGCTAGCGCCACTAAACACGCATTGACCCCAATGCAAAACGCTGATAAAATCACGTTTTTAAAGCCACGTTTTCCTGCCAGCAATCCGACGTCCAGAATGACTTTTTTGAGCTTCCTGTGTGCATGGAGCCTAATAGAGAAGGAGGATGCTGGGACTTCTCCAGAGCTGCAGGGGTTAATGAAGCAGTAAGTGTAACCAGGCCGCAGTAACATACTCAGTGCTGTGGACTCTGACTTTTGCATACCACACATCAGGGACAAATTCCAGCTCAGTGACTGATACAATCTTAATAATAATTACAGACTGTGGGGGAGAGTTACTAAAACCGGAGAGTGCAAAATCTAGTGCAGAACTGCATATAAACCAATCAGCTTCCAGGTTGTTTTGCTAAAGTTTAGTTAAACCAGCTAAAGTTAGAAGCTGATTGGCTACCATGCACAGCTGCACCAGATTCCAAGTGCTTCAGTTTTAGTAAATCTCCCCCTGTGTGTGACCTGTGACAAGTTGCCTTTACACGGCTGAACACGGCTTTGAAATCGTGCAACTTCATCTGAAGCCGCATGATTTCCAAGCAGCATGTCCGTGCGACTTCGGGTGCAACTTGAAAGACATCTGTGCGGCTTTATGCAGATGTCTATTGAAGTCGCACCTGAAATGGTGCAAAAGTAGTGCAGGGACTAATTTTGCAAATCGGTGTAGTGCTGCAAAGTCTGCGTTGCACCGATTGGAACGGTGCAGTTGACGGCGATAGGCTGCGACTTGCAAATCAGTTCAGTGTGAACCTGTCTAATTTGGCCCTAGTATGTGTATGTAAGAATGTGAGTTAGGGACCTTAGCGGGACCTTAGATTGTAATCTCATTGAGGGACTGATGTGAATGTACAATATATATATATATATATATATATATATATATATATATATATATATGTAAAGCGCGGCGTAAATTGATGGTGCTATAATGCTATAAAAATACCTGAATATAAAAAAATATGGTATTTTAAAATATAATCTTTCTGTTTTCAGAAGATGTCATCACTGGGTCTTTGTGTGTCTCTATGCTATGTGGCTGGTGGGAGGGGCTTGCAGGCTGCAATGTGGCAGATCATGGCTGGTGGGAGGGGCTTGCAGGCTGCAATGTGGCAGATAGTGGCTGGTGGGAGGAGCTTGCAGGCTAAAATGTGGCAGATCATGGCTGGTGGGAGGGGCTTGCAGGCTGCAATGTGGCAGATCGTGGCTGGTGGGAGGGGCTTGCAGGCTGCAATGTGGCAGATCATGGCTGGTGGGAGGGACTTGCAGGCTGCAATGTGGCAGATCGTGGCTGGTGGGAGGGGCTTGCAGGCTGCAATGTGGCAGATCGTGGCTGGTGGGAGGGGCTTGCAGGCTGCTGTACACAGCTTCCTGAAAACATGGCAACACCCTGTCTCAGTACTCCTCTCAAGAGCCCTCAGTTCTGATGCCACAGTGAGCCAGCTCCTGCAAATCTCAAAATGCCTTATAGGTGGATGTCTGGAAATGGGTGTTTCTATGCAGTCTATACAGTATTTGCATGCAGTCCACCATAGGGAACGCCTGCATGTGATGCTGGCCCTCCATTATTAAAGGAGCTGAAATCCACTGAATGAAAAGGGTGGGCTAGGGACAGTCAGGGAGGGAGGAAAGGGCTAGATTACGCTTGATGTCCTCAAGCCAGGAAATGAGGTGAGCTCTACCTGACTTGCAGCAGCTTCTAATGCACATTGTGAGAAGCTCACAGTGTACAGTGAAATCAGAGTAAGCCATTTCAGTACAGGAGGGAATCCTGTACAACTGTGCAAGAATGAAGGTAGGGCTGGAGTTCTGCTTCAATAAAACAATAATTTAGCCCCCGGCAGCTCCACTTCCTCCCTTCTGAAGCAAATCGATATTTTCCTGAGTATTGTAGATGCAATCAGAGAACACTAATGTAACAACCCCCCCCGGGTATATCTATAGATCCGCTACAAAGGAAAGGACTCCAACTGCAGGAATACATTCAGGATAGAATCCTCTAACAGCTGTCCTTGCCAATACTTATGCCTGGCCCACACGATGAGATTATCCGACAAATGCCAGTCTCATATTGAAAATGAAGAGGTTACTAAAGGATGAAAATTCTCGAATGACATAATAAAAATTTGGAAATGATGTAATGTAGTGCTATTTGTATTGTATTTTCAGATGAAAACTGTACTGATTAACCACTTGCTTACCGGGCACTTATACCCCCTTCCTGACCAGGCCAATTTTCAGCTTTCAGCGCACTTTGAATGGCAATTGCTAAGCAAACAAAAAAAGACAGAAAATTTAGAAAAAACAAACAAAACTTCTTTTTAGATTTTGTTATAAAATTTAGCAAATTTTTTCTCCTTTACTGATGGGCACCGATAGGCTGCACTGATGGGCACTGATGAGGCAGCACCGATAAGTGACACTGATGATGAGGCAGTGATGGGCACTGATTGGTAGCATTGGTGGGCACTGATAGGTGGCACTGGTGGGCACTGATTAGCAGTACTGATGGGCACTGAGTAGCAGCACTGATGGGCACTTATTATCAGTATTGGTGGTGGGCAATAAGGGGACCGACGCCCCTCTAACAAACGCCAGTTAATGGCTTTCTTCTTTTCCTCACGCTAACAGCGTAAAAAAAAAAAAAAAAAGCTGATAACCAGCTTCTGTTTACTTCCACGATCAGCTGTCATTGGCTGACAATTGATCACGTGGTAAAGGGACCGCTGTGATTGGCCCTTTACCTCGATCAGTGATCAGCCGAGTACCAGGGGGGCACTCCTGTAGCTGTCTTAAGTTAAACGACAATCGTACTATCTGGTATCGTACGAGTAAAATGTTTGCGTTTATCCCTTCGAGTAATTTTGGACAAAAGCTGTGTACTAACGATCAGATTATCGTACGATCGATTCGAAAGCAATATTTTTTGTATGATATTCTGATCATGTGTAGTAGGCTTTAGGGTACTTGCACAGATTTTTGCATTTAGATCAGAAAAAATAAAAAAAAACATCTTAATTCCTTAGACCCCTTTCACACAGCCAGCGTTTTTTCAAGCGCTACAGCGCTAAAAATAGCGCCTGAAAAAAGCTGCTCCATTCACTCCAGTGTGAAAGCCCTCCACTGCTGCTCCCCATAGAAATCAATGGGGCAGCACTGCGATACCGCCGGCAAAAACGCTGCTCCGGCTGCATTTTGCAGGCGGATTTAACCCCTTTTCAGCCGCTAGCGGGGGGTTAAAACCGCACCGCTAGTGGCCGGATAGCGCCGCTAAAACGACGGTAAACCGCTGACGCCCAGGCGCTGGCAGTGTGAAAGGGGCCTTAAAGTGGTTGTAAATGTAGGTTTTTTATCTTAATACATTCTATGTGTGCAGCAGCCCCCTCAGCCACCTAATACTTACCTGAGCCCATCTCGATCCAGTGATGTCCATGAATGCCTCGGTCATCCGTGACGCTCCCTCCTGATTGGCTGAGACACAGTAGCGACACCATTGGCTCCCACTGCTGTCAATCAAATTCAGTTAGCCAATGAGGAGACAGAGGGAGTGGGGCCTAGACGCAGCTCTGTGTCTGAATGGATACACGGAGCTGCACTCGGCTTGGGTGCCCCATAGCAAGCGGCTTGCTGTGGGGGCACTCAACAGGAGGGAGGAGCCAGGAACACCAGCCAGTGACCCGAGAAGAGGAGGATCTGGGCTGCTCTGTGCAAAACCACTGCACAGAGGCAAGTATAACATGTTTGTTATTTTATTAGAAAAAAAAAAACTTTACAATCACTTCACAAATGTGTTGTAAAAAGTTTTTCTGAAGACTTAAGCAAATAAAAAGTCAAAATGTCCCAAACTGTGTTCACTTGAAGAGCTATGCTGGTCAAGGAATCTTCAGCATCTGATACGTGACGGGGGAGATTTACTAAAAGCGGAGTACAAAATCTGGTGCACCTGTACATGGTAGCCAATCAGCTTCCAGGTTTTTTTAATGAAAACTTATGCTGGCCATACACTATATGAAAAATCGCGCCAAACCCATTTTCGAAAAAAAAAACATTCGGCAAACGATAGTGCCATCAGTGGACATAAATGATTGCATCTTTTGTTCGTCTTTTTACATATACCAGACAGTTCAGATGGGAAACACATTAACCTTTCAATTTATTGTTTGTTCGTCAGAAAATTTCAAAACTTGTCCTTCGTTTTTTCAGCTAAAAAACGTCCCAACGATTATCGATTTTGTGCCCATTAACTGGCCGAAAAACCAACAAACTGTCTAAATGACCGAATTTTGGCCGATTTTTCGTATAGTGTATGGCCAGCTTTAGGCTGGCCATGGGTCGAATTTCGAAAGAATTTTCTTTCGAAGATCTTATCTAAGAATTTTCGTTCGAATTTTGCACCATTAATGGGCTGCAGCAACAGCCGATTTTCATGCAGCAATCTAATTTGAGTAATCGGGCATGTTGGAAATTTTTTGAAGAATGAACGATTTTATAATGAATGATGGGAGAATCGTGCGAGAATTGTAATAGAAACGCAAGAAAAGAAAATTCCTGGAAAGAAAAGAAGAAGATTCCCGGCCACACAAAATTATTTTCTGTAGCCACATGAGGTGAAATTAAAGGCTTGGTTGGTCGAATTTCGAAAATCAATGGTGGCATCATTGGATCAAAAAAACGCACGAAATTTATGATTTTGAAAAGAAAATTTGTTCGGAATTCCACCATATATGGCCTGACAAAGATTTTCGAAAGAAAATTCTTTCGAAATTCAACCCATGTATGGCCTTAATTGAAGAAGCTGAAGTTAGAAGCTGATTGGTTACTATGCACAGCTGCACCAGATTCTGAGTGCTCCAGTTTTATTAACCACATGCCGACTGCGCTATAGTCAAAAGACGGCTACAGCGCGGTCGGCTTATCCTGGGAGGACGTCCTATGGACGCCCTCCCAGAAACTTGCTCCCGCGCGCCCCCTGGGGCGCGCACTCGGGAACATCCGTGACTGCCGGGTCCCGAGGACCCGGCGCATCACGGTAAACGGCCGCTGATAGCGGCCGTTTACCACGTGATCACTCCGTCAAATGACGGAGCGATCACATGTACACAAACCGGCGTCACGTCATGACGCCGGTTCCTCCCTCTCCTCTCTATACCGATCGGAACAGAGAGGAGAGAAGTGGAGAGGGGGAGAGATGGGACCAGCGCTGTGGGCTGGATGTGTAGTGCCCACAGCGCTGGTCAATACACTGCCACCACTGTGCAATACTCTGCCACCACTGTGCAATGCTCTGCCACCACTGTGCAATGCTCTGCCACCACTGTGCAATGCTCTGCCACCAACCACTGTGCAATGCTCTGCCACCAACCACTGTGCAATGCTCTGCCACCAACCACTGTGCAATGCTCTGCCACCAACCACTGTGCAATGGTCTGCCACCAACCACTGTGCAATGGTCTGCCACCAACCACTGTGCAATGCTCTGCCACCACTGTGCAATGCTCTGCCACCACTGTGCAACGCTCTGCCACCACTGTGCAACACTGCAATACTCTGCCAATACTCTGCCAATACTCTGCCAATACTCTGCCAATACTCTGCCAATACTCTGCCAATACTCTGCAATAAATTTTAATAGAAACAAAGAATTTTTATTTATTTTTTTTACCGAATTTTCAGTATATTTTGATTTATAGCGCAAAAATTAAAAAACCCAGAGGTTATTAAATACCACCAAAAGAAAGCTCTATTTGTGTGAAAAAAAAGGACACAAAATTCATTTGGGTTCAGTGTTGCATGACTGAGTAATTGTCATTCAAAGTGTGAGAGCACCGAAAGCTGAAAATTGGTCTGGTTAGGAAGGGGGTTTAACTGCCCAGTGGGTAAGTGGTTAAAGGGGTTTTAAACCCTCGTGGTTTTTCACCTTAATGCATTCTATACATTAGGCCTCATGCACACTGGACGTTAAAAGAACGTTATAAAAACGCCAGTAGCTTTGCAGTGAGTTTTTATCAACTTTTTTCAAAGTTTTTGCAATAGCGATTTTTTAGCATTTATTAGCGTTTTTTCCGCGCCACCAGCGGTTTTTTTTTTTTTTTAAGAAAAACTTTTTTTTTTTATCAATGGATCAAAAACTTTAAAAAACGCTGGTGAGCGACGTTTTTCAGCGTTAGAAGTTTTTCAGCTGTAAAAACGTTCTCTCAGAACCCACTCGTTTTTTTTTACTGTTCAAAAACGCCACTGCCCAAAACTGCTGATAACAGCCTATGTGTGCATGGAGACATAGGATAACATGATGGATAGTTTAATAACTGTAGAAAAAAATATCTACTGCCAAAAACAGCTGCTGTAAAAACGTCCAAAAACGTCCAGTGTGCATGAGGTCTGAAGGTGAAAAGCCCCCCAGAGTCCCCCTTTTACTTACCTGAACCCGATCGTTCCAGCGACGGTGACGAGCACAGCAGCTCCAGCCGCTGTCTCGGGTCCTCATTGGATAGATTGATAGCAGCAGGAGCCATTGACGCAGCAGCAGGACTCGGAAGCGCACCTGCATGAGTGCCCCCATGGAATGCAGCTCTCCGTGGGGGCACTCGAGAAGATTAGGAGCCAGGAGCGCCACTGAGGGACCCCAGAAGAGGAGGATCGGGCCGCTCTGTGCAAAACCCTTGCACAGAGGAGGTAAGTATAACATGTTTTTTTATTAAAAAAAAAAAAAAAAAAAACATGAATCTTTAAATTCACTTTAAATCTCCCCTGAAGTGTTTGTTGAACAGTATTGCCGCGTACACACAATCGGAATTCTCATCGGAAAAAGCTCTGATGGTTTTCCCGACGGAATTCCGCTCATGCTGTCTTGCCTACACACGGCCACACCAAATTCCGATCATTTAGAACGCAGTGACATACAACATGTACGACGGGACTAGAAAAAGGAAGTAGTTCTCGTAGTTGAATCTGAGCATGCGTGATTTTTGGCGTATCGGAATTGCATACACACGATTGGAATTTCTGATAGAAAGTTTTTCCTTCGGGAAAATTGAGAACATGCTATCAATTTTTGGCTGGCGGAAATTCAGACAGCTAAATTCCGGTGGAGCCTACACATGGTCGCATTTTCTGATGAAAAGCTCTCCGATCGTGTGTACACGGCATAAGTCTCCCTGATGCATAAGGCCTTGTTTATACCTGTTTCACTCTGTGAAGTGCAATCTGCAGTGGATCTCTTTTCACAGAGCAGTGCAGGCATAGATAGGTCGATTTTCTCATCTAGCCAAATGTTTCGGAGAGGTTTAGTATTTCAGTGAATATTTTCCCATGCTTGGAATTTCTGGAATTAATGTTATCCATAAATCTGTACATACTAGGAAACATCTGTATACTGGATAGTGATATATATATATATATATATATATATATGTTTAGGGAGGTGTCATTGCTGTATCTGGTAGATAACACATGGTGGGGACCAGGACCAGCTGTTTAATAGGCTCCCTATGGGATTGTTAAGTACTGTACTAAGAGTACATGGGTGTGTCTGTGCTGCTTCTATCTGATGTGGGACGAGTGCAGACATGTGTTTTCTTAAATCCTGGTGTGATTTGTAGATTTCTTCCAGATCTGTGCAGTAATCCAGTGTGAAACTCTCCCTCTGTGCTGGAACTTCCTGTAATAAAGACCGGTCTCTGCTGCTCTCTCTCCTTGTGCAGGGTGACTGGTCTTGTCTCCGCCCCCTCCTGTTGTTTTCTGCAGGAAGCCTGTAGTGGGCGGGGTCTGCTGGGTCCCTCCCACAGCTCTGCTCTCTGCACAGGCTATGTACAGCACAGTGATAATGTCACTGCTACTTTTACAAGGTACTGTATATACTCGAGTATAAGCCGAGTTTTTCAGCACATTTTTTTGTGCTGAAAATGCCCCCCTCGGCTTATACTCGAGTCAAGCACTTTTCTGCAGCAGAGAATTACATTTTCTGACCCGACTTTGGGGCCCTGTATCTCAGGGCCACTTGGTGCAAACCCAGTGGAACTAGCACTACAACATATCCAAAGATGGGGTTCCTAGCACCAAGTGGCCCGGAGATAATGTCCCGGAAAATGTCATTCTCTGCTGCAGAAAAGTGCTTGACTTTTTCCGAACCGACTTTGGGGCCCCGTATCTCAGGGCCACTTGGAGCTAGGAACCCCATCTTTGGATATGTTGAAATGCTAGTTCCACTGGGTTTGGGAACCAAATACGGGGCCCCAAAGTCAGTCAACTGTGTCCATCTGCAGCAATATCATTTCGGGACCCTTTGGGTCCAGAGACCCCGAATTTTGGCTGCAGCCAGGGGGCATCTAGGAACCCTTAACTACCAAGTTTGAAGTTCAGGGGACCTATGGCTGCAAATGGGCACAGTGAGGCATGAAAATGGGCACAGTGAGGCTGCAAATGGGCACAGTGAGGCTGCAAATGGGCACAGTGAGGCTGCAAATGGGCATTGTTGACCCTCCACTTAGGCCCCTTTCACACTGGGGCGGGGAGCCGCGGTGACGGTAAAGCAGCGCTATATTTAGCGCTGCTTTACCGTCGTTTTAACCGCGGTATTCGGCCGCTAGCGGTGCGTTTTTACCCCCCGCGAGCTACTGTAAGGCCCCTTTCACACCGGGGCGTTTTTCATGCGGTGCAGCGCTAAAAATAGCGCCTGTTCACCGCCTGAAAAAATCCGGCCCCTTTAACTCCAGTGTGAAAGCCGGCGGGCTTTCACACTGGAGCGGTGCGCTAGCAGGATGACAAAAAAAGTCCTGCTAGCAGCATCGTTGGAGCGGTATAGGAGCGGTGTGTTCACCATTCTAATCAATGGGAAGGAGCGGTATAGGAGCGGTATAGGAGCGGTGAACACACCGCTCCTATACCGCTCCAACGATGCTGCTAGCAGGACTTTTTTTGTCATCCTGCTAGCGCACCGCTCCAGTGTGAAAGCCCGCCGGCTTTCACACTGGAGTTAAAGGGGCCGGATTTTTTCAGGCGGTGAACAGGCGCTATTTTTAGCGCTGCACCGCATGAAAAACGCCCCGGTGTGAAAGGGGCCTTACAGTAGCTGCGCATTTATCACCCTAGGCTTCTACTCGAGTCAATATGTTTTCCCAGTTTTTTGTGGCAAAATTAGGCTTATATTCGGGTCGGCTTATACTCGAGTATATACGGATATCTGAGTTTTGAAAGGCATTCAGTGCACACAAAGTGGATTTATATCCTTTGTGGCTATTGAGGAAGAAATTTAAATGAAAGCGAGTGTGCTCAGAGTTCAGATTTAATGAATAGATACCTTTTGTAAAGTTTTTGTAGACTGTGGTTTGAGCCCAAAAAAACATGAAACAAAATAACAGAATTCCAAATAGCGGATACAACGATAAGGAGGTAATCCAATTTCTATGCCGCTGGCTGCAAATCCACATTTTCTCCTTTAACTGGAGAGAGAACGATTCCCAGAATACCGGTTTATACCGGAAGAGGTGTGATCTGCGCGTACAAGGAATCACGTCTCGGCATTTCTAAACCTGCTGAGAGCGAGTCAGACCTTGTCTAGGTGACCATGACATGTCATATGACTGTCACATTTATTCTCCTTATATACAGTATAAGGCACGACCGTGCAATTGTCAGTTAAAGCGATGCAGTTCCGAATCGCAAAAAGTGCTCTGGTCTTTGGCCAGCAAAATGGTCCGGGGCCTAAGTGGTTAATGCATTCTATGCATTAAGGGGAAAAACCTTCTGTAGTGCAGCAGCCCCCAGAGCCCCCCTTTTACTTACCTGAACCCGATCGTTCCAGTGACGGGGACGAGCACACCAGCTCCAGCCGTGACCTATGATGAATAAAGTGGTAGATTTCTTCATCTTAAAGTGGTTGTAAACCGCGGCTGATAAAAAAAAAAAAGAAAACAAAAGAAAAAAAAAAAAAACACCTGTAAGGCAATTGTATAATGTGCTAGTATGCATCACATACTAGCACATTCTGGAATATTTACCTTAGAACGAAGCCCTCCCAAATACTTCTTGTGATATCTGGTGATATTTCAGTCTAGGCACGTCACTTGGATGGAACACAAACAACAACATGGATAGTTTTTTCATTATAAAAAAGGAAAAGGGTTTTTGGAAAAATGACTGAGTTGCTGTATACTATGGCATGTCAGGAATTTATTCCTGCAGACTTGTAAAGTTATTTAACCGGTCGCTGATCACTCCCGACCGCTCCTACAGACGAAATCATGTACCTGGACCCGATGTCTGCCGGGACACGCTGATCGTTCATGAGAGAGGCAGAACGGTGGACTGTCTATGTAAACAAGGCAGATCGCTGTTCTGTAAGTAGGGGAGACAGAGATCCTGTGTTTCTGCTTAGCAGGAAAACGGATCTCTGTTTTCTCACAGCCAAAGTACCTCCCACATAGTTAGTAAGCACTCTAGGAGCACATTTAACCCTTTGATTGCCCCTGATGTTAACCCCTTCCCAGCCAGTGTCACTAGTACAGTGATAGTGCATATTTTTAGCACTAATCACTGTTTTAGTGTCACTGGTCCCCAAAAAGTGTCAGTAATGCCACTTTGGATTTTCCAATGGAAAATGTTCGATGGGAGCCTTTTGTCGAGATCTGGTTCTCAAATTCTCAAAATGCACCGATGTGAACCGGGACAGAGGAGAGCTCAGCTGGTTTCACACTGCTGTGCCGCGGTCTGGCTGCAGTGCGGGTGTACCTGCCATTTGCGTGTGGTTAACCCTCGGTTTCCCATAGACTTCCTACTAGGTTGCGCGTTTTTTGAAAACGCACCAAATGTCCTTTCAAAAGACAAGCCAAAAAAGTGCGATCTAGTAGAAAAAGTCAATAGGAAACGTGAGGTTAACCATATGAAAACCACGGGTACACCCGTCCTGCGGTTAGCAGTGTGAAACCAGCCTTCCCCTCACTTTGGAGGGATTTCCTTGTACTTTCTGTCACAATTTCTGGACAGGAAGTGAAGGGAAATCCCCCCAACCAGACACAGACAGAAAAGTAAGCCAGCAACCCTTTCTTGCTGTATTTTAAACAAAACAAAACAAAAAAAGGTTTTGGTGGTATTAAACCCAAGTACCCAATAGGGCCCCATTCACACCTCAGCGTAGCGTTTTCAGTCAGAAAGTCGCCATTTTGACGCAATTTTGTTGCGCTTTTGTCGTGATTTTATACAGGTCAAAAGGTCACCAATGTAAAAAGCAGAAAAACACCCAAATCTGCCTTAAAAAAAAAGTTCCATAACTTGTTTGAGCTTCAGGCGTTTTGGAACTTCTGGTTTTGGAGTGGAGATGTGAACCACCTCCATAGAGAATAATTTATTTTTTTCCCCTCCAGTGTTTTGTAGCTTCAGGCTTCAAGCTACAAAACGCTCAGGTGTGAATGGGGCCTAACACCCACAACATAGGAGGAGTAGTCTTTTTCCCAGAGTCAGCGTATACACCGAGCACAGATCCCGGAACAGCATCTCCTCCAATAAAACTTTATTACTGGCACATACTGCCCACAAAGTAACAACCTCTAATACGTTTTAGCCTACAGGCCTGAAACACATTAGCGGTTGTTACTTTGAGTGCAAGATGTGTAATTAATAAAGTTTTATTGGAGGAGATGCTGTGTGCCGGGATCTGCTTCTCCTCAGAGAAAAGGGATTTCAACTGTACACTGAAAAGATGGAGCGTGGGGCACTTCACCTTACACAATCCATTCCGTTAAAGCGGTGTTCCACCCTAAAGTGGAACTTCCGCTCATCGGAACCCTCCCCCCCTCCGGTGTCACATTTGGCACCTTTCAGGGGGGGGGGGGTGCAGATACCTGTCTAAGACAGGTATTTGCACCCACTTCCGGGCAGTCTATGCCTCTTCCTGTCCCGCCGCGCTGTCTGCTGGGACACACACGGGTCCCAGAGACAGTGCGGAGCATTCCTATTGCATTGCGAGACTCGCGCATGCGCAATAGGGAACTGGGAAGTGAAGCCGCAAGGCTTCATTTCCTGATTCTCATACCCAAGATGGCGGCGGCAACATCCGAGGACCGAGGGATGGTTCGGCCTCGGGTGCCGATGTCGCTGCACCCTGGGACAGGTGAGTGTCATTATTTTAAAAGTCAGCAGCTGCAGTATTTGGAGCTGCTGACTTTTAAAAAAAAAATTTTGCCGGACTTTCTCTTTAAGATCCAATAAAGTAGACTACTGTACTACATATTAGGCTACTTTCACACTGAAAGCACCGGGCGTCGGTGGTAAAGCGCCGCTAGTTTTTTCGGCCGCTAGCGGGGCGCTTTTAATCCCCGCTAACAGCCGAAGAAAGGGTTAAAAGCGCCCGTGTCGCGTCGCTGCTGGATCGCTTTGCATGAGCTTCGGCAGCGCAGATCATTCATTTCAATGGGCAGGACATTTTGGGAGAGGTGTATACACCGCTCCCAAACCGCCCCAAAGATGCTGCTTGCAGGACTTTTCAGAACGTCCCGCAAGCGCACCGCCCCAGTGTGAAAATCACACTGGAATGAATGGGGAGGCGGTTTTCAGGCGTTAGTTAGAGGCTATAACGCCTGAAAACTGCCTCAGTGTCAAAGAAGCCTTATTGGTGCATCTAAAGGAGATTGCACAATCAGATTGGCGCACTTGTGGGCAAGCTTCATCCTCATGCAGCTGCATAATCCAACTTGACAATTCACTGAGCTATTCATCAAAGCAATGTATAGAGCACCGATGCCATACAAGTGTAGTAACCTATAGCAACTCATAAAGAATTCATCACAGTCACATTTAAAGTAGATTTATAGGCAAAACCTTTTTTCAATTTGAATAGAGTAAGGGAGGGTTTTAACCCCTGTCAGATTTTTATTTTTTTGCCATCTGTATCCCATAGCCAAACAGGAAGTGAGGGGAAATCTCTGCAAAATTAAGGTAATTTCTAGGGGACCCTCAGGTCACCATTGGAAGATTTCCCCTTTATTACTTTTCTGGGGACAACCCAAAATTTGGGATTTAAAAAATAAATAAATGAAACTTAACCACTACAATACAGGGCACTTTCACCCCCTTCCTTCCCAGACTAATTTTCAGCTTTGAGCGCTCTTGCTCTTTCAATGACAATTGCGCGGTCATGCAATGCTGTACCCAAATGAAATTTTTATCATTTTGTTCGCACAAATAGAGCTTTAGTTTGGTGGTATTTATTCACGACTCCGTTTTTTATTTTTTGCGATATAAGCGGAAAAAATAGCGGAAATTTTGAAAAAAAACACAATATTTTCTCCTTTCTTTTTTAAACGAAATCCAATAAAATCGAATTTTGTCATAAATTTAAGCCAAAATGCATTCTGCTACATGTTTTTAGTAAAAAAAATTCCGTTAAGTGTATAATAATTGGTTCATTTGATCACGGACATATGTACGCAAATGATCATGTACAGATGTGTGCAGGTGATCACGGACATATGTGTGCAGATAATCATTGGCACATGTGATTTTACTGGGATATATGTGGGGGACATGTGTTTTTATTATTTGGGGACATGTGTTTTTATTTGGGGACATGTATGTTTTACAGTGTTTTACAGGTGTTGGTGACACTAAACTGGTGATCAGTGAGTAAAAAAAAACAGCTAATACTCACTGATCACCAGCCGGCTGCAGCGATCAGCTCTCCTCTCCTCACCGATGACTTCCGTGTGAGGAGATGAGAGCCGGTTGCCTAGCAACCGGCTGTTTGCTTACATCACATGGCGGCTGTGATTGGACACGGCCGTCATGTGATCAGGAGGGCCAATCACAGAGCCCTCCTGCCGATCCGAGATGCGCTGTGTCCGGGTGACACGAGCAAACGTCCGATCAGAAGTAGGCGGCTCCCACTCGGCCGTATATATACAGTGGCCGGGTGGGAAGTAGTTAATAATAGCGATAAACAAGACAAATAGAGAGGGTGACTCTCCTTAATGGGGGTACAGACTGCAATACAACCTGACAGGGGTTTTGATCCATCTCCACTCTATCCAAAACTAAAATAAAAAGTTTTACTATTATACAGCCTACACACGGTCGGAATTTCCGACAACAAATGATCGATGGGAGCCTGTTGTCGGAAATTCCGACCGTGTGTAGGCTCCATCGGACATTTTCCTTCGGAATTTCCGACAAACAAAATTTGAGATCTGGATCTCAAATTTTCCGACAACAAAATCCGCTGTCGTAAATTCCAATCGTGTGTAGACAACTCCGACGCACAAAGTGCCACGCATGCTCGGAATCAAGCATAAGATTGAACTTCAATTTTCTTGGCTCGTCGTACGTGTTGTACGTCACCGCGTTCTCGGCGTTCGCAATTTCCGACCAACTTTGTGTGACCGTGTGTATGCAAGACAAGTTTGAGCCAACATCCGTCGGGAAAAAAAACATGGATTTTGTTGTCGGAATGTGCGTTCGTGTGTACGCGGCATTAGTTATACTTTAACTACATTTTATATCTAACAGTACAGAGTAAGCAAACTCCATTACCCTCAACTCTATTCCAGGAGTGCTCTGACCAAAGTCCTGACATTAGATCCACTCTGAGGTTTACAATGCTCTTCTCACAAGTGCTGGACTCCAAACCCCTTCAGAGGATTATTTTCCTCAATAGGAACAGGATAAAGATCCCTTTGTCAGCACTAAATGTCTTCAGAAACCCAGATACTACCTTGTAAAAGTAGCAGTGACATCATCACTGTGACATCATCACTGTGACATCATCACTGTGACATCATCACTGTGCTGTACATAACCTGTGCAGAGCTGTAGGAGGGACCAGCAGCTATAACAGGGGGCAGAGACAAGACCAGTCCCCCTGCACAAGGAGAGAGAGCAGCAGTGACCGGTCTTTATTACAGGAAGCTCCAGCACAGAGGGAAAGTTCACACTGAATTACTGCACAGATTGGGTGACAATCCCAGAGCAAAACTGGGAGACAGACAGCTGGCACCCCATAACAGGAAGTGCCTAAACAATGACCGTCATGGCAGGATCACCAGGATTTTTTTTCAGTAAAGCTGCAGATTCAGAGAACTTAAAAATGTTGGGAATATGAAAAAAAACGCTGTGTGCATGGAGCCTAAAGCTTGTATAGGATTTTAGCAACTGGGTGCAGATTCACTTTAACAACGGTGCATCCATTAACTGGAGGGCACGGCAAGGATCCAGCTTAGAGCTCACATTGGGTCTTCAGGTCATCATCAAGTTGGTTTGCTAAAGGCAAATAGATGGTGCAGTGTGCAAGTGCAGAGCTTGGTAAAAAGGGTGGAAGCTCTGCTGACTTCCATCATCCAATCATGTGCAAGCAACAATGCTTTGTTTTATATTTAATTTTCCTTGCATGTGATTGGGTAATCTTTACAAAATGAAGCTTCACCTCATTTAATAAGCTCTGGAGCAACAGCACTTTGTAAAGTACATGCCTATGTGCCTTTAGTAAATCAACCTCAAAGGATTTGGCTGTTTATAAAGTCACAGACATAAAGTAAAGCACGGGAAAGGGTCAAGAAAACCTCATTCGATTTTTTTGGGGTGCAGCATTATTGTTCTACACCCAATTGCAGATACCAAGATCACAAACCTCAGCATTCCCTATCAGCAACAGCCAAGCGGAGACTTGTAGTTCTTCAGCACTAGAGACCTGCCAACACCCCAGACCCAACTGTTTACACTACTGCCAACTACTGTACCCCCCAGACCAAACTACTCATCACTACTACTAACTACTGCACCCCCCAGACCAAACTACACATCACTACTACTAACTACTGCACCCCCCATACCAAACTACTCATCACTACTACTAACTACTGCACCCCCCCAGACCAAACTACTCATCACTACTACTAACTACTGCACCCCCAGACCAAACTACTCATCACTACTACTAACTACTGCACCCACCATACCAAACTACTCATCACTACTACTAACTACTGCACCCCCCATACCAAACTACTCATCACTACTACTAACTACTGCACCCCCCCATACCAAACTACTCATCACTACTACTAACTACTGCACCCCCCAGACCAAACTACTCATCACTACTACTAACTACTGCACCCCCCCCCCCCAGACCAAACTACTCATCACTACTACTAACTACTGCACCCCCCCCCAGACCAAACTACTCATCACTACTACTAACTACTGCACCCCCCAGACCAAACTACTCATCACTACTACTAACTACTGCACCCCCCCCCCCCAGACCAAACTACTCATCACTACTACTAACTACTGCACCCCCCAGACCAAACTACTCATCATTACTGCTAACTACTGCACCCCCAGACCAAACTACTCATCACTACTGCACCCCCCAGACCAAACTACTCATCACTACTACTAACTACTGCACCCCCCCCAGACCAAACTACTCATCACTACTGCACCCCCCAGACCAAACTACTCATCATGTAGCGCCAAGACCAAACTACTCATCACTACTACTAACTACTGCACCCCCCAGACCAAACTACTCATCACTACTGCACCCCCCCAGACCAAACTACTCATCACTACTACTAACTATTGCACCCCCCCAAGACCAAACTAGTCATCACTACTACTAACTACTGCACCCCCAGACCAAACTAGTCATCACTACTACTAACTACTGCACCCCCCATACCAAACTACTCATCACTACTACTAACTACTGCACCCCCCAGACCAAACTACTCATCACTACTACTAACTACTGCACCCCCCCAGACCAAACTACTCATCACTACTACTATTTACTGCACCCCCCCCCAGACCAAACTACTCATCACTACTGCCAACTACTGCACCCCCCAGACCAAACTACTCATCACTACTGCCAACTACTGCACCCCCCAGACCAAACTACTCATCACTACTGCCAACTACTGCACCCCCCAGACCAAACTACTCATCACTACTACGAACTACTGCACCCCCCCCCCAGACCAAACTACTCATCACTACTGCCAACTACTGCACCCCCCAGACCAAACTACTCATCACTACTGCCAACTACTGCACCCCCCAGACCAAACTACTCATCACTACTGCCAACTACTGCACCCCCCAGACCAAACTACTCATCACTACTGCTAACTACTGCACCCCCCCAGACCAAACTACTCATCACTACTGCTAACTACTGCACCCCCCCCAGACCAAACTACTCATCACTACTGCTAACTACTGCACCCCCCCAGACCAAACTACTCATCACTACTGCTAACTACTGCACCCCCCCCAGACCAAACTACTCATCACTACTACTAACTACTGCACCCCCCCCCCCCAAACTACTCATCACTACTGCTAACTACTGCACCCCCCCCCCCAGACCAAACTACTCATCACTACTGCACCCCCCAGACCAAGCTACTCATCACTACTGCATACTTCAGCAGCAATTGTATATTACTACTAACTACTGCACACACCAGGCTGTAGATCAGAGTTGTCCCCTTCCTATCCCTTCCACTTTTGCAGTCTTACTCTATTACTTTCAGTAAGGCAGTACAGTGACCAACAAAGATATGCCAAAGGCTGATCAACACACAGCAGCCAATAGAAAACCATATCTTAACTGGCACGCCTGCAAGAAACCGAAACGCTGCTATTGATGACACTCCATATCCCTGTGCGCCCTGGCATTGATCTCCATTACATCGCACAGTAAAATACCCGCCCCACCCAGAGCACAGACTAACTAATGCAGGCACTGACATCTCTAACGTTAGTTATCATAGATGGTATTTGCCCTGATTTAGTGAATACACTCATTAATAAGAAGAGATACTTCCAGAGGCCAGGGAACCACAAGCCTCAGCATACCCTGCCAACCAGAGCCATGGTGGGTCTTGTAGTCCTTCAGCACCAGAGAGCTGTCCATAGCCCAGCCACAACTTCTCAATACTACTGCTAGCTACTACACCACCCCCCCCTCCAACCCCTACTGTTCAATATACTAACTAATACACACACCCCCAACCATAACTGTTCAATATACTGACTACTACACACCCCCAGCACCAACTGTTCAATATGCTGACTACTACACACACCCAACTTTTCAATATACTAACTACTACACACCCCCTACCCCAACTGTTCAATATACTAACTACTACACACACACCCAACCCCAACTGTTCAATATACTAACTACTACACATATGCAACCCCAACTGTTCAATAAACTATCTACTACATGTCCCCAACCCCAACTGATCAATATACTAACTACTACACACACCCCAACTGTTCAATAAACTATCTACTACATGTCCACACCCCAAATGTTCAATATACTAACTACTACACCCCCAACTGTTTAATATACTAACTACTACACACCCCAACCCCAAATGTTCAATATACCAACTACTACAAACCCCCAACCCCAACTGTTCAATATACTAACTACTACAACCCCCCAACCCCAACTGTTCAATATACTAACTACTACACACCCCAACCCTAACTGTTCAATATACTAACTACTACACACATCCAACCCCAACTGTTCAGTATACTAACTACTACACACCCCCAAACCCAACTGTTCAATATACTAACTACTACACACACACCCAACCCCAACTGTTCAATATACTAACTACTACACACATCCAACCCCAACTGTTCAATATACTAACTACTACACACCCCCAACCCCAACTGTTCAATACACTAACTACTACACACACCCCCAACCCCAACTGTTCAATATACTAACTACTACACGCACCCAACCCTAACTGTTCAATATACTTACTACACACCCCTAACTGTTCAATATACTAACTACCACACACCCCCAATCTCAACTGTTCAATATACTAACTACTACACATATGCAACCCCAACTGTTCAATATTCCAACTACTACACATATGCAACCCCAACTGTTCAATAAACTATCTACTACATGTCCCCAACCCCAACTGATCAATATACTAACTACTACACGCACCCAACCCTAACTGTTCAATATACTTACTACACACCCCTAACTGTTCAATGTACTAACTACCACACACCCCCAATCTCAACTGTTCAATATACTAACTACTACACACACCCCCAACTGTTCAATATACTAACTACTACACACACCCCCAACCTCAACTGTTCAATATACTAACTACTACACACACACCCCCAACTGTTCAATATACTAACTACTACACACACCCAACCCCAACTGTTCAATGAACTATCTACTACATGTCCCCAACCCCAACTGATCAATATACTAACTACTACACATCCCCAACCCCAACTGTTCAGTCCTACTGCCAACTTCTGCTTATCCCCATCAGTTGAATAATGCTACTGTTAACTACTACACATCCCCAACGGTTCAATACTACTGCTAACTACTGCACACACCCAGCCCCAGATGTTCAATACTATAACACACCCCTAGCTGTTTGAAACTACTACTAACTGCTGCTGCACATCCCTAGCTGTTCAGCACTACTGCTAACTACTGCACATTCCTATCCATCCCCAGCTGTTCATTGCTACCACTGCACCACCCAACTGCACAGCCCCATCCGTTCAATAATACTGCTAACTACTGGACATCCAAAACTATTTAATACTACTGCACACCCCCAGGTTGTGGAGCATCTCTTTAGACTATCCTTCCACTCTACATCATCTTATTTGCTCAGGCAGGGCTGTAAACCATAAGAACCAATCATAACTGGAAGAAACTGAATTGGTTGGTTGCCACAGGTGACGGCACACTTAGTATCACCATTGCCCCTGCAACGACCCCCATCACATCTTTGCCCAGCAAATTACCCCCGTCACCCAGAAGCTACAATTACCTGATGAAGGTGGTCTTCCCGGTGGAGTACTGTCCCACCAGCAGCACCATGGGCTTGTTATCGAAGTCAGCGTCCTCTAGTGCCGGCGAATGGAACTCATGGAACTTGTAGTACTCCTCCAGGGGGAGAAGCTTGGTCTTGTAGAGCTTCTTTAGCCCATCGCTGACCGTCTGGAAGACCTCGGGGTCCTTCTTCCTCCGATCATCGGTCCCCAGCCAGCTGAACATGGTGCAGATACAGGCAAGAGAGGCAAAATGAAATAAATCTAATTACAAATTCAGCAGCAAAATCTTTTTTTTTTTTTTTTAATCTGAGATTTGCAGAAATGCTGTAAAAGCTGTCCAGGGCCAATGCTGCAGCCTGATGATGGGCAGATTATAAAGAAGAATGCTCTCTTTTTTTCTTGCTATTGCTTCTGCAGCTGCTGATCAAGGCAATCACTGGCAATGACTAGGTAGGAGAATAATGTACAAGGGAAGAATGATGTTCTTTCAGCTGTGTGCTGCCGCTGCTGCTGATGGGAGGTCAGGACAGAGGATCCAAAGATGCACATCAGCCTTTTCCAGCTGGATTTAAATGCCAGCAACCCAGGAAACCGGTGTACACCGGAAGTTCCCATCTCCTGGCAAGCCGCCCCCCCCAGCCGTGAGCATGGGGTGAAGCTGAAGAGGGCGGAGCCAAGTTGGTGAGTGCGGCTCTGTCAGATCCCGAGCACTGCAGTGACGGGGCGGGGCAGAACCAGCGCTGGTACAAGCATCGCCGTCTGCCCTCTGCGTGTGCCGCACTGACATCTAGCGGCCGGTGGCGGTAGCGCTGGTCACCTTGCTGTTCTAAATTTAGTCTCTTGCTAAAAATAACCTGTGACTTCATCACTTGTTTTCTTATAACGGCCGTGTGAACTGTGATTAATGTGTGAATAAGCTACTATATAGGTTTAACAGCCCAATAATAACTGTCATAGAGTAATTAGTTGCTTTAACCCATTGCAGGCAGATTGCAGTGGTGCTGGTGCTTCAAGTGCGAAAGGAACTCATTCAGTGAGGGGGATGGTGGATCATCACTGGAGCAGTTGTTGGCAACCAGTCAGCTTCAGGTTTTTCAGTTAAAGCAGTATAACCCAAAATTATTATATTGCAGCTTACCAATTCTTAGATGTGGTGGCTGCATTTGTTTCCTTTTTTAGGCTTTTTCTTCTACTTTCTTCTGGTGATCCAGGCAGCAAGTCTGTTGTTTTTCACAAACTCAAGCTATCCAGCAGCATGTATCAGTTTACAGGGATGAGACAAACCACTGACAGGGGTGATTAAAATGAGTATCTTTTATTTATTCATGCAAAACCTTTATCTAAAAAAAAAAAACCGATTTGCTGTAACTGATCATAAAGGTGTGGCAAAAATGCGCAGTTGAGCTGTGTTTTTTTACACCCACCAGCCTTCTCTTAAAGTGGAGTTCCACCCAGAAGTGGAACCTCCACTTATCTGCTCCCCCCCCCCCCTCTTCCAGTGCCACATTTGGCACCTTTCAAGGGGAGGGGGGAAAGGCCTGCAGGGGTCAAGTGTGGGAACTCCCACCCAAGATCCACTCACCCACCAAAAAAAAAATGATACGCTCATATGCACGAACGCTTCAAAAGTGGTATTTTTCATCCAATTTTCGTATTGTGTGTATGAAGCTTAACTGTTAGTACATAAAAAAAAACAATCCTCAATAAACATAAATACGGTAATTCTCTGAATAATCAGCATTCATTCAATTGTGCTTCCATGCAAATGTGAACATCATGTTCTGATCTTTATTGGGGAATGTTATTTTGTATATAGAGTGCTTATGTGGTGAGTTTACACTTTTCATTGAACAGAGTTTGGATAACACAGGGTTAAATGGAAAGGTCATAAATTACCTGCACATTATCTGGACAGAATGCTTGGGGAGATAGTGATGTGTTCCTGCTTAGGAGATGTATGTTAGCTTGGGGGGCTGCAAACTCTGCAGGGCTCCAACACACACTCGCTGCTATTCCAACCCTTCACATATTTCCACATAAACTTCCCTCCTGGCATTAAACTTTGCCAGGTATTGTGCTCAGCTTACCATCCCAAACTGATGTTCCTCCCTCAGCTCACCTCTCTCCCTGCATGTCCTGTGAGCTGAATAGCTGATCTACCCGTCAGCTAGACCTAGACCTGATCTACCCATCAGCTAGCTGTGATTGACAGGTAGATCGAAGAGGAAGCTGTCATGGGGCCCCCTACTGGCAATGCCTGAATGGTCAGGTGTGCAGCACTTACTATTGCGAGCTGTGTTGCGGCAGCTGCTGGTGTAGCACCTGCCACACAGCTCGCATACTTCAAAGTCTTGCAGGACACGGCTGCTAACGATGATCTCCAAACAAGTGTGTAACATAAGGGCTTGCACAATGGGATGCAAATTGATTGGATTGTTTAGGTTTCTCCTGTTTTTTCACAGTTTGGCCAAACTTAAAAGAGATTTTATGAGGATTGTGCAATTAGATTGTAGTTTGTATTGTCCCCTCATCAAGTTTTTCCTTCACTTGCTGTTTCAATGACAACGGTTTAACCCAAAAGCATAGCTCCCTGATTTGGAACAAAGTCCCCCTGTCCTTCTTTCCTCTTCATTTGTCCCTTATTTTGGTCTGATCTATATAGTTGTATCTAAAATTTCCCAGAGCTAAACCTTAATTTTGTGTGTCAGGGTAGGACGTTACGGAATTCCTAGCCTTTGGAGGTACCATCCCCTACGCCAGTGATGGTGAACCTTGGCACCCCAGATGTTTTGAAACTACATTTCCCATAATGCTCATCTACACTGCAGAGTGCAAGAGCATTATGTGAAATGTAGTTCCAAAACATCTGGGGTGCCAAGGTTCGCCATCACTGCCCTACGTAATACATACAAAAATACAGAAATTGTGTGGGACTTTAAATGTAGCTCCTCGGGTATAATATAAGCAAAAGCAAACTAATTATATATAAAAACATAGCATTTTCTTTTTTTTAAATATCACAAATATTAAAAGAAAATTTAAAAACATATCCACAGGTTAATCATCCAAGACAGTTTCTTTCCTGGCGTTAGGATCCATTTATTTGGCCAATGCGTTTTGCGGGCAGTGCCGCTTTATTTGAGCCTCAGATTTTATTAAAAAGTACTGTAACAATATACAAAAATAAATGTAAGCCAATAGTTATTAAATGGCATATTACATCATTGTGACATACAGTGGTGTGAAAAAGTGTTTGCCCCCTTCCTCATTTCCTGTTCCTTTGCATGTTTGTCACACTTAAGTGTTTCGGAACATCAAACCAATTTAAACAATAGTCAAGGACAACACAAGTAAACACAAAATGCAATTTGTAAATGAAGGTGTTTATTATTAAAGGTGAAAAAAAATCCAAACCATCATGGCCCTGTGTGAAAAAGTGATTGCCCCCTAAACCTAATAACTGGTTGGGACAACAACTGCAACCAAGCGTTTGCGATAACGTGCAATGAGGCTTTTACAGCGTCCTGGAGGAATTTTGGCCCACTCATCTTTGCAGAATTGTCCTAATTCAGTTACATTAGAGGGTTTTCGAGCATGAACGGCCTTTTTAGGTCACACCACAACATCTCAATAGGATTCAGGTCTGGACTTTGGCTAGGCCACTCCAAAGTCTTCATTTTGTTTTTCTTCAGCCATTCGGTGGTGGACTTGCTGGTGTGTTTAGGATCATTGTCCTGCTGCAGAACCCAAGTTCGTTTCAGCTTGAGTACACGAACAGATGGTCGGACATTCTCCTTCAGGATCTCTTGGTAGACAGCAGAATTCATAGTTCCTTTTATCACGGCAAGTCTTCCAGGTCCTGAAGCAGCAAAACAGCCCCAGACCATCACACTACCACCACCATATTTTACTGTTGGTATAATGTTCTTTTTCTGAAATACAGTGTTCCTTCTACGCCAGATATACTTGGACACACACCTTCCAAAGAGTTCCACTTTTGTCTCATCGGTCCACAGAATGTTGTCCCAAAAGTCTTGGGGATCATCAAGATGTGTTGTGGAGAAATTGAGACGAGCTTTGATGTTCTTTTTGCTCAGCAGTGGTTTTCTCCTTGGAACTCTGCCATGCAGGCCATTTTTGCCCAGTCTTTTCCTGATGGTGGAGGCATGAACGCTGACCTTAACTGAGGCAAGTGAGGCCTGCAGTTCCTTGGACGTTGTTGTGGGGTCTTTTGTGACCTCTTGGATGAGTCGTCGCTGCACTCTTGGGGTAATTTTGGGCGGCCGGCCACTCCTGGGAAGGTTCACCACTGTTCCATGTCTTCGCCATTTGTGGATAATGGCTCTCACTGTGGTTCGCTGGATTCCCAAAGCTTTGGAAATGGCTTTATAACCCTTTCCAGACTGATAGATCTCAATTACTTTCTTTCTCAATTGTTCCTGAATTTCTTTGGGTCTCGGCATGATGTGTAGCTTTTAAGGATCTTCTGGTGGACCTTACTGTGTCAAGCAGCTCCTATTTAAGTGATGCCTTGATTGTGAACAGGTGTGGCAATAATCAGGCCTGGGTGTGGCTAGAGAAATTGAACTCAGGTGTGGACAACCACAGTTATAGTATGTTTTAACAAGGGGGGCAATCACTTTTTCACACAGGGCCATGATGGTTTGGATTTTTTTTCACCTTTAATAATAAACACCTTCATTTACAAATTGCATTTTGTGTTTACTTGTGTTGTCCTTGACTATTGTTTAAATTGGTTTGATGTTCCGAAACACTTAAGTGTGACAAACATGCAAAGGAACAGGAAATGAGGAAGGGGGCAAACACTTTTTCACACCACTGTATATTATTATTAACTAAACAATCAACATAAATACATGTCATATCCACCATGAATGCAAAGAAGCATGGATAAAATCCATATTACCGTATATACTCGAGTATAAGCCGACCCAAATATAAGCCGAGGCACCTAATTTTACCACAAAAAACGGTGAAAACTTATTGACTCGAGAATAAGCCTAGGGTGAGAAATGCGCAGCTACTTTAAGTTGAAAAGAAGGTCAACAATGCCCATTTGCATGCCTCACTATGCCCATTTGCAGCCATAGGTCCCCCGAACTTCAAACTTGGTAGTTAAGGGTTCCTAGATGCCCCCTAGCTGGACCCAAAGGATCCTGAAATGACATTGCTGCAGATGGACACAGTTGACCGACTTTGGGGCCTCGTATCTCAGGGCCACTTGGGGCTAGGAACCCCATCTTTGGATATGTTGTAGTGCTGGTTCCACTGGTATTACTCACTTAGAAAGCGATGTACATTTTTACATGGAGGGACATACTAAACTGCATATTGGGATGATGGGATGATTGGATTACTGACATCTAGTGAGAGTTCTCAGTATTGCAGCCAATAATCCAATCGTCCCATCATCCCAATATGCAGTTTAGTACATCCCTTTTTTTTCTTCATTAAATCGGAAGATAGTCAATCTATTGTATTCTTTAGTCTGGAAGGCAGAGTAGTTGCAGAGTGCTTTTTTAAGTCCATGCATCCATAAAACATTTGCAGCCTTCTGAGCATCTGGGAACAGGAACTATTATTCATGTAACAACTGTAAATAGTGACATCTATAGGCCAGAGGTATGAACATCACACGTGTCGGAGAATGACATCAAGGGAAAGAAGTGAAAGTAAGAAATAATGCTTTTCTACAATATTTTATCCCTAGTCCCACTGGTTGTATTACATTCATTCTGCAGCAGCAGGCAGCTCAGGTGTGATTGTGAGAATTGAGGTATAAACCGAATGCTGTGTTTGGAGTTAGAAGGGACTTTTATTTTCAATTTATTTAATCAGAAATGTCTCCCGGGTATTTTATGCCTCCCCCTGGATCTACAAAGCAGTGATTCCCTAACAGACATTGGGGAAACTTACCCATTGCTGAATTATTCGAAATGACAGCACCTTATTAGTGATTGGGCAAGGGCTGAAATGGGAATCATGGTGCTTCATTACAAATGTTTTGGACCTGCTGTTCTGCCTATTAAGTTATTTATTCCTAAAGCCTCATACACACGATCGGACCGTGGACCAACTTTCCCATGGATTTTTGTCCAAAGGGCGTTGGCCCCAATTGGTATTGCATACACACGGCAGGACTTTTTCAGCCAACTTTCACCAAATCACTTGGTTTTTCTGCTCTTTACCGCCACCTTTGGTCAACTTCTGTATTGTTGTCTGATCTTTTGCATTGGTTCTGCATTGGTTTGTACAAAAGTCCGTTGGTTTTGTGTACACACGGTCGGACTTTGGTCCATCGGACTTTTGTTGGCAGAAAGTTGGTCCGTTCGCACAGCCAACAAAAGTCAGATGAAACATGGAAAAAGTTGGTCCGATGGAGCGTACACACGGTCGGATGTTGGTCCAAAACAGCTAATTTGCAGGTTGGTTGTCAAAAAGTCAGATCGTGTGTACGGGCCTTAAAGCCTCATACACACGATCGGACCGTGGACCAACTTTCCTGTGGATTTTTGTCCAAAGGGCGTTGGCCCCAAGTTGGTATTGCATACACACGGCAGGACTTTTTTCAACCAACTTTCACCAAATCACTTGGTTTTTCTGCTCTTTACCGCCACCTTTGGTCAACTTCTGTATTGTTGTCTGATCTTTTGCATTGGTTCTGCATTGGTTTGTACAAAAGTCTGTTGGTTTTGTGTACACACAGTCGGACTTTGGTCCATCGGACTTTTGTTGGCAGAAAGTTGGTCCGTTCGCCCAGCCAACAAAAGTCCGATGAAACCTGGAAAAAGTTGGTCCGTTGGAGCGTACACACGGTCGGATGTTGGTCCAAAACAGCTAATTTGCATGTTGGTTGTCAAAAAGTCTGATCGTGTGTATGGGCCTTAAGAATTACAGGCCTACAATATAAAATGCCAAATTTCCATGCGAAACAATGTACCGCTTGGAGCATCAAAAATCTGACATAATCATACCACCAGGGAGGTTAATATATATAGATATTCAAGTTTAAAATGATATGCTTATGAGCTTTAGCTATAGATTATTTCTACATTATTAAAGTGGTTCTAAAGGTAGAAGGTTTTTTTTACCTTAATGCATTCTATGAGAGTGGGGGGGGGGGGGGGCACACTTTGAGCGCAGCTATGGAGTGAGCCTGCACAAGTGCCCTCAAAGCAAGAGACTTGGGGGCACCCAGAAGGAGGAAGAGGCCAGGAGTGTCATCGGGGAGCCCAGAAGAGGAGGATCGGGGCTGCTCTGTGCAAAACCATTGCCCAGAGCAGGTACGTGTGCAACATTTGTTATTTAAAAAAAATCCTTTAGAATCACTTAAAACAAAATGCTCTAGGGCTTCTAAAGTGGTGCCATTTTACCCTTCATCCTCACCATGGGAGGACTTTGTGCCCTTAATCTCTATCAGCAGCACCAGGGGATGATTTTAAAAGATCTGAGACACCTTTCGGCATGGTACAGATAGCAATGATGATGAATAGTGTGTGGCCAAATTGTGGTAACAGTGGGAGAGGCTTAAAGCTGCACGATACAGGGGTTAAGAGGGTGGAGTAGGAGTCAGGTGCATGAAACACACATAGTGCAGGGGTCAGGAGTATGTGAGGTGTGTGGCACACAGAGTGTAGGGAACAGGAGTACATGGTGCACATGGTGCAGGGGCCAGGAGTATATGAAGTATGTAATGCACTAGTGCAGGGATTAGGAATATGTGATGGTATAGGAGTCAGAAGTTCATAATACATAGAATTCCCCTTTCTAACCCCCTTTCCCAGCAAAAATTCCCTCTATAAATCAAAATCCTTCCCAAGCAAAAATTCCCTGCTCCTCCTAATACAAGTCTATTTACATACATTTTCTCTTGATGTATTCTTGCCTGGTCTGTAATATCATGAATACCACTCAGTCCTAAAGTTCTCTGAGCCCAACCCGTGTGAGGAGCATAAAAACGACAGGCTGGGCTCACAGGAAATGGGAAGAATGAGTGACCTTCTGCCCAGAAGAGAACCTCCAGTGCTGGACCAAGGAGGAAGTATACTTACGGTAACTCTTCATCTAGCCTCTAAATGATTGCATATCTTATTCTGAAAAGCCAAGAATAAAGGAAAAATCCTGGTGAAAAAAAAAAATTGGTTTACTGCACAATGATTCTTCCTGGTCTGCAAAAATTAGGATGTGGCAGGCATGTGTCTTTTGCATACACTTATGCCCCATACACACGGTCAGACATTCCGACCACAAAATCCTTTGGATTTTTTACGACGGATTTTGGCCGAAACTTGTCTTGCATACACACGGTCGCACAAAGTTGTCGGAAAATCCGAAACTAAACGGCACTAAAAAGAGTTCTGTCAGAAGATCATATCAGTTACATTGTTTTTGCAACCGCAGCAGACATGAGGCTCCATTATATTGCATTTCAAAAGAGCAGTACAGTAGCATCTTCTTGTATACCTGTTACACATTGCCCTCTAGTGGAGATTTTACATATTGCATGGATTTAAAAAAATCTCAGCATTGCACAGCTGAAAGATTGTGAACAATCCATTTGTGAAATTGCTAAACTTTCCAGGGGTGCTTTAGTACTGACCAGGTGCACTATTGCTTAAGATAAGTGCACCTCTGGAGCAAAACTGCAATGCGAACAGCAGACCCTACAGATTACTGCCACAGAAAATATCAATTAATATGTTTGTACTCAAAGTGAAATTACATAGAAACTTTAAATAGGGCTGCTATTAGAAATAATGGGGCCCCATACAGTTTACCTGAGAGGCCCAGCTCCCCAGAACAGAACATGTGCATTAGGAACCACTAACCCAGGCCTGCCCACCTGACAAATAGCCTGCAGCTACTGTATCCCCATAGAGTCACAGACGGCTTCAGATACATGAGCAAGCCACTCATTTATGGTAAAACACCATGGTTGAGCTGCGCTTTTACCACTCCACAACTTCTACCCTCTTTAGCTGCAGAGGCAGCAGCTGGGGGTGCAAACATGCCACAGCCACGGCAGGAATTATACTCCCTCTCAAACGTGACCCTTTGAAGAGAACGGTGCTGCTATGCAAGTGCCCCACAATCCTATGAGCTGCACATGGTTGCGGAGTGCTAGTGTGGGGGTACAAAAGTTAAAGCAGGCGGTATGGAGGTGATAGGACGCCTCCTCACTGCCTGTCAGATGCTCTCTGAAGAGTAATCTGAATGTGGTTTGCACTTTAGAAAGTAAAACATGTGTGAACAAGCCCTTCAATTTTTATTTTTTTTTCACAATTTTATTTTCTTTTTACCTTTTTGTAACAGTTGGAGAACTTTGGTGAAATAACAGAGGTCTAAACAGACCCCTGATGTCACTTTTGAGACACAGATTCCTCAGTCCCTTTCTGCAGATTAATGACAAAGAGAGTGCGAGTTCCTAGCCTGTAATGGGCTGTTGCTGAGCTAACAAGTGACTGTTAGTCCCTCCAGAAGTGACCCAGGAGGGGCTGTACAAAAGAGAACCAAGTTTGTGCAGGAGGAAGGAAAAAGAGGGATCTGTAAATAGGGAGGAAGTTGTCTCTAGTTTGTTTGTTGAACATTTTCAAGGTAATCCCTTACCCCATCCAAGTTATCATCCCCTAATAAAAAAACAACAAAAACAATCCAAAGGACTGATTTCTGTGTCTAGATGCAAGAAGGAAATGCTATGTGACTGGCTGTTGACATTTTCAACTCCTACAGGGGGGGGGGGGGGTAGTGCTACATAAGTATTAACAACCATAACAAGATTTACAGATCACACACTTGAAGTTTATATACTGTATGTTTGGTGAGAAGGGTAAAAAATAAAGGCAACCATACACTATACAGTACCTACCTCCCAACTTTTTGAGATGGGAATGAGGGACACCTATCAGCAAAAGTATGCAGGCATAGGACACACCTATTGTCACGCCCCCTTATGCCCCGTACACACGGTCGGAAATTCCAGACCACAAAATCCGTCGGATTATTTCCGATGGATTTTGTCCGACACTGGTGTTGCATACACACGGTCGGACAAAGTTGTCGGAAAATCCGATCATTCTGAACGTGGTGACGTTCGTTGCGTACGACGGGACTACGTAGAGGCTAGTAGCCAATAGCTTTGGTCTTGTAATGTGATCTGAGCATGCGTGGCACTTTGTCCGTCGGAATTCGCTACACACGATCGGAAAAAGTCCGATAAGACTTTGTTGTCGGAAAATTTGAGAGCAGGCTTTTCCGACAGGAAAAAGTCAGATGGAGCCCACACACGGTCGGAAATTCGGACAACATGGTCCAATAGGACATTTTCCGTCAGAAAATCCGACCGTGTGTACGGGGCATTAAAGGAGAATTGTACAAAAAAATAAGATTGGTTAAACCCACAAGTGCTTTTTTTACCACTACTATTCCTTTATATTGTCTTTTGGAATTTACAAATGCAGCAATTTAGAAATCAGATGAAAGGTTTAGCGCTGGAAAATACTTTTTGATAGATAAAAAGTGCTTTTTATATACATCTATATAGATCAGACCAAAATGAGGGACAAATGAGGAACGAGGGACAGAGGGACATTGCTCCAAATCAGGGACAGTCCCTCCAAATCAGGGACAGTTGGGAGCTATGCACTATACAGTCTTATTGTACAATCTCCGTTAGGTCTACCATCATCTATGATTTAAGAGCTACCTGATTTAATACTAATTGAATGGACTGTTTAGGTTTGTCCTCTTATTACATAGTTTTGGTAAATATAAAGGAGGTTGTACATAATGTACATCCAGCTTTACTCTACCGATGACTGATGTCCCCTCTACTAGTGGCCAGCTGGTCACTCTATACACATGTATGAAGTCCCGCATGTGCTGTACAATAAGCCGCAGTAACATTCCTCTCTGGAGTTCGGCATACTCTGCACTAGACATTCTTCTTTCCAAAGTCAGCGCTTCATTCCGCACTTATGCAACGCTGTGATTTTCTGCCTGTAACTGAGACATCCCGAGCACAATGTCTTCACGTGGAGGACAATTGTATAACTTTCTACAAATTGTTATTTACTGACTGCTGTAAAATTCTGAACACTGCCTGGAGCTGCTGACAGCAAAACATTACAAGATTAAAATGAAGCCGGTGATTTGGTTTAGAGTGGAATGGTGATGTCATAATTATTTCCTTTGTTTGTTGGAAGTTACAGTGTATGTTTGTGAGCATATTCACATTCACTGAAATGAATATTATATTTACATTAACTCCTTCATGACCAGAGCTCATTGAAGCCTAAATGCTCAGATTAAATTTAGCAGAGTCTGCATGCACTGGATATCTTGACACCAAGGAAACATGAGCAAAAAAAAGCATGCAGCTAGGGCAGTGATGGCGAACCTTGGCACCCCAGATGTTTTGGAACTAGATTTTCCATAATACTCATGAATTCTGCAGTGTAGGTGAGCATCATGGGAAATGTAGTTCCAAAACATCTGCAGTGCCAAGTTTTGCCATCACTGAGCTAGGGGTATAGGAACACAAAAAAATAGATCCCAAAGGCAAATGGGAAAAACAGGCAGACTCTAAATAGCCACCTGGTGTTCACCGCGCACCCCCACAAGTAGTGATCATTTTTGCTTCAGAACAGCACCCAAGTCGCAGCCCTCGGGTACACCAATGCAGGTGGCAGATCTGGATACACAAGATACTGCGTAATCACTGGAGACACCAGAAGTACAGGGGGTCCCTGGAGACGCCAGAAGTACAGGGGGTCCCTGGAGACACCAGGAGTACAGGGGGTCCCTGGAGACACCAAAAGTACAGGGGGTCCCTGGAGACGCCAGAAGTACAGGGGGTGCCTGGAGACACCAGAAGTACAGGGGGTCCCTGGAGACACCAAAAGTACAGTGGGTCCCTGGAGACACCAAAAGTACAGAAGGTCCCTGGAGACCCTGGCAAAATTAGAGGGTACTTTTGCCATTTCCTGGTTCCCGGATGTAACCGGTGTACATTGTAAGTTATGTCTGTAACTTTAGGTTTGGCTACCACCACTTTGTCCATATCCACTTCAGCCCCGGAAGATTTGGCTGCTCAATAACCAGGCCATTTTTTGCGATTCGGCACTGCGTCGTTTTAACTGACAATTGCACGGTTGTGCGACGCTGCACCCAAACAAAATTTATGTCCTTTTTTCCCACAAATAGAGCTTTCTTTTGGTGGTATTTGATCACCTCTGTGGCTTTTATTTTTTGAACTATAAACAGAAAAAGCGTCAATTTTGAAAAAAAGCACAATATTTTGTACTTTTTGCTATAATAAATATCCCCATTTAAAAAAAAAAAAAGCTAATTTTTTTTCTCACTTTATGTCAATATGTATTCTTCTACATACTTTTGGTAATAAAATTCACAATAAGCGTATATTGATTGATTTGTGCAAAAGTTATAGCGTCTAAAAAATAGGGGATAGATTTATGGCATTTTTTATTATTTTTTTTTTACTAGTAATGGCGGCGATCTGCGATTTTTTATCAGGACTGCGACATTATGGCGGACACATCGGACACTTTTGACACATTTTTGAAACCATTGACAAAAAATATAAAGCGATCAGTACTATAAAAATGCACTGATTACTGTGTAAATATCACTGGCAGGGAAGGGGTTAACACTAAGGGGCAATCAAGGGGTAAACTGTGTTCCCTGACTGTGTGTTCTAATTGTGGAGGGGGGGGGGGACTGACTATTAGACATGGGAGCCGTCAAAAAATTAGTTTTGTTTCATTCCGTATAAAAAAAAAATCGTAATTCGTGTACGAAATTTAATTTGGATTCGTACGAAATACGAATTTCGTACGAATCGTTAATTTGGATAACAAACATCGACACTCTACGAATAATAACGAATTATCCGAAAACGTATTAACGTTACATAACACAGGTCTATTGTCTACCAATCACTCAGAGGAAGTACGAAATATGAAATTTAGTTTACGAATACGAAATTTCGTACTTCCTCTGAGTGATTGGTAGACAATAGACTTGTGTTATGTAACGTTAATACATTTTCGGATAATTCGTTATTATTCGTAGAGTGTCGATATTCGTTATACTGAATCTCGAATTCATTCGAATCATTCGTTATATGCGCTATAATTTCTTTCCTATTTGTTGAAATTAGTTATTTGGTAGTTTGGATTTGGATAATTTGGATTCGAAATTCGTAAACGAAATTTCGTATTTCGTACAGAATTCTTATTCGTAAAAATTCGTAATTCGGATTCGTACGAATGTACGAATTTCGAAAAATTCGTACAAATTTCCGATTCGTACGAAACTAATCGCACATGTCTACTGACTATAGGAGATGACAGATCATGGTTCCTATTAGGAATTAGGTACAACATTTAGCAACTCATATGGTTGATGATTAAAAGAGGCACATCTAAGTATGCAAGCATTCTGGGGAGTTGCTAAATGTTCTACCTTCATTAAATGTAACCATATTGCTACACTTAGAGGCGCCTCTCTTCTCTTTTATACTCTGTAGAGCCTTCTGGAGTTTGCTTATCATCCCCTTTGTGGAGACTGCCATTTGTGGATGGACATTTTATGGTTACAGTCTATGACATTGCTATAATCTTTTTATATGGACTTTAAACTGAAGGACTTAAGAATAAATGGTTGTGGAACAAATCATTTGAGTTTCCATTATTTCTTATGGGGAAATTTGCTTTGATATACAAGTGCTTTGGATTACAAGCATGTTTCAGGAAAGAATAATGCTCGCAAGCCAAGGTTTTACTGTAGATTGCATTCATATTTTTGCCACCCAAATGCGTATGTCGCTGCAAGGCAAGACTCAGTCGTTGGCTCGCTGGCATCCTCGCTGACCATCATCAGATGCTCAACGGCTGGTACAGGGGTTGTGACTGCAGATCCTCCTCTTGGGACTCTCTATAGAGTAGTTCAACCCAGTTGTTTCTGGGGGAGCCCTGATACAGGACCTCCTCCACCTGCAGCATCAGTTTCGAAGAGCCTGGATGCACCTCCTCCGGCTGCTGTTCTGTATTCTTAGCATCCTTGATGACCTTTCAGGTGGCATCCTCCTGCCATGGCACCCACCGCTTACAAGGTGTCTCTCCAGATGGGAATACATTTCATAGTGAGGTTGTGAATCCTCCTCAGTGGTCCCAAGGTGCCAAAGCAGATGTTAGGGCACCACATTCAGTGCACACCGGGACCAAGGTCTCAGTTGTCCCTGTGTGACACACAGCCAGTCTATGCCCTGGCATTACCCTCAGCCTAGTACCTAGCATGATGTCTTTAATGTTTGGGTTTACAAAGCATGGTAGAGCCATAAAGGTCACAGTTACCCAGCATCTGGAATGGGATGTAGGTGAGTGCGGTATTACCCCCCTCCTTTTACAGGGTATCCCTAATCATCATTGGGGGTCTGATCAGATGCAGGTGTAAGGTGGGTCCGCATTGGTTGGCTATTGGCGCCATGTGGATCCTGGACCCGCCCTGCTTCTTCTTGCAAGGGACTGTCACCCACCTGTTGTTTTATAGAAACCTTGCCATATTGTGTTTCACAGACTTTGTACCCACAGATTATGCTTTCATTACTGTACAACAACAAAAGTGAACAGGCCTATGACCACTTTCACTCAGGTGTAATTAATAAGTATGTGTGTTCTTTTGTACCTCTGTTTATTTTTTCTGTGTTGTATTGAACTACATTAGGTTACTATTGTTCTGTAGTATGCTGACATCTATAGAAAGTTTAAAGCCATTACAACGTTAGCTAGTGCATGTGATTTCAGATCTCTCTCTGTTCTCCCCTCCTGTTTAGTGCTAGTTAGTTCAGCCCTAGATAGACCTTCCTTGTTTCTTCCACGTTGTCTTGGTCAGTGTTAGTAATTTGCAGAGACAGGGCTTAGAAAATCATTGAGGTTGATTTACTAAAGCTGGAGAGTTAAAAAAACAAAACTAAAAAAAAAAAACAAACTAGCAGCCGATTGGCTATTATGCACAGCTGCACCAGATTTTGCACTCTCCAGTTTTAGTAAATCATCCCCATTGTCTTCTAACGCTTCAAAACATTGGAAAACATCCTTTGCACTGCAATTATTTGAAGTAAAATTGCAATGAATTCAACGTCTGTTGTGTCTTATACAAAAATCAGGATCAGGACTGGTCGTATCTATCCATGAACCTTGTTTGACCGAGCCATCTGGCCATCGGCTGCCCATCTCTCCTCTACTGTGCTGACGGCATTTGGAGTTATTGCCCCTGTATCCCCTGGATAAAGGCCCTGGCTGGGTATATAGCCGCAAGCTCAATTAGCTTGCCTTTCGGTAAGTGTGCATTTTATTTGGTGTTTGGCACATACGGGTGGCGGAAGATCACGTTCCCTTCCAAGTTTCATTTATTCACTTATCTGTGCACCATTATGTGAATTATGGACTGTTTTCAATATATTTGATACAATTTCAGTATTGGACATTTTCACCTCTATTGTTTTTTGTCACATTCACAATGCAATACAGTTATATGTTTGATCATTTATCATTATCCTTTATCAAATATTGTTGTATTTTGTAATTTTTGCACTATTATCAGCTCAGCTATTTCTGTTCTTTATTTGTCTTTATGTGTGTATCTCACATATTATCTGCTGCTCAGTCTTAGTTTGTTTTTTGTTTAGAGCGCGGTATTTTCCATTTTTCCTGCCTGTAGATGGTGCTAAGTCAGCAAGTGACCATACTGTCTGGACAGACTGGATCTAAGTAGGTATGTTAGGGTAGGGTTCTTGTAACTCCCCCTGGATCTAGAAGCTTGGAAAAGCTTCTGGAAGTTAGTGGGCAGAGGCCCGGTGGTCCTGATCTGCATACGTGAAGAAATCTGGTCAATCCCCAGGCAGAGGGCCTGGCAGGTTCAGCTCTTAAATATGGTGGAGCCTGGCTAGTAGGGGAGTCGGGTGGAAGATGGAGTGCTGAGGTTGCTGTCGGGGGGGCCTGGGAGGGGACCCAGGGCTGGGGTCTCTGCCTCCAGGCTGGAGCTGAGGAACTGATGGAGCCTAAGAGAGGAATCCCCAATACCTTTGGACATCCGGGCTGTCCAGTATGGCAGGGAGCCAAAGACAATGTGAGTACCTCAGCACACCCAGGAGCATACAAGCGGAAAGGCTGCCAGACATAGCATACTTTCTAAAGACAGCATTGTGCTAAATCCTGATCCCTTGTCCTGGGGAGTTTTCAGAGCAGCCAGGTGGGCTGGTAGTATATGCAAGCATCAGAACTGGGTGAAGTTCTACAGAGGAAACAAGATCCTCCTGCATACAGTTTGGGACTTTGTGCACATTTTTTAAAGTTGACTGAGAGCTCCTGGTTCGTAAAGGATTTTTGTCACTGATCCACAGAGACTCCGTTTATACCAGAGAGAGTACAGTCCAGGATCTTCACTTTTTTACATAGAGAAGGAAGTTTATTCTCGTCTGTTGTTCTTCAAGTCAAGTTGGGCATCCCATAATCCCTATACCCAATCCAAGTTGTTTTCCCCAATAAAATAACAAAAACAGGGGGCCTGACTTCCGCTTCCGCCGACGCGACCGGATGTGACGGTCGGACGCGGCGTTCGGATGTGAACAGCGGGAGGTTTGAGATCAGCCTGAGTCTCCGAAAGAATCCTGAATAAACTCTGCTACCGAGACCCTAAGCCCGCAAAAACGATCGCTTAGTGGTGCCCGAGTCTTCTATGGAATCCTGACTGACCTCTGCTAACGAGACTTGAAACCCGCGAAAACGATCGCCCGGAGCGATGAGTAACAGTAAGCAGTCGGCGGCCGATCGTCTTAAAGAATTTGCTCGAACGGATAAGCAAGACGGCGGGCGGAGCCCCCCGCAGACACGGAGTGGTGGACCATCAGCGCTGGATATCCAGAAGCTCAACACGCCCATGCCGCAGACCGGAAAAGCTGCAGAAAAACAGGAGAAACACTCCAAACTGACCCTGGAACAGATGAACTCCCAGATAATGGAGGCCATCCAATCGAGTAATGCAGCCCTAACAGGTAAAATGGATGAAATTATAAATGATATAGGACTGATTAAGCATGATATGCAGAACATAAGAGAGAGAATGATGGAAATGGAAAATAGGACTGCTTTATTGGAAGATACTGTCACCCCTATGCCCAAAAAGATAGCTTCAATAGAAAAACAGATTACTCTGTGGCATTAAAAATCTGATGATTTTGAGAACCGTATGCGCCGCAATAACCTAAGAATAATCGGTTTACCAGAAAAGGCAGAAGGGTTTAATCCTGGTGACTTTATAGAAAAATGGCTGAAAAATGTATTCCCAGATATGGAGGTATCAGCAGCATATGCAGTGGAGAGAGCGCATAGGGTCCCGGCAGCAACACCTAAACCAGGGTTTCCCCCTAGACCCCTGCTGGCACGATTACTAAACTGCAGAGACAGAGACACAATTCTGCGGAAAGCAAGACAAAAAGGAGAGATTCGCTATGAAAACAGCAAAATATCAATATTTCCAGATTTTTCTCTGGAGCTGCAAAAACAACGGGCAACATTTTATGAAATAAAACAAAAAATGAGAGAGGCAGGAATTGAATATTCTATGGCATACCCAGCACGATTGAGAGTGGAGGAAGGGGGAAAGACTTTGTTTTTCAGTACACCTGAACAAGCTAAAGACTGGCTGGGAACAACCAGGCCTATGCCTCGATAGGAGAAACAGAGAAGCCCTGAAAAGATATGAGACACCAAGAATGTTGGGACTTTGGGGGAGGGGGCGGAGGGGGGGGATGAGAGGGACACTCTCCCTACTTTTATTTTGTTTTTATTTTCTTTTTTTTTTTTTTTTTTTTTTTCTTTTTTTTTTTTTTTTTTCTTCCTCCCTTAGGTTAAGGGAGGAAGTTTTAATAATTTACTGGTTTGGTTTTTTTTTTTTTTTTTTTTTTTTTTTTTTTTCCCTGATGTGTTTGCTTTCTTTTTTTTTTTTTTTTTTTTCCTTTTTCTTTCCTTCTCATTTTTTTTTCTCTTGAGGGGAGAAATGGGAAAAGGTAAAACGTAAAAATGTATTTGGGTGTCCATTTGATAGGGGAACGGGAGGGATGGGGAGGAGGGGGGGCAAATGGTGGGTGATGGCGTGTGTATAAATAGCAAAACGGAATTAGACGCACAGTGAAACACATTAAAATAGGCACTAGTTATAAAGGGAGGAGAAGGAAGAGGGAGAGGAAGTTTTCCCCTTCACCTTTTCCCTTTCCTTTGTGTTTTTTTTTTTTTTTTTTTATTTTAGACACAATATTAAGGAAGGCTTAAGTAAGGCCAAGAGTCACATTATAAACACTATAAATGCAGATAAACGGGGGAAGGGGGGAGGGATGGGGAATGAACAGATAACAAAATAGAGTTGTGCACAAGGAAGGAGGAAGGGAGGTGGAGGGAGGGAGGTGGAGGGAGGGAGGTGGGGGAAGGGAGAGAACAGGAAAAATATATACATTTATTATTTTTTTTTATTTTTTTTTTTTTTTTTTTTCTTTTTTTGGTTTTTTGTGTTTTTTGTTGCGGTTTTTTTGTGGCTTTTTATTTATTTTTTTTTTTTTTTCCCCCTTTTTTTTTTTTTTCTTTCTTAAATGTGAAGGGGAGGGAGAGGGTGAAAGGAGGGGATGCCCTCTCCCCCCCCCCCCCCCCCCCGGGCGGCTCCCCCCTCGCCCCTTATATTTAGGACTAAGCGGGAAAAGGGTAGGTGCAAACAGGCTGAAATCGAAATTAATTACCTATATAACAGCAAAAATGCAATATGTCGGTAATGCCCTAAAAAAAATGGTATGGATGAATGGAATGGAAGGGATGAATGAGAGGAGAGTGGTAGAAAAGAGAACGGTCACAGAAAGGAAAAAGAGACATATGATTTATTTTTCCTCTTCTTTTGTTTTTCGGGGGAATAATGGCTAAAATAAAATATATTAGACATGAGTAATCAACACACATTTTTGTCATGGAATGTGAGAGGTATGGGAACGCAATTAAAACGAACACAGGTTTTTTCAGAAATTAACAAGGTGCAGGCAAAGATCATTTGTATCCAAGAAACACATATGACTAAAGAAAGATTGAAGTACCTAGAAAAACCTTGGATACAATGGTCAAGCCACTCATGTCATACTACATATTCAAGAGGGGTCTCTCTTTTGGTTCATCGAGGGGTAACATGGGAGTGTATTAGAGAAAAAAGAGATCCCGATGGAAGATATGTCTTTGTCTTTGCACTGGTGCATGCAATGCCTGTTGTAATTATGGGGATCTATAACCCCCCTCCAGCTACAATGCGAGTACTGAAAGAGGCAGTAATATTTATGTCAGAATATCCAGAGGCACATGTCGTATGTATGGGAGATTTCAATATGTGCTTAGACCCAAAACTAGATAGGCTCGGAAGAAGTAACCATAAAGGAGGGGAAGGGCCGAAGGTGTTGGAGAAATTTATGAATGAAGTAGGATGGGCTGACCTGTGGAGGATAAGAAACCCTGGGACCCGGGCTTACTCATGGCATGCGCCAGGGAGAGGGCGCATGTCTAGAATAGATATGGCAATGGGGAACGAAAAGATCCTGCCAATGGTTCAGTCTGTGGCGTACATGACAAGAGGGGTGTCTGATCATTCTGGATTAACCTTTGAGCTAAAAATAGGCCCAAAAAGAATAAAACCGGGTTATAGGATACAGGCTCAATGGTTAACCCAGATAGGATTAAATGATAGAATTCCAGAGCAAATGGGAATGTTCCTGGAAGCACATGGCAACAGGAAAATAGATGGAGTACTCTGGGATACATTTAAGGCATATTTGAGGGGGATAACAAGATCAACAATATCATACATTAAACGCACTAATAGACAGGAAGAGGAGGAATTGGAACAACTTTGTGCACAGGCAGAAAATAGGTTTATAGGGGACCCCTCAAATATAAACCAAATAAGATGGGCAGCCTCATCAAGGCAATATAAGAACCAACTAATAATTAACGCAAAGCGTAAGAAACTCCAACATGCACAAAAAAAACTTTGAACAAGGACAACAATTTAATAAGATGCTGAATTTTATGATAAAACGACAAACCCCATCACTAGCAATATCAGAGGTGAAAAACGAAAAAGGTGAGACGGTAAACACATTAGATGAGATACTTGAGATATTCCAAAAATATTATATTAATATGTATACATCAACATTGACATGTACACGAGAAGAGATAGAGGAATATCTGAAGGACTTGAACTTCCTTAAATTAACAGAGGAACAAAAAGAGGAGTTAGAGAGGGATATAGAGGAAGAGGAAGTACGAGAAGCTATCTTTTCTCTGGGAAAGGGTAAGTCCCCAGGACCAGATGGCATACCACTGGAAATGTACCAGCGATATGCAGAAATTATGGTACCAGTTATGACCAAAATGTATGGAGAGGCGTTCCAAAGGGGAGAAATGCCTGTTTCCATGTATGATGCTACAGTTATATTGATACCAAAACCAGAGAAAGATAGAACTGAGTGCGGGTCGTATAGGCCAATATCGCTATTAAATATAGATTATAAAGTACTGGCAAAAGTGCTTGCCAATAGGCTTAACCAGGTAATATTGTCTATAATAGCGGAGGACCAAACTGGCTTTATGCCAGGGAAATCCACATCAATTAATATTAGAAGGACGCAATATATGACACAAATGAGAGAGTTTATCCCAGAAACAAGTGCCTTGGCATCGCTGGATACAGCCAAGGCATTTGACTCTATAGAATGGGAATTTCTGCAGACAGTCTTGGAAAGGAATGGATTTGGGGAAAAATTTAGAAAATGGGTGAGGATAATCTATAAACAACCATGCTCCAATTTACTAATAAACGGTATATTATCCCCTACAATAAAACTATATAGAGGAACAAGACAGGGCTGCCCAATGTCACCGCAATTATTCGCTCTGGCAATTGAGGCACTGGCAAATAGATTCAGACAATCAGACAAATACAAAGGGATTAAAGTAGGAGAAAAAACCGAACACATAGGCTTATATGCGGACGATATTATATTGTATATGGGAGATGCGCAAGCATCTCTGACAGAAGCAATGAGAATAATAGAAACATACGGGAGGTTCTCAGGGTTAAAAATAAATTGGCAAAAATCCGCATTAATGCCTCTGGGAACAGGTAATGAAAGGAGAGCCCAGACCCCATTAAAAATAGTAGAAGTCTTTAAATATTTAGGAGTAAACATAACGTTGAAACATGAAGATGAGATGGAAGCTAATATACTCCCACTAGTAGAATATGTAAAGAGAAAATTGGAAATATGGATAAAGCTACCAATATCAATGGCAGGCAGAATTCACCTGATAAAATCTATTATACTACCCAAGTGTTTATATGTATTTGCACATTCCCCAGTAAAAATACCAAAACAGATATTTAAAAAATTAAACTCGCAGATGACTCGGTTCATTTGGGCATATGGAAGATGTAAATTAAAATTTAATAAATTACAAAGACCAAAGACAGAAGCTGGACTGGCCCTCCCGGATTTATATTTATACTATTTGGCAGGACAACTGAAACATCTAAGATCATGGGTAGGACAGGAAAAAAATAACAAGGATAGAGGAATATCTCCTTAGCAAAATGCAAATAGATGACTTAATGACGGGACTAGAATTAAAAGACCTGAGGAGAGTGGGAGTAAAAATTCCCCTCTTGAAACTGGCAAGGACAGTATGGAGAGAGGCTAAGAAACTGACGGGATTTGTTGGAATCCCAACAGAAACTGCGCTTTGGAACAACCCAAAATTTGAACAACTGGAAGCCTTTGAGGACAGTAAATTTTGGAAGCAGAATAAGATAACAACTTTTGGTCAGCTATATGACAAAAATGTAATACTAACCTATGAAAACCTGTGCAAACAATATAATTTACTGAGTAAACAGTTTTACAGATACCTTCAGCTGAGGCAGGTGCTACAGACACAGTTTAGAAGAGAGGAAATAAAAATATCCAAATATCCCCTTATAGGGATCCTGAGATCACAGGGACCTAAGGGATTGATAGCAAAGATTTACACACACCTGTTACAGAAGAAAATAGAAGGCGAACCACTGAAAATAAGGGATAAATGGCAGGAGGCTATCCCAGACATGAGCGATCATGAATGGGATGAAGCCTGTAATTCTCACTGGAAGGTATCCCCTGCAATGAACAACAGGATAATACAGATGAATATAATACATCAGACATACTTGGCTCCAAATAGATTGTATAAAATGGGGAGGATGACTGAACCAAGATGTACTAGATGCGGGCAGGGGGGAGCAGACTTCCTTCATGTAATGTGGTACTGTGGTAAAATAGGAAAATACTGGCAACAAGTAGCTAGGAAAATAGGAAGAGTCCTGAATAAACCTTTTATAGCTACGATGGAATTATGTTTGTTGGGGATATTGAGGGAAGAGAGAGATAATAGAGATAATAATACCTTCTTAAGGGAGGTATTGTTCCTGGCAAGAAAACAAATAATAGAAAAATGGATTCAGCCATATCCCCCGACAGTAACCCAGTGGGTGAGAGCAGTAAATCAGGTCCTACCCTATGAAAAAATAATGTATGAACAAAGGGGAAATGGGCGAAGGTATGAAAAAATATGGGCAAAATGGAATAGAATATGGCTATCAACGGATAGAGGAATAGTTGAAAATACAGTATTAAGTGACCATAGAGGGTGAGAGAGGAAGGAATGAAAGGAAGGAGCAAATGTAACTATGATTTGTATTATATAAAGAAATGTAAAAGTATATAAAAATGTATAATGTAAATTATTATGTAATGAAAAATTTGGAATAAAGAGTTTTGAAAAAAAAAAAAAAATAACAAAAACAAGCCCATGGACTGATTTTTTGTGTCTGGATGCAAGTCGGAAATGCGTGTTGCCTGGCTCTGCAAGAATAGGGGAAACCAGTAACCACCAGCTCCTATGAGGGTAGCTAAAGTAGGTAAATATTACATTTTTAAAAATTTTCTACTTTGGAAAATCGTATCACTTTCAAATACTGTCGTTTCATTAGTAGCAGGACTTTTTTTCAGCAGGAACGCAGGGGAATGCAGTTCTGCCACCTCCAGCACTGAATGTACTTTATGTAATGACAAGGGGTGCTGGGGTGTGCTGGAGAGTCTAATGATGCTGGATGCTGAGGGATCTATTGTTGCTGGAGGGGATCTATTTTTGTGTGGTGGTCTACTGTTGCTGGGGATGTCTGTTGTTGCTGATTGGAAATCTTTTGTTGCTGGGAGGGGGGATTTATGTTGCTGGGGGGAGGGGGTCAATTCTTGCTGAAAGGGATCAACTGTTGAAGGAGGGGGCTATTGATGCTGGTTGTTGAGAGGTCTGTTGTTGCTGGGGTGGTATTTTGTTGCTAGGGTAATCTATTGTTGCTGGGACGGGGGCTATTGCTGCTGGCTACAGGGGATCAATTTGATAAAGGATTTACCCCCTTCCTGACCAGAGCACTTTTTGCGATTCGGCAATGCACTGCTTCAACTGACAATTTCACGGTCGTGCGATGTTGCACCCAAACAAAATTGACGTCCTTTTTTCCCCACAAATAGAGCTTTCTTTTGGTGGTATTTGATCACCTCTGCGGTTTTAATTTTTTGCGCGATAAACAAAAACAATTATATTTTTTACTTTTTGCTATAAAAAAATATCCCCCAAAAATATATAAAAATTTTTTTTTTTTTCCTCAGTTTAGGCCGATACGTATTCTTATACATATTTTTGGTAAAAAAAAAAAAAATCGCAATAATCGTATATTGATTGGTTTGAACAAAAGTTATAGCGTCTACAAAATAGGGGATAGTTTTATGGCATTTTTATTATAATTTTTTTTTTATTAGTAATGACGGCGATCTGCGATTTTTATCGTGACTGCGACATTATGGCGGACACATCGGACATTTTTTTACACTATTTTGTCATTTATACAGCGATCAGTGCTATAAAAAATGCACTGATTTCTGTGTAACTGACACTGGCAGGGAAAGGATTAAACACTATTGGGCGATCAAGGGGTTAAGTGTGTCCTAGGGAGTGATTCTAACTGTGGGGGGGATGGGTTACTACTGACATGACATCGATTACTGCTCCCGATGACAAGGAGCACTAGATCCCTGTCATGTCACTAGGCAGAATGGGGAAACGCTTTGTTTACAAAGGCATCTCCCTGTTCTTCCGCTCCGTGACACGATCGCGGGAACCCGGCGCACATCGAGTCCGCGGGACCCACGATCCCGGAGCAAGCGGTGGGCTCATGTGCACGCCACCGCCAGCTCGTGCCCACAATGCCGCATCTTAAAGGGGATGTGCCTGTATGCTCTTTTGCCCACCCGTGCCATTCTGCAGACGTATATCAGCGCGAGGCGGTCAGGAAGGTGTTAATTAAGTTCCATACAAATTACTTGCGCCACAAAATTATATTTGGCTCTGTATTCTTGAAAATGCGTGGTACTGAGAGGTGGGTAGGGGGTAGAAATCAAGGGACATAGCTCGGAGATGGATAAGGGGGGGTGGAGACAAGGATTGACTCAGAAGCGGGCAGTTCCTGCACCTTTTCTCTTAGAAAAAAAGGCCTGATTAGTAGCATAGTATTACTATTGCCTGATTGCATTTTATCACACTGAGCACTAAATGAAACTGTCACTAAATATCGAAGCTGTGAGATGTGGAAACATAGCACGGAATAATTTTCTCTGGAAGTAAGACCCCATTCACACCACGCCGCCCATAGCGTTGGCGGTAAACCGCCGCTATTTTTAGCGGCGGTTTACCATCAGATTTGCGGCGCATTTCGGCCGCTAGCAGGGCGCTTTTACCCCCTGCTAGCGGCCGAGAAAGGGTTAAAAGGGCTAAAACCCCTGGCGTTTTGCCGCCGGTATTACAGCGATGCCCCATTGATTTCAATGGGGAGGAGCGGTGGAGGAGCGGTAAACACACCTCTCCTTCACCGCTCCAAAGAAGCTGCTGGCAGGACTTTTCCTGACGTCCTGCCAGCGCACCTCTGCAGTGTGAAAGCCCTCCGGCTTTCACACTGGAGACAATGGTGCAGCTGTTTTAGGGCGTATTGCAGGCGCTATTTCTAATGCTATAGCGCCTGCAAAACGCCCTTGGTGTGAAAGGGGTCTAACAGACTGCATAATGCAGGGTAATTAATGCGGATTTATTGAACTTTGCTCTATAGGCGCTTCTCACTTTTCTCTATCTGACATCTGCAGAAGTAACTTCCTAAGAACTTACCTCTCCTGCCTTTATTTGTCATGGCTGGTTCTTTTGAAGATGATGGGATCACGTGATCTGTGAACAATGCAATGATTCACAGGAGAGGTGGAAGGAACAGTTGACTGAAGATCAGAACATACTTTTATCCAAAATTCCTCTGTAGTGTAATACACTGATGTCAATGTTTCTGTACTACATGTTCTTGAGTGCAATAGCAGTGACTGTTGTATCCGGCAGCACATACATTCACAACTTAAATAATCAGTAAAGGGTATGTACCAATGGGTGAACTTCACCTTATTTGTTATGTTTTGGTCTGTTAAATATATCAGTAAAATTTTTTTTTTTTATCTGTTTGATAAATGCAAAAAAAAAAAACACAAAAAAAATAATAATAATTGTTCTGCCTGAAATTGAGTGAGCTGATCATTTCCTGTTGAATTTATTATTATCATAATACAGGATTTATATAGCGCCAACAGTTTGCGCAGCGCTTTACAACATGAGGGCAGACAGTACAGTTACAATACAATTCAATACAGGAAGAATCAGAGAGCTCTGCTCGTTAGAGCTTACAATCTAAAAGGGAGGGTCAAGTGAAACAAAAGGTAATAACTGTGGGGGATGATCTGATGGAGAAAATGAAAATACAGTTGTTAAAGCGGAACTTCAGTCATTCTTTTAATCTTTCCATCTATTAAATCTTCTGCCCTTGATTTAACTTTGGATAGTAAAATATTTTTTTTCTGACAGTAAATACCTTATACAGCCCACTTCCTGTTTCTTGTCTGGTAAAAAGCCTAGGCTTATGACATCATGCACAGCTCTCTCTCTCTCTCTAACTCACGTGAGAGTTTTCCAGGAGGGGAAGGGGGATGAGTCATAAGAGGGCCAATGAGAGCTGTGTGAATCCAGGAAGTGAACAGGCAGCAGCTTCAGCTGCCCACAGTTAAAATGGCTGCAGCCAGACTCAGTGGAGGGAGATTTCTGCAGCATATTTGGCAAATTCAGAATCACAGTATATATCAAATAATATGCAAAGTGGTTGGAGGGAAGCTTTAGAATGGCAAAGATGTTTTTATTACAAATGATGTTAGCAGACTGCAGTTCCTCTTTATCCTACACCGGTAAGGTGTGAGCACTGTCCAGTGCTGTAGTGAGCCTGGGCCGATGTAATGCTGTACCCTTCAAGGGGCGTGTCCATGACAGAGTGGGGCTAAAAGAAGGTGGTTTGAATAAAGCTTGTCATTACTGATCCTGGAAGAGGAGTGTCATCTAGAGAAGGAAAGGAACTTTCTGAAGGGTCACCCTTCAATCCCCCAGGATTGAAGGGGATTAGTGTAGCAAAGGCTACTTTTGTTTATTTTAACAAATGCCAGGCAATTACGGTAATTACATATTTTTTTTTTTAAATCACGGAGTTCTGCTTAAAGTTTTGCAGATGCTGGAAGTGCAATAATGTTAAAAACCTGAATGGCTGTGGAGACTCTCACTACCTGTATTATATCCCCCTTGTCTGTCTCAAGATACAATAAAAGCAAAGCTGCTGGCAACACAGTAGAGCTGCACGATTCTGGCCAAAATGAGACTCACGATTTTTTTGCTTAGAATAAAGATGACGATTCTCGCTGCGTAACATCATCTTTCATATTATACAACAAAATTGGGCTAACTTTACTCATTCGTTTTTTTAAATTCATTAACCTCCCTGGCGGTGTTCCCGAGTCTGGCTCGGGTTCAGTTTTTTCTGCCAGGAGCGGTAACCCCGAGCCAGACTCGGGCTGCATTGCAGGATACAGGGGGAAGTTACTTACCTTTTCCCCTGGATCCTGCGATGTCTCCCCGATGTGTGTGCGAGCCGTCTGCTCGCTCGATTCACACAGTGTCGAGTGCCGCCGATCTCCGTTCCCTGCGACGTTCCGACGCACGGGAGCGGAGATCGGCGCCAAATTCAAAAAGGTTTAAAAACACAACACACATACAGTACTGTAATCTTACAGATTACAGTACTGTATACAAAAAATACACATCCCCTTTGTCCCTAGTGGTCTGCCCAGTGCCCTGCATGTCATTTTATATAATAAAAAGATTTTTTTTCTGCCTGGAAACTGGAGATTGTCCATAGCAACCAAAAAGTGTCCCTTTATGTCAAAAGTGGTTTTAGACCAGCTAGAAAACAGCGATAATAAATTAGAATCACAATTCATCATCAAACACTAAATTTAATGACAGCGACTATTCTGCAACTGAGCAAATTTCAGTGTTTTTGATTTGATTACATTATTGAATCATTTTTATATATATTTTTATTATATTATAATTTATGATTTTGTGTTTCAAACTTTATCATACCCGGGATGTCTACTAGACTCTGGTTCGGACAGATTTAAGTGAGTTATTCATAAGAATTGCATGCCTACAATATAAAAACGCCAAATTTCCATGCAAAATAATTGTACAGCTTTCAGCACTAAATTCCGGACAGAATCATACCGCCAGGGAGGTTAAAGTGTATTTTTTCCAAATAAATTGCATTTGAAAGACCGCTGCGCAAATACAGTGTGACATAAAAATATTGCAACAACCACCATTAAAAAAAAAAAATATATATATAGGAAGGCCAGTATGGTGGCCTGCAATTATGGGAGGAGCCCGGAGGGTATATACACCAGACCTCTCCACGAGGCCGGTGTCGGTTCCAGCGCGCCGTACTACACGTCACCAGGCCGACAAACAAACTCAGTACATGTTCCTGAGTTGTCCGACGCTCCTCGTTCCAGACTACGGATTCGATTCCCGATCGCACCCCCAGTTCGTTCCGCTTCAGCGTCGCAGGTAGGATTTATGCTTTTTCGTCGCTACGTCGAAACCCCTGTTTTTTCACTGAGTCATTTCAACTGCTATTGTCTGTCAATTTCTACCCCACAATTACCCCACTTCCACTGGTTGTTACGCCCGCTACCCAGTGCAAGCATCCCCTCACTCACACGTCCACCACAACGCCCCAACCCCCCCCCAAAAAAAAAAAAAAAAAAAAAAAAAAAACGCACACACACTCACCAGAGCATCTGTCACCGCACTCCCCACGCACTTCTTGCAGGCACCGCAAGTTCGTGTAAACGGGCCCCCACACCTTGCAAACCTCAGCAAGACAGTCCACTCCTTGCCTTCCACGGCAACCCAGCCAATGTGAGGCACAGCCGCCCCCCCCGCACATCTTGCCTCACCGCAGGTTTGTGTCACGGCTCCCACATCCACCCTCCCACATACCTCTGCAATCGTTGCAGCTCGACCTCCATTGGCCTCGCAGCCACAACCTCCCCAGTAGCAAACTTCAGCTACTCACGCCTTTCTCTATCCCTTTTTCACCTTTTCCTTAGGTCAGTAATCGCCCCTGGTCTCCTACACAACAGGATCAGACCATCCCGTTCCTTTTCAGGTAAAAAAAAAAAAAAAAAAAAAAAAATGTGTAATAACCCCCCCTTTTTTTTTCTTGAGGGCTTGCATCTCTTCACCAGGGGGTCAACTACGGCCCCAAATCAGCTCTTGCAACCCACCTCTCACTAATAATTTTACGTCACCCTACCGTAGGTACCAGGTCCACCAGGTTTTGACCCCAACAGTGACTCCATCACTAGGGCAGCAAGCAGGTGCGTAAATTATTGTTGGTTTCAGTTTCCATTCTCTTCACACCTTTTTCACCACATATCCCCCTCCCACATACTTATTTGGCTCAGCACCCTGGCGTTAGAAACTGTCACATACTTCTATGCATGTCACTCTGTTTTCGAAGCACAAGTCTTCACTACGCAGACAAGGTCACCTAGTCTCATGACTTGCTGGCAGTGCAAGTATTAGCTGACCGAACCCACGTCAAACTACTACAGATCGAAACATCCCTACTTAGCAACCAACCAGCAGCCACTCCCCCCAGTACCGCCCTGGTGGGGCTCTGGTTGAACTAGTCCGTGCCGAGCACAGACGGACACCCGAGCACCGATTACCTGGTCAGTCACCTCCTGGCTTACCTCGGTTGTCACGCATTCTCTGAGTTCCACAGGCCAAAGAAACAAACTCACCCAGCGCTCACGCGCACCCCCAATTGTTACCATACCGTCGAACGGTATCTTGCTTCGTTCACACATCTCCCCTCCCCACCCAAGCAGAACACCATAGTTTTGATTAAATCTCCAGGCGTTAGTAACTGTCACATACTTCTATGCATATCACTCTATTTTTCGAAGCACAAGCCTTCACTACGCAGACACGGTCACCTAGTCTTATGACTTGCTGGCAGTGCAAGTATTAGCTGACCGAACCTACGTCAAATGCTACAGATCGAAACATTCCTACTTAGCAAATCAACCAGTAGCCACTCCCCCCAGTACCGCCCTGGGGGGGCTCTGGTTAACCAGTCCGTGCCGAGCACAGACGGACACCCGAGCATCAACCATCCGGCCAGTCACCTCCTGGCTCACCTCGGGTGTCACGCACCCCCTCTCCCGAGTTTTACATATAGGCCCATGGAACATCCCACTCAGCGCACGCGCGCAAAGACCTGTCACACAGGTTTCCCACCCTGCCCCCCCTCCCCCCCCCCCCTTTTTTGCCACAGCCACATACATATATATATGCTCTCCTGCCCTTCAAATCAAAAAAAAAAAAAAAAAAAAGAGAAACCCGAGACAAACATGCATCCCCCCCCCCTCCCTCCCCCCCCCTCTTTTATTCTAGCAGACGCCATGTCTCTGGCCAGCAGCGACGATTTCACCCCCGCCCCATCACCCCCCGAAGCGGGTCCGGCAGACAACTCCTCTCAAGCCTTCAGAGCTTGGACCATCCCCAGACTCTCAGCTGAGCTGAGGCGCAGGAACATCCCCTACCCCATCACGGCCAGGAAAGCCGAACTGTACAGACTACTGTTCCCCATCCCATCCCCACCAACCCCACCAGACACTCAGGCATCACTACAGACAATTGCCTCGGCAGTGTCCCAACTTCACACGCTGGTCTCCTCTCTATCTACTACCATCTCTGATGTCCAGGCCAGAGTGGGGACCTTGGAGTTCCAGCAAGGAACCCCCACTCCACCAGCTGCCGCCCCCGCCACCCCCGCATCATGCGTTACAGCTACGCCCCACGCCGGTTTTTCTGTTTACCCCGCACATCTTATCCCGGCAAACATCAGGAAGGAAATACTAGATGGCCGCGACGTCAACCTGGCATCCCTTCTGATCTCGGTACACGATGTCACAGAGAACAAGGCCTACGCTTGGGGCGACGTTTCCGTTATCTTGAAGGCAAAAGACCACAGGCTTACACGAAAGCTCACGGTGACGGAATTCGTACTTGCTTTCGGCATGTTTCGGGATGTCATCTGTTCCATCAAACCCGACAGGAGGGAAGAACTAGACCTCTACCTTCATGCTGTCACAGATTTAGGGTACAAGTACGGAGGCAGCGCCTTCTACGACTACCATCGCTCCTTTTCAGCAAAGGCAGCAGCCAAGCTCAGTCAGTTTCAGGCAACCACGGACTGGAGCGCCATCGACACCGAACTCTTCTGTCGCCATTTCGCCGGCCTCCGCTCCCCACTGTGCGCTAACTGCCAATCCTCCACCCACACCGCCAATTGGTGTTCAGAACCCGATGGTAGACGCCTCCCCAACTTCCCCTCTGCCCCGCACACATCCCAGTATTCAGACGCAACCCCACCACACCCCCAGGAGGACAGACTCGGACGGCCCGTCCGAACATTAGGAGGGGCGCCGATATGCAACAATTTCAATTTGGGGATCTGCAACTTCTCACGTTGCAGACTCCTCCACGTCTGCCTCATTTGCCGCAAAGCCCACCCCAGGATCACCTGCGGGATCAATAAGCTCAGCTCAGCCTGACTAAGCCGTATTGATATCGGATGGCTGCAGTCCTACCTCACCTCACACCCATCACCCTCACTAGCAGCCTTTCTGGTACAAGGCTTCACCACAGGCTTTCACACGGGGCTTATCACACTCCCCGACACCACCCACGAGTGCAAAAACCTGCTGTCAGCAGCCACCGACGAGGAAGCCATCAGTACCCTACTACAAAACGAACTTGACCGAGGGTACATGATCGGCCCCTTCTCTCACCCACCGTTTTCCGTTTGGAGAGTTAGCCCTATCGGGCTTGTAAAAGGGAAATTTTCAAATAAACTCCGGTTAATTTATGATTTGTCCGCGCCTTATTCTTCTCACACACCTAGCTTAAATTCCCTTATACCCTCACAAGAATTTTCACTCAAATATTCTTCTGTCGACCTTGCTATCCAGGCCATCCTAGACACAGGCGAGGGCGCCTGGCTCTCCAAAGCAGATGTCGCAGACGCCTTCAAGCTGCTACCAATCCAGCCGTGTCTGTGGCGCTGGCACGGAGTCAGGTGGAAAGGTCAGTACTACTTCGCCACGAAACTGACCTTTGGATCCAAAAGCAGCCCATGGCTCTTTGACACGTTTGCACAGTCCCTGTCCTGGATTCTCTCGCACCACGCATCCTGTCAGAAAGTGATCCATTACTTGGACGACTTTCTGCTTATCGAAGACCCCAACCGTCCCCCGGTAGACCTCACGAGTCTAAGGGAGGTCTTCTCCAACCTCAATGTCCCCATAGCGGAGAAGAAGATAGAAGGCCCAGCACATCGCATCACCTTCTTAGGCGTCATACTCGACACTCAGGCCATGCAGGCCAGCCTACCACCAGACAAGTTGACTCGCATCAGGGAAGTCATTCATTCCTTCACGGCCACCCAGGGGTGCTCCAGGAGGCAACTTCAGTCCTTACTCGGGATGTTAAATTTCGCAGTGAGAGTCATCCCTCAGGGACGATCCTTTGTCTCCCGCCTCCTAGTTTTCCTCACAGGATGTCAAGACCCAGACCAGATCTTCAGACTTGATCAGGCAGCTATAGCCGACCTTTCCATGTGGGACCACTTCCTGGCTGACTGGAATGGCATTTCCATGTTCATTCCGGCAGCATCTCCCTCTTCTCCCCGGATTGTCACTGACGCCGCTGCCTCCACGGGCTTCGCAGCTATTTTTGGCCCCCACTGGTTTGCCGGTCCATGGCCGCCAGAAATCTTGGCAATCCCCGGTTTCAGCCAGTCCTCCTCCCTATTCGAACTATACCCAATAGTGGCAGCAGCACAAACCTGGGGAAGCAGTTGGGCAGGCCAGACGGTGGTTTTTTTCCACTGACAATCAGGCCACAGCTGACATCATAAACAAAGGCCGGTCCAGGTCCCTGACCATTATGGCCTTCCTGCGCAGGCTGGTACAATTATCCCTGCTAAACCAGTTCAAGGTCCTCTGCATCCACATCCCGGGCAAGTGTAACACCTCAGCTGACGCGCTGTCCCGATTCAATTTCCCGTTGTTCTTTTCCCAGGAACCCGGAGCCGATTCGACCATGGCTGCCATCCCTCACTGGTCTCAACTAACCCTAGTCTGAGTCACCACCTTCACGGCACAACCAGTCTTACAATCTTTTGCCAAACAATAAATCATTACCTCCCTAAAAACAAGTCTTTGCGCCCTTTTCTTAACTACTCTACTAGCAGAAAGGGCCTCACGGCGCAGCTCACCAGGGCTTACCTTACGGTAGACCAGGGCACACTTCAGGTCTAGTTTGTTGTCTGTCTTGTGGCGTGTTTATGTTTGCTCCTTCACATCGTTAAGGACCGAGGGCTCCGACCATAAATAGGAAGGCCAGTATGGTGGCCTGCAATTATGGGAGGAGCCCGGAGGGTATATACACCAGACCTCTCCACGAGGCCGGTGTCGGTTCCAGCGCGCCGTACCCCCCCACCCCTTCCCCCTCTCAGAACACTCCAACACGTTTCTCTACAGAAACAGCCATTACTCCTCAGGTAAGCGCCCTTTTCTTAACTACTCTACTAGCAGAAAGGGCCTCACGGCGCAGCTCACCAGGGCTTACCTTACGGTAGACCAGGGCACACTTCAGGTCTAGTTTGTTGTCTGTCTTGTGGCGTGTTTATGTTTGCTCCTTCACATCGTTAAGGACCGAGGGCTCCGACCATAAATATATATATATATATATAATGTTTGGGGGCCCTAAGTAATTTTCTAGCAAAAAAAAATGATTTTAATTTGAAACCAACAAATGACAGAAAAAGGTTTAGTCTTTAAAGTGGTTGTAAATAAACCCTTTAAAACCACTTTAACCTACAGGTAAGCCTAGATTAAGGCTTACCTGTAGGTGCTTGAAATATCTCCCAGACCTGCACAGTCTAGGAAATATTTGCAAATCGGCGATTTCTTCTGCGCATGTGCCGGAGTTAGAAGGGGCACGCTGTGCCGTTTCTAGCTTGGGTCATACCGTTAAAGGCGGCTCACATGCGCATGCGTGGGAGTGACGTCACACAACGTCACGCGACTCCAGCCAGTCACAGAGCCGGAGTTTGCGGCCCCCAGAAGGAAGAGGGGTGAAGAATGGACGCTCGCTACTAGCGAGGAAGACAGGGACATCGCGGGCTTCTCCTGTAGGTAAGGGTCACATAATGGGCTACTATGCGATGCACACTAGCCCATTATGCTTTACCTTTGCAGGGAAACAAAGATGAAGTAACACCCATCAGGGTTTACTTCCTCTTTAATGGGTTAACTTCCCTCATTTACACACCGAAGTTCATTCCTTTGATCTAAAGGACAAACGATTACAATGTTTAGAGTTAGTTCTGCAGCTGAGGAATATTGTGATACTTGGCGACTGCGTGTTTTTTTTTTTTTTTTTTTTGACAGCTGTCGGCTTCAGCAGAGAATTCTTTGCTTAGAAATAATCTGGAAAATGTTTTATCAAGATCGCAAGGGGGGAAAAATTGTGATTAAGATTCTTAACGATTAATCGTGCAGCTCTATAACAGTACATAAAATATGGGAACATTTGGGAAATGTGCAGAGCTTTTTGCAAGAAGCCTGGAGCCACTAATATATGATCTGTCACCATAATTGCATGGGAAAGTACATTTTTTCAGTTGTCAATGAAAATGAAACCAGAAAGTTGCCCCCCTATGTCCTCCAGTGGCACCCCAAGAGTTTAGTACTGCATGCAATGAACAACCCGTTTTGCCGGTTTACTAATTATTATTTGTTCTTACATTCCAGTAGCTGACAGCCTAATGCTAAAACATGTTTATTGCAGTTGGTGACACACAGAAGGCAGTTTAGCCTGAAGTCATTCAGGGCACAAAATAAATGAGTAAATGGAAGGTGTAGACAAGGCTCTCATATTTAATTTGACAGTAAATGTAGGTCAGTAGTAGCATTGCTGTTTCAGCTGGTGGATAAAATTAGCTGGGAGGTAAAATTACAGTTAAAATAAAAAATTAATAAATTAATTTACATTTACAAGATTTGAGGAAGCACTAAGGTATGACTGGGAAGGTTTTGGGCAAAGAACTTGTAATTATTGGCTTGCCGACTGTATCACTTAGATGTACAGTTGCAAGGTGGCTCTACTGCACTGGATCCTGTACCTAGCATGGGATCCAGCACTTCCGGGTTGGTAGCTCAGGCGCACCGCCGATGTCTTGCTCCCGCTGTGATTATACACTGCAGACTCGATATCCGGCGATCGTTCGCTACACAAGCAGGATGGCAGTCTGCCTATGTAAACAAGGCAGATTGCCATTCTGTCAGTAGGGAAAGCACTGATCCTGTGTTCCTGCAAAGCAGGGACACAGATCTTGGCCTTCCCCTAGTACAAGCACCTCCCACAGTTTAGTAAAACACTAGCTAGGCACACATTTAACCCTTTGATCGCCCCTAATGTTAACCCCTGCCCAGCCAGTGTCATTAGTACAGTGACAGTGCATATTTTTAGCCCTGATCACTGTATTAGTGTCACTGGTCCCCAGAAATTGTCAGTTAGTGTCCGATTTGTCCACTTCAATATCGCAGTCCCACTATAAGTCACTGATCTCCTCCATTACTGGTAAAAAAAAAAAATAATTTTAAATTTAAAATTAAATTTAAAAATAAATAAATAAAAATATCTTATAGATGGAGCTATAAGTTTTGCGCAAACCAATCAATAGACGGATATTGGGATTTTTTACCAAAAATATGTAGCAGAATACATATTGGCTTAAATTGATTAAGAAATTTGATTTTGTTCCAATTTTATTATTGGATGTGTTTTATAGCAGAAAGTAAAAAATATAGTTTTTTTTTTTCAAAATTGTTGGTCTTTTTTAGTTTATAGCGCAAAAAATAAAAACCGCAGAGGTGAACATATACCACCAAAATAAAGCTCTATTTGTGGTTAAAAAGGATATAAATGTTATTTGGGTAAAGAGGAAGTAAAGCCACCTCCCAAAAAAAATAAAACTGAACCTGCAAGGCAAAGGCATAATGAGCTAGTATGCTAGTAAATGTACATGCGGCAGTTGGCAAGTGGTTAATGCATAGAATGCATTAAGATAAAATACCTTCTGACTTTACAACCACTTAAAAACATAAAAATTTTCCCCTTCACTCAACAGCCACTATTTTGTTACATTGACGTTGATTTACTAATGCACTTTGTAAGTTGCACTCTGCTTGGGCATTTTCTCCAAAGCTTAGTAAATGAGGGAAAGCTCTGCTGACTACCAATCATGTTCAAGCAAAAATTCATTTTTTTCCCTCGCTTGTAATTGGGTATTCTTTGCAAAGTGAAGGTTCATCTCAATTACTAAGCTCTGGAGAAAATTCCCCATACAGAGTGCAACTGCACTTGCATTGTGCACAGTCAATTTGCCTTTAGTAAATCAACCCCAAAGTGTGAAAAATCCCTAAAACTAATAAGCAAATGCTGGTTAATTTGCACATGATTGGATAAAGGAAGTCAGCAGAGCATCTGCACATTTACTATGCTCTGGAAAAACTGCTCTTGTAGAATGCACAGTCTATTTTACTTTAGTAAATCAACCCCACTGCATCTTCAATCCACTATCCAAAATCATACTGGCAAGTTGACTGCTTTTTGACTAAATTGGCACAAAGGGCTGACATTTTACAAAAGGGAACAAAGGCAGCATTAAAAACCAGACTGACGTTCCAACCCTTCCACAAACTGAGAATATGATACAAAAAAATTAAGATTCTCTTCAGTAAAAACTGTATGTTGATGTCAAGATGACCAGTGGAACCTCCAAAAGTGGAGCTTGACCATGTCTTCTCTCATCCCAAGGCCTTCTTATTTGGCTTCAGGTAATCTTGCTGATCAAAAAATAGTCTGAGTCAGGTCCAGTGTTGGTCATCTTACTTTAAAAAAGTAATTAGTTAAGTTACAAATTACTTCTCCCAAAAAGTAATTGCGTTAGTAACTCAGTTACTACATTGGAAAAGTAATTAGTTACACAGCAAAGTAACTGTGACTATTTTTTTAAATATTCTATACATGTAACTAAGGGGCGGGTCTAGTATTACTGTAAGCAAGGGGCGCATTTATTATTATTGTTATATATCGTGTAACCAAGGGGCTGCTCTATTATTAATCTAACCAAAGGGCAGATCTGTTATAGCGTGTAAGCAAGGGGCGGGTCTATTATTATTATATCGTGTAAGGGGCGGATGGCTACAGAAGAGGACGAATGTTAAATTAATGGGCAGAGCTCGATATATAACAATAATAATAAATGCACCCCTTGGTTGCAGTAATACTAGACCCGCCCCTTAGTTACACGATAGATGCCCCTTGCAGAGTAGCACGAGCATCGGTAGCGTGCGTAATCGCCTCGTACAATTACATGTTAACTGCACCTGCGTGGTGTAGAGTTCACTCAGAGCTGTTTAGGTTCAGCAATTTTCGTAAGCTCCGTAGTCCTTCGTACTGCGAAAGCACTGCGCCTGCGCAGTACAGGGGGTCCTTATCCGGCGGGGGAACTTTTTCGGCAGGACACCGGAATTACACTACTGCCATCTAGTGGCGGTAAATGTAATTGCAGTAATGCCACCCAAGTAATGGGAACTGCGTTACCATGAGTGGGAAAAGTAATCAGTTAGATTACTCGTTACCCTCTAAAGTAACTGCGTTAAGTAACTCCGTTTATTTTAACTCAGTTACTTACATCACTGGTCAGGTCTAACTTCTACAAGAAAAGTCAATATTATTATATAACATCACCTGCCTACAGTATATCTCTGGTTCTATGGATCATTTTGACACATTTGCATTGAAGGATCCACCTTCTTATGTGTTATTTTACCATATTCTCAGTGTGTGTTGCTCAGGTTTGTGATTTGGCGTTTTGTGAATGGGGTTGTTTCTACACATGGCTGATGTTCTGCTAAAGCAGCTTTAACCTTCAATATATTCTATTTGTTGGCTGTGCCTTGTACATGAGAATGTGTATACTGGACATACAGCAATAAGGTCAGAAGTCCATAGGTGGCAAGCTCACCTAATAAATTAGAGTCATTTTCATTTGTCAAACTAGTGACCATTGGGCACTGCTGAAAAGTGATTGCTGGCCTTTAGGCAGTGCTAAGGATAGTGTGATGGCTAATGCAAACAACCAACGCCACAATAATAGATAGTTGTACACATGATAATCTGATCATTAGTACTGTATATACTCGAGTATAAGCCGAGTTTTTCAGCACATTTTTTTGTGCTGAAAATGCCCCCCTCGGCTTATACTTCAGTCAAGCACTTTTCTGCAGCAGAAAATGACACTTTCCGACCCGACTTTGGGGCCCCCTATCTCGGGGGCCACTTGGTGCTAGGAACCCCAAATTTGGTGTGCAAACGAAGTGGAACTAGCACTACAACATATCCAATGGAGTTCCTAACACTACGTGGCCCCAAGATACAGGGCCCCAAAGTCGGTTCGGAAAATGTCATTCTTTGCTGCAGAAAAGTGCTTGACATTTTCCGAACTGACTTTGGGACCCCGTATCTCGGGCCACTTGGTGATAGGAACCCCATCTTTGGATATGTTGTAGTGATAGTTCAATTGGGTTTGCACACCCAATTTGGGGTTCCTAGCACCAAGTGGCCCCAAGATATGGGGCCCCAAATAGCAGCAATGTTATTTCGGGACCCTTTGGGTCCAGAGACCCTGCAGCTAGGGGGCATCTAGGAACCCTTAACTACCAAGTTTGAAGTTTGGGGGACCTATGGCTGCAAATGGGCATGCAAATTAGCACAGTGAGGCTGCAAATGGGCATTGTTGACCCTCTTTTCCACTTACGGTAGCTGCACATTTCTCACCCTAGGCTTATACTCAAGTCAATAGGTTTTCCCAGTTTTTTGTGGTAAAATTAGGTGCCTCGACTTATATTCGAGTCGGCTTATACTCGAGTATATACGGTACACAACTTTAGATAGCTGATCATGACAGTTTATGCCAAATAGACATGTGCAATTTGTTTAGTTTTTTTCGTTTTTTTTTCGTTATTTTCGTTCGTTTTCGTACGAATGAACGAATCGTTCGAATCGAACGAATCCGATTAACGAATCAAACGAATCGTTTGAATTGAACGATCCGAAAAACAGTGAAAATCCGAAAAAACTAATTAGAAACAATGAATGTACGAATGAAGAAAATCCGAAAAACGAAAACAGGAACGAAAATGAACGAAAAAATTCGTACATTCCTAACTTTTTTTTTTGTTCAATTGGTAATTTTCCGTGTCTCTTACAATGGTGCTGCTTAACGTGCTTCGAATAGATTGAACGAAAAAATTCGTACATTCTTAACTTTTTTTTTTTTTCGAATCATAATTTTTCGTGTCTCTTACAATGGTGTTGCTTAATGTGCTTCGAATGGATTGAACGAAAAAATTCGTACATTCGTAACTTTTTTTTTCGATTCGTAACTTTTTTTTTCGATTCATAATTTTCCGTGTCTCTTAAAATGTAATAATAGCATACACATTACATAAAATTATGAATTATGCTCCGATTACGAATCTACGAATGTTACGAATGTTACGAATGTACGAATAAATACGAATGCGTCCGAATTTCGAATAAACTAATAAACGAAAATTAAACTAACGAAAAAAAGAATCAACGAAAAAATAACTCTTACGAATGTACGAATCGTTACGAATACGAACACCAACGACTTACGAATTTACGAATCGTTACGAATCAACGGAAACGAAAAAACGAAACGAAAATAAATGATTTTTTTTCAGAAACGAAAAAAACGAAACGAAAATAAACAAATTTTTTGTTGTGCACATGTCTAATGCCAAATTATCCAAAGGGACAAGCATAAAAAGGTTCTCCAATGATAAAAGAACGAAAGATTTTAGTTTAATTAGTACAGTATTCGTCCACAAAAATGGAGTGACCAAGACCACGCATGCTCGGAAACAAAATACTACATTAGAATACAATACATTACATCATTGTGGGAAGTTGTATTCTGTCTTACGAAAATTTTCGTAACTTTAGTAACCTCTTCATTTTCAATATGAGGCTAGCATGCAAAAAAAAAAAAATGGACGATCGTTCGTCCAATATTCTCATCGTGTGTATGAGGTTTTACAGAGCTGAATCCTATCTGTTGGCTTGTGGGCAAAACTAAATATAATATGGTGCCTGTGAGCAGAGCTGCGTGTAAAGCCTTGTACACACGTCTGAAAATCAGCCAAAATTGGTTGGTTTGGCAGGAACCGGATGACTTTCAACCTGTATGTACAGCTGTCTGTTCTACCGAAGCCAGTCTCACAACCAGGTTCTGTCAGACGGGTATACTGGAAAACCAGCATCCAAACCACATCCGTTCTGTGTAGGCAGCCAATTTGTTTTTCAATGAAATTCGACAAATTTATTAATTCGGAAATATTAGAATTAACAAAAGCCCGTTTAAAATTTTATTCCAAAATTAGAAAATTCTAAAGAACGAAAATCAAAAATGTGAAAATCCGAAAATTCTAAAGAACGAAATCTGAAATTTGAAAATCCGAAAAACGAAAATCTAAAAATTAAACAATTTGAAAATCCGAATATAAGAATGAACATCCAAAAATTCAAAAGAATGAAAATCCGAAAATTCTAAAACCTGAAAATTAAAAAAACAAAAACAAAATAAATACTAACCAACTAACTAACTAATTAATAATAACTATTATTAACTATTAAATGATAGATATTGGAATTTCCTTTAAAATTTGGCTGTTAGTGAACATAACGAATACGAATTTATCCAAACGAATGGAACGTAACAAAATAATAATAATAAACAATACTAGTAATAATAATAACAATAACACGTTTTTTTAATTATTATTAGTATTAGTTATTATTAATTCGCTACATTCCATTCTTTTAGATGCAGCATTCATTATTTTGGATAGTTCATAACTTTGGATAAATTCGTATTCGTTATGTTCACTAACAGCCAAATTTGAAAGGACATTCCAATACCTATAATTTAATATTTAGTTATTATTAGTTAGTTAGTTATTATTTTGGATTTTCGAATGTTCAGATTTTTGTTCTTATTTTCGGATTTCCATTCATTCGAATTTTCGGATTTTCGAATTTTCTGATTTTCTGATTTTCTAATTTTTACGAATTATCGAAGTAACGAATACGGCATCTAAACAAATGGAATGTAGTGAATTAAAATTTTTTCCGAAGTTATGAATTTATTCGAAATAACAAATTTTTGATCATAACGAATGACCCGAAAAACAAAAAAAAAAAAGAATGAAACGAAAACGATTTTTTGTTCGGCAGTGCACATGTCTAACAGGAACCAAAAAATATCCCAAACAGGCAGGTGCAAAATAGGGCTACATCAGACAAATCTCGGCCGAGAGCTGAAGGTAGGGCGGGTCGCCCGGAAGGGGCAGGCAAAAGCGACTCACAGAGTCAAGGCCAGCATACTGTATGTATATGAATCAATTAAGGCCTGTGTACAAAAATTTAATAAATAGTGAACGAATGTCTTCAGCGGCATTCCGGTAGCAGTTAGCTACAGGCAGCAATTCAATAGAACTAAACTCGTTGATCTTTTCATCCCTCCTCTATACATATTTTCTTAATTAGAGGAGCTTTGTATTCATTTTTCATTGCATAATACTTCTACAGTTCTTAAGCAGAAAAAGCTTACCTCCCACAAAGGATAATTACACACTACAAGGCACATGAAAGCCACCAGGACACAAAGAAGATTCCCTGTCAATGTCAGGTTTTAGAAGTTCAAGGTGTGTATCTCCTTCTACCTAGTCTCAGCTTGTCTCCGTCAATACATTTAACCACTTCAACCCCAGAAGATTTGGCTGCTCAATGACCAGAGCATTTTTTGCGATACGGCACTGCGTCGCTTTAACTGACAATTGCGCGGCCGTTCGACGCTGTACCCAAACAAAATTGACGTCCTTTCTTTCCCACAAAAAGAGCTTTCTTTTGGTGAAATTTGACCATCTCTGCAAAAGAAAATTTCTGCGCTATAAACAAAAAAAAAGGGAAATTTTGAAAAAAACACAATATTTTGTACTTTTAGCTATAATAAATATCCCCAATTTTTTTTTTAAAAAGCTAATTTTTTCCTCAGTTTAGGCCGATATGTATTCCTCTACATAAGCATATGTTTATTGGTTTGCACAAAAGTTATAGCATCTACAAAATAGGGGAAAGATTTATGGCATTTTTATTATTATTATTTTTTTTACTAGTAATGGCGGTGATCAGCGATTTTTATGAGGACTGCGACATTATGGCGGACACATCAGACACTTTTGGCACATTTTTGGGACTATTGTCATTTATACAGCGATCAGTGCTATAAAAATGCACTGATTACTGTGTAAATGTCACTGGCAGGGAAGGGGTTAACAGTAGGGGGCAATGAAGGGGTTAATTGTGTGTCCTAGGGAGTAATTCTAACTGTGGGGGGATGGGACTGCCTGAGTGAGGGGAGCGATCGTTGTTCATACTTAGTATGAACAAGAGATCGCTCTCCTCACCCCTTGACAGATGTCTGTTCTGTCTCTGTGTAGAGCGATCGCGGGTGCCCACACATCGGCTCCAGCGTCATGCCGCGGGTGACCCCTAGGGGTCAAAAGGCAAAGCGACGTAAGGTAACGCGCCAGGAGAGGCAACCTGCCGCAGTGCAACTGCGGAAGCTGGTCGGGAAGGGGTTAACAGCTATGAAAATTACGGCTATTGGTAACCAAAAGTCTTTTGAATTTTGGACGCTCGTTTGGACTTCTTTGTATAAGAAAGCATTAAAGTAAAATTCTTCTTTTTTTTTTTGGAGAGGGTGGTCTCCATATGAACTATTCACAATTCAAGGACTTTAGTGGAGTTTATTGCAGATCCATATCTGCCTTGCTTTAAAGAAAATGGTGTAAGCATTATCATACTATTCATACTGAAAGTGTTGCGCTATCCATAAAAAGTGCATAAATCCATAACAGAACATCCATTCAAGTGAAAAATCAATATACATAATCCATGCGTGCAAAATTAATCTATTACTTAAATTAGAGAGAGTTCATATAAAATCCAAAAAGTCCATCAAAGATATAAAGTGCTCTTGTGCAGAAAAGTTAATGAATTCACTTATGTGTTTAGTAGACATGTGTGGTTTGTTTTGTTCCGAATTAAAATTTTCATTTTTATGAAACTCAGATATATCCGAATTTCCGAAATAGAATAGTACCAAATTTAAACTACCGTATATACTCGAATATAAGCCGAGATTTTCAGACCCTTTTTTAGGTCTGAAAGTCTACCCCTCGGCTTATATTCGAGTCACCGCCGTCTGCCTACATGAACAGCTTGTCATGCAGACAGACGGCGGTGTTTAAAAGCCGCGCCGCCTCCTCCCCCCCGTCTGTGATAGGCGGACACTAATTTTCCCAGCAGCACAGTGTTCCGCCTATCATGGATGGCCTGTCATTCTCATCTCATGGACGAGGATGATAGACGGTCCGTGATAGGCGGAACACTGCGCACTGACTGCTGGGAAAAAAGTGTTCCTCCTATCACGGACGAGGAGGAGGAAGAGGCGCGGCTTTTAAATTGTAATGGCGCCGTGCGCCGTACACGCTGTGGAGGGGGACACAGCGGGACCACAGCGGGACCACAGCGGGACCACAGCGGGACCACATCGGCTGCACAGACCCCGGACACAGGACCCCGGACCCACGGATCGGCACAGGTAGGCTGAAATGGGGACACGGGCTGCAATGGGGACAGGGGGGTCTGTACAGGGGACAAGCATTGCTGACCCGTTTTCCACTTACAGTAGCTGCTGCATTTTTGCTCCTCGGCCTATACACGGGTCAATACGTTTCCCCATTTTTTTGTGGTGATTTAGGGGCCTCGGCTTATACTCGGGACGGCCTATACTCGAGTATATACGGTAATCCGAAATAAGGAAAAAAATTTGGAGGAAATTCGAATTCAAATAGTTTTTGAATACTTTTTCTAATTCGAATAGCTTTCAAATTCGACCATGAAAACTTTTCAAATTTGAATTCGAAAATTTTTCGTATTCGCATAGATTTCAAATTTGAATTTGAAAAAAAAAAAAAATATATATATATATTCCTTTATTTTATATTCTATATTATTATTTTTGGAAATTGGAAAACTATGCTAATTCAAAAACTATTCGAATTTGATTCAAAAACTTTTCATATCGATTTGAAAACGAATAAACAAAACAAATTCCAAAAACAAATGAAACAAATTTAACTAAACTAATTTATGTAAATAACTAAACGAAACTAAACAAAACAAAACCCAATTTTTCGTCCTGCACATGTCTAGTGTTTAGCAGGATTCAACGCTCTGCCATGAGTGAAAAACCTGTTCACACCCAGAAAGTGCCCCCCCACCCCTCCCCCCACTTACAAGCTGCTTACCAGCTAATTTGACTCCAGGATGGGAGTCTGGCTGCACCTTATCCCAATAACCTTGTGGGATGGATATACAGTGATTAGTCATTGGCTGTGCCCAGGGGGCGCAGTTGGTGACAGATCGAGCCGCTGCGTGGCCCAATCCAGGAGGACTTCATATGACGTCCACCCGGATCGAAGAGAGGTTCCTACCGGCGTCATCTTGCCATAGGCCAGACGGAAACTGGTTAAAGATGTACTTCTATGTGACATTTATTCTTCACATGATGTGATTCATGCAACGCGTTTCTTGGATTAGTCACTTTGTCAGGGATACATGTGCAATTTGAATTGTGGGTTAAATCTTCCAAACAAAAAAACAGACATGTAACTCATATGTACAGTACTGTGCAAAAGTTTTAGGCAGATGTGAAAAAATGCTGTACACGAAGAATGCTTTCAGAAATAGAAGTGTTAATAGTTTATTTTTATAAATGAACAGAATGGAAAGTAAATGAACAGAAGAGAAATCCAAATCAAATTAACATTTGGTGTGACCACCCTTTACCTTCAAACCAGCATCAGTTCTTCTAGGTACACTTGCACACAGTTTTTGAAGGAACTCAACAGGTAGGTTGTTCCAAACATCTTGGAGAACTAACTACAGATCTTCTGTGGATGTATGTTGCCTCAAACCATTCTGTATCTTCATCGTAATCCCAAACAGACCCGATGATGGTGAGATCAGGGCTCTGCGGGGGGTCAATCTTTACGTGGAAGATCATTTTTTAAGGGGAACTAGACTGTATCTCAGCACCACAAACCAAAGGAGCTACTTAATTCATTTTTAATATTCAAAGTAAACTCTGCATCCATCAATGTCTCCATGCTTTATTCTGCAAGGATATTACTTAAAAAACACCCCCCTAGGATTTCTGGTCATGGCCATCTTAACCACTTGACCTCCAGAAGATAGCCCCCCCCCCTTAATGACCAGGCCATTTTTTACGGTACTGCGTTACTTTAACTGACAATTGCGTGGTCGTGCAACGCTGTACCCAAATACAATTCCTTTTTTTCCCATGACTAGAGCTTTCTTTTGATGGTTTTTGAACACCTCTACATTTTATTTTATTTTTGCGCTATAAACAAAAAAAGACTGACAATTTAAAAGAAAAAAAACTTTTTTTATTACTTTCTGCTATAAAACATATGCAATAAAAATATGTAAAAAAAATCTAATTTCTTCATTAATTTAGGTCAATATGTATTCTGTTACATATTTTTGGTAAAAAAAAAAAAAAAACAATAAGCCTATATTGATAATTTTTCACAAGTTAGAGCATCTACAAACGATTGGAATTTATTGTATTTATGGATTTTTTATTTTTTTTTTTTTTTTACTAGTAATGGAAGCGATCAGCGACTTATAGTGGGGCTGTGATATTGCGGCAGACAATTTGGACACTAACTGACATTTCTGACACTTTTTGGGGACCAGTGACACTAATACAGTGATTAGTGCTAAAAATATGCCTAGCCAATGTTTGTGTACTGTGTGGGAGGTGCTTTTACTAAGGGAAGACATTGATCCTGTGTTCCTGTTTTGCTACTGCCAGTAAATATCAGGGGCCAATAATTTCATGCTGGGTTGACTTTTTAAGTGTAAATCGAGCAAATTAATTTGTTATAGATATTGTCAATGTTTCCATATCATTTTTATACTGTTTAAATATTCACTGTGTTAGTTTTCAAAAGGAGTTCTGTAATTTCTCAGGTTGCCAGTAAAAAATGTGCTCCGCCAGTAAATTTTCCATGTTTTGTCAGTAAAAAATGCTGGGGGGAGGTTGGCAACCCTGTACTGGGGGGATCAGGAGGGCACTATACTGGGATCAGAAGGGCACAGTATAGCATACAGACGCTGTCCTAGACATTGCCATCCTGGGAAAGCTTAGTAAAAAACATGACTGTCCTGGCAAATCCAGGACAGTTGGCAAGTATGACGTTGTGTAAGATTATCATGGGGCCCCCCCATGCACCTGGGGCCCCTGGGGCCCCTGGGCAGTGTCCAGCAGTACCCATGCATTAGGATGGCCCTGGATTAGAACACCTAGGAGGTTTTATTGCTGTCTGTGTCACCATTCGGGGTATTCATCCTCTCTATTTGTCCTGTTTACCGTTATCAGTGAGTGAAAGTGAAAGAAAATCCCAAATTTTGGGTTGTTCCAAGAACAGTAATAGAGGAAAAACATTCCAATGGGAACACATGTTCTGGTGACACTGGGGACAACCAGGGATTCCCTCTTTGAAGGGATTTCCTTCAATTTCCTGTTTTGGCTGTGGGACAGGAAGTGAAGGGAAATCTCTCCAATGGGACACTGATGACCAAAATAAAAAACTGAAAGAGGAAATAGTCCTCCCTTCCCTATCCAAAATGAAAAAAAAAAAAAAATAATGTTTTGGCTTTAGTTCTACTGTAACTAATGATTAAAAAGGGGTTAAATATGAGTACATTTTATTGAAAAAAAAGTTTTATTTTACTTGTAAGGTTACTTTAACTGATGTTACATGCAGATCAGAGGTACCACCTTTGATCAACGTATGAAGGAAATAGTAATACAATAATAAATACAATGAAATAATACATTGCATTTCCATGATGACACCTTTATTGTATGTGGACATGAGAGGTAAATTCACAATTTGCTTAATCAACGCAGTTTTTTTTGCTGTGCCTTTTTGTTGTAAATATTTTTGGTGAGACTTTCCGTGTGTGAGATCACATCTGATGACAATATCGCACAGACACAATTGGGTGTTACAGGATGCACCCAACGACCCTTCCAGTAAACCCCATTTACCAATTAAGCAATATGTCCCCGAGCAATTTTATTCTTGTATGAACTTTATGTCTCTTTAGTGACTAATAACTCTTTGCCAGCCTTCAGATTTCATTGTGTCAACAGGGAAGTACGAGGTCAGGTAAGTGCAGGTGATTGTCTGAGACTTTGAAGAGTTCACTGGAACTGATAATTGGCAAGCTTGTAAAGTGACAGTTCTATTATGTTTATCCTTCTAAGAAACATATATGGGTTTTAGTATCTGCCACTAAAGTGTATGACACTAACTATAGTGTCTTGGAAAAGCAAACATTGTAATAGAGTTCATGCATAAAAAGTAAATAAAAACTGTTCGGGCAACATTCTAAGCTGAATTAAATTGTGGTGGAGGCGGCCAGCATTTGACATAATGTGCAAGTTTCCACTTTAGGACCAGGCCTTTTCTGGCACTTTTTGTTTACATGTAAACATCTTTTTTTTTTTACTTGAAAATTACTCAGAACCCCTAAACATTAGACTATTATACAGGATTTATATAGGGGCAACAGTTTGCACAGCGCTTTACAACATCGGGGAAGACAGTACAATTACAATGTAAAATCGTAGGAAAACAGCGCTGTCTAATAATCATAAACTAAATAATAAAAAGAAAAATTCCTGCTGCAACTTAAAGCGGTGTTTCAGGTAAAAAATTTTTTTTTAAAAGTCAGCAGCTAAAAAAAAAAGTAGCTGCTGACTTTTAATAAGTACACTTACCCTCCCAGGGCGCCCGCGATGTTGGTCGTGGAGGCCGAGATGTCCCTCGGCGCTCCGGTCCCGGTGCCGCCATCCTCAGTAAGGGAAACGTGCAGCGAGTCGCACGGCCTACTGCGCATTCGCGAGTCGTCGCGCAGCGTTTTGTGACTGGGGAAAGCGATGTGTTGTGTTTTTTAACATTTTAAATTTGTATTAACATTTTTATCTAGTTTTGTTTTTCAGGGTGGCCCTCCACTTTAATGTGAGATACACACAGTGCAGTATAAATAAACAAGAAAAAAGCTGCGCTGACAATTACAAAGTATACGTGATGAACTATATACTTAAATATAAAAGTGAATACTACAAATTGCAGTATATTTGTATAATATTACTACCGTGCAATAAATATTAATCAATCTTATTCACATGAATATTATAAATCAATAACCAACGTAATGTTAATTGTGATTTAACAAATTTAGCAGTGAAAAAGAAAATAAATTGAAATAAAAAAAATAAAAAATGTATAGATAGTCCAGAGGGATAGGTCTTCAATCTTCAATAGTGACACCGCACACAACACCCTCAAAGAAGTGACAGGGTACATCAAGGGAAGATCCTCCACCAATAAAACTACTGCCGCTTACTAGCTGGCTAGGTCTCTTTTTAGGGAGATCCAGCGTGCCTGTGGCTTATCCCCCAGCCTTGGTTTCTAAACAGAATTATGTGCGATATATCCCGATGGTCCACTTGCATCAGCACAAAGAACTCCTGCTTTAACCTCTCCTCACAGCCGTATTGATATATGCTCATTAAACAGATAAAACAGAAGGGATCCCATAGCGTAATTTCGTAAACAAATTTTAATAAAAAATATGCGTCAATCGTGCACTTACATTACTGCCGTACATACAAAAACGTGTATCATATTATCGAGCTGGCCGGCTCTCTCTCACCGCCAGTCGCTTCCTGGGCAGTGGGGGAATGGTGGTGACGTCAGCACGCCGCTCAACCCTACATCGTTTCAGCAAAAGATGACTTCTTCCTGGGGCCCAGGCTGGGGGATAAGCCACAGGCACCTTGGATCGCCCAAAAATAGATCTAGCCAGCTAGTAAGCGGCAGTAGTTTTATTGGTGGAGGATCTTCGCTTGATGTACCCTGTCTTTGAGGGTGTTGTGTGCGGTGTCACTATTGAAGATTGAAGACCTATCCCTCTACTTTAATTGTGGACTATCTATACATTTTTAATTTTTTTATTTTTTTATTTCAATTTATTTTCTTTTTCACTGCTAAATTTGTTAAATCACAATTTACATCACGTTGGTTATTGATTTATAATATTCATGTGAATAAGGTTGATTAATATTTATTGCACGGTAGTAATATTATACAAATATACTGCAATTTGTAGTATTCACTTTTATATTTAAGTATATATTTCATCACGTATACTTTGTAATTTTCAGCGCAGTACAATTACAATAAAATTCAATACAGGAAAGATCAGAGGGCCCTGCTCGTTAGAGCTTACAATCTAGAAAGTATATATAATTTTTAAAGCAGAGGCCCTAAAATAAAATGATGGGTGTTTCAATTTTTTTTATGTCACACAGTATTTGCGCAGCGTTTATTTTTTTTATTAAATAAAATTAAAAAAAAAACGCTTTTTTTTTTATTGTAATTCACAAAAAACACTATATAATGCTCAATTGTTTAGTAAAATATAAAAATTGGTGCAACGGTGACAAATGGCGCCAATTTTACTATCCAGAGGTGAGGCTTTAACATCCTTTACAGGTGACCACTTTAGATTTACACAGAAGGTCTGGTGCTAGAATTACTGCCCACAGCCTGACGTTTGCGCTGATAGCTCACATGTGTGGGACGATCGCTGTTTGCATGTGTACAGGGATCAGTGTGTGCTTTCGTCTTTCTATGTGAACACCTGAAGTCGGGGGGCGCTAACATTTTTTTTATTATTTTTTTTAAGATTATTTTTACACTGTTGCTTTTAATAATTTTTTTGCATTTTTTTTTTAATCACTTTTATTGTTAGCACAGGGAATATAAATATCCCTTGTGATAGCAATAGGCAGTGACAAGTACTCTTTATGGAGAGATATGGGGTCTATTAGACCCTAGATGTCTCCTCTGCCCTTAAAAGCATTTGCCCACACCAAGATTAGTGTGCTCAAATGTTTTCCCTATTTAAAAATTACGCATCCAGACATTGTTGAAAATTGTGTACACATAACGGTAGTTATTTTTTTATTTTATTTCCACTGTGACCTCATTCTCCCTCATTGTTCCACACCTTCCTCACCTCTTTTATTTATTTTTCTTCACATATTGAATTTTTGTTTGTTTATTTTTCAGAGGTCCCCCTCATTGCGGCCACCCCACTTTCATCACCCTATTTGTGTCACTTCCTACACCCTGACCTACTCTGGGTGCTGTCTGTGCTGTTTGTGTGTCGCCCGGACGTGCTCCCTCAGCCCCGGGAAGTGTCATTTTTGGCTGGCTTGACTCTCATTGGCTGCACCACCATTGCACAGATATATTTGTAAGTCTGTGGGTCAAATGTACATATGTGGGGTTTTTTTCATATTGTACATTTGTCCACCTTTTCCCAGACTACTTAAAATATGGTTGTTTTCTCTATCTATAGGTTACCATTATGGTTTTGCTCCTGATGAGTGGCTATAAGGTCCCGAAACGCGTAGAGATTTCAACTACTGTTATGTGTACACAATTTTCAACTATGTATGGACGTTCCATCTTGACCTATTTCCCCCTGTTTTTGTTATTTCCTCTAAGTGACACCTGAATATGTCACATATCTGCATATTATTTGTGTTTTCCAAATATTAAGTTATTCATGTATTTGCAATTAAGTCCTTGTTGGAATGTATATCTTGATGAAATAGAAAATATTAATATATAGCTATGTGCAATAATATGTAAATATATGACTATTTGAATTTATGTAAACCTGTTTTTTATCTAAATTTATGTTTTTGCTTCTATGTGCATCATATAAAGTCCTGCCCTTTGCTCTCTTTTCTCAAAATATTGAACCGGGATGGAGGAGGGGATTCGAATGGCCCCTACTACCTCATTTAAAGTCCCAAATAATTCTCTTCCTTTTTTTAATCAGGGATATACAATGTAATACTGATATATAATCACACACATAGGTTGGACTTGATGGACTTGTGTCTTTTGTTAACCTTACCCACTATGTAACTATGTATGCTCATTGCTTCTGGTTTCCTATACCATAGAGGCGATCAGGTCTCTGTTCACCCCATGGTCAGCCGGCGGAGGCGCCAGCTTCTCGTCGGGTCTTCCGGTGGGAAAGGAGAGCCAGAAGCTGCTGAAGGTGGTGGGAGGAGAGGAACGTCCCCTCCCCCTGCTTGCAAAAGCAATCCAGTGGCTAGTTAGCTGCTAGGATTGCTTTACAAGAAATCTGGCAATCGGCTCTAAAAAAACAGTACCTGGGATGATGCCTGCAGCTGTAGGCATCATCCTTGTATAACCCTTAAAGTCCAACTGTTATTGGGTTGGCCACAGCAGAAGGGGAATGGGTCAGATCGGTACTCATAATTAGGGTTAGAAAGCACTTAACAGCATCTAGAAAGTAGAACACATACTTTTTCCCATAGAGGACAAAACTGTAAAATAAAAATTATAATGATAGATCTTCTTTAAAGCAGAAGTAAACCTTTTTAAAGCAGGTAGAGTCTTTGGTAGGCTCTGGTATTTTTTGCTGCATTGATAGATCTTTCTGGTAGAGGGTCAATATGTTCATTCTCTAGGCCCATCTCCAGAAGCTTCTGGCAGGACTTTTTGTGATGCCCTGCCAGTGCAGTGCCCCAGTGTGAAAGCACTCGGGCTTTCACACTGGGTTTGCAGCTGAGGCTTTTTTCAGGCGCTATGCAGACGCTATTTTTAGCGCTGTAGCGCCTAAAAATGCCTCCAGTGTGAAAGGGGTCTTTATGGTGCCAAGTCATCAGGTGATCACATTGTATGGACAGGCTGGAGGAAGTATGTAAAAAATTTGAAAGAGAACAGTACACATGCTCACTGCACTGTTCAATGTGCACTGTTCATTCCAAACAAATGAAAGTGTGTGTGTGTGTGTGTATGTGGTGGGGGGGGGGGGGGGGGGTTGAGAGCTCATGGAGGATGTTACAAGGAGGCAGAAAAACACAGTAAGAAACCATTTCATAAACAATAGACTACTAGGCAATTGAAATGTTTGTAAACAGTCGACTTTTATTTTTTTTAAATAACAAACATGCCTATACTTACCTGCTCTGTGCAATGCTTTTGCACAGAGCAGCCCCAATCCTCCTCTTCTGGGGTCCCCTGCCAGGCGCTCCAGGCCCCTCCTCTTCATCTGGTGCCCCCACAGAAAGCCACTTTCCCTGGGGGCACCCGTGCATGCTCGCTCCTGAGTCACGCTGCTGCGTCCATTGACACAGACAGCGGGACTCTGCCCCCGGTCCAATGTCACAGCTTTTGAATGACAGCAGCGAGATCCAATCAGTGGGAGCCAATGGCACACACTGCTATCAATCTGTCCATTAAGGAGAGCGACAGCGGCTGGAGCCGTTGCGCTTGTGCACATTGCTGGATCGTATTGGGCTCAAGTAAGAAAAAAAGTGGGAGGGCGATTGGTTTAAGGTGAAAAACCTTAAAGGAAAAGTCCAGCCTGAGCTCGTTTGGCTGTACTTCTCCTATGGGTCACAGGAGTGCAATTTCTTTTGCACCCCTGTGACCCAACGATCGCTCGGTTCTCAGTGAAGAGGCACTGGGGGACCGATGCTGCATCCACCTAGTTAAGTATGAATCTAAAAAAAAAAAAGATTCCTTCACTTCCCTTTAAGACTTTACAACCACTTTAACCACTTGACCTACGAAAGATTTGCCCCCCTTCATGACCCGGCCATTTTTTGCGTTACTTTAACTGACAATTGTGCGGCCGTGCGACACTGTACCCAAATAAGATTTTTGCCCTTTTTTTCCCCACAAATAGAGGTTTCTTTTGGTGGTATTTGATCACCTCTGCAGTTTTATTTGTTGCGCTATAAACAAAAAACAACGCAATTTTGAAAACAAAAACAATATTTTTTACTTTCTGATATAAAACACATCCAATAAAATTTAAAAAAATATATAATTTCTTCATCAATTTAGGTCAACATGTATTCTGCCTTATATTTTTGGTAAAAAAAAAAAAACATATCTGCTTTATCTGACCTGCTGGTAAAACAAACAAAAAGGGGTCTGATTTTAAGGTGAGCGGCTGGGATATTGAGGTGGAGGAGAGCACCAGCACTTTCAATTTGTTGTACACTGTTTGGTGAAGTCTTCAATTTGGAAGGAACTGGAGACTTTTTTCATCACTTTGGACTTTCACGTTTATCACTTTATATGCAATTGAATTGATATCATTTTATGTGTCATTAGCGCAGCACCGTTCTATTATTTGATCGGTACTAGAAGCAATTAGGTGGAGGTGTAATGTTTTACATCTTATTGTTATTTTGCACTAACATTTTATTTTTGCACATTGTATTTTGCACATTCTTTTTGCAGGTGGAATCAAGTTGAGTATTCATTTTATTATTTGCAAATTTATATGATTGGCAACGCAGCACTGTTCTGGTATTTATTGAATTAATGTGAAGTGGACACATTTTCTGTGTTAGCAGCAGCCAGGTGGGGGTGGCATTTTGCAAATTTGCACATACGTTGTCATTTTGCAATTTTTTTTACAGGTTTATTAACTGGCGGTATGATTCTGTCTGGAATTTTGTGCTGAAAGCGGTACAATTATTTTTCATGGAAATTTGGCGTTTTTATATTGTAGGCATGCAATTCTTATGAATAACTCACTTAAATCTGTCCGAACCAGAGTCTAGTAGACATCCCGGGTATGATAAAGTTTGAAACACAAAATCATAAATTATAATATATTAAAAATATATATAAAAATGATTCAATAATGTAATCAAATCAAAAACACTGAAATTTGCTCAGTTGCAGAATAGTCGCTGTCATTAAATTTAGTGTTTGATGATAAATTGTGATTCTAATTTATTATCGCTGTTTTCTAGCTGGTCTAAAATCACTTTTGACATAAAGGGACCCTTTTTGGTTGCTATGGACAACCAGTTTCCAGGCAGAAAAAAATATTTTTATTATATAAAAGGACATGCAGGGCACTGGGCAGACCACTAGGGACAAATTTCTGTAAAATCTGTAAGATTACAGTACTGTATGTGTTTTGTGTTTTTAAACTTTTTTGAATTTGGCGCCGATCTCTGCTCCCGTGCGTCATAACGTCGCAGGGAACGGAGATCAGCGGCACTCGGCACTGTGTGAATCGAGCGAGCAGACGGCTCACACACACAGCGGGGAGACATCGCAGGATCCAGGGGATAAGGTAAGTAACATCCTGCAACGCAAGCCCGAGTCTGGCTCGGGGTTACCGCTTTTGGTACTGAAGTTCCTGCCCCGAGCCAGACTCGGGATTACCGCCAGGGGGGTTAATATTTGTTGTCACAAATTTTTATTTTGTGCACTGATAGACACTCAAAATACTAAAACTATACATTTTATCCCCAGCACTGCTCCCTAGTAGAGTCCTGACTATGCTGACAGCTTTAACATTACCTGTCCTTGATTTAGGGGTACATTATGTTAAGATCAATTAAGAGCTCATGGAGGATGTTACAAGGAGGCAGAAAAACACAGTAAGAAACAATTTCATAAACAATAAACTACTAGGCAATTGAAGTGGTTGTAAACAGTCAATTTTTTTTTTTTTTAAATAACAAACATGCCTATACTTACCTGCTCTGTGCAATGCTTTTGCACAGAGCAGCCCCAATCCTCCTCCAGGCCCCTCCTTTTCATCCGGTGCCCCCACAGAAAGCCACTTTCCCTGGGGGAACCTGTGCGTGCTCACTCCTGAATCACGTTTCTGCGTCCATTGACACAGACAGCGGGACTCTGCCCCTGTTCCCATGTCACAGCATTTGAATGACAGCAGTGGGAGCCAATCAGTGGGAGCCAATGGACTGAAGTCCGCTCTCTGCTGACGTCACCAATGTCAGTCCAGGCACAGCGTCATCCCGACAATTGAAGTCTTGATCCACCAGGTGCCTGGACTGAGCGAGCCGCTGAGAGCCTGAGACGTCTGCTCCCTGCCCCTCCACAGCCCAGCACTCCAAGGAGTGAGGAAGGAACAAAAAAACGACTGTCAATTTTGAAAAAAAAAAAACAATATTTTTAACTTTCTGATATAAAACACATCCAATAAAAAAAATCGAATTTCTTCATCAATTTAGGCCAACATGACAAACAGACATATCGAACACTAACTGACACTTTTGACACTTTTTTGGGGAACCAGTGAGTGACTAATACAGTGATCAGTGATAAAAATATGCACAGAAGGGGTTAACATCAGGGGGATCAAAGGGTTAACTGTGTGCCTAGCCAATGTTTTAGTGTAGTGGGGGAGGTGCTTTTAGTAGGGTAAATCATGGATCAGTGTTCTTGCTTTGCAGGAACAAAGGATCCGTGTCTCCCTTACTGGCAGAATGGCAATCTGCCTTGTTTACATAGGCAGACTGCCGTTCTGCCTCTGTATCGAATGATCAGAGAGTTCCGGTGGACATCGAGTTTGCGGAACCCGCTGACCGGCTCCTGCTTTGCAGACTCACAGCGGGAGTGAGCCACTGATGGTACACACTGATGCCTGTTTCCCAGGAGTGCAGGATCACATATAATTACGTGATCCTGCGCAGCGCGGCTGCCCTGTGTACATGTATGAATTATTTTTAAATAGTAAGGACATCATTTAGTGTTACTTTAAGAAGCAGGTAACCCTTGCAGTACAGGGGGACCTGACTGCAAGGTTGCCTTTTAAAAATGCTTTAATAGTTCAGCTTTAAAAAAATCCCTGGTGATGGATCATTTTGTTTTTAACTTCATTTAAAAGTTGTGACTCATCCAGACATACAATATGGTTGAGGGATGGTGTATGTGGGAATGACGTATGAAAAGCTCTGTATGGTTGACAGTATTCCACAGAAATACACAAAGACCTCGCCTCGCAGAAACACCTCGCGGCAATACAACAAAACACTTCCTAAGAAGTGAGACCATATATCACAAATGTTTGTTTTGCACTGGAGCAAAAATTGTATCAGTCATCAGCAAAGTACAACAAGAATGTCAGACATCAATGAAGAAATGAATTGTTGAAATAAAATGAAATGTTGACAGTTAAAGCTGAAAATTGTCCTCAAATAATTTTTGGCCTTTTGCCCAGTAAAAAAAAAAAAAATATCAGGCCATCAATATATCAATATTAATATGTGCCCCACCTCTGGCTGCTGCAGTGTTTGTTATATATTTTACTTTAAGACTAGGGTAGCATTTGTGTAGGTCGGGAACACTCACAAAATTGCACATGTTCCCAACCTGCAGGCAAAACATGCTGCTCTTTAGCAGATGTGCAGGGGTGCCATTTGAGCTGCACGATTAATCGTTAAAAGATCACAATCTCGATTTAACCCACCCCACACGATCTTAATCCAGCATTTCCCTGATTCATGTAAAAAGTGCAGAGCAGTTCCCTGCTCACAGCCGTCCAAAAAAAAATGTTTTATCAATGTTTATCAACAGAAACATTATATCTTTCTGTTTATTCATATTCAGATCAAAGGGATGAACTTCAGTCTGCAAATGAAGTCAGTTTAACCTCACTGGCAGTATTCCCGAGTGTGGCTTTCAGTACCATTAGCGGTAACCCCGAGCCACACTTGGGATTGCATCTCAGGATCCTGGTCTAGGTTACTTACCTTGTCCCCAGGATCCTGCGATGTCCCCCCGCTGTGTCTGGGGGCTGTGTCCTCCGCCCGATGCTTGGGGGTGGAGCCTGGCTGCAAAATCAAAATGTACAAATTTCATGACACATACAGTACACTGTACTCTTATAGATTACATTAACGTATGATTTCACATCCCTTTTGTCCCTAGTGTTTTGTCCAGTGCCCTGCATGCTGTTTTATATTATATATACAGTGTTTTTCTGCCTGGAAACTTGAGATTGTCCATGGCAACCAAACAGTGTCCCTTTACATCAAAAGTGTCACAGGAAAACGTGTCACAGGAGTGCAGAACGAACTTCACTCCTGTAAACCACAGGAGAAGAATAGCCAAATGAACTTTGACTGTACTTCTCCTGTAATTTAGTCCTAGCTAGTCCCTTCCTGCTTCTTCTATGTTCCTCAGTCAGTGTTAATTATTCTCAGAGACAGGGCTTAGGAAATTCATTGTCTTAAGACTAGAAGAACATTTTCTGCCCTGCAGTTAGTCGAAGTAAAATTGCCTTGGATTCAACTTCTGTGTCCTATTGAGGAGTTAAGCTGCCTGTTAATGGTGCCAAGTCAGCAGGTGATCACGTTGTCTGGACAATTTCCCTAGGGGCACCCGTCCACTCTCTGCTGACGTCACCAATGTCAGTCCAGGCACAGCGTCATCCTGACAATGGAAGTCTTGATCCACCAGGTGCCTGGACTGAGCGAGCCGCTGAGAGCCTGAGATGGCTGCTCCCTGCCCCTCCACAGCCCAGCGCTCCAAGGAGTGAGGAAGGAGCGGAGTGGAGAGCTGTGACTAACAGTCTACAGCTCTCTGCTCACGGAGCTCTGAAAACCCAGTGATTAGCGATGTTCGATCGCTCGGTTCTCAGTGTAGAGGCGCTGGGGGACAGCGCTTATACAAAATCGTGATAATCCCCTCCCTCAGTGACGGAGGCATTCTGCCCTCCACCACCATCTGCTCGTATAGCTCAAGCAGGTCCAGACCGACGAGATCCCACAGCGTCACATAAAGCTCAACTGGGAGACCATCGCAGCCCAGGGTCCTGCCCCGCCTAAAGGATTTAGCAGCAGAGTGCAGCTCCTTCAACACCAAGGGGGCGTTGACAGGCGATGAACCTGCAGGATCAATTGGATTAGAGATACCTGACAGGAACCTGTCGGCTGCCTGTGTGTCTGTTGTTTTCGGGGAGTAGAGGTTGGTGTAGTAGTCGCTGACCACTTGCATCACAGCCCCTTTTCCCTTCTGGAGTGTTCCGGTCTCGTCACACAGTTCTGACAAGGGAGTGTGTCCTGAGTGGAGTTTCCTGAAAAAGAAATAGTTACACTTCTCACCTTTCTCAAGATTCTCCACCTTGGCACGGAAGACAATGTGCCTGGATTCCTCCTCAAAGTGCCCTTTCACGCTCTTCTTGGTGTCCTCCAGGTCCTGCCTAACGTCCCAGCTGCAGTGATGAAGGTCCTGCAGGGACTGCAACTGATGTTGCAGTCTCCTGAGTTCCCTCTTCCTGGCACACACTTGCTGGCGTCCCCTTGCCTGAAAGAAGCTGTGCAGCTTGACTTTCTCTTATCCTACGTCCAGGTGGCATAGACCTCCCGGAGTTCCCCCATCAATTCCTCATTTTCCAGCAGGGTGCTATTCAGCTTCCAGGAGCCTGGTCCGCGGGCAAAGCCCTCGCCCAGGTCACCCCGAAAGTGAATAGCCCTGTGGTCAGAGAAAAAGCAGGGGATCATGGAAAACTCAGGATGCTTGACTGCTCTTGAAGTGAGCATGAAGTCAATCCTGGAACGCACAGATCTGTCGGGTCGGCACCACGAGTAGTTCACGGTACCTTTCCCAGTATGTTTGAGGGATGGTGTATGTGGGAAAGACCTATGAAAAGCTCAGTATGGTTGACAGTATTCCACAGAAATACACAAAGACCTTGCCTCGCAGAAACACCCCGCGGCAACACAACAAAGCACTTCCTAAGAAGTGAGACCATATATAACAGATGTTTGTTTTGCACTGGAGCACAAATTTTATCATTCATCAGCAAAGTCCAACAGGAATGTCAGACATCGATGAACAAATGAAATGTTGACAGTTAAAGCTGAAAATTGGGCTCCAAAGAATTTTGGCCATTTGCCCGGTAAAAAAAAAAAAAAAAAATCAGGCCTATTGATATGTGCCCTACCTCTGGCTGCTGCAGTGTTTGTTATATCTTACTTTAAGACTAGGGTAACATTTGTGTAGGTCGGGAGCACTCACAAAATTGCACATGTCCCCAACCTGCAGGCAAAACGAGCTTTGAGCTGAATTTGAGCTGCACGATTAATGGTTAAAAGATCACAATCTCGATTTGACCCACCCCACATGATCTTAATCCAGCATTTCCCTGATTCATGTAAAAAGCGCAGAGCAGTTCCCTGCTCACAGCCATCAAAAAAAAAAAAAAAAGCAACCCGCAATGTTTATCAACAGAAACATTATATCTTTCTGTTTATTCATTTACAGATCAAAGGGATGAACTTCAGTCTACAAATTAAGTCATTTTAACCTCACTGGTGGTATTCCCGAGTGTGGCTCGGGGTTAAATTTCAGTACCATTAGCGATAACCCCGAGCCACACTCGGGATTGCATCTCAGGATCCTGGTCCAGGTTGCTTACCTTGTCCCCAGAATCCTGCAATATCCCCCCGTTGTGGCTGCGGGCTGTGTCCTCCGCCCGATGCTCTGTGTTCCGGGCTCCGCTCACCTGCGAGTGTCGCAACTGGTGGCAAATTAAAAAAGTACAAAATTCATAACACAAACTGTACACTGCAAAAAAAGGGGGGGGGGGGGGGGGTTTGGGACTTTAAATGAGGCAATGAATGGATAAGTTCATCTGCCTCCATCCCTGTTGTATATAAAAACATCAAGAAGAAAAAGGGTTGGGACTTTAAATGAAGCACAGCTAAGAGCGTATAAATATAAAAAACACATGATCATGGATTCCAAGAGAATATGTAAAATTCACAAAAGTGAATTCACCCCTCACATCTTATGCCGCGTACACACGATCGGACTTTCCGGCAGACGGTCCGACGGACTTTGCAGCTGAGGTCCACCAGACTTTCAAGCGAACGGACTTTGCCACACACGATCACTCCAAAGGTCCGACAGATTTGAACGCGATGACGTAGAATAAGAAAGTTCATAGCCAGTAGCCAATAGCTGCCCTAGCGTCCGTTTTAGTCTGTCGGACTAACACACAGACGACCGGATTTTTTGAGCGGATTTGAGTCCGGTGGATAAATTTGAAGCCAGTCTTATTTCTAGGTCCGCATAGGGTATCAAATCACCAAAAACAATTGCCTCACATTCTCATGCTTGGCAAATCAGGCAATGTACCCCTCAAGGGTTAAATAACATTCAGCACTGATCTTCAATGGTGACTCACAGACATTCCATATATGGGAAACAAAAGAAAACTTCAATAGTGCAATACCGTTTAACATAAGTTTATTAAAAACAGAATTAAAAGCCTCCGAATATTGCAATCACATTAAGCACAGTTAAAATTTGCATATATCAAAGCGGCACTAAACTGGCATATTGCGGTTGCGGCGGACCCAAAGTACGGTAAGCAGTGTCTCACCCAAACGATGTTGACTCCGCTGGAATGTCACTTCCAGTACTATGGGTTACGTCACTTCCGGTTGCCGTACAGCCATGTACCGATGCGTTTCGTCATTACGACTTCATCCAAAATAAAAAAGTTCTTCAGAATTGTGAGAGAATCGTGATCTTTATTCTAAGCAAAAATAAACAAATTGTGATTCTCATTTTATCCAGAATTGTGCAGCTCTAGGTGCCATTAATTCCTCAGCATGCATCGGCAAAACTTCTGCCTTACCCACAGAACCTGGGTCACACTGATGTGAACAGAGCCTTACTCAGGCAGAAGTCTCCTGTTTGCACTGAGACTTCTGGTTGCAGCATATTCGGTACAGTGATCACTTTGGATTGCTTGCTTTGCACCTCCCCATTCATAAAGAGCTCTAGCTCTGTGTTCTTTATAATGATCTCCCCTCCTCCAATCACAGAGCGTTTTGCATTTATTGAAAAGACCGCAAGGCTTTTAAAAATGGAAAAGATGCCAAAGAAGTTAACCCCTTCAAGCCTGCTCTAGCACCCCTTTAAATGATTCTAAACGCCCAGGGTGGGAAAGATCAGCAATCATGAGACAACTGTGACTGGCTGCTCGGCCCTTCCAGCTATTGTTCACTAGCCACTTACTGATGAAGTCATGCCCATTTGATGTAATGTGTATAGGGGAGGAGTCGCAGTGGTGACATCATCCCGCAAGTATCCTGTTGTTCATTGCATCCTTAGCTTGCACTGCTGAAGTTCTTTTTTGTGCGTATACCATATGTTGTTCCTACTTGGACAAATAAACCTTTAGCAAACAGAGGGCACTAGATCTGGTGTTTTTTATCCTATGTCGTACCCGAGTCACCTGAGTGATGTCTGAGACTGGTTAAGCCAGTAAAGAGAGAAAGGGTGAAACGAAGGGATTAGGAGTTCCACGCCGATTCATTGATTACCCCCAAAGGGGATCTGCTTTATCTGACCTGCTGGTAAAACAGGGGTCAGATTTTAAGGTGAGCGGCTGGGATATTGAGGTAGAGGAGAGCACCAGCACTTTCAATTAGTTGTGCACTATTTGGTGAAGTCTTCAATTTGGAAGGACACTCGGAACGGATCGGAGCCGTTCGGAAATACTCAGAAACACTCGGAAATACTCAGTTCCCGAGTGTTTCCAAGCCTTTCTGAGGGTTTCCGAGTTTGACCGAGCTGTCTCTGAGTATTTCCAAGGCTCCCCGGCACCCCCCCCCCACCTCTGGCCACATGCAGTATTGCATGCAATAGAAGTCAATGCGGAACAAATTATCTTAGTTTCCATTGACTTCTATGGGGAAACTCGCTTTGATATGCGAGTGCTTTGGATTACAAGCATTCTCCTGGAACGGATTCAAGGTTCCACTGTAATTTTATGTGTCATTAGCGCAGCACCGTTCTATTATTTGATTGGTACTAAAAGCAATTAGGTGGTGTAATGTTACATCTTTTTGTTATTTTGCACTGAAATTGTATTTTTGCACATTGTATTTTGCACATTCTTTTTGCAGGTGGAATCAAGTTCAGTATTCATTTTATTATTTTCACATTTATATGATTGGCAGCGCAGCACTGTTCTGGTATTTATTCAATTAATGTGAAGTGGACACATTTTCTGTGTTAGCAGCAGCCAGGTGGGGGGGGGGGGGGGGGGGAGGCATTTTGCAAATGTGCACATACGTTGTTATTTTGCAATTTTTTTTTTTTTTTACAGGTTTATTAATATTTGTTGTCACCAATTTTTATTTTGTGCTGATAGACACTCAGAATACTAAAACTTAGGGCTGTTACTGGTTAAAATTTTCATGTTCGATTCATCGTTTTTTTTTTAACCACTTGCTTACAGGGCACTTAAACCCCCCTCCTGCCCAGACCAATTTTTAGCTTTTGGCGCTGATGCACTTGAATGACAATTGCGCTGTCATACAACACTGTACCCAAATTACATTTTTATAATTTTTTTCCCCACAAATAGAGCTTTCTTTTGGTGGTATTAAATCACAGCTGGGGTTTTTATTTTTTGAAAGTTTTTAAAAAAAAAAAAAAATCATGTTTAATAGTTTGTTATAAAATTTTGCAAACAGGTAATTTTTCTGCTTCATTGATATGCGCTGATGAGGCGGCACTGGTGGGCACTGATAGGCTGCACTGGTGGGCACTGATAGGCTGCACTGATAGGCACAGATAAGGTGGCACTGATGGGGACAGATAAGTCGGTACTGATGGGCACAGTCAAGATGGCACTGATGGGCCCTGATGGGTGGCACGGAAGGGTGGCATGGATGGGTGGCATGGATGGGTGGCCTGGATGGGTGGCATGGATTGGCACTGATAGATGGCACTGATAGATGGCACTGATGGGCACTGATAGGTGGCACTGATAGATGGCACTGATGGGTACTGATAGGTGGCACTGATAGTTGGCACTGATGGGCACTGGTAGGTGACATTGATGGGCACTGGTAGGTGACACTGATGTGCAGCACTGTTCAGACACTTATTGTGGGCACTGACAGGTGGCACTGTGGGCACTGACAGATGGCACTGTGGGCACTGACAGGTGGAGCTGGTGGGCACTGACAGGTGGTGCTGGTGGGCACTGGTAGGCGGCACTTGTACGGGGCACAGGTGGGCACGAAGAGCCGGGGCACATCACAGTGATTGGGACTAATGTCCCTCTCACTGCCGCCGGTGATCAGCTTTTTTTTTTCTCCTTGCGCTGTCAGCGCGAGGAGGAAAAATAGCCAATTACCGGATGTGTTTTCATTTACATGATCAGCTATCATTGGCTAACAGCTGATCACTTGGTAAGGGGTCGGGATCGACCCCTTACTCGGATCTGTGATCCAGCGAGTCTCACAGACTCGCTGATCACAGAGCGCGCCGCGCGCACCCTTTAGGGGGCGCGCAGGCCGCTCCTGCATGGGACGACGTCAATGGACGTCGTCCTGGCAATGTAGATCCGCGCTGTAGCTGTCATTCGGCTATAGCGCGGATCTCTAGAGGTTAAATCGATTATTCGACTCATTTCAATTAATTATAACGCACATACAGATCCAACTACTTTTAGCTGATCTCCTTGCATTGCAACTCTGCATTAGTCAGTGGTACATCCGAACTTCAGAACATCAGAACTTCCTCAGAACTTCCTCAGTGGGGCGGGGCTACGGCGTCACCCTACAGTCTATTTAAATAGCACCATTGTTATGGCAACGGCCGAAGCCGGACATAGTGGAACATGGCTAGGACGTCACACGTCAATCAAAAGCAAGCCCCGCCGCCATGGCAACAGCAGAAGCCGATCCACACGGCAAAAATATCACAGCTTATTAGCCTCTAAGGACAACAATGTTAAAAACGGAGGTTATCAAATTTGCCTACACTTAGCTCACTGAATGATTCCAGTTAACCACATCCATATTTACCATCACTGGTTGTCTGGTGAAGTCACGGACATCGACTTCACCGGACTCCTCCCCCCTTCCCTTCGTTAGCAGATGGAGGCACTTGGGGAAGGGACGTGACGTCACCAGATCTCCGATGGAACTCCCTATAGACCCGGAAGCCGGCGGAGAGGTGAGTACCGATCAAAAGAATTTTCCGCAGCCCTACTAAAACGATACCTTTTATCCCCAGCACTGCTCCCTAGTAGTGTCCTGACTATGCTGACAGCTTTAACGTTACCTGTCCTTGATTTAGGGGGTACCTCATGTTAAGATCAATGACACGTATTGCAGAGTGGGTTAACTGCGGGCTCCATCAAAATTTTGCTATGGGGCCCCATAATTCATAGTTACACCCCTGCAAAGTTAGAATTTTTGTCGATGAAATATTCTTGTCTAAAGACAAAAATCTACCACCCGGAAGGCAGGAGCTCGTATCCTCACCCACTGCAGTTATGAATTCTGTTTCATAGGGTGTGAAGCACCTCCCAACCAGAACGGAAACAGCCCCAGGTATGTTTATGAATCTTCATCAGGTATTAATAGAATAAAACATTATTGGCATAAATAATAATAATGGTTGGATAAAATAATAATATTAGAATAGTATTAATAGAACAAACACATTAATATTTACTGTACAGTGTAAAATATGATTATGGAATAAAACTATTAATATTCTTTAAGGGTCAGTTCACACCATAGAAACGCAGTCCAGATGCGTTCCGGATGCTTTTCTGCATTCGTGTTTTTGGTGCATTTTTGATGCTTTCCAATGCATTTTTCCCCCTCTTATTTCCTCACCTTAAGGCCCCTTTCACACTGGGGCGGTGAGCGCGGTGACGGTAAAGCAGCTCTATATTTAGCGCTGCTTTACCGTCGTTTTCACCGCGGTTTTTCGGCCGCTCGCGGTGCGGTTTTACCCCCCGCGAGCGGCCGAAAAAGGGTTAAACACCCCCCGCAGAGCGCCGCCGTAGCCGCGGTATTGCCGCGGTAACCGCGGTATTGCCGCGGTTTTACCGCGGTCTCCCATTGTAATCAATGGGAAGGAGCGGTATAGGAGCGGTGAACACACCGCTCCTATCCCGCTCCAAAGATGCTGCTAGCAGGACTTTTTTTGTCATCCTGCTAGCGCACCGCTCCAGTGTGAAAGCCCGCCGGCTTTCACACTGGAGTTAAAGGGGCCGGATTTTTTCATGCCGTGAACAGGCGCTATTTTTAGCGCCGCACCGCATGAAAAACGCCCCGGTGTGAAAGGGGCCTAAGTAAGGACATGTGGATTCCAGTGCATTTTTGGTGCAGTTAGGTGCGTCCCAGTGCGTTTTTGGTGCAGTTAGGTGCGTCCCAGTGCGTTTTTGGTGCGTTTTACCACGGTCTAGTACAGTTCAGTGCAAAAAAAATGCAGCATGTTCTGCTTTTTTTTCTGGAACTGGAACGATGTGTGATGTGTGAACAATGCCATTGAAAACCATATAACCTCCTATCCATGCGTTTAAAAAAAAAAAAAAATGCACTCGACTGCATGTGGTGTGAACTGGCCCTAAAATGTATTTACATTCATCCTCAACATAAAGAACAAATGTAAAAATTATTGTATTGCATGATACTGTATAGCACTCATACATGTAATGATGACATTCAGTATTTGAATTCCTTGTTTTTCTCTTTTTTTTTTTAAATCTATCATGCATTTCTTTATATTTTTCTCTGTATTTACATATAAAACCAGGGAACCAGGATACAGAGAACATTTTCTATTTTGCAATGAATCCTTAAAAATCCTTATATACAATTTTAGAATAAGGGAAGGTATATTTGGTAGAACTGCCCTCTAGTGGTTAGATCTTCCAGTAAAATATTAACAGATATCTATTCCCAAAAACAAAAATGAAATCTCTCCCCATCCCCCATATGAAAAAACAGAAAACAAAGGCAGACATGTTTGAAGTCTAGTCTGTGTGACAACTAAGGCTCCCTCCATAGATACATCGTAGAATTGAGTGTAGCAAAGCATTCGCTGGTTGGACGAGGTGGAGAGGAGAAGCAATAACAAGCTTTAAATGAGCATTAATGTAGTATTAAAGCTGAACTCCATGGATGTTATATTTTGTAATATGTGATCTTCCACATGCCACTCCGAGTGGCTGCCCCTCTGCATAGTAACTACAGGGGGTCACTCGCGCGGTAGGACCATTCAGAGAATGTGAGCGTTCATTTTTCTCTTATCGAACGATTTAGAGAACATGATATCATTCCTCCTATCCACCTCTTCCAGTCAGAGAACACTAAATCTAGTTCAAGGGAAGAGAGATATTTTGGCATTTTCTGTAAATGTAAAAAAAAAATTTTTTTTTTGTTAGAAAACCGCAAAACATTATATATATATTTTTAAAGTGGTGTTCCCATTATAAAAAAAAAAAATTATAAGTCAGCAGCTACAAATACTGCAGCTGCTTTTTAATAATCGGACACTTACCTGTCCCGGGGTCCAGCGATGCGGGGGATTGAAGCCCCGCTCGTCTCACCCTCCGTTCGGCGGCACCGGCATTTTTTCTATGGGCGCCCGGCTGTGGCCTCACAGCTGGGCACCCACTGCGCAAGGCGCGAGCGGCGCCCCACGCCATAATTGGCCACGCAATCATCTGGGACCTGTCACATGTCCCAGATGATTGACAAGAGGGACATTCATGAATTTTTTTTTTTTTTTGGGTGGAACACCACTTTAAGCAGAGGCCCTAGAGAATAAATTGCATTTTTTTTGTCACACAGTATTTGCGCAGCGTCTGTTCAAATGTCGTTTTTGGGGAAAAGATACACTTTTTAAAATTTTAATGCAAAAAAAACCCACAATACATAACACAATTTTTTTGTAAAATATAAAAGATGATGTCCAACTCCAACCAAAATGTTTTATTTAGTTTTTGATAAAGTGGGAAGGGTTAAAACAGCTGTCAAGTTTGTAATAGTGTCCCCATTTGGGAGCTTTCCCTTCACTTCCTTTGAGAACAGGAAATATTAGATAACCCCTCCAATGGGCTGGAGGGCTGGAGCTGGAATTTATTAGATCTTCTGACAATGTTTTTATTGCTGTCTTTGCTTCCCTGTCAACCACACCCACCATTTCCTATCTTGGGATCACAAAGACAAGAAGGGTGGGAATGCCCCCCTAATGGAGTCACACATTGCTATTTGGAAGCAGAAGAGGTACCGGTGTCTTGCCGAGTTGGTTCCCCTGGCGGCTTGGTTCCTCTCTGTACTGCGCATGCACAGTACGAATGGCTAGGCATTTTCCGGAAATTGCCGAACCGAAACAGATGCGAGTGAAGTGTACACCGCACAGCTGATTTTGTTTGTTAAAAAAAAAAAGTTTAAAAAAATTCACTCCTAATTGAAAGGGAAAACCCCACAGATAGCGCTCTAAAAACACGTTTTCTATTACTCTCCTCTATATCCAGAGCTAAACGATTTATTTTTATTTTGCCTTTCCCTTGCTTACAGTAATAGACCCGCCCCTTAAACTTAGACTCCCCTTGCAGAGTAGCGCCAGCATCGGTAGCGTGCGGCATCGTCTTGTACACCGACTGCGCGTGCGCGGTGTACACTTCACTCCAAGCTGTTTAGCTTTGGCAATGTTCGGAAATTACGCTGCGCATGCGCAGTACAGATCTGCACTCATCCGCCGAGGGGAACCATCTCGGCAGAACACCGGCATTGGGTGCCATGCTGTGGGGGGGGCACAACTAGGGTGACTGTCACAGTGCCATAATCTCTGTACTGACTTGCTATGGGTTTTTACAGCTCAGATTCTGCACTGCATTAATTTATTATTAAATGCTGCTATTGTAGCTTTGATTTAAACTTTACTATTATCTACACACAAAAAATCTAAATAATTTTATTTTTAATAGCATTTTAGCTAGAGGTTCACCGAATGGAAGTTTTTGGGACAAAACCGAAAATTCAGGATGTACTTGGCCGAAAACAGAAAACGAAAATGACAGTTTTTAAAAATATATATATATTTTTTTTTATACATACTTGTATTATATTTGACTTTTTAATAAATATAATAAATAAATATAATAAATTTAAATTATATTAGGGGAGGAAAAGCTCAAGAAAAATGCATCCCTTAAAATTCTATGTATGTCTTCACAAAAATCTAGCTTGCTGCATTTTTAGTCAGCTAAAAAAAACTGCACCTAAAATGCACACGTTTAAATGCATTGAAAACACAGCAAGAACGCATCAAAAACACACCCGTGTTACGTTTTTAAGTCACATAAGCTATGAAAAACACACCATAAGCACAGTAAAATTGTAGCAGAATCGCGGTTTCGGCGCCATTATCGGCACCTTTTTCTCTATCGGCAAAATGCCGAAAACACAATTTTCAACGAAATTTCGGTGCATCTCTAATTTTAGCCTCTTGTTTAACCCTAATTATTTTTTATTATTCCTTCCTTTTATTATTCCTTCTTACCCTTCTTCCAGTAGCAATTTTTTTTTTTTTTTTTTTTTTTACAGTTTTATTGGTTTATAAGCAAACCTTATAAATGTGTGTTTACTTTAGCACCAAAAAATAGCTTAGTACCAGAAACATGATTTGAGTGCCTTCAGAGGCCACACGCACACTGTATTCTCTCTGATGCCTTTTGTCCTATAGCAGTTTAGCAGCAGAAAAAATTGCGGTAAAGAGCCGTGTTTTGCATTACGTTCATGCTCATTTATGTGCGTTGAAGCGTCTGGTGTTAATGCATTTTATTGGTCAGAATGTTCATTTATTCTGCCTATTAGAATGTATTAACGCACAAACGTGCATAAATGCGTCTAGCATTAACGCGTGTTTATGCACGTTTAGGCACATTTGAGCATTTTATATGAATTCCTGAATTAGACTTTGGTGGGGCTATTTTTTTTTACTCTAAACACCTGTAAACGCCTATGGACACATAGGATAATGAGCTCATAAAAGGAACAAATTGCAAAATAAAACTTGTAGTTAGCCCTAATTATTTTATTAGCCCTTCTAGTTCCTTTCTTTATTTTATTTTTATTTTTATTTATTTTTTACTGTTTGTTTATAAAGGTTTAAAAGATTTACAATTTGTGTTAGTTTTTGCATAATTAAAGAGCTAGGAAAGAGCAAGATGGATGCATTTTGTCCAAACACTGTGGTCACATACAAAAATACAAACCTAACATAAAATGTAACTCCCACTTTAGTAAAAAAAAAAAAAGAGTAAAGAAAAACAATAAAAATAATTGTTATAACACCGGCCTTTGAAGGATCAAGGTTTTTTTTTTTTTTCCAAGGCTAGCGGCTACACAGATTTAAATATCTTTTATCTTTACATTCTTTCTCCTCTTTGCACTAGAGAATTTTAGAACTCGTAATAATATATTTTGTCTGGAGTTAGGATTTCTCAGGCTATTTCCTCAGATCTTCCTTATTTTACAACATTGTCAACATTGCGTTACTATTGTATGCCTAACACAGAAATGTTTTTACTTTCTAGGTTTATGAGTCTGCCATGATTTGCACAAGATGTGACTTGTAAAGCAGAGTTACATTCTATGGAGGAAGGGACCGTCCTGTACTGCAGGCTTATTTTTTTATTATGAAACAGGATACCAAATACAGGTAACAGAAGGTGGAGCCACGCATAATAAGATGACACGTCACGTCTGGTATAAAAGCTGTGTGATTCAGTCATTGTGGAGCAAACACTGGAAAACTCGTTTGGAGCTACTTGAACACCATAGTACGGAACTCACCAACCAGGTCTGTCCCTTCCTTGGCTCATAATCTTTATTTTTTTTTTTTTTTTTATTATTACTATTGTAGTCTAGTATACTGTTTTTAGAATGGACCTCTTTGTAGTTTGAGTTGTTTATGTTGGAGTGTCCTATATTGCTGGTCGTTGTTTTGCTCTATTGTATCTATTGTATTGGAAGATTACATGTTTACTTGTAGTTTTGAACTGAGGACGCTACTTAGGTGAGTAGCGAGACCTCTTCAACATTACAGAACAAGTCAAGATAAATACGAACAACTACTACTTGACCTGATAAATCAGGAACCTTCATAGATTTTTTTTTTATTCAATAGACTTTTATTGGTTTTTCAAAAGCCATTTTCATTTTCAGAAATGATAAACACGTACAAAATATGGTAGTTGGTCATAATAAAGAAAAAAAAAGAAAAAAATAAGTAAAAAAGTAAAGTAAAGTAAAGTAAAGTTACAGTAAAAAAAAAATAAGTTGTCAACAGGAAGATACTTGAAAAAGCACAGATTTATTTTTTAAATAAAAAAATATATTTATTTAAATTTAATTCACTTTTATTTGTATTTATTTGTTTTAATTTCCAGGGACACCTTGAAACAGTCCCAACAAATACTTAATAACTAAATGATAAATTAGCAGTTTCTATTTTTACAACCACCCTTATTTGAATAGTACTAAGGTGGTGTGTATACAGCCAGACTTTTTTAAAAATAGATTAATAGATTAAAAACTACATCTGTCAAGCTCCTGCTGCTGTCTGTGTCCCCCCTGAGGTAGATTGACACCTCATTTGTAATGTTTGTGACATTAACAATAATTTTGTGCATGTAATGAGAAGCTGAATACTTTATTTCAATGACAGTGTAGGATGTGTGATGGATATCAATGCAGCCGGTGACGTGTAGACACGGAGCTGACTATGATGAAAATTTGCCTGTTCAGCATTTTTAAATGACGTGTGCAGATTTGTATAAGAAGGAGCTATTAGAAACCTTTATTATCAGTTCGGGGTCTTGTTTTACCCTAAAGATCAGAGACATAAAGGGAGATTTACTAAAACTGAATCAGAATCTGGTGCAGCTGTGCATGGTAGCCAATCAGCTTCTAATTTCAGCTTGTTCAGTTAAGTTTTGACAATAAAACCTGGAAGCTGATTGGTTTCTATACAGAGCGTCTCCAGATTTTGCACAATAGAGTTTTAGTAAATAATCCCCATAGTTAAGGTAAATTTATAATTATTTTTGGCTGTTTGGTGTGAAGGCTGGTTATGACACCACGTGAGTGGTGTGACCAGGTCAACAAGTGCATTCAATTTTGCAACAGTTAAGTGGAAACTATGCGGCTGACTTACTAAGAAGTAGAATACATTCATTTTGCAAAGTGAATGTTCAAATAGCTTAGTGAATATGGTGAAGCTCCATTCATAGGAGTTGGTTTACTAAAGGCAAATAGGCTACTTACGTTTCAAAGGAATTTTCCCTTAGTTTAGTGAATGAGGTGACCATCTGCTGACTTCCAACATTATTATTATTATTATACAGGATTTGGTCTGTCAGCGGTTGTTATGGCTATATATAGATTGAGCGGGTCCTCTCGTTGCTACTCTGCCCCACGCTAAGGAAGTCCCGCCTGGACGTAACGCGTACGAGGGTCAGGGAGCACGAGTGACGTCACCCGCGGCCATCTTGGATTTACTATACACACAGCGCCAGCACTCGGGACTGAGTGCTGGAGAATGTGAGTTCAATTTATGTTATTTATTGTGCATATTAAATTACTTTTGAAACATAGAGCACTAGGTTGTCCCCTTCTTTACCTTTATATATTTATGCTTGATACCACTTGGACCTGGTTGTTTCCTTTGACGTTTGAGATGAGATCCTGACGGTGGAGACCAGAGTTTGAAGTAGCTACATATTGCTTTGTGACCTATTGTAGGTCGAAGCAGGGAGGTGAGAGGCCATCCTTACTTTCGGTGAAGGGACCACCACCACAGTGACTTGTTACTGGATTTTGTCACCATTTCCACTTGAAGCTGCTGTAGTTTTGCACATGCACTTTATACTGGAACTTTCATTGACTTTATTCTGGGACTATTTAAAATCACATTGATTTATTCATTTTACCATTTATTATTTTTTGCGCTGCACTATCTTATTATATTGTACTTATGAGGCATTTCTTGAATTAACCTTGAGTTGCAGCAGGCATCTTTTTTAGTTTTATTTATTTATTTCTGACAGCGCTGAGTACTCTCCCTATATTTAGGATTTATATACCGCCAACAGTTTACGCGGCCTCGATCATCCAACCAAAAAGAAATTTTTTTTTTCCTTGCACACGATATGGTATTCTATGAACGTTCATTACGTTCACTAAACTAAGGTAAAATTCCCTTGCAAAGTGAACAGCCTGTTTTCTTTTAGTAAATCACATATTTTGCAAGCAGAAGTCTTGTTCTCTTTATTTTCTGTTGCACATGATTGTGAATTCAAAGAGACGATAGCTTCACCTTATTCAGTAAGTGAAGTGATCTCTCTCCTAAGTCCAAAACAAGCATAACATTTTTCTGGATGAAGGCTTGCGAGAGGGATTTTTACCCATTAAATACATATAAATCCTAACTGAATGACATTTAGTTTGCTAAAGCAGTGTATTATAAAGTTACCCTTAAAAACAAAATATTTTTCAACCTATTTTCATCCTTTGTTGCAGCTCAATGCTGTTAATCTTCTGCAGCCTTTTTGCAGCCTCTTCCTATCTACATGCACTACAGTGATGGCTGAAGAGCATTTCTCAGGATGGGTTTCCTGATGGTTACAACAGTGGACCTTCAGGGCAGTGTTGCCAACCGCCCGTAGATTTACGGGCTGCCCGTAAATTTGAGCCCATTTTCGGGGTGTCCGTAAATGTCCGTTACGGGCAACGGTGCCCGTAAAAAAGATGGCCGCGAGCCGACCATTCAACTCGTTCTTGGCACGGGGGGGCGCCAATACAGTCAGGGCCGTCTTTAAGGCAGGTCAAAAGGGGCATCTGCCCTGGGCCCTGTCGTTGTGGGGCCCAAAGCATCTGCCTCATACTTGCCAACTATCCCAGTTTAAATTCCCTTGACCCTTGAGGTTTTAGTCCCGTGCTGTGTCCTGATAGCTCAGTGTGAAGTTCTCTTACTAATGCTGCCCAGCTCTGCCCTATTGTTGTGTACAGATGACTTACCTGCAGTCTCTGTGTTTACATGTAAATACCGGCATTGATATGTAAATAGTGGCGGACTGGCAGCATTGATATGTAAAATGAGGCGGTATTCATATGTATATTATGCCCCACCTGAGGTCATATTCACCATCACCTATACTGAATGCTGCCCACTGGAGAGATAAAGGAGCATGCTTGAAAGTCCTGCCTACAACTGTGGTCATTGAGCCTAGCATCAGCCTGTTCTGCAAAGGTAAGCAAATGAGTGGGGGGAGGATAGTGAGGGGTGTGCAGAGGTAAGCAGAGAAGGAATTACAGTTTGGGGTGCACAGGTGAGCAAGGAGGGGATGTATTGAGGTAAGGAAGGTGGGTGCAAAGATGAGCAGAGGAGGCAGGTAGAGTTTAAGGGATGGATGGTTGGAGTGGAGAGGGTGGGGGATGTTTGGGGTGCAGAGGTTAGCATGGGTTTTAGGATGCAAAGTGTACTGACAGGGTGAATAAAGATGTAGGTCATGTGTAGGGCAGCCCAATTATTTCAATGGTATTCTCTTTGCGCTACAAATGCAGAAGAAAGCCCAAACCCTTTTTCAAAATCTCACAGTGCCAAGGCACATGTCAGCAGATGTGTGGAGAGGGCATTAACACTTAATGGCACTGCTGTGTATCTGCTAAAGGGCAGCACGTTTCTGTGGTGTCAGGAAAGCGATTTTGCATGTGTTCCCAACACACACAAATGTGAACGCAGGCTAAATGTCTCAGTTACATTGGTGGTCAGTGTAAATCTTCCATTACATTGGTGGTCAGTGTAACTCTTCCATTACATTGGTGCTTGGTGTAGAATCCTTTCATTCACACTAGTGGTCAGTGTAAATCCCTCCTTATATTGGTGGTTACTGTGAATCCTTTTATTACATTAGTGGTCAGTGTAAACCCCTATTACATTGGTGGCCAGTGTTGAAACTCCTCTTTATATTGGTAGTCGGTAAAAAATATAAGCATTGCCATTGATTACACCCTCCCTTCTCCCCAGAACTGCCACTGATCCCGGAGTTCTAGGATCCCTAGGAGTTTCATGTCTATTAAATATATGTGTTGAATACATTCTGACAGTTATTTAGTGGCAGTAACCATATGTCATTATATGTTTATTGCAGCTTTTATTGCTGTCTGTAGTTAAAGAACTCCACCGTGTAATATCTGCATCTGTACGACTAGAACCCTTTTTATTAAAAAAAATAACTGCTAATAAAAGTTCTCTAATAGTTATTTAATTGTAGAAGGATATAAAAAAAGAAAAAGAAAAAAATGTGTAGCTATTCCTCATTATTTATTAGAAACAAATAATACTGTTAAGTCAGACATAGCAGATCAAAATTTTGCTGGTTCAGCAGGAACTGGCCAAGTTTCTATCCATTTATGAGCAGACTGGTTGTACTGAAGTTGATATATCGATCGACTTCAGTACAACCAGCCTGCTGGGTTTCTTTTGTACGATCACTGCTATAGGCTATAGGAGGTTTCCCGCAGTCAGAATACAATAGCGCACTGGGAGGGATTCCCTCATCAACACTGAATGTGTTGATGGAGAAATTGAGCGATTTTTTCTATTTTCAAGGAAAGAAAATGTCATAATATATATATATATATATATATATATATATATATATATATATATATATATATATATATAATGTATATATAATGTATATATAATGTGTGTGTATATATATATATATATATATATATATATATATATATATATTATTATTATTATTATTATTATTTTATCTTTATATAAATACATAGTCCTCAATGTCTCAAAGCCATTTTACAAATTTTTAGATTATTCAAAATTTGATCTTTCCCTTCACTTCCTGTCCTGGAGACACAACAGGAACTGGCAGGAAATCTCTGCAAAGTAAACAGAATTTCTGTTCCGATGGCCACAGGAATAGGTATCCTTACTGGAGGATTTCCTCTCACCTCTTGCTCATATGACAACTGTAAAATTTTGGATTTCCCCAAATTTCACCAGATTTGCTGTATGTGCTTGGGTTGGCGATTCTGCCTCATTTACTGCACTGGTCACACTGTTGTCACCAGGACAGGAAGTAAGGGGAAATTGGCTCAATGGAAAAAAAAAAAAACCTCTCAACTGTTAAAAAAAATAAAAATAGAAAAAAATAATAGTAACTAAATCTAAACAATGGAATACAAGGGAAGGGAACGTGTAGAAATGTTAATTGTGCCTAAACAGTGCCCTGAAAATTATAGCTTTTGTCTCCAATTACTCCTTATAAATAGCACTGCAATTCCGGATATGTGAGTGAGCATAGGCACTCCTGTTCTGCAGCCTAGTAGATGTATATTTGAAATGTAAGATCTAAAGTAGCCCATAGACGAGTCTGTTTTTTTTTTTTTTTGTCCAACTAGTGGGTTTAATGAAAAAAAACTGTCTTGATTTCTCCATCCACACATTCGAGGTGGTTGGGGGAATTTCCTTGCTGAGCTGTTGTATTGACAATCAACACAGAGCTCTGTACAGAGAGAATCTTGGAGATCTATTAGTAAAAACAGCACATTTTACACACATTACACATAGTTAGGCACACATTTAACCCTTTGATCGCCCTAGATGTTAACCCCTTCCCAGCCAGTGTCATTAGTACAGTGACAGTGTATATTATTATCACTGATTACTGTATTAGTGTCACTGGTGATGTCAGTGACACTTAGTAGGTTCCCCCCAAGTGTCAGCTAGTGTCAGATTTCTCATCGCACTATTGCAGTCCCATTATAATTTTCTGATCACTGCCATTAGTAGTATAAAAATAAATAAAATATAAATAAAATAAAAATTCCAGTATATATATATATATATATATATATACCATAGTTTGTGGGTGCTTTAACCTTTAAAGCAAACCAGTAAATATACACGTATTGGTATTTTTTTAATCAAAGACATGTAGCAGAATCTATTTTGGCCTAAATTTATGAAGACATTTGTATTTTTTTATTTTTTTATTGGATTTGTTTTATGGCAGAAAGTAAAAAATATATTTTTTTTTCAAATTTTTTGATCTTTTGCCATTTATATCTTAAAAAAAAAAAAAAAAAACTGCGGCGATCAAATACCACCATACGAAAGCTCTATTTGTGTGGAAAACAATGATATACATTTTGCATGAACATACAATTACCAGTTAAAGTAGCACAGTGCTGAATAGCAAAAAATAAATAAATGGCCTGGTCATAAAGGGGCAAAACCTTCCGGAAGTCAAGTGCTTAAAGTGCACCTACCATGAGAAAGTAAGGACTGAGCATTGTTGGCCTCCTTTTAAAAATACTGGGTGCCTGGACATGTCTGGTACTAGTCCTGTTGGGTCACAGACCTGATACAAGCACGGTGGAAATGAGTTGTACCTTGTACCCTGCAACCTTAGCGAGGCCATCCTAGATTATCTGTACCCAGCAGGTGACTGGAGTCATTTTAAATTTGCTGCATTAGTAACATAGTTTTGTTTTTGTGCCACATATGTGTCACTGACAGCGATGGAAATGTGACCGATCAATGTTGGCAGAGGGAGTGAAGTCACGAGAGACGAGTGGGTGTGGTGGTAATCGTTGTTACATTTAGAAGTGAGATGGTGAAAGCCAAAAAAAGAAGGAGAGGATTATGGGAGTGGAGGAAATTGTGAGTGAGTGGAGAGGTCACAGCAGACGAGGCCACGTGAGGGGCAATTACTGAGGAAATCAATCAGGGTTGGATTTAGTATTAGGCACAGCATGCTTATGCCTATAGGCAGCAGTGGGAAAGGTGGCTTCCCATTGTGTATTTAGTGGGAAAATCATTTCACTACCGTCGTCAGCAGCAGGGCTTTTTTTCAGCGGGAATGCGGGGGGGGGGGGGGGGGGTGCAGTTCCGGCACCTCCAGCACTGAATGTATGTATTGGTTAGGGTTGCTGGGGTGTGCTGAAGTGTCTACTGATACTAACTGCTTGGGGATCTATTAGAGCTGGAGGGGATCTATTTTTGCAGGGCCTGGGGAAAGGGGTCTATTGTTATTGGTGGGGGAACCATTGCTGCCAGGTGTGGGTCTTTGTTGCTGGGAGAGATCTACTGTTGAGGGAGATCTGTTGTTGCTGTCTGCTGGAGGGTCTATTGGTGCTGGCTGTGGGGAGATCTGTGGTTGCTAGGGGGGTCTATTGTTGTGGTCAGTGCATGGGCGTCCGCAGGTAGGGTCAAGGGGGGTCAAGTGCCCCCCCCCCCTGGAATCAGGGATCGGATCTTAAATTCAGCACAGTTGCGTCGCTATCGGGTGCGGGCAGCAGAGAACTCGGCAGTGCTGTGACAGGAGAAAGGCGAGCTGTGGGCTCAGAGGTTTCCCCCGCTCGTCCCCCTTCTCCTGTCAGAGAGAAGAGACGGCGGCTCTCACCAGGTTCCCGACCAGCTTCCTGCCTGCTCCGTTCCTTCCCTATTGGCCATAATTGAGGGCCAATCAAAAGAGACTAGGAGAGGAGAGCATCATGGCACATGTAGTCCCAAAGATTGGCTGCCCCATTTTCCACAGGGAGGAGGCTACAGCTCGATCAAGAGAGAGATTGAGAGACTGCAGCCTGAATAAAATCTGAGGGAGAGAGCGCTACATGACAAAGAATAAGGAGTGTGCTGGGCGGAAGCCAGAGAGAGAGAGCCACGTTGTCCAATGCCACCAAAGAGAGAGCCACGCTGCCCAGCGCCACCATTGAGAGCCACGCTGCCCAACACCACCAGAGAGAGAACGACGAGCCACTACCAGGGTACAGGCATGCTACACTACTGACCAGAGTAGCCCCCGGGGAACCCAGAGTAAGCGATCGTCCAGCCGGAGGGATCACTACTGTAGTTTCGCTGGGTCTGGTAAGAGGCCCCGTTGGCCATTATCCATTACTTATCCTAGGGACTGTACTACGTCTGCAGTCTCTGACTATAATAATGTGATAATGACATTGTCGAAAAGGGGCGGTGCATGGGTGACCCTAAAATGATGCCCCCCCCCCCTGAAAAAAGTTCTGCGGATGCCCATGGGTCGGCGTACTTTGTTGTGGGTGGTCCATTGTTTTTTGGGGGATCTATTGTTGCTGAGGGTCTATTGTTGTTGCTGGCTGCAGGGGATCTATTATACCGCTTTTTTTGTCATCATCAAATTCCATACAAATTACATGACACCAAAAAATGATACTTGGTTCTGTATTCTCTATAAAGGGCAATACTGGGAGGTGGTCAGGGGGTGGAACCAAGGAACAATGCTCGAAGGTGGGTAGGGGGGCAGAGAAAAGGGGTGACTGAGAAAGTGTTCCTGCACCTATCGTTTGAGAAAAAAGCCCTGGTCAGCAGATATAGTTATCTCATGTCGGCCTGTTTATACATTGTTACTAGTGTTGTCCCGATACCGTACCAAGTACTTGCAGAAGTACTCGTGCAAATGCTCCCGATGCCTAGTCTGATACCTGGACACATAGGAACAATCAGTGCGGCGGCAGTGGGAGTTATAATCACTGATCTCCCTGTGTGGCTTTCACTAAACCAGCTGACAGTGGCTTCCCCTCCTCTCCCCTCCGGGGCTTTCAGCTGCTTTATTGAAAGCCACACAGGGAGATCAGTGATTATAACTCCCCCCGCTGCTACACTGATTGTTCCTGTGTGTCTCCTGTATCCTCCCCTGGCTCCCCTCTGTGTCCTCCTCTGTGTCCTCCTCTGTGCTCCTCCGGTACCTCCCCGTCCTAGTCCGGTCCCCCTCTGTGTGCTTCTCTGATCCCCCCCATCCTCCTCTGCTCCCCCTCCGTGTGCTCCTCCAGTCCCCCCCCCCCATCCTCCTCCGCTCCCCCTCTGTGTGCTCCTCCGGTCCCCCCCGTCCTTCTCCCCCCCGTTCCAGATCTTTTAGGGTGGAGAGCAGAGGAAGGAGCCTGTAAATATGTAATTTACCGGCTTCTTCCTTTTACCAATGCCCAGTGTCAGTGATTACTGAGCATTGTAAACTGTGTTTACGATGCTTCAGTTATGAATGGAGAGGAGCCGCTGTCTCCTGTCCATTCATCTTCAGTGCAGCTGAGGCTGCTGAGAAAGGGACTGGGGAATCTGTGTCCTCAGTCCCTTTCCATGTCTCAAAGGTTTGTTTAGACCCCTGACATCTCACCAAAGCCCCCCTAACTCCCAACAGGGTTGAATAAAAATAAAGAAAATTAAATGATAAAAAGAAAACATTGTAATAAATAAATATTCCAAAGTAAAATTGTAAAAATAATAAAATAAAGCAAAAGCAAAAAAAGAAAGCGTTGTAGAAAAATATATATATATCTATATACAGTATATATATATATATATATATATATATATATATATATATATATATATATATATATATATATAAAGTAAAAATGTATTAATAAAAAGAAATTGTAAAAAAAAGAAAAGAAAAAAGCTACTGACACAGTCCACACCTCATCAGTGGCACCCATCAGTGCCCATCAGTGCTGCACATTAGTGCCGCTGTCACATGACATTACAAAAAATAATTAAAACCAATCGGTAATTGGTATCGGTGCTTGTACTCGGTCTTAAAAAAGTGGTATCGGGACAACCATAATTGGTGTCAATACCATACTATATCAAAGTGTATCTAAACCCAAGAAGAAGAATGTAAAATATTGCAGCTTAGATATGGTGGCTGCAACAACACACTTTAGGTGACAACTCACTGTACTGTATCTGTGGTGGCACAGTGTTGTCACTCTAGCACAGGGCTACAGAACACATCCCCACTCCTCATTTCCAGAACATAGGTGGGGGGTGTTCTATACTTCACAGAGGGAGATGGGAACAGTGTAATGCCCCGTACACACGGTCAGCTATTCCAATGGAAAAAGTCAGATCGGATTATGTTGTTGGAAAATCCGATCGTGTGTGGGCTCTAGCGGGCTTTTTCCGTCAGAAAAAATTTGAGAGCTGGATCTAAAATTCTCCGACAACAAAATCCGATCAGACTTTTTCCGATCGTGTGTATAGAATTCCGACGCACAAAGTGCCACGCATGCTCAGAGGAAATTTGGAGACGAAAGCTATTGGCTACTGGCCTCTACGTAGTCCCGTCATACGTGTTGTACGCCACCTCGTTCGGAACGATCGGATTTTCTGACAATTTTGTCCGATCATGTGTGTGCAACACAAGTTTCGGACAAAATCCGTCTGAAAAAATCTGACGGATTTTGTGGTCGTAATGTCCGACCGTGTGTACGGGGCATAAGACTACTTGCACACTACACATTTAACCTGCGTGCAGCCAAGTGTGGAGTCCAGACCCAAGGTCCATGGCAGCCTGAAATATACTGCAGCTGGACAGGGCTAAATGCTGTACCAAGTGGTGCTCACATTTGGAGCTCTATGCATTCAGGGCAGAGACATAACTAGAACCTTCAGGGCCCCGAGGGGAAGAAACCCCGACAGCCAGGGCCCTTTCCATCGGTCCCGAGGGCCCTTTCCCCTGGTCTGGATTTGAGTGCCATAGACTGCAATGTTAAATCACAAAAGTGAAAGACGCAAAGTAATCACAAGCAGGCCAAGGAAATCGCATGCAAGTCACAAGCAAGTTGCATGATTTTGGGGTCGCAGCAGTGTGAACAGTGCCATCTTGGGGCCCCTTGGAATGCCAGGGCCCACTCGCAAGTGCGTCCTTTGTGACCCTGGTAGTTCCACCACTGATTCAGGAATGTATGCCTAAAGTGCAAACTATGTCCCGGAATGCATATAGAACTGAATGCTAGTATTAGTGTAATTCAGCTTAATTTTTGACAAAATGTTGGCAAAATGAAAATGCTCAATCACGCTTATCCCTACTCCCCCCATCTTCATTAACTGAAACTTAGTCGCTCAGCCAATCCTTTGGGTTAAAAAGCAGATCATATCTCTAGCTATGTAGCCCTCTGATGTCTACAAACACATTAAGGCCTAGTTTACACCACCCCCCAACTGCCCTCCTAAGCGCCAGAGGCATCCATATGAGGGTATTCACATGCCATGGCTGCAATGCTTTGCATTATGGTGCAGTAAATGTTATCCCTCTGAAAGGCAGTACCATTCGCCAAACCCGAGCCATTCAAGTGACTGGGGCTGCAGTGTAACTGCCCCACAACTGCATTCAATTGTAGCATGGGGGGTGCAAATTTTTAGGGGTTTAAATTAGGCAGTGTATCAGAACGCCCTCCCACTACCTGTCAAACCACAGATCGTCCCATCAGAGGGCTATTGCTGATGTAAACAAGCTCTACCTGGGAAAAAGGGGATTTTGCAATCGTGACTGTTTCATACCAAAACTCAGATCTCATGTGACCCAAAGTGCTCCGGGTTCTAGGAGGCATTCGGCTGCTACACGTGACTAGTTGTGTTTTTTTGGATCATGCTGTGAGGTAAGTCATGTGTTCACTATTTTCTGTGGCGTGCTTGATCAGTGAGTCACAGAGCGACTCAGAATTCATCCTTCACCTCGCTGCCTCTTCGCTATTGCTCAGCATTTCTTCTGGTGATGTAATCACTCCTCACTGGAATAAAGTAAAAAAAAGTTAATGTACATGTACAATTAAATTATTTTTTTTTTTAAATAATGAAAAAAAAAAAAAAAAAAAAAAAAATGATATACAGTATATACCCTGTAGATACTATATATATATATATATATATATATATATATATATATATATATATATATATAGATAGATATACAGTATCTCACAAAAGTGCGTACACCCCACATTTTTGTAAATATTTTATTATACCTTTTTATGTTAACACTGAAGAAATGACACTTTGCTACAATGTAAAGTAGTGAGTGTACAGCTTGCATAACAGTGTACATTTGCTGTCCCCTCAAAATAACTCAATACACAGCCATTAATGTCTAAACCGCTGGCAACAAAAGTGAGTACATTCCTAAGTGAAAATGTCCAAATTAGGCCCAAAGTGTCAATATTTTGTGTGGCCACCATTATTTTACAGCACTGCCTTAACCTTCTTGGGCATGGAGTTCACCAGAGCAACATCACAGAGCTGGTGGAAGTTAAAGACCTTGCGCTCCTCCACCTTCCGTTTGAGGATGCCCCAAAGATGCTCAATAGGGTTGAGGCCTGGAGACATGCTTGGCCAGTCCATCACCTTTAACCTCAGCTTCTTTAGCAGGGCAGTGGTCGTCTTGGAGGTGTGTTTGGGGTTGTTATCATGTTGGAATACTGCCCTGCGGCCGTCTCCGAAAGGAGGGGATCATGCTCTGCTTCAGGATGTCACAGTACATGTTGGCATTCATGGTTCCCTCGATGAAGTGTAGCTCCCCAGTGCCGGCAGCACTCATGCAGCCCCAGACCATGGCACTCCCACCACCATGCTTGACTGTAGGCAAGACACACTTGTCTTTGTACTCCTCACCTGGTTGCCACCACACACGCTTCACACCATCTGAACCAAATAAGTTTATCTTGGTCTCATCAGACCACAGGACATGGTTCCAGTAATCCATGTCCTTAATCTGCTTCTCTTCAGCAAACTGTTTGCAGGCTTTCTTTTGCACCTTCTTTAGAAGAGGCTTCCTTCTGGGACGACAGCCATGCAGACCAGTCTGCTGCAGTGTGTGGCGTATGGTCTGAGCACTGACAGGCTGACCCCCCCCCCCACCCCTTCAACCTCTGCAGCAATGCTGGCAGCACTATTATAAAAGACAACCTCTGGATATAACTGCACTCAACTTTATTGGTCGACCAAGGTGAGGCCTGTTCTGAGTGGAACCTGTCCTGTTAAACTGCTGTAAGGTCTTGGCCACCGTGCTGCAGACCAGTTTCAGGAACTTGGCAATCTTCTTATAGCCTAGGCCATCTTTATGTAGAGCAACAATTATTTTTTTCAAATCCTCAGAGAATTCTTTGCCATGAGGCGCCATGTTGAACTTCCAGTGACCAATATGAGAGAGTGAGAGCGATAACACCAAATTTAACAAACCTGCTCCCCATTCAAACTTGAGACCTTGTAACACTAACAAGTCACATGACACCGGGGAGTGGAAATGGCTAATTGGACACAATTTGGACATTTTCACTTAGGGGTGTACTCACTTTGGTTGCCAGCGGTTTAGACAATAATGGCTGTGTGTTGAGTTATTTGGAGGGGACAGCAAATTTACAAGCTGTACACTCACTACTTTACATTGTAGCAACGTGTAATTTCTTCAGTGTTGTCACATGAAAAGATATAATAAAATATTTACAAAAATGTGAGGGGTGTACTCACTTTTGTGAGATACTGTTTATAAATATCTCTCTCTCTCTTTCTCTCTCTTTATATATATATATATATATATATATATATATATATATATATATATATATATATATATATATATATATATATATATAATTCCATAGGATTATAACCTCATAACATTTCATAACATTCTGTGTACAAACATGCTTTGTTTGATTGTATGTCAAAATCCTCTACCTTCGTGCAATTCCTCTTAATTCTAGTGTATTGTCCTCTCGGGATGTTGGTGATCCAGAGCTTATGGTGACAGCTAGTGGTGGGAATGTATGAATTTCTATCTGTATCTTTAAAAAATGTTTTTGTTGTTAAGCCACATGGTGTATTACTAATTTCCAAATCTAAATAATGCACCATGTTTACTGGTTTCTCAGGTTTACCTGATATTTTGATTGTTAGTATCAATTGCATAACCAATTCCAGTTCGTTCATACTACGATTCCAGATCAATATCAAATCGTCTATAAATCGTTTGTATAGACTGATTCTGGGATCTGGGTTTTCTAATAAACCCTTCTCCTCCCATTTTGCCATGTATAAATTGGCGATGCTTGGTGCAAATTTTGCACCCATTGCGACGCCTCTAACCTGCAAATAATAAGTATTATTAGTACTAATCTAGCTGAAAGTGACTCAATCCCACTGATTATAAGGGGATTGACTCTATATTTATGAATTTTCTTTATAAATGGATTTCTTTTTTCTTTTGTTTTTGGTGTGCAGCAGAAAATCTCTAAAAAAATTAATAAAACCCCTCTTATGTCCCGTACACACTGTCGGAAATTCCGACAGAAAATGTCCGATCGGACCATGTTGTCAGAAAATCCGACCATGTGTCGGCTCCATCAGACTTTTTCCATCGGAATCCTGCTCTCAAATTTTCAGACTTTTTCCGATCATGTGTAGAGAATTCCGATGGACAAAGTGCCACGCATGCTCAGATCAAATTACGAGACCAAACCTATTGGCTAATAGCCTCTACGTAGTTCCGTCGTACGCAACGAACGTCACCACGTTCAGAATGATCGGATTTTCCGACAACTTTGTCCGACCGTGTGTATGCAACACCAGTGTCGGACAAAATTCGTCGGAAAAAGTCTGACGGATTTTGTGGTTGGAATTTCCGACCGTGTGTACGGGGCATTAGGCAGCTGTCACCAGAACAGGTATTTACACATTGGAAGATTTCACTCCATTGCTTGTTCTGGTGACAACCATAACATTTTACATTTCTTCTAACTTTCTTTGAGGTCACCAGGACAAATAGTGGGCCGAATATCCCCAGTGGGGACACAGACAATAAAACCTGAAAGAGAATCTGTTCCACACTGTCCAAAACGTAAAAAATTTTTTTCTATACACACACTTTCAATTATATTAAATAGTTATTATAAATAAATGAACAATCTTTGATATATTTAGCAACTATGGACTGCACAAGAAGTGAAGAAATGTATCAAATGAACACCCATATAGTAGTAAAACTTAACAGGAGCTCTAATCCCCAAATTCAAAATAATACATGGTGATCATGCAATGTAGGTCCTTTTTTAGGCACTTCCTGTTGTGGAGTGACAACTTTCTCCCAAGTGTACTGTTGCATTGTCAGCTTGTCACCTGTGCCACTGGTGGCTAGATATGTACATTCGTTTTCATCCGAATGCATTTTCGTTCAAATTTTGGGGATTTTCATGTTTGTTTGGACAAACGATAACGAATGTGCAGAATCCAAAATCGGAAAGATCCGAAATAAAAAAATGCTTTATTTTCTTATCATTGCCACAACAGTTAAATATAGATAGCAGATTCGACATGATGGTAACAATAGCGATCTGTGTCTATAAAACCTGCGGTTGAATGTGCCTAACCTAACTCTATTAGTCCAAGATTATTCAACATAGAGAGAAAAGATTCAAGATTATAGAGACATGAATTTTTGACGAAGTAGCTAAAAACATACAATCACCGCGAGCGGACATTTATGGTCAAATGCTCCGCCCATAGGCTATAGTAGAATACTAATGTTGATTACTAGTGATAATGATAATGACTAGTAATAATAATTAATAAATATAATTATTACTAGTGTCATAAAACATTAGAATTCTACTATAGCTTGTGGGTGGAGCATTCGACCGGAAATGTACGACCGCGGTGTCGTACAGTTTAGCTGCTTCTTCGAATCTTCTTAGAACATTCGACAGACACCATAAGCCTTCAATTGACAGATTCAACCTTAATTAATTTGGATTTTTGGACGAATACATTTTTTAACAAAACTAAATAAAAATGAATTTCGGGAGTAACTAAATAAATGTATTTTTCGGACTAAACCGAAATTCCGAAACTAAATATTTCAGTGTGCAAATATTATTAATTTGGATTTTTGGACGAATACATTTTTTAACAAAACTAAATAAATAAAAATGAATTTCGGGAGTAACTAAATAAAAAAAAATTTCAGACGAAACCGAAATTTTCGAAACTAAATATTTCAGTGTGCACATGTCTATAAGTGGCCTTTAAAATACATTTTAAGAATTTACTTAAAAATGGCTATAAATAGGACTAGAAATAAATAATTTATATATTATAGTATATATATATATATATATATATATATATATATATATATATATATATATATATATATATATATATATATATAAAACCCATAGCAACCACTCACTCAAGTTGAATTCTGATTGGTAGCTATAAGTTCCTAGACATTACAGATTGTCATCGGTCTTTGCTCTGATGTAAAATAAGATCAAATATGCAGATGTGCAAGACATGCATTGACTATACAGATCTATGCTGTTCAAGGTTGCTAATTAAATAATAAAAGACAAATTAGTGATGAGCTGACGCCAGTGACGGGGAATGATAAACACTTCATAACAGATCCTTAACAAGGTCTGCTGATCACAATACTGTCACACAAAGGGATTAACTACTGACACAGTTAGATTACATTGTTTTATTTTTATTTTTTTATTCTACTTGTCATCATGCTGTAACAGCATATGTAGAATTCTGAGTCTTAATCAAAGCAAATGTAAAATTATCCAGTAATAAATAAAGGAAAATATGTGTTTTCCAGCATTATGAAGTTGTAGACCTTTGGTGTGATCACAATACTCCTTTATTTAGCGCAAGATTGTAAAAAAGCAAGTGTCCTTCCTTACTTACATGTTTCAGCCCTGTATGGACCTTAATCATAGCCATGGCAGTTCTTTTTTAGATATGAAATGAGGAATGCACTTATAATTGTACACCCGAAAAAGAAAACCGTCATATTTTGAAGCTTACCAGTCCTTAGATGTAATGGGTGCATTCTATTATTTTAAGGCTTTTTTTATTTAATTTTCACCTAGTGATCCTGGGTGGCAACACTTAGTCACTGTGCTGTATCAATGGAGAAACAGTGTTGTCACCTTAGGTCAGGACTACAAAACACCTCCCCCTCTCTTATTCTCCATAACATAAGGTGAAGAGAATTGTTCTGTACAAAGATAGTTGTGAATAATGTAAATTATTAGAGTGCAGCAGAGACTCCAAAGACATGCTGGTAGGTTAATTAGATCCTGTCGAAAAAAATTGGCCAAATATGTGTATATTGTATGTGTATGTGTTTGTAAGTGCGTCGGGACTCCATGGCGTAAAAGGACCGCTGTATACCGCAGACGGACCTGTGGCAAAAAGTACCCTGAGGCGATTCAGTTCGCATAGGTAGCGCTATACAAGTCACTCATTCATTCATTCATTCAGGACAGGGTGTTATAATTTCAATGGATTTCTGGCAGGATCAGCAAGTACTGTATTTTTTTCAGAAATCGAACAGATGTTACAAAACTCTTTCAATAGTATTTTTAACAGAACAAAAGGGGGCAAATTATAGAAATTACAAATGCTTTACTTCATGTATTGTATATTAAAACTTCTTAATAACTCTATTTACAGGCCAGCCTGAACATCAACCTGCATGGTCCTGTGTTGACAACCTGTCACTTTGCTGCTTGGTGAACCTGCTTGAACACTTTTTTGACTGGAGCTTGGTGCTGACCTGAGTGATCTGATTGGTGGCCTGAATCAAATCGCCTGTCCCAAGGCCTCACTCTAGCCATCATGCCTCGCCTCTCCTTCACCTCTGGTGGGAAAAAGTCAAAACAAATATTGCGTACAGGGACACTTAGGAAGCCTCGGAAGCTTCTGAGCCAGGACTACCAGACCTTGTTGGAGAAAAGTCTGAAAAATAAGCAGCTGTTCGTTGATGACGCCTTTCCTGCTGAACTGAGTTCCATCGGCAGCGGGGACCTCTTACGAAAACTACCGCCATGTGTGGAGTGGAAAAGACCCCAGGTAATTGCACGGTGGGATTTTAGATCCATAGCAAGGATATAAGATAGTAAGGACAACTTCTATGGAGCCCAGGAGTACAGGGGACCCTTCGCCAACTGTCCAAATGTGGATGTATCTAGTCTATCGCATCATTAGGAAAATAATTTATTGTTTACCCTAGAGCAACTTTACTCAACTTTTTCAACACAGAAAAACCTTTGGCATAAATTTCTGGTCGCAGGGAACCCGTTATAAAAATGACTATATCTACAACTCAGGATACATTAGTGTGATGATCAGTGGAAAGAATGTGGACACATGTGGACATTGGGAGAATTTTTTCCTTACAGATAGCTAAAAAGTTCAATGGTGTCAGTGGGATCTTATGTAAGGGGCTGAAATTTCTCATTGCTCAAGAAACACATAGCAACCTCTGGATGAACCCTGGTTGAGAAACCTTACCCTAGAGGAACCCCTAAAAAATGTTCAGGTCTTGGGGAACTTATATATAATGGTGGTCAATAGGAAGAATGCCTCCTTTACAGTGGTGATCTGAATGCCACCCTTATACTTGTAGATAGGCAAAAAAGATAATACTGTATGCGTCATTCTGGCTCTGCCAAGTGGTGTTGACCCCCCAGAACTATGCAGGAACCATCAAATGGAAGGAAAGTCAGCTGCAGCTCATGGAACCCCTATCAACCTCTGGAGGAAGCCTAGTTGAGAAATCCTGCCCTAGAGAAGCCCCTAAAAAAAATTCAGGTCTTGGGGAACCCATACAATGGTGGTCAGTAGGAAGAATGCCCATCTCCCTACAGTGGTGGTCTGAATGCCACCCTTAGAGACAGCCAAAAAGATAATTGTTGTCATGCTGCTGGCTCTGCCAAGTGGTGTTGACCCCAGATCTACGCAGGCACCATCAAATGGGAGGTCAGTCAGCCGCAGCTCATGAAACTCCTGGCAACCTCTGGAGGAACCCTAGAGTTCCATGAAACCCTGGTTGAGAAACCCTGCCTTAGCGAAACCCCTAAAAAAAAATCAGGTTTTGGGGAAACCTTACAATGGTGGTCAGTAGGAATAATGCCCCCCCCCCCCTACAGTGGTGGTCTGAATACAACCCTTATAGACAGCCAAAAAGATAATTGGTATCATGCTGCTGGCTTTACCAAGTGGTGTTGACCCCAGAACTATACAGGCATCATCACATGGGAGATTAGTCAGCCACAACTCATGGAACGCCTAGCAACCTTTGGAGGAACCCTGGTTGAGAATGTAACTAAGAGTCATACCACTGCTAAAAGGATCAGATACAGCTTTATTCCAATAAAAGTCAGGGGGACAATCCAAAAAAGTAGAGCTAGAAAAAAACATAAGGACATCTCCATATCAATTTGATATCAGTACAATATCCCCTCCTCTGGGTCATTTTTAAAATCAAATAGCCAATAGTGTTGGAAGTACTAATTAAATGAACTGAAACAGTATGGTTCAATATTCATATTCACATATTTGTCTGAAGTTTATATATATTAACTTTGATACTTCCAATAACCATTGTGACCATGGCTGAAATCCAAAATGTAGTGTTGTCATCAGAACAAGAATAGAGGGAACACTTCTTCTGGTAATGGATATCCAAGATGGGGTTGATCTCACTTTGAAGATATTTCCTCTTACTTCTTACCTCCTGTTGGGTCTAAAAGACATGATGTAGAGGCGAATCTCTCAAATTGGACTGTGCAAATTTCTAGGAAAAGTGAGTCAATGGTGGAATCTGGAAACCCAGCCCATCGTTGCCATGGCTTGCAAACAAATTAACCACTTGCCAACAGCCTTTTAGCCAGTATGTAACCTTGGGAGCAAGGTTAAACTTCCCCATCGTTTGATTGCTGTGATTGGCTATTATTATGATCACATAATTGGGAGCCCATCCCCAGCTCCCAATTATAAAAAGTGGATTGAAGCTGTTGGTGACTACTCAGTCTCTGTACTGGGAGCACCCCGTATAGATCAATGGATGCATATATGCGACCACCTGGCATTAAAGCCCACCTCCGTGGAGCAACATATATGTGTGAGTCTAGCATCAAGAGGTTACATTGGTGGAGATAATTTGGCCAGTTTTAGAAGCGAATACCTTCCTGTTAATTTTTAATGAAAAATTCATTTTAATAGCGTTAAGTATTACCTAGGTCAGGGATATGCAATTAGTGGACCTCCAGCTGTTGCAAAACTACAAGTCCCATCATGCCTCTGCCTCTGGGTGTCATGCTTGTGGCTGTCAGAGTCTTGCTATGCCTCATGGGATTTGTAGTTCTGCAACAGCTGGAGGTCCGCTAATTGCATATCTCTGACCTAGGTTGATGTAAAGCTATAGCTAATATATATGTTACAATTTTTAAAGGAAAGTAGCTTTTCCCATACTCAAATGTTTAACTTTAAAGCTATGTTAACAGCAATAATAATTACAAGGATGCATTTAACGCTCCTGGAGAAAATGCTGCTCTGGGTTCCAATCAGTACTGCTTACATAAGCAAAGGCCTAAGCCTTTGGCTATATGGTCTTGGCTCTAGGGGAAAATTAGAATAGTTGCTAGTTCCTTTTAGCAGAGATAACATGAATATCTTTGTGTCCAAAAGCAGGTAATCAAGGCAAACAATGAAATTCTGTTTTTCATTTTCACATATTCCAGAGTATATAAGGGTGGAGTTGCGTGCAGAGGCACAACAGCAAAACAACACATAGATGATCGGCTATTAGTGGACAGGAAAGGGTTACCTTTTCGCTTGCTTTGCACAGTTTTTAATGAATTCAAACAAAGTCACAATGTCGGAAAACGCAGGACTTTAATGCAAATGCTCCGATGATTAAAAGTCAGCTGTTTTGAATTGTTTTCCACTATATCTGTATATTTTATATAACCCAAACATTCTTGCGGGATTGGGCTTTAATACTCTGTAGGGAATAATCGCGCCACGATGGCTGTTGCAGCATTTCATATTTATGGCTTTCATTACTTAATCTGTATACCGACACACTTTAATTAAGGCAGGGATCTTTGTGTAATTATTACACTGCAGAAAGGGACAAACATTTGTAAAGCCAGCCTGATACTTGTGGGTTCCTAGGAAGACAAAGTGATGATTGCGCTGTAAACATGATGAAAATCGGGCCAATTGCAACGGAATAACCTCATTTATTTTTCCAGGAGCTGGTGAAGAATCCACAGTTTTTTTTTCATGATGCCAGCAGGTTTGATCTTCATCAAGGACTTACAGGTACTAATATGTCAAACACCCACACTTAATCAGTTTTGTATTCAATAAAGTAGAACTCTCAGTAACTTCACGAATTTGTACTTTGAAAATTTGTACAAGTTTGCAAGAACTTTACAGGCTCCAGGATTTACATATTTGTACCATGTCTAAACTGGCATCTCAATCTAGGAAGTAAATGGTGACCCTAGATGATGCCTGAACAAAGATGGTCAGGTATTGATGCTGGACATGAAGACCTGGCTTGCAGTTGGCATACCAATCCAGTAGGGTTGAGTTCAGGGCTCTATGAAGGCCACTTGAGTTCCTCCATACCAAACTGGTCAAACCATGTCTTTATGGAGTTGGCTTTGTGCACAGGGTGATAGTCGAGCTGGGAAAGAAAAGGGTCCAAACTATTACCACAAGGCTGGAATGCACAATTCTCCAAAATGTCTTTGCATGCTCTTGTATTAACAGTACTCTTCACTCGAAAAACCTGAGCTTAATCATTTGGAAAGGTGTCCACATATATTTTGCCATAGGGTTAGGTGTGACCATCAGATGACCACAACATTTTGGCCATATAGCTTAAGCCACCAACATACTGTATAATTAGCTAGTGGTTGGTTTATTTATTCAGTTTTCACCTATCTATTAATAGTGGGAGACCCATTATACATAATTAACCATCTTTCATATAGTATTTTGCATTCAAAATTGGTTTTAAAACTTTTCCTTGAATTCGAACAGCCTTGCAATCAGATTATATTTTTATTTATTATAGTATTATTAACCACTTCAGCCTCAGAAGGTTTTACCCCCTTAATGACCAGGACATTTTTTGCGATACAGCACTGTGTTACTTTAACTGACAATTGCGTGATCGTGCACACTGTACCCAAATAAAATTGATATCCTTTTTTTCCCACAAATAGAGCTTTCTTTTGGTGGTATTTGATCACCTCTGGGGTTTTTATTTTTTGCGCTATAAACAAAAAAAAACGTAAATTTTGAAAAAAAACTATGTTTTTTTATGTAAAATTTAGGTCAATATGTATTCAGGTACATAATTTTGGTAAAAAAAAAAAAAATCCCATTAAGTGTATATTGATTCAGGTACATATTTTTGTTTAAAAAAATCCCAATAAGCGTATATTGGTTGGTTTGCGCAAAAGTTATAGCGTCTTCAAACGATGGGATATTTTTATGGAATTTTTCTTTATTTTTATTTTTTACTAGTAATGGCGGCAATCAGCGACTTTTAGCTAACCTAACTGACACTTTTTGGGGACCAGTGACACTAATACAGTGATACAAATATGCACTGTAATGCCCCATACACACTATGAAACATTGTTCGGACATTCCGACAACAAAATCCATGGATTTTTTCCGACGGATGTTGTCTCAAACTTGTCTTGCATACACACGGTCACACAAAGTTAGTCGGAAATTGCGAACGTCAAGAACGCAGTGACGTACAACACGTACGACGAGCCGAGAAAAATTAAGTTCAATAGCGTAGAACTTTGTGCGTCGGAATTGTGAACACACGATCGGAATTTACACGAACGGATTTTGTTTAGTCGGAAAATTTGAGAACCAGATCTTAAATTTTGTGCGATGGAAATTCCGATGGAAACTGTCCGATGGAGCCTACACACAATCGAAATTTCCGACAAAAGGCTCCCATCGAACATTTTCCGTCTGAAAATACGACCGTGTGTACAGGGCATAACTGTACTAATGACACTGGCAGAGAAGGGGTTAACATCAGGGGTGATCAAAGGGTTAAGTGTATGCCTTTTAGGGTACACAAGATCTCTATCTTCTTCCCTGTCAGAATGGCGATCTGCCTTGTTTACATAGGCAGATCGCCGTTCTGCTTCTCTGGGGAATGATCGCGGGTGGCCGGTCTACATCGGGTCTGCTGGACCTGCTGATTGACATCCCATTGTCCGACAGTGCACACGCCACCCAGTGGCTATTGCAACAAATTACGTACAGGTACGTGATTTCACGCAATAGAGCCAACCTGCCACAGTAAATATGCGGTAGGCGGTCGGCAAGTGGTTAATAATAATACTACTAATAATAATAATATTAATAAACATGACAATAATAATCTTGTTAACCATAGAAAAGATTGTTACCCAAAGGATATTTGATGTACCACTAGGAACTCCAACATTGGTGCCACCACCTTCTTGACTCTCAACTGAGAGTCACGGCTTGGTTTCTCCTCTATGAAGCAGCTCTGCTCCTCTGTAATTTGTTGTGACCTTACCATCCTAAATACTTAATAAACCTTCTCCTTTCCAGAAAACTGCTGGTTCCTGGCTGCACTGGCTTCAGTCACCTTCCACAAGGACATTTTCACCAATGTGGTCCCTCGGAACCAGAGCTTTGACAAGAACTATGCAGGAATCTTCCATTTTCAGGTGAGTAAAGCACATTGTTGCAAAAGATTGCTAAAAAATGCTATCAATAAGAGACTCATATTTCTAAAGAATATACTGATAAGCAAATTGCCTACCATGATTTCTGATGCACCCTTGTTCTGTATAGAGTTCTTTAACGCAGAATTCCAGCACAAAATAACAAGTTAAAACTGAATAATCCAATAAGACATAAAGTAACAAATCCAGACTTTACTACAATATTCAGCTTTAATCAAAAGATTTTCCCCACAGCATTTTTTTCTGCCACTAGATGTCCTCAGTCTGATGGCCAGCATCATTTAAATCACTTTCTCTGAGCCCAGGACATTTTGGACCTTCCTTAGCTTATTACGCAGTACAGGGACTGATACCAGATCAAATTCAGATGCTTACATTGTTTGCATTTGAAAAAAAAATACATTGAATGATGTTACAGAACTTAATTAGTTTGTCTGCACAGTTAGAATTTAAAGATAATGTTCAAGTATGTCTGAAGCCATCTTTTTTTTTTCAAAACCAATCAAGCCTAGATGACCTTTCATGACTCGAGATTTCCAGTCTCCATCATTAATCTAGTTGTCCCTCTGTAAACCCTCTCCAAATCTTCAGTGTTCATCTGATATTACCAATGAGTTTCTTTTATAACCTAGCAGTGGCGGCTATCAGCTCCGCTCACATACTTGTTAGATATAAACAAAGTTCTTATTTTAATGGGATCTCCTGTATCTAGAGCCGGGAATAACGCCATTGAGTCTTGTAATTGACCTTACTCCTCCATAGTGCGCCATTAGTGTAATGCTGAGGCCCGATAATGAACAGTTATTACAATTTATCGCTGGTTGGGTTGTAGCTATTATGAGGTACAGGCTCGTGTTTGGCAATCCACATTATAATCATGAGCAGTAAATAAATAGCGGTGTTAGAGCTCGGCGCAGAGATTGCTGGCGGGAGCCAAAGAGCAGCCAGGGAATTATCTGTTTAGGAAAATGATGTGTTACAAGAAAGCCGTGACCTCTGAGCAGATCTTCTACGGCCAATGCTAGCCTCAGGGAGTTGTAGCAACTAGAGATTAGGACTGAGTGAAACTGAGAGTTTGCATTTCATTTCTATTTGTAAGAATTTTCATTTCCCTGAAATCTCAATAAAAACAGAGAGTTTTACAGTCACCTTTTCATTATTTTGGTGAAATTCTTTGGAGTTAATAGGAAAGGTGGTTTTAAAGGGTGCAATGGGTTTAAATGGTTCTTAAGTATTACAGAAGTTCATGTCATCATATCATCTTGTGCCAGAAAATGGTCCCTCGTTAGCTACTTAGTTAAAATTTTAAGAACAGTAAGAACAAAACATAAAAAAAAAAAAAAAAAAAAAAAAAACATATCAGAAAAAAAAGCAACAGTACGTAATTATAGAACAAAAGGAAAAAAAACAATCATACAAAATAAATAAATAAAAAAAAAAAAAAAAAATCACTCCACTAATTCATCCAGCTGCTCAGCTCACCCTGCACCCCTCTTACAGAAATTATAAGACTGATAAGTCACTGCTGGTAGGGGGCAGCAAGGGAAGCGGAGCTGCTCATTCACTGTTGGTAGGGGGGTTAGGATGAGTTGAACTGCTCAGTTACTGCTGTGAAGGGCTAGCAGGGTGAACTGAGCTGCTGCGTTGTTGCTTTAAAGGGGGAACTGAACTGTCCAGACCTTGCTAGGAGAGGGGAGGAGGGGTAGCTGAACTCCTGATTCACTCTTGGGAGGGTAAGCAGGATGAGTTGAACTGCTAAATTATTACTTGGTAAGTGGACAATGGGAATCGAGTTGCCGAATTGCTGCTGGAAAAGGTGAGCAGGGGGAGCTGAGCTGCTGAGAGAATGACTTGAACAGTGCTGAGAATTTTGAGGATTAATTTTGCCATAGTGCCTGCAGCTACAGAGGTCAGTGAGGGCTTGCTTTACAGCTCATGTACATGTACTGCTTGTTAACAAACTGCAAATTGGTACATTACTTCAAAGTTAACAGGAGATTCTAACTGGTAGTTCAGTCCATAATCACAGCTTTCAAAGGGACAGATAGGGTGTTTATTTGCAAAAAAAGCTTTGTCTGCCTAGATGTATCAACGCAGCTAATGTGTTTTGAAAGTGTTCTTGCTCACTTGTTCTGTCTGGTCAATGAACAGTGACCTAAACACTAAAATATGTGAGGAGCCAAAGAATTATATGACCATTGCCTGCATGTGAATGACACTTTAATGGTTCTGTTACAGTTCTGGCGCTTTGGCGAGTGGGTCGATGTGGTGGTTGATGACCGCTTACCTGTGAATAAAGATGGCAAGCTCTTGTTTGTGTCCTCTTCAAGGAAGAACCTTTTTTGGGGCCCTCTGCTAGAGAAAGCCTATGCCAAGTAAGTGTATGAATATGGAAAAATCTGTAAAAAGGACTGTCTGTATTGCATCGAGCAACCAGACTCTCCCTTTCATTTTCTACCTGAAAAGATTTGTTTGCTTTAATAAAAGCAGAATTCAGTATCAATACATTCAACCACAGCATGGTTTTGTTTTTGTCCACAAGAGGGCAGTGTTGCAGTGTCTTTTCATGGTAGCAAGATAATGTAACTGAGTAAAAGAAAACACCATGATTTGGTCCTGGGTTTAAGGGGATCAAGGCAAAAATTTGAGAACTGCCATCACTGTGTGAAAAAACCTGAGCTCAGAGGCTTACTTCCTTTGCAACATAGCAAACCACCAACCTAAAATAAACAGGTGCAAATAATTTCTCTAGCTGCATGAAGGTGACTTACTGCACAATGAATGCATTATCAGGATGATAGAGTGACAACTCTATTAATATTACTACCCCTCCTAATGCAGAAAGCTGGAGCCATCTTTGTTCTGGCATCATCCAGGGTCAGCGTCTATTTTAGTGACAGAAATACCTGCTCAGAAATAATACACTCATGTAAATCCTGGTTCAGTAATGTCTGACGCAGATCAGCGCCACCTTGTGACTTGTTACAGAGTTACAAAGTTGTACTCTGATCACTGCAATAGCGAGGAGACTGAGGAAATGCTGCCTCCTGTGTGCAGCAGATTGATGGCACCATCCCAGCCTAGGTGATGTTACTAAACTGAAGTGAAAGAGTAACTTTTTAATAATAAAAGGAGCAGCTTTTGTTTTTGTTAACAAATTATACTGTCAATGTGTGTGACATTTCAGGAATTTATTTATGATAGCAGGTTACAGAAAGGTCCACCCTAACTTACCTGGAAGCTTGGCTGGCATCTGTTCCTACGTGCTCTGTGCTAAAGTTTAGCATGCATTCGTTCATCACTGCTGGCAGCTATTGCTGAACAGACGAGTTTCAGGGCGTGACAAGCTTACTTTAATTAGAGATCCGACATTTAAAAGAAAATGTTATTTGATTCTTCGGCAATGCTGTCAGATGAGTGTAACTTCGAATTAGATTCAAAGAATGTAAGATCATGGAAATTTGATAGGTATTTTAGGGCAAGGTCCATGTTACACTGGACAATTTTGCTCTAGAGCAGGGGTCTCCAAACTTTCCAAACCAAGGGCGGGTTTACTGTCCTTTAGACTTTAGGGGGGGCTGGACTGTGGCCATCGGGAGTACAAAATGTCCCGGCGCAGTGGGAGTAAACAATCCCCCATCACTGGTGTCAGTGGGAGGAATTGTGCCTCATCATTGGTGTCAGTGGGAGGAAATGAGCCCCATCATTAGTGCCATTGGGAGGAATTGTGCCCCATTGTTGGTGTCATTGGCAATATGTGTGCCCCATTGTTGGTGTCATTGGGAGTAATTGTGCCCCGTCATTGGTGTCATTGGGTCCCATTGTTGGGTGTCATTGAGAGGAATTGTGCCCCTTCATTGGTGTCATTGGGCCCCATTGTTGGTATCATTGGGAGGAATTTCTCCCCTTAATTTGTGTCATTCGGCCCCATTGTTGGTGTCATTGGTAGGAACTGTGCCTCATCATTGGTGTCATTGGGCCCTATTGTTGGTGTCAATGGAAGGAACTGTGCCCCATCGTTGGTGTCATTGGGCCCCATTGTTGGTGTCAATAGGAGGAACTGTGCCCCATTGTTGATGTTATCGGAAGGAATTGTGCCCCATTGTTGGTATCATTGGGAGGAATCATACCCTTCATTGGTGTCAGTGAATAAAACAGCACCCCAAGGGCTGGAGAAAGACAAGCAAAGGGCCGCATCATGCCCCTGGGCTGCAGTTTGGAGATGACTGACCTAGAGTATATGCCCTTTTTGAGATTTTCATACTGCCCTATGGTGGTTGACTGCAAGTGTAATCTTTTCCTCTCCTTTGATAGACTCTGTGGCTCCTATGAAGATCTGCAGATTGGTCAAGTGTCTGAAGCTCTGGTGGATTTCACTGGAGGGGTCAACATGACCATCAAACTAGAACAAGCTCCTGTGGACCTGTGGCAGATCATGGTACGGGCAGCATACAGCGGGTCCTTGATGGGCTGCCAGACAAAGGCCGGGGTAAGTACAAATTACAATGGCCCTCTCCTATTTTCACATTGCAGCATTAAAATGCTATTCATTTAATATACATGAAAAAGGTGGGTATTGACCATTATAACTTCTTCATAAGAGTTTTTCCTGTTTTGGTGAATGTTCCTTCAAAGCAAATTAAGTGCTATAACATTTGAGGGTCCAACCCAGTCCTAAAGGGCTAGGGAGGACTAGAAAGCAGGACTATCGAGAGTCATCACAAGAGGTCACCTTTAATTCAGTCATCATAAGAGGTCACCTTTAATGTATTCAGCATAACAAGTCACCTTTAATTCATTAATTAGCATGAAGGTAGATTGCAGTCGTAATTGAAAACACAGATTACCTGCATGAACACTGCCTGAAACTCTAGTTTTTTTATACAGGTATGGCTAAAATTCTCCAGTCAAGTCCCAGAAATAGATCAGCAGACTTCGCACTAATAAAAGAGTACAATAGGCCCCAGAGTTATACCCAGCACACTCAGTAATCAGCACAAATCTGCCACGCCCCCTTCTCTGCAATACAAGTACAGTATGTGTGTGGACACTTGTGCTAAGGGGTGTGGCCGCTACTCAGCTCCACCAGCACAGAGCACTGGAAGGCCAAAAAGCAACATTTCCACTGAGACAAAAAGGATGTGGTTGAAACGTTTAAATACAGTACCTATAGGGTGTGAATAAGGTTCAGGAGTGCATTATTATCACAATGAAGCTAAAATCAAGAACATGGGGAAATCAGTGGGAAAAAAATCAAAACTATCTTTAGAGAGTATTAAAGCAGAGCTCCAGGCTCCTGCTTAAAAAATTAAAAGTCAGCAGCTACAAATACTGTAGATGCTGACTTGTAAAATTAGGACACTTACCTGTCCAGGGGTCATGCGGTGTCTTCACCCCAGTCGTTTTTTCAATTGCCTCTCGGGTATTGCCGCCATTTGTTGTTAGAGAGACCGGCATTGAAGACTTGCGGCTTCGCAGCCGGTTCCCTCCTGCGCACGCATGTGAATGGCCCGGCGGCGGAGGAAAGAGGAGGAGGGGGGGAAGAACTTCCGGGTGACTTCACTGCGGCAGAGTCACCAGGAAGTGGGAATGGGTACCTGTCAAAACCAGGTACCCACTCCCCTCTCCCGAAAAGGTAACAAATGCGGCAGCGGAGGGGCGGAGAAGGCAAATGTCCTCTTTTGGGTGGAGCTCCGCTTTAATTTACCAAAAGTGTGCTTGGAACAGACTTCGAGCAGAGGTAGTCAAAGGTAAAAGAATTTGAATACGCATTGGGATAAACATAGATCTATAATTAGACAAAAAGGTTAAAAAGATTAAAAAAAAAAAAACAAAAATGTATTCATAAATAAAATAAATTACTAAAATGTTAAAAAAAAAAGTATAAAAAAGGTAAAAAAGGGACAGATTACCTGGACCACATTGGTCTTTTTCTGCAAACACTTTTCTTTGTTTCTTGAATTTCTATTTTGATGCATTTTGTAGCGAAAGTCATCCACAAATCCAAACATGTGGGTTGCAGGGCTATAGAGAGATAAAAAGTAAGACTTCAATTTTACTTTAAAACTGTATTACTGCCAGTTATTTGGTGTTCAGGGAACACTAAATCCTGAGCCTGCGAGGGTGCCGACCTTGTGTTGCTCCACTCCCCCCACTCTAGGCCTCTTGGACTATGAAGGAATTATTAATAAAATAATTATATACCCTGACCCGTGACCTTACAAAATTAGCCTAATAAGAGTTCTAGCAATGCAATGTAGATCACAGAGGTGTGAGCAGCGGACAAGAGCTCTGAGCTCTGCAGTCGTTGAAACCGCATTGAACAATCCTCTAAAATCCCATCTTTTAATGTGCTGAATGGCTGCGGCTTGGGTCTTATCGCTGACCTATTTTGTGATTCTGTTTTAGCCTGAAAGGGTTCTGGAGAACGGATTAGTGGCCGGACACGCGTACACGGTGACGGGAATCAGAAAGGTAAAAATCCACAATTATAAACCCCTTTGATGAATGTCTCTCGGAGCGATAAAGCAGCCTTCTCTGTTTGTGTTCGATAAATGAATCAGGTTTTCCCATCTCTTCTCTCCAGGTGACCTGCAAATCTGGAACAGAAAATTTAGTTAGGCTGAGGAACCCATGGGGGAAGATTGAATGGAAGGGAAATTGGAGTGACAAGTGAGTAAAACTTTAAAAAAATAAAATAAAAATAACAAGTCTACTGTATTTTAAATATCTCTGTATGGGGTTGTCCTGCTTCCCTCTAGTGGTAGAAATGTGAAATTGCATGAAGAAAATAAGATAGCTTGTGTAACCAAACCAGTATATTTTACTAGAGTTAGTACTATACTGTAGCTCGTTCTATACAATTTCATAGAGCTTTTATATTCATGTCCAGTACCCCTTAGTTCAAAGGGAAACTGTATCAGCTTTTGAATTTTGATGCAGACACTTCCAATTTCAGTCTGGTGTAAACGAGGTGGGAATTTATATTTTACATTTGCACCCAGTGCACCCTACTGCTACATATAATGTCCCTTTCATACCCTCCGCACTCCTCTTCTGCACATACTGCCCACTGTCATACCCTTCAAACTCCTCTCTTGTACATACTGCCCACTGTCATACCCTTAAAACTCCTCTCTTGTACATACTGTCATACCCGTCAAACTTCTCTCTTGTACATACTGCCTATTATCATACCCTTCAAACTCCTCTCATATACATACTGCCCACTCTCATATCCTTCAAAATCCTCTCCTGTACACACTGCTCACTGTCATACCCTTCAAACTCTTCTCTTGTACATACTGCCCACTGTCATGCCCTTCAAACATCTCTCCTGCACATACTGCCCACTGTCATACCTGTAAAACTCCTCTCCTGTACATACTGCCCACTGTTATACCCTTCAAACTCATCTCCTGTACATAGCGCCCACTGTCATAGCCTTCAAACTCCTCTCTTGTACATACTGCTCACTGTTATACCCTTTAAACTCCTCTTCTGTACAAACTTACCACTGTCATACCCTTCAAAATCCTCTCTTGGGCATACTGCCCACTGTCATACCCTTCAAACTCCTCTCCTGTACATACTGCCCACTGTCATACTGCCCACTGTCATACCCTTCAAACTCCTCTCTTGTGCATACTGCACACTGTCATACCCTTCAAACTCCTCTCCTGTACATACTGCCCACTGTCATACCCTTCAAACTCCTCTCTTGTACATACTGCCTATTGTCATACCCTTCAAACTCCTCTCTTGTACATACTGCTCACTGTCATACCCTTCAAGCTCATCTCCTGTACATAGTGCCCACTGTCATACCCTTCAAACTCCACTCTTGTACATCCTGCTCACTGTCATACCCTTCACATTCCTCTCCTGTACAGTTTCACATCCTTACACCCCTCTCCTGCCTATACTACCTGCTGTTATTCCAATCCACACTCCTCAGCACCTACTTTTTACTTTCATAGACTTAGAGCTCATCTCCAGCACATACTGTCCACAGGCATACCCTTCACAGTCCTCTTCTGCACATAATGCCCTCTCATACCCTACCCACTCCTCTATTACATATACTGCCCACTGGCATCCCCTCAACACTCCTCTCCTGCTTATACTGCTTGGTATTATACTCTTTGTTCTCCTCTTCTGTGCATACTGTCCATTGTCATACCCACATCACTCCTTTCCTACATATACTGCCACTTCTTTTCATTCCTTTTCTGCACATACTGCCTGCTGTCATACCCTGAGCACTGTACTCCTGCATATTCTGCCTATTTTTATCCCCCCCCCGCACTCCTCCCTGGCTTCTACAATCCAGTGTCATACCCACAGCATTTCTCTCCTGCTCCTACTGTCCACTATACTGCCTGCCATAGCCAGCACTCTGCTCATTTTCACAAAGAAGACTTTAATTTCTTTCTTCAATAGAAAGTTGTACTAATTATTTTCACTTCCTAAAGTTTTTGAGAAATAAATAAATAAATTGATATATATATATATATATATATATATATATATATATATAAAACACCTCTGCATAATTACACTTGCCTAGAGTTACATTTACATATAAAATACATTTTTCATGAGATCATTATTACAAGAAGCCGCCATGAAATTATTAAAAGAATGTGAAAGGAGTTTGTGTCAGAATTTCCTGCGCTGACACAAAACACAGCGTGAAACTCATTTCAGATAAGCCGTAGGCAGGATCGATTCCTCGCACTTGTCTCCGCTGTAATTTATATGATCGATCTATGTGCCCAATGCCTTCCAGTCATCCATTTTGTCTTGTGACTTTGTTCCAGCTCCTCCAAATGGGACCAGCTCAGCCTGAAGGAGAGAATGTTACTGCGAAAGACGCGGGAGAATGGAGAATTTTGGTAATAATATTTCAGATGCCATCTTAGCCGCTTTGCATTGCACTTTTCTTGGTTCTCAGTTCTCCCAGCTCTTATCATAAAGATTATTATGTAAGAGTTCCAGGAGGGCATGTAGGAACCAAGCGATGAAAAGAGTACCTGTACTGCTGCAACAAAATACAAAGCGTTGAGAAGAAAGAGGGAAGTCCTGCTCTTGTTTGGTACACCTATTCTGGTGACAACTGTTCCAGAGAGGAGTGCTTCTCACTTTGGAGAGATTTCCACTAACATCCCATTATGTCTCCAGGACAGGAAGTAAAGGGAAGCTCCAACTCTTCCCTATTCGATCAAAAAAAAAAAAAAAAAAATAGGCTTTGGTTTTAGCACCTCACTCCGGTGGGGGAAAACCAAACTCTTTTTCACCTCAAACCTAAATGTGTGGTCATGGATGAAAGTTTAAAATATGGAGGCAAATTTCTCTAATCTTAGCGAGAGTTAAAAACCTTTGAGGTTTTATTACATCCTATGTAAGTTGTATTTTTTTTAAATAATTGGACAGCCGTTGAGACCAAAGAAACTGTTATTCATCACTATCCATGAAAAACAAAGAGCACAATGGCCACCACTAAAGGTTTTAAAGTTGACATTGCAGCAAGTCTCCATGAAAAAAATCCTGGCAAGTCCACATTTTACCCAACTTTATTACTTTCTCAGTCACTGACTAAAGGCAGGACCAGGGGCGGACTGACCATTCGGGCACTTCCCGAGGGCCCCATGCCACTAAGGGGCCCCATCATGGTTGCCAGTCTCAATAAAACCAGGGACAGTATGTAAAAATCTGTGTTTTTTTTAAAAATCCCAAGATTATAGCTGCCCTGCCTCTCCAGTACCTTTTCAGTGTGTGTATACTGTGTGTGTATATTGTGTGTCTGTGTGGCCCCATAATCTCCTATTGCCTGGGGGCCCCATAATCTCCTATTTTCCTGGGGGCCCCATAATCTTCTCCTATTGCCCGGGGGCCCCATAATCTCCTATTGCCCGGGGGGGGCCCCATAATCTCCTATTGCCCGGGGGCCCCATGAGTTGTCAGTCTGCAGATCAGGACCTGACTTCTGAACTGGTGAGGGAATTTCTGAAGTCTGATCATTGGTGATTTGATCAAACCCTTGACCAGAAATTACAAGCCAGAATTCCCAACAGGAAGTCAAAGGGATGCCGAACCCAGGATCCAAAAATTGTGTACAACAGAGAAAATTAAGCTAAATCATACAGAACAGTTTGGGAAACTTCTGGCAGCCTGATGACAGCCACAAGACAGCCTGAGCCACTTCCTTTAAACATTTTACCAGTAATACTAAGACAGAAAGGTGGGACTTGGAGTCAAGCTAAGGGTGCTCAGGGAACAACAGAAACAGAAGGAAAAAGCTGTCTTTAGTCCATTTCTCCTGGAGTTCTTTTGTGTCTGTCCAAATCTAATGCCATCCAAATTTTGGGGTCAAGAATAAGCAAAGGTATCGCAGCTAGAGGATCAACATGGCAGTGCGCTAGCTAGCATTTTCAGGAGGTCACCCTATGTATATCCTTAACATGTCATGCTACCCAACCTGGTCCAAAGACTAATTTTACTTGTGGATTGTTACAGGATGTCCATTGAAGACTTTGAGACCCAGTTTGTGGAGCTGGTTATCTGCAAGCTGACTCCTGACCTCATGAGCCACGAGAATGGGAAGGAGTGGACGTTATCCATGCAGACTGGGAAGTGGATGGCTGGAAGTACAGCTGG